>CM065053.1:58588850-59788850 GCA_032883995.1 Coronaproctus castanopsis
TTTAAGAATAAAGGAAATTGTAAGTAATATATATAATTTTATTCGCAATGAGACGTATTTTGGACATAATCAGAACGCGAACGCGGAAGTCCATTAATAGTAACGTGGTATATTTTTGACAGCATTTGTGCAGTAACGTCATATATTACTGCTTTACGCAATTATTTACGTGCAACTACAGGAATCGTTATCATGAGACGCGAATCTTTACCCGGCGTTCTGAAAATGTTTATCGTTTATTCACCCGTAAGCAGGTCCTTCTACGGACGCTATAGCAAGATAAGTCGCGCGTATATTTTAGCCAATTTTTGGCGCTCAATTCTCGGAATCTGTAAAGTTTGGAAAAATATTCTAAGAATACCATTACGCGGTATAGTCCACTAAATAAGCAACCGGATTACTAAACCAGCCTTAAAGTAGATCCCCATTAATCTGGAAGTTGAATTAGCGCCGTTTTTAATTTTTTACATCGACCTAATTCCAGTTAATTTAATGGCTTACTATGAGGATATAGTTTCAGCGATATTAAAGTCTCGACTGCACCTGTTTGTAGTTCATAACGGTTAAAAGAACATATTATGTATATACATTATATATATATATATATATATATATATATATATATATATATATATATATATATATATAATATAGTATAAAGAATGTCCCGCCGATTGAGCAAACGATAAAGTAGCGTATAGATTCTTAAAACGACCGTTGAGGGCTTTAACGTGCGAGTTTAAAGTTTATCCGGCACATAACGGTTAGGTATATATTTGTTTTACAACTAAAAACGGCCAATGGTATGTTTATTTATTACACACACGCACACATACACACACATATATATATATATTTATGCGTAACTGTGTGTGTGTGATATATAAATGAGTGGATGTTTGAGCAAATAAGGAAAAAGCGAGAAATAAGCATAGCAAAATATTTATACAATCAACACGTGGCTTAAACGATGTTTGGAGGTGGAACAGAACTTTCGCAAATAATAATCCTCTATTCCTCGGGCGGTTGTCGTACATACTTGAAGTGTACTTATAAATAATGGCTCGTTCAGTTCTTACTCAAAATAACAACGTCTAACCAACACTTTTGATCTTAGCTCTATACACCCAACATAGATATTATATAAATATATCTATGTATATATATATATATAAAAATATGTGCGTATTATATAAATATACATGTATATATATATATATATATATATATATATATATATATATACAGTGAACTCCCTATTACCCGTGTGCGAATTATCTGGTTTGCGGATTATACGAGAATCGTAAAAAAAAAAAATTACTAAATAAGAAAAATCCAATTTCTCATTCTGCTCATTCTGCTGCTTGACAATCTGCAGAAAGTTTGTTAGATTATTTTGGATAAAGAGGATTTTATTACAGTGGCATCACTGCGGTTCGTAAAATATGCGTCGACATACGACAAGAAATGAACAACCAGAAGCAAAAACTCATTACGAAATTTTTTAAGTAGTAGATGTTAAATTGAAAATTACTAGTTTGATATAATATACAGAGCAATAAGTCATTTTTATATTTTTGTACTGATGTTAATTTTTTTTTAACAAGCAGCAATTTTTGGATTATCCGTGTTCTTCTATTATTCGTGCGACCCACCTCGGTGATTGACCCGGATAATCGTCCATTGTATATATATATATATATATTGCTATATATGCGTGGGTGTATATGCTATTTATGTTGCTTGCGCGCGAAGTAGTACCCGTTTCTCAAGAAAAACTGTTCGTTTACCGATCGAATTACCCGCACCTCCGAATTAACATCGCCAGTGAAGAAATCCGTGATCTGTTCAAATTCATATAGTCGCGACTGAATCGCCTTCGTTAGTAATATTTAGACAGAATTCTGTAATTATCGTACGCAGAAAAAAAGTCAGAACGAAAATTTTGATTTCTGTTCGACAACTGTTATCCCGTGAAAAATATCGTAAACTACGTCAATCGCCAATATTAACGAATTCGGAAATAGAAAACGTAAATCACGACCAATAATAGACGATTTAACTTCGCCAAATTTTCTAAATTTTAAACTCGTAATTTATTCGAAATTTCATTTCTCGAAACCCGCTGCTGCAGCTGGGGAAGAATGGAAAGCGTGTCTCGGCCGGAAACGATAAGAAATCAAGAAATATTAGAAAGGGTCAATGGTAAAAGAAGTCTAGTAAGAACGCCTAAAACAAGAGTGACTTAAATGGATTGGACATACATATACTGAAACAATGAATAACTAGTACAAATAATAGAAGAAACTATGGAAAGAGACCAAGAGGAAGACCGAAGCAGAAATACATAAAACGAATATAAGAAAACGTAGAAGCAGAATGGAAGTATGAAGAAAATTTTAATCACAGTTGTCCACCAGTCGATTGAATTAAGAAGAAGTGATATAATGTAAGATATGGAATAAAATATATAGATAACGAACAATACGGAATGGTTTGAATCCTAAAAACGCAAAATCCGTGACGAGTTGCGGATGAACTTCTAAATGGTGATAAAATTTAATATAAATATGTATATGTACAAAAGTTATCGAATTAATTAAATTTAACACACTTAACTCCTTCCGGCACTGTGGTACATAAATTGTACCACACTTTTTATTACACTGGATGCACGGTGGTGTAAAAAATGTACCACATACTATTCTTTCTCAGAGAAAGGCACGTAGGTATAAAATTTATACCAGGAGGTATAAAACGTTGCCAGACAGCTTCTACTACATTGCCAATTATTCGCTTCACAATTATTATTGTAGTAGAGGTTATAAATAGCGTATTTAAACCTGTTTGGCCATGCGGCAGCTTCTTAACCTCGTATACTGTTTATTGTTGGGTTTTTGTGCATTGTTATATGTTGTTGTGTTCAGAACATCTTCAGGATTACGTAAAATTTTATAAAACGGTGTCGGGTAAGTTTAAACTTGGTTATACTCATTTTTATGGTGGTTCAATATTTGTACCACCATGCAACATTATTCTGGTACATTCCAATTTTTATTATTCTATTGTATTTGCTCACAACTTTTACTTGTAAAGTAAGTAAATAATATAATACCTAAATGTAATTTCAAATTTTAATGTTATATTATTTTTAATTTTTAGAGTTTTAATATGTATCGGAACCTCGAAAACAGTGAAATTTTTGAGATCTTACTTGAATCAATTCCATCAGATGGTGAGTCAGATACAAATTCTGATACTGATGAGGGTTTGGATGAGACCGTTGAAGCAGTTGAAAATGATGATAGTGGGAACAGTGTAGTAAGTAACATAAATAATATGAATACAGCACCGTTATCGGAAGATATCTCAGTAAAATGGGGAAAATATGATTCCCCATCAGAGCCACCAACTTTTATATCAGAAAGTGGTCCTACAAATTGCGTCCTTAGAATGGAAAATAAATCTCCGTGTAATTTATTTAAACTGTTTTTTGATGGAGAAATATTACACGATATTGTTTTTCAAACCAATTTATATGCCCAACAAGAAGGAAAAAAGTACCAATCAACAAACCTAGATGAAATGGATGTATTTTTAGGTATGAATATTCTTATGGGTATTAAAAAATTACCCAGTTATCGGGATCATTGGAGCACAGCTCCTGATTTGAATGATCCCTTTATTAGTAAATTGATGACCGTCAATCGTTTTGGTTGGGTGTTATCGCATCTACATCTGAATGATAATATGATGATGCCCAATAGGGGGAGCATTAGCTATGATAAGCTGTATAAATTGCGCCCATTTTTGGATGGAATAAATCATAGGTTCGGAAAGTTTTTCTCGCCTAATCCTTGTGTATCAGTCGACGAATCAATGATAAAATTTACCGGAAGAAGTGGTATTAAACAATACATGCCGAAGAAACCTATTAAACGCGGATATAAGGTGTGGGTGATGGCTGACATGTCAGGATATGCATTAAAATTTCAAATTTACACCGGTAAAATAGGCAACTCTGTACAAAGATTTCTTGGGGAATCAGTTGTCATATCACTGACTGAAGACCTTCGTGGTAAAAACCACCTTGTTTTTTTTGATAATTATTTCACATCGTATCATCTTATGAATACCTTGAAAGCGAATGGAATAAATGCTTGTGGAACAGTGAATAGAAGCCGCAAGAACCTTCCTGTCTTCAAAGCTGATAGAGCTATGACACAGGGAGATTGTGATTGGTACACTTCAGGGTCTGTTATGGCCTTGAAGTGGAAAGACAAGAGATGTGTACATCTCCTCAGCAATTTTCATTCCACATGTAATATGAAAACGGTAAATAGGAGAAATCGGGATGGTAGTACACGTCAAGTTACCTGTCCAGAAGCTATTTCCGATTATAATCGATTTATGAATGGAGTAGATCATTTTGATCATATGAAATCTACATACGAAATTGATCGAAAAAGCAAGAAATGGTGGCATCGAATATTTTTTTATTTTGTTGATGCTGCAGTTACAAATGCCTATATTCTACATTCATGCCTTCCAGTTCCGTCATTGACATTAAAAAATTTTCGTCGAGAAATTGTTATGGGATTGGTGAAAACTAGACTAGTTGCTCTTGGTTCATCTTCGATAAAAGAAAATCTAATTCAGTTAAAAAACAACAAACCCTGGGTATCAAAGGAGGTCAGAACCCAGGGATCTGCTCACCAGCCTGTACGATCCACAAGAAGAAGGTGTGCAGTGTGCAGTTCAAGTAAGAAACAGATTAGGACTGACTGGATATGTACAATTTGCAAAGTTCCTTTATGTTTAGGGAAAAAGAAAAGTTGTTTTCAAAATTATCATAAGTGAATAATATTAATAAATATAATAAAATTCTTTTGACAAATTAATTAGAATCAAATTTATTTTGTATTTCAATATTTTATCAGGTATCAGGTAATTAAGTATATTGAATTTTTTTAAATCGATCATTATTAATTAACTACATAAAGTAATTTTTATTTGTAAGAATTGTGTAATATTTATTTTAATAATATAATTTGATATTGCTATGTATGATGTAATTTATTTATTTTATTTAGTGGGGCCTGGTACAAGATCATTAAAGTATATAGTGTAGAATTATTTCTTATTTGAAAAATACTAAGTCCAATGTTACGGAAATAGTTTTATTGCATGGTGGTACAAAATATGTACCACATTTTTCAGCTCCTGTAGCCAAAAAAATCAAAAAATTTTTGTAAATTTTTTTTAATAGGGCCATTTTAGTATATATTATAAGTTTCTTATCTTTGTAACACACAAACAAATTTCCAAGTTTTTCTTGTGCCGCTAGGGATATTCTTTAAGTTAAAAACTGGTGCCTGAAGGAGTTAATACAAAAATTCATAGTCTATTTTTTTTTTAAATTAAATTACAATGTGCTGATAGATGAGCTAAAATTATAAAATATATATGAATGACGCATCCACACTGAACGAAATATTTATACTTAACATTTTATCACAAGCACTGCCTTGTTCCTCCGGCAAAAATTAGAACACAGTTGTCGATATATTTACAATATTTTACGGACTCAAAAATACCTTTAGCAATTCGATTTCCATCTTGGAGGCATTCAGTGCCCGTACACATTTCTATCTGGTTTTTATTTTTTTAATTTGTAAAAAGCGCACGATGTAGCATATGGAAATATCAGATGTTTACCAGCCTTGACACTTCCTTTTTGTTCTCGAAGAAATATGTTTACAGTTCACTTCCGCACGTACATTTCTCAAAGCTTTCCGTTCAATAATCTTCTGTACAATTATCCAAGACAGTCAAATCTTCACAAATATTCGTAACTGTACAAGAGTAAAAACCGAATTTATATATTTATTTTCCGATTTTACTAAATTTATTCTCACTTCCCGCTTCTCGCAATATATACCGACCTCCTTTGCCACCACTCCATATTAGTAACCTAGCCTATCTGTCCGAGTCCTCGTACTACCCCATGGTCGTTATATGGCTTTTAGAATTTTTCTATATAGTTATACGCTATTTTCTGTTTTACTGACATGTGTGGCTTTCTCTTTCACTTTACCCACATATCGGTCGATATCAATTGGTGCTTTTAAAGTATTAATAAGACACGAATTCACGAATTGGATTAAACGACCGTAAGGGAGAGTTGGATACTTGTATTTTGGAATGACGTACGAGAGCAAAGTGAGTATCCATGTTTTGAAAATATGTCAAAATTATTCATCGAAAGATTAATCATCTTAGAGATTCGGATAAACAAAGCGGAACGTTCGATTTTTACGACGGACAGAACGAGAGAGATGACTCGAAAAACGAAAATGAAATAGGAGTGAAGTAAAGGGAGCTTAAAATTAATCGTATACGGAAGTTTTGAACTCTATCTAATTTGATTAATAGATTGTTGGAGGTTTTACCATACCGAAAGGAACAATAATTAACTTTGGGCCGTATCAATGAAAAGCATAAGATTCGAAGAGTAACGGGAACTCCGTCTAAAATAGTTGAGCATAGGGATTTTAAAATACTTGACGATTGACAGTGTGACAAGAAGAACAAAGTCTATATGAGTTTCAGGTATCGAATCTAGTTCGAAATAGATGTACTTGTTTATAATAAAAATACATTAAATGGAATGAACTACATTTCGATAATTATTATTTCTATTTAATTATATTTAACATTTTATATATGTGAGAGTTTGTTTTTTTTCTCTTTCTGTATTTTGTCCCAATTACTTCGGTATAATCTAGATTTTCATTCGGCAGTACTTCATAATCTTCCGGTTGACAGTATTTCGGTTTAGTTAACTGCCCGACATTTTTTTATTTTTGTTTATTACAAAGCTCGTCTAAATTGAGGAACGACGGCTCCAAGGTGGAACGTCTTTCGAGTGAAATAATTCATCGGTGATTAAATTATTTTATAAGTTTCCTAACATATTGACCACTCCCACTGAAGTGAGCAGCGCTGATAAATTATAATGAATATATCTACCACCAAGTAAAAAAAAAAAGTGAAATCAACTAATAATTACAGAGACGAGAAAGAACTAACTTATATACTTATAAATTATAATAAAAAAGTGTAATAACTTATAATAATATAAACATATACGCGTGATCGGAGTCAATCATGCGACTTTGGCCATAGTGGGGTAACCGATCCTAATTAAATATCGGGTCCATAACATTTTTTTTCGCCTTCTGTTGGTATTTCCAGCACGACTGCTGCATACTGAAAATGTTACGGCTGGTGCTAATCTGCAGCTCATTGACGAACGTATTCTTCAACATGTAGATCATTATAACGGTTTGATGTACTAATAAACCTAGTGTCAACTATCTTCCGAAGAATTTGAAACTGTTGTTGCTGGATACTATTTTTTTTGTTACTTCTCCCTGATGCGCTATAAATTCTCCGTGTTGAAGCTAGTTAAGTGTACTAATCGTTCGCAGAATTACATACACTTGTCTATTTCGTTCTCTTGCGTACTTTTGTATACTTTCCGTCTATGCTACTGTTTCACTACACTATCGAAATACAACTTGATTCAACTGAATTGGTACGTTTTAGTCGGTTTTAATTAGATACACACCCAGTGACCACGAACTCAGATTAGGTCGAAGAGTTTTCCACGTCTTAAGCGTCTTACACCGAACAACCGTTATGAAAGGGCATTTGGATGATTTTTCAACCTCAAAGCGTGGCTCTGTGCATATCGCTAATGACTTCACATATCCTCTCGAAATTAGTAACGTTAATTCCCCGAATAAAAGAAAAAAAATTACCTGCACGGTAAACTGTTCGACGTAAGAGAAATTCCGGACGGACTGAGCGATTCGCGGTAATTACCGTAAGCACCGCTACTGCAAGTAACATTCTGATTTGATAAGCGAACATCCTGAAAAATAATAAATTTAATATTTTTTTAAATATATTTTAAAAATCAAGAAATTAAAACGATGCCCGAATATTTAAGTGTTTCATTCAACTTTTCGTATTCGTTTTTTGAACTGGAAAGTTTACCTTCGGTAAAACTGTGTTTCATTTGTTGATAACGAACGTATCGAATACACTTGCACCACTCATCCGTCATCAGAATTGTACTCGGTGACGAGGTGCAAGTCCACTCGAAGGAGTCGAAGCTATTAGGAAACGTGATTATGCTGAAAATATATTATTTACAACACGCCAATAATTTAGACACGTTTCGAGAATACGCGGTAATTAACCGTAATATCGGCACTTTTATTTGTCAGAATATTAAAAAAAAAAAAAATACTTCGTGCCCCGGGGTGCAGAGAAGAAAATATATTTTCCCAAAAGGAACAAAGCTTAATAATTTCACAAAGAAAAGGACCGCGAACTGTCCACGAGCTTAATTTGACGCGGCAACAACTCAAATGTTTTCGTTCTCAAACCTATCTCGCACATACATCTTTTGCGCAGCGAAAATTTGAACGAAATAACGTGTGAGAATGAATAAGAACGCGTAAAAACGCAAACAAATTTTACGCCTATATATATATAATCATATATATAAATATATTATATATACATACACACCCACACTACAGCATGCGAGAAACAGTGGAGGAGGCAGACTACACTGTGATAATAGGTCTACCTTTGTATAAAGCCTTCGGCTCTCTGACTCGCTCATTTTTAGGGCTTGACATTTCGAAAAAATAATCAACATCTGAGAACAATTACTTTTCACAATCACGAGTTATCGATTTTAAATTCGTCAAGTTTTGGTACGTGAAATACGTGAATATTACGAAATAAAATACAGTTCACCCGATTTAATTAGTTTAGCTCAGTTTGTAAAGCAGTACTCCCTATATACATATACACATACCGTATTGAACGACTGGTTGAGGAGAAAATCAGGCGAAGGGATGTCTGATGTAAAGTTTTTAAATCGCCGAATTTATCATTCGGGACACGTATATTGGAATCTTTAAATAGACTATTAAAAATAAGAAGTTACGCATCGCGTCGGCGTCTGTATGGAGAAATAAAGTACGTATTCGAAAAATTGAAGAATAAGTAAAGATCTTATTTACGAAGAACAACGGTACTAACGGAGTTCTCCAGTGTAGAAATTTGCTGGTTTTTTAATTATCGACGTAGAAACGAAGTTCCAATGAGCTCGAGACGATCGAGCTGCTTCCTTTTTGGCACGCAGAATCTGTCACTCTGAAGAAGCTAATACTGGTGTTGTAGGTGAGTTTTCGGAAGTCTAGAACTGAAAGTCGTGTACGAATCACGAGAAACCACTTCTGCAAACGGTAGTTCGTGATCATCTAACGAATTTCCAATTGGCTGCCGAACACGTTTATAGAACGCGCTATCTAAAATACGAACATATTAACTTAGATCTGCGACAAAAACAAAATTCTACGTAATAAGGCGTAATGGATCTTACTTACTTTCCGTGTCAGCTCAATATGGGTAGCGACGTAGACGACTTTATCATTTGCTGCAGTTAGATCATCTGCATAACAGTTCTGGTCCATTATTGAACGCCTGGTGATTAAAAGTTTATGTTTACCCGTAGTTTCACTTATTAGTTTTTTCTACGCCTCATTTTCCGAGATTAACTTTACGTCGTGTGGTTCGAGTTCTCGAGAGTCGGTTGAGTGATCGCCAAACACTGTGTGGTAACTTATGGCCAGTTGGCAAAACTTCTTATAACTCGGCTGAACTGTTTGGTCCAGCTGCGTTTCACGTCCTAGCTGTTTCTCTGATTTAAGGTGAGCCAACAGGGAAACTGTTCCTTGATTTTAGCCGACTGATGGGGAACATTATTTTCAAATAACGGGTGTCTATTATCCATTATTTAGGATGCGCGCTCTAAAGCTCCTGCAACTTCATACCTATTATAGGAAGAGTATATTTATTAGAGAGAGACAGATTGTTAGGGTCAGCGTGATGTAATTTATGCCACCCGTATCCTTGACATCGAGAGATTATACAAGTGTCTATATCGTTTCTTTTTGAACCTTGCGTCGTCCAACTTTTAGTCATTCGCGTACGAATACTCTCTACAACCTTACATATGTACAGATATTGATCACTTAGACGTTAGCAATTTAACAATTTTCTCGACGTATATACTCGTTGTAAAGTAATGGACGATAAGAAACTTTCCGATACGGACGGTGTGTCAGTAGTCCAATTATTCCCTTAATAACTTGTACAGAGTAGCCGACGTTATAAACGTGATGACCAACGAAAGATTCGACGAGCATTATGATAATTGAGCAATTATAAAATTTCGAAATATCGAAGTGCCGGCAATAATTACAGCTCGGTGTGATGAATTGTCGTTTTTTGTTCTTGTTTTTCAAAAGTAATATATAAATAAAAAATAATTGTACAGCGACATTCCCATCGATCGGTCAACAATACACACAAGTATACACGTGTACGTTTTGCACAAAACAAACATGCTGTTAAATAAGCGTACTGTATGGCTGAAGGCAAAATTTAAATTTATAATCTTCCCGGAAGAAATTCATTTATAATAAGCGAACTGAATAAATGAAAATAAATTTGAACGAAACGTGTTAATGTCTAAAGAACCTCAGCGCTTCAATTTATTCTCAACAACACGAAAAGAATTTACAACACAAACAGATACATACATACATACATACATACATATATATAAAAAGTAGTCTATCCCTATAATTATAATATGAGTAATATTTTTATGATGTGTGATTTATTTTAAAATTATAAAGTCACGACTGCGAATCGCATGCAATTATTTAAATTTGTAAAATGCGTAATATAGTTTTTGTAAAAAATGAACCACAAAAATAAGGAAGTGAAATTATTTAACCCTTTTTTTTTTATAAACATAAAAATCACAAAGCCTTTCGACTGTTAAGCCATTACCATGTGAAGATGGAAATAATTGTATGGATTTTGTACAAAAATCTCGAAAGTAAAATTAATTCTGGTATACAGAATCCATCCAGCTGAATTAATTAGAAAGAATTTCCGCGCACAGAACAATCAATTTATTTCCAATAATTACAAGTTAATGGAATTAAAGAAAAATTATGGTAAAACAAAAGACCAACATTTCCATATATATTCATATTCATATACATACACATATACATACATACATACATTATATATATATATATATATATATATATATATATATATATATATATATATAATTTATAAACCAAACAAAATATAACACAGTTTAATCACTAAAAGTTTTTTATTGCAATGCCTTTCGACAGTTACGTCATTTTCAAGCATACACAATAAATATTACTAACTGTCGAAGTTTGTAATTTATAAAATCACTACTCTCCAATATATTCGACATTATATATATATATATTATAAGCATAAGTGAAAAAGACAACGAACAATGAAAAATGAAAGTCGTTCCAAACCACGTCTTAACTCGAGAAGAACTTCGGACAGACTGGTTGAGCATCATCAAAAATGCTGACATTACAGGATTGAGATTAGGCAATGATGTTCTATTATCTGTGAATGAATCAAAAACCGCAGAAGGTAATCTCTATGATATGATAACGTGACCTTTGAATAACGCCTCATACTTTTCGAAACATAGTTATTTATTTTGATGTTTTAATTTTACATTCACTTGATAATGGCTTAACAGACGAAAAGCTTTTCGATTCAATATTGAAAAAGTTTATCGATTTTAACTTCCGTTTTATTGTTTATTATTTAAAAGCTAATTCGGCTATTAAGCCATCTCTGTACGTTATAAAATGTAATTCTAGGAAATTGTCATTGTCAAAGACCAGCAATATTCGATCTGAAAGAAAGTTCCACAGGATGCATAAAATTAGAAAATTAATTTGACAATCGACATCAAAGTCTGCAGACTAATGGGCTGTGTGGATTTCTGGACATAGGGATATATGGAAGGAATGGCGGAACAGATCGAGCTGCGAAAATATCTGCCTTCCTTTATGCTACAGAATTAATTCGAGAAAATACGCGTTACCATGTTTTTCAATAAATTCGAGGAATAACCGACGGTCTGATTTTCCGATTTACCTCAACAAATTGGTATCAGCTCTGTTCAGTCTATTATTATTATTATTATTTATTATAAATTGGACTCTGGAATTAACCAATCTGTCCATGAAAAACATAAAACATAACAAGAAAAAAAAAATTAACATTATAAAGTAACTTTACATTCTAAAATAAATTGAAATAAAGAATAATATATAAAAGCATCATCCGAGGAAAGTAATGAACTTAAGATATACGGAGGCCGATGGCCTAAAGATATAAGCTTAGAAAATAAACGCGATTGTTCTGCCGAGTAGGAGGAACAGTTGAAAAACAAATGATTCGAATCCAGAATCATATCGGTATCGTCCGGTTGAGAGCAGGTGCTGGTTTCGGCCATACCAATTCTGTGCAAATGAACAGGTAGGCAACGATGATTTATACGAAGCCGAGTTAATGTTGTAATCATGTGACGAGAAATTGGTCCGCTAAACTTTTTGGGAAAATACCACGCTTCTTTGGAAGGAACTGGTTTAACGATTTTATAAAAACTGCTAACTTTATTGATATGGAAAGCAGTCCAATCTGACTATTCGTCGTACAAAATGGGATGAAGTGATGTTATTCCGTGTTCTGGACAGAGATGATACTCGTTTACCTTGCTCTTATATTCGATCGAAATCCGATCCACCTATTTACTCAACCCGTAATGTTCGAATCACTATAGTTCGTTACTCCGCTGTTCTTTATGTCCATTCCATTCTTACTTAGATTATCTTACTAGCATGCTTAATGAAATACTTTTACCTAATAATGAAAAATACTCTTATTCTTTATTCTCACCAAACTATCTCCGCATTTATAATAACGGAATAATAGGCTACGTGCTTTTAGTGTTTGTAGCAGTACATGGCACAACAACAAAATAAACAAATAAATGAAATAATTAATTTAAAAATATATATATGTATATTTTGCCGGCATTTTATAAACGTAATTTTGATTAAGTGGTTAATAAAAAAGCTTTAAATTTGACTAAATAGTTTTTAAAATAATCATGACAAAAATATTAAGAGTATGCATGAATATTAGCAAAAATAGAAATTGGCCATTCCTGCGTAAAGCACAAAATAAATAGAGCGCAAAATAAATACAGCGCAAAATAAATAGAGCGCAGTTCGAGCGTGAAACTGTTACCAGGAAAAAATGTCGATAAATGTAAGAAAATGACGGCTAATAATAAATAAGTCTAAAACTGGAAAATTAGAAAAAATTGCAAAAAATGTTTAAACAACCCAGATTATAAACGACTCGCTTACATAGCGTGTTATCGTTTGCTCATGCGTTCTTTATAATCGGTAAAACGGGTTGTTATCAAGGTTTTATTATTAGTATTAATTATGCATATTATTCCGGACATTAAGATACGTATTATTAATTATCACAATTTTGGTCGGTCACCAGTAAGTTCGTTCCATTTGGCGATATACGTGTATATATATATATATATATATATATATATATATATATATATACACACGTCCCTGGACTGTATTTTATGTTTAGGGTTTGTGCGCTTATCACTTTGTGTTCACCCGTTTTACAGGTGCGCATCGTGTTAAGGCACTTACACCCCCTACGTACATACATACTATCTTCTACACACATTTGCCAAGTCTTAATATGATACGCCCCCACGACATCGCAAGAACGAACAGGAAATTCATGAGCAGCAGCAGGTAGCGTGTTGATCTCTATCTCTCGCCAGTGGCTTTGATGGAAAATCAGTTAAAACAGTTGAAACTAACTAGAGATAACGACGGCCAGTTTAAATTAAAACGACACAATTGTCAAACTACTAACGAGAGCGACCAATATAATTGGCATATAAACGTACGAGTAAAGTATGGGGGAAAAAAAAACAGTCTACGAGGTAAATGTGAATAATAAACGAAATATTTTCGAATTTCTCACGGCTGATAACAATGACGAAATTGATAACGACAATATGCAAGTTGAAAATGTCCAAAGGGACGATAAAAACATGAGAGTCGAACATAAGAAATAACAGCTATTTCAACGGGATTAAAAATATGACACCATGGACGATTATTTGGTAAAAAATATACCGAATTTTAACCTTTTGAAGGGCTGCGGTTACATAGTGAAACCACCATTGAAATAATAGTTTATGGGCAGCGGTTCCACTGTGTAACCACCTCGATTTCCTGTTATTGTGAATTCCGGGGCAGCAGCTACGCCGTGTAACCGCCGTGTTTAACCAGTTAGGATGACTAAATGACCTTGGAATATCTTTCACATTTTTTAAACGTGAGCGGTGTGTACGACGATAATGTTTTGTTTCAGCAGCTGCACTATTGTCACGTTGTTTTCTAGGAAAGTAGTTTTTGTGCGTAAACGTGTTTTTCGAACATATAACTTGCAAATAATAATTCATATATTACTTATAATTATAATATTAACTACTTTTAATTGTTTTAAAAAATTTTATCACGAATAAATCCGTTTTATTTGGTGGTTTCACCGTGTAACCGCTGCCCTGGAAGAACATGCCGAAAACGAAGTTGTCTGATGAAAACATTTTGCACATAGTTTGTGACGAAATTCCTTCTGATGGAGAAAGTGTTATAAGTGATTTTGACAGCAGCGATGCTGATGAAGATTTTGAAATTCATGACAGTTCAGTTACACAGATGTCTAATGAAATAGTAGTAAGTACACAACCTGTAGTAATAAATAATAATATCTGGGACGCTAATTTTAAAATCGATCCTATTCCAGAATTTACCGAGTACTGTGGTGTGACTAGCTGTATAAAAAAAATGGAATTACTGGATCCATATAAATTATTTTCGTTATTTATAAATGATGAAGTTATTAATCACATAGTGTTCCAAACGAATCTTTATGCAACACAAAAGATGATTGGAAAAAATTTCACACCCACTTGTAATGACGAAATTAGATTGTTCTTGGGAATAAATTTATATATGTCCATCACAAGAAAACCAAGTTACCGTGATTACTGGTCTGAAGCTTCCGACATGCATGATCATTATATATCTAATTTGATGCCAGTGAAACGATTTAGTTTTCTTCTGAATTATTTGCATTTGAATGATAACACTGTAATGCCAGTTTCTGGTGATCGTAATTATGATAAATTATATAAAATGCGACCATTTTTGAATTTTCTAAATAAATCGTTTAATGAATTTTACAAGCCAAATCAGAAAGTAGCCGTAGATGAAAGTATGGTTAAATTCAAAGGTCGTTCAACGATGAAACAATTTATGCGTGATAAGCCTACAAAGCGCGGTTATAAAATATGGATGCTTTGTGATGAATCAGGCTACAACCTAAAATTTGAAGTTTATACTGGTAAAAAAATGAATAACATAATTGAAACTAATTTAGGAGAGAGTTAGATCTAAAACACAAAAATCATATTATTTTTATGGATAATTTTTTTTCTTCTATTAACTTGTTCGAAAAATTAAGAATGAATAACATTTTTGCATGTGGCACTATCAACCCAAATCGAAAAGGACTGCCAAAACTTGAAAATGATAAGACTATGAAGAGAGGAGAATTTTCATTCAGCGTAAGTAATAACCAGTTAGCCATGTACAGATGGAAAGATACCAAAGGTGTAAATATTTTAAGTTCTTATCACGATCCTTCTGAAGTAGCCAGTGTAAAAAGAAAACAAAAAAATGGGGAGAAAAAAATTTTTATGTGTCCGTTAGCGATAAAAGATTATAATGTAAATATGAACTTCGTAGATAAATTTGATAGATTAAAGAAGGATTATCATATTGATAGAAAAAGTAAAAGATGGTGGATGCGACTGTTCTGGCATTTTATCGATTGCTGCGTAATAAATGCGTTTATTATTCATAAACAGTTAGATATAACACAATATTCTAGTAAAGACTTCCGACGAGAAATATATAAAACTCTTTTAGCAACAAAAATAGTTCAACTTGTAGAATCACCAACTTCAAGCATAACTGGTTCAAATAAAAAACTGAAGATAGATCACAGTATAAGATTAAATGCAAGTAAACATCAGCCGATACATATGGATTCACCGCGTAGGTGCGCAGTATGCAGTACTAAGAATCTAGTAGTGCGGTCCCGATGGAAATGCAACGTCTGCAATATAGCATTATGCCTACGGATAGGAAAAACCTGTTTTAATACTTTCCATTCAAAATGAAACCATTTTAAAAACATATTTTGTTTTTGAAATTATTTCTACATTGTAAATAAACTGAAAATGTAAAGTCTTACTTTTAACTATTCTTTATTTTCATTTTAAAAATTTATAATGTAATATTTTATGTTTCATAATTTTTAATTGCAACATTTTTAATTATCAAGAATACACTGTTTTACATGGCAAACGTTTTATTTAACTGTTTTGTAAATGATAAAAAAAAATTATTCATGTGGGGCAGCGGTTACACTATGTAACCACCTTGTATAAGCTCATATTTTCAATAATTATTATGAATATTGTTTTTTTTTAACATTATGGGTTATAAATAATCCTAAGGCACTAGAAAACTTTAATATTAAAATAAAAATCATGAATATTATTTTCTGCCCCTCTAAGGGTTTTCTCATTTACATCAGCCTGCCCTTCAAAGGGTTAACGCATTCAGGAAATGTATATCGACAATACTAAACGCGCAATTTACGCTTAAATCTGCTCTAACAGATATTTTCCCATTAAATCCGTTTTAAAACTTGAAGGAAAATAAATACTTTTACTGTAAATATTCATATATTTTTTTTTAATTTGCAGAGAAAGCCGCGCGTTTCAAATTTACAATTACAAATTAATCATGGACAACTAGTTAAATTCAATACCCTCATCGCTCCGGGTGGCCGGGTCCCCTCTCACTGATACTTATAATTCATTTCTAATTTACCTGACTATATATTATTAATGTGTACAAATGCGTAATGATGTAACTGCTTTAAATTTAAAATATTTTAATCTTGACCATAATGAAGTATGTTTCTCTTTGAATGTTGTATTTATATTCTATAGACTTTTCTTATTTTTCTAAATATGTATTCCTTTTTTTTTTATTACTAAATATTTTTTCCTATAAAGATGTATTTTTCTTAAGTTTTTTTTTTTTTTTATTTATTCTTCTAAGATTTTATTTTTGAAATGGCGTATTTCGTTATCGGCAAGATATATTTTGGCAAGTTTGTTTACGAACTATATTGTATATCTATTTTTATTATTACAGGTAGTCGATGAGACCGTTTTTCATCCCATAACTGCCCTTAGATTAAGTACACAAGCAACGGGCTATTACTTACTTTTCAGCTACACACTACTTATATGCACTTGTATAATTATTTAGCTTCAAGCACACTAGTCCCCTGTCCTTTATAATAACACACGTAGATTTTAAACAATAAACTAGCCCCACCGGGTAAATCCGGATGGGGGAACGAACTATAGATATTCATTAGCGGAAGAGAAACCGTTTAGGGTCGGTGATTAAAAACCTTCATCCGACAACAGAAATAAATGACATAACGGAACAAATTCAATTTTAGTGGTTTGAAATGTTCAGAATTACCGAACATTTTAAAGAACGAATGTAAACAATTATTACCGATGTTCTATATAGATTTAAAACCGTCCCCAAAAAATGCCGATATATTTAAAATTATCTTCTAAATATCCGCCTAAACAATGTAAAATGTGTCAGCTTTTCTGGCATAATTATGATAATTTGTTAAATGTGCTAGTAAACCTGATACAAAATCTTGCAACAAAATTGCAAACGACCCCCAGGTGTATATGTCCTATGCGATGGTAACCACCCGGCCAGTTATTGTATTGTATATAAGCAGCGGATTAAATGTTAAAATAAAACACGTACATTGAGTATGAAAACTGAAGCAAATAATAATCACAGTTTCCATACATCAAATGGTACTTCGGCAAACACGTGCACAAATGATACAAATGTTAACGTATCAAACGTATGCAATTGTAAGTAAAGTAAACAAAAAATAAATTATGCTCAACGATCAGCGTAACCTTTATAAACAATGGCTGCAATTTATCGACACGCGGAAATTCACATACCACAGACTGAGTACAATATCATTTTTAGAGCGTTCGAAAATGAATGTGTACGCAGCGGCGATTATAAAATGTAGCTCAAGAGGATCGAGAATAACGAAGCAATCTGGAAGAAAACTTGATAAAGTTACTCGAGACAACTAACTCGCTATTCTCTCGCCGACAACTCCTACATACGGGCCAAAACAAAGGAAATAGACTCCCGCATGTACTAGACTTTTATAAGAGGACTACGAACATGTAATATTAAATGTAAAACGGCTCCACTGGTCATTGGTGTCTTAGATGTGCATAGTAAACGAACAGACATTTCACAAGGACTTGTAAATAGAACTTATCGAAAATAACATAAAAATCTTAAAATAAAATTAAAAAAAGGAAGACCACATCGAATGTGCGGTTAAAGATTTAAGTAACCTTATAGAATATTCTTGTGCTAATTCTTTAAACCACACATTGTCGTTAGAATTAATGATCCCTTCTCGGAAGAGCGAAAAATTTTATCTTCGAACATAAGCAGAATGTATACGATTACGTTGATGGACAATCCTCGGAGACGATTGAAAATAAAAAACTTGCGTCACGTATTATCCGATTATAAGAAATCGGTGCCGACGTGATTTAATCTTCAATCCTCTTAGGCTAGTCGACTCATTGGAGTGGTTAGTCGAATACTCACTTCTCCCTTTATATTCCCTATACTCCTACTTCCTTAGCCCCGTACGTTGTGGTATTTTATACCGACACAACGAGGAGAAAAAAAGTGGGAACAAAAAATATCTATATAAAGAAAAGCGGCAGAAAAATAAACAAAAAAAAAAAGAATAGGAATTAACCAAAAAACCTGTAAAGAAAAAAGAGAAAATGCAGACGGAAAAACCTCCTGAAAATATTACCGTGCTTATTTAATGATTCACAAAATTTTTATTATATTTAATTAATATTGCCATTTGTTTTTACGTCGGCTGTTTTAAAATTTAATGAATTAATTAAAAAGAAAGTCTCTCTATCCTCTCCGAAGTAAACTGACAGTAAAGAAATGTGCGATATGTTTCAATCGTGGAAACACTAGAGAGAAGAAGAAATTAGTTTAAAAATATTTTATTATAGCAATGATTATAATTATCATAAATAATAATAATGATAATAATGATGATAGTAATAATGGCAAAATTATAACGAAACTTACGAAAAAAATAGGACTCCGGGAAAGTGGGAATTACCATAACTTTTACGTTTAAAGCAATTTTTACTCCGATGTTGAATGTAAATAATTCAAAAATATGAAATATTCACAGATTTTTATTAACCGGTTATATAAACTACAAATTTATAAGTAGTATTTTCAGAGTAAATTTAAACCCGAAAGGAAACAATTTTTATATAAAAGAAAAGAAAATATATTTAAATTTTTATCGCGAAAGGGTGAAGAATTATTTCAGAATGAGCATTTCGCGGAATATATCTTATTTTAATATATATTTTTTTTTAACATTTTCAGTCATACAATATAAAAATTTAACATAACAAATTTTATACCGGTGTCCGCTTCCGAGGTGAACTCTATATAATTTTCAACATATTTATAAACTTTTTTTTTTTTTAAATCGGGACATTTCACGTCGATCAGAAAGTAAAAAATGCAATTAAAATTTCACGTATCATATAGCGGACGACGTGTTTTATTTTATCGAGAGAAAATCTTTATCCAGTTGATTCGATGTTTTATGAGCCGTTTCGATCGTATCAATTTTCCGTACACGAAATTAAAACATTTTCGGCTTATCGAATGATTAAAGGAAACGACGGAAAGTGGTAAAAAAATATGAAATATCGTTTTATATCGGATTGACGAATAATTTGCATTATTATAAATATTTTTAGAATTGAAACCCGATTTGAAAGTAGATATTAAAATTTCACGTCTCGCACGGAGTGGACGTTGTGAATGAAACGGTTAACAAGTGAAAAACAGTTATGGATATAGTCACTCGTCATTTTAACACTATCGTATCAAAGAGAGAACTTTGGGGGTATACCGTTTAACGGTATGAGAGAACTTTCGGGTTATACCGTCGTGGTTACGCCGTTATGTTTAAGGATTGAACATTTTTATTCTTATTCAATTTGACAAGAGAGCCAAACGTTACGCGCTACAATCTCGGCTTTATGATTTAATGATTAAAATGTTACATTACACGCGATATTCGAGACTTGTTTTAATAAATTCCGTACAACGTGTATTAGCGCGGTATGTTATTTTAATTTTATTTTTAAACAACACGTGTTATATTAAAAACCCTTTTCGATTTAGAGACGTCCGGGTTTCTAAAAATAAGGAAAATTAAATATAAAAAAAAAAAAAAAAAAAAAACAGTTCAAATCGCAATTTCGTTTTTCTTCATGAAAAATCGCAAAGCTCTCCAGCTTTTAAGCCAATATCCAGTAAATATAAGAAAAATTTATAAAAATATAAAATCTAACAAATTTTACTCAGATACATAATTTATAAATGTTATCGAAGTGATAAAACAGTCAACCGTTAAAAATATAACATTTGTTCAATAACACAATAGCGAATAAAATAAAAATAAAAATAAATAAAAACATCCCGCAATATAAATATATATATATATATATATATAAACAATGACACAATAACGGGTAAAATAAAAATAAATATTTTTTTGTTTTATTTTTAATTTACTCGCTATCCTGTTATTGTTTATGTGTATAAATGTTATATTGTTGACGATTGATTGTGTTGTTTACCGCATTCGCTATCGGATTATTTAAAAATACTGTTTCATCACTTCGATAATATTTATAAATTGCGTACCTGAGTAAAATTTTTTACATTTTATATTTTTATAAATTTTTATATATTTTTAATTTTATTTTTACTTTACTCGCTATCGTGTTATTTTGTTTGCCTATAAATTTTATATCGTCCATTATTGGTTGTGTTGCTTTATTCGTTATCCAGATTATTTAAAAATACCCGTTTATCACTTCGATAATATTTATAAATTGCGTATGTGAGTAACATTTTTTACATTTTATATTTCCGTATATTTCTGAACGTATTTTTATAATTTCTATTTTTCATATTCACTCGATAATGGCTTACCGGCCGAAAAGCTTTGTGAATTTTCAATGAAGAAAAAAAATTACCGGTTTTAACTAACTTTTTGCTGTTTTTTATTATTTATTTTTATTTTATTTTTTTTAATCCTATATTTTTCAAATTTTTGAAGTTACGAAATTAGATATAAAACGTTGCGTATGTAATTGAGACTAAATATTTTTTCGCCAATATAAAGCAGGAAATTTTATGTTTCAACGGATGAATTATTTTCGAAATCTATCCGAATCATAAAATTATACCCATACACCTCATTATAGATCGACACGAATTAAGCGAATTTTTTTTTTTTTTTAATCGGTTTTTGGCCGGGATCGACGTAATTTACAGACCATTTATTGATATTGAAGAACTAAATAAATGTCGTTTGTATTTACATTATGGTATCTTAAATTTTCCGGAAAGATTTAAAACGTAAGTGCTCGTGCGATGTTCGAGAAAAAATAAATATATTTTGAAAAAATGAAAATTTCTCCGAAAAAGTTAATTTTAAATTTAGAATTTTCCTTAAAGATTGTCTCGTATGTAAACGAATTTTATACTGAAATTTATTCGTTCGTAATTTTTTTTCATGTTTTTGTTTTAGCTCTTTCGCATCTAGAAGTGACAGTCATAATTATGACAGGATCGTGATTTTCAAGATCCGCCCATCAGCACGATCTCGATTTTATTTATCGAACCTTCACACTAGATCAACAACGTTTCTCCTTTTTAATATCTTGCCCGACGTACTGGTTGTTGTAGAGGGTTCAAAGAGCGTTTCCATGACCTTCTAATCTCGACAAGTGATCGGAGGTAGCTAGTTTTTCTTTTCTAACGTGCTTTACTGGTAGATCTTGATGTAGCGTACGGTTTGATATATAACACGGTACAAACGCCCTCAGGATGATCTTGTTTTGATAGCGTTGTATTCTATTAAAGATTACTTTTGGGCGCACATCCTCCATAGCTCGACTGCGTATAAACATATTGGTTTTAGCAGCGTGCGATATACCTTTGTTTGGAATCTGTAAATGAGAGCGTGGTCCAAGCAACCAATAAAGTTGCTTTGTTTTTAAATTAAGTTCCGTTATTTTAGTGTTAATACGCTAATAAGTGTTTAACGTAAAAATTAAAACCACTTTAAAATGGCGCATAGCCAAATTTCGTTATTACACGATAAATATCGGTAAGAGCGAGAAAATTTGTATTTATCTTTATGGGATAATGAAAAATATGTAGACTGGCCAAAACCTACTCGGTCAATTCTTAGCTCGACTTATATTTGCGAACAAACCTTTTCTTTAACGAATATAAATAAAAGAACGATAAGGTCAATATTGAGCTACTTACATTTGTAAGATGCGTTTAGCTGCCGTAGGCACGGAACAAGATATTAAAAATTCAAAAGCTAAACCAATTAACATATTGCAATACTAGGTTAATTCGACGTATTCATTTACTTATTCATGAATAGATTTCGTAGATAAAATTTTGTTAATTTAAAGAAATACTTTTAACATTTTTTAATATTTCTTTCGGTCATATATATATGTATATATATATTATATAAATTAATCCTTAACCACAGATGTACTGTTTTTAAAACTTTGTCATAGACAACCGGTCATTTTGACCACCTAAATTTTTCAAAAAGCAATATTTTCTTATACTAAAATAGTTTCGTGAATAAATTAAATGAGAGTTGTGCCAAAAAAGCACATTAATAAAAAGGTTTCATCGAAATTTTGAACGTAATTTATGGAATATTCATATATATATATTAATATAAAACATGATCAAATATTCTTTTTAATTACAAGTTATTGTTAACTAAATGTTGATTAAAAAATTGAAAATATTTAGAAAATAATATTTGCGTAAAAACGTGCAATGTATATAGAGTGCATATTTTTAGACCACACAGACGTCTTGTACATTCTATATGTATAGGTGTTTTGCATATTAGACATATATGGAATGTTTTTCGTTCATTATCTACGGACATTTTCTGCAAGTTGTTCTGATAGTTTTGTACTTGCTTCATTCTTAGTTCTATAGCATTCATCTATCTTCATTATGTATACACAATCGGACTTACTGATACCTGCTAATCTCCGTCTCATTTCAGGTGTTACCAAAACCATTACCAACTGTTTTATAAAAAAATTATATCGAGTTAGTTCGGTATTATCCCAGTAAGACAGGTGCATTACGAATACGTCAACGAAGAGCGAAATAATATTATTTAATATTTTGATTACATCAACGCAGACAACCGGCATTTTTGAGTGGTAGCGATTTTTATTATTAAAATAACTCTTCTACAACGTAAATAGACACTCACTATTTCGAATAACATGATAGTAAACTCTGAATAGGTACTGAGAAGTGTACATAGCTTCTTGAAAAAACCGAAAAATTAAATCGTGTACCGGTTAAATTGACCCCGTCGTCTGTAGCTAACGATGTAAATACTTTCCAACGTTATATACACATTCCGATACTAATGTCGCCGTGAAAAGTGAACGAGGGAGTATCGCCTGAAAAGGAACGAGAACATCACCAATCCGAGACACTACCGATCAGTTTAAGCTTTTCTGCTAGATGAAATTTTAACGCTAACCGAATTATATATTTTTTGATCGATCGCGAAATGTCTCTACTCCGATAAACTCATTGAAAATTGTCCGAAGTCATTTAAAAATCATCAGGCATCTGGCTGATTCAATTAATTTGACGAAATCGTTTATTCCTGTATTAATTAATTCCATTCTTTTTCTTCCTCTAATCGGCTTTCCTCGAATTTTACCCTGTACTGCTAGAGTCCTGCTTCTTGGATTTTGTGAGCCGTATATTTAATTTTACTGTTTTTTTTTTTTATCCCATCCATTAATTGCAACTTGTTGATTTTACACCTATTCAGCACTTCTCGGTTAGTTACTTTGTCCGTCCACGGAATTTTCAGCATGCGTCTATACATTTCAACGGCGTCAATTTTTCTTTCGCATTCTGCATTTATTGTCCAGTTTTCCGCTGAATAAAACAGCGCCGACCAGACATAACAACGCATAGTATTCGTTTCCTCGTTTCTAAGTCTATTTTACTGATTCTTAGTATTTTTTCAACATTTCCAAACGCTCGTCTGGCCACTGTTATTCTGGAAATTATTTCTTTATTTGTGATCAGAACTCCTAAATATTTATATTGTTCCACATTTTATAATTGTTGTCCATCTATTTTCAGTTTTGTTTCTCTAGACTTATGTGTCTGCTGAATTTCATTATTTTCGTTTTGTTTTAATTTATTTTCATATTGTATTTTCGTCCTTCTCGATTTATGATATCTAGCATTTTTTGCATTTGCTTTTCCGTTTCAGCTATCAGTACTTTATCATCTAATATTATTTATTTTAAGCCCATTTATTTTAAAACCCATTGCATTTATTTCTGGTGATTTAACAATTTCTTCTACATACGCATTAAATAATCTAGGAGACAAAAGACATCCTTGTCTAACACTCTTTTTTATATTGCAATGCTTTTCAGAGTATTCACTTCCTATTTTTACATTTGCTTTTTGTTCCTAATACAACTCTTTTATTATTCGGATATCTCCGCTATCGATATCGTATTTTTGCAATATTTTAATTAATTCTGCACATCGAAAACTTTCTCGTAGTCTATAAAACATACTACTAGTTCTCTATTTATATTTAAAGCTCTCTGTATAATTGTTTCGAATAGTATAATGGCATCTCTAGTGAGTTTTTTTTGCTATAAAGCCAAATTGTGTTTCACTTAAAAATTTATCTATTTTATGTTCCAATCTGTAGTTTATGATTGTTAATAATAGTTTTAAAGTGTGACTCATTAGTGCAATTGTTCGATGGTCTGAGCACCTTTTTGAGTTATGCTTTTTCGGTATAGGAATAAAATTAATTTTTTTGAAATCTTCAGGAAGTTTATCTTCACGATATATTATATTCAATAAATGCGATAAATGTGCTTTGCATTTTTCGGGCATGAGTTTGATTAGATCTACCGGTATTCTATCTTCGCTCGTAACTTTTCTATTTCTTGCTTTATCAATTACTCTATCCAATTCGCACCGTGTTATACTCGGTGTATATTCTGTTGTCCTAATCTTAACGTTATCTGGTCTATTTGTATCTTCGTATAAATATTATATAAATAACTCATCCAGGCCTCTCGGATATCTTTTTTCTCTATGCAATATACTCCTTGTTCCTTTTTAACTGTCGATTATCTTGATTTTCGTATTTTATGCTGAGTCAACATATATTTTATCTTTACATGCATTATGTCTTTTTTGTAATTCTTCTATTACATCTTTCATTATACCAATCTGTTTTTGCCTGTTTGCATTCCTTCATTATTAACTTGTGCATGTTATTCTGTGCTTGACTTATCAGATATTTTTCTTCTATTATTTATCATATTTATTATTTTCCGTATAACCCATGGGTTATTTCTTCTTACTTATATAACCGATGATTATACACGATAAGAAGAAGCTCATTCCGTAATCGAGTTCTTCTTATGGCGCTGGTTAAGTTACAAATGCTCGACAATTAATTATTTATTACCCGTAGTGCGAAACCGTCAAAATTATTTTCTTTTTTCCCGCGGGTTCTATCACTGTAAGAGTCGTCGGTGTTTTGAAACAAGTTTATGCTTTAGTAGCGACAAAAACAAAATTGTCGCACAAAATCGTTTTCGATAACAACTGTCAAAACCCTGCTCTGAAATCAGTCTGTTTTGGTATTAATTCAGCGGACTGTCAAGAACACTAAAATTACACTTTTAACGGACACAGTTAAGAAAGTTAACAGATTGCCAGCGTAATATGAATTAACCGGACGAATGATACATATATACGAACATACATACGTATTGTGTGTATCGATATTTATATATATATATATACAACCACGAAGCTAAGTCATCTGAAATCAATCGCAGCCTACGTAATGTAGCTAAAAATAGTACGTCACTAAAAATGACAAAGAGAATACGGTTAAAAGGAGGGCAAACAAAAAATATGTTTAATACTCCCCGGATGGAGTGGAGACTAACTTTATAAAGTATTTAAATTAAACGAGCCTAACGCGTAAGACGTGGATTAGATATGCGAATTTTTACAACTGTAGTTACGTCCTAGATTAATTCCATCGGAATGACGCCATCTTTACACGCACGTACGTGTACAACATATATATATATATATATATAGATAGATAGATAGCTAGGTGGCGATAAAATAGTCGACCTTTACCGGTGAAATGTAACAAATTTTTTTGTTTAAGATTATGGAAGCGGTTAACGCGAAATATTCCCGTATATAGAACTGGATAAGAGTTACGGGAATTACCGAATAATATTAGGAAGATAGAGATTTTAAACCACCCGTAGTAAATGAGTTTCGGTATTTTAACTCTTAAATGCGTGTGTGCGCGCATATATATTTGGCGCCGAATGGTAAACTATCTGTCCGACATTACGGCACACGGATGTTGCGAGAAATAGACCTGTAACGGACGAAGGAGTTAGGTGGAAGTTAATTTTGAAGCAGTAGGATTTACCGAAGCGAGCGAACAGCAACAATATTTAGAAGAGTATTTTTGAATACATATAAAGTGTTTTATATATACATATATATTATATATATATGTAACATCACGTTTCATTCCGTATACAATTTGTTGAATGTATATGTGTGAGCAACTGTTAATGCCTAACACCTATAACCGAGGTAAGAAAACGAGATAAATGTATGTTTACGATATACCTATAAACAACAGTGCTTATGGTGTTCTTGGACTTGAACAAACAATGCGAAGGTTTTAACGATAGCTTGAAACTAATAACAATAATAACAGACTCGCTTTTCGTTGGTCAAATTGTTTTTTCGATTTGTAGTGGTACATTTCTACGCGCATTCCGTGTATATATATATACGATGTATGTGTGTGTGTGTGTGTGTGTCCGCTGGGGTTAGCTCGTATATGAACTTTAAGCTTTAACCTTAAACATATTTTCCAAACTCTAGTCGGCCCAAAATTTTTTCTATTTTCATTTTTCCCGGCAATTTGTGAACTTCTTTCTTTCGACTTTAACCTATTTTAAAATCTTCTGCTCGAACACTGGTTTCAAACGCGATCATAAGATCCGGAAATTCGTGAATTACTATATATATATATATATGTTTATATATCTTTTTTTTTAAATATATTGTTGTGTACGATCTCAATACTACTATTAAATAAGTACATATCTTAGTAACAGAGACAAAGAAAAATATAAGTGAACATGTATGGGGTTATATACCAGTGTGCAGAACTCCTTGAATTACTAAATTAGTAATGCTGTTACTAGACAAGATCACTTGGATGGCGACGTTTAACTCGTCTGAAATCGTTTTTAGTATCTAAAACTCGACGAGCTTCTGCATTTAAATGCTTAAGCAGTCGCTTTTCATGAGCTGCAGCAAACTATTGTATAATATCATCGACAAACTTTATTTGTAAATCGTGGTGTATGTCTTCATTCCGTGAGTACCAGTAGGTATTGCACGTAAAATGATGTTCTGCCGTTTCTGTACAAGATTCCTGTTAGACTTGGCAGCGCATCCCCACAATGAAAGCCTCCATTAGGCTTTATAACTTGATTATATAGTAATAGTTTGCATTGTACATCCAATACAGAGCGCCTACCGATAGACCAGTGCAAATCTTGTACTCTGCGTTTGATCCGAAACACTTTCATCTTTACATGGTACCTTCCATGAAATTCTGGCGTCCAAATGCATTTCGAGATATTTTGCCAAATCAGCTCGCGAAATAGGCTGATTATCATGATATTTAAATGTTGTTAAATTTTACCATTTGCCTCGCTGGGATACTGAGAGCTAATATTTCGGTGTCGTCTACAAATGTTGCCGTTGTTACGTTATCAGACGTTGGTAGATCGCGTATGTACAGGTGGTACACGTCTAAAAACACCGCAGAACACTATTTTTTTTCTTCTAATGCTAAGTAGATTATTTTAGTAACCCGCCTCACTTCATCGATCGTTAAGTGGTGCCCCCTAAATCCAAATTGATGAAGTGGCAAATCTTCTCCTACAATCGGTAGTAATCTTTTTAATATTAATTTTTCGAATAATTTTGATATGGCTGGCAGAAACGAAATAGGCCTATATGAAGGTGACCTCTCTAGCTGGTTTGTCAGGCTTTTTCAACATTATTATTTGTGCAACTTTAAAAGAAGTTGGCACATACTCTAATCGTAAACATGCATTATATAGATATGTCAAAAGGACGATATCTTTACGCGACAGTTCTTTCAAGATAGCTGGAGATATTTTATCTATACCCGGAGCTTACTTTGAATTTAGATTTTTATCTATTTCCGTTGATACCTCAGTGGGAGTAAACCACCTTATTCGTTGTTCAGTTTGATAGACTGGAGTTGGATCTATATTAAGGGATAATATCATGTTGTTGAAAAGTCTGGGACAGGTGCTTAGCAAACAGTTCAAATTTTTCACTATCTCGACGAGCCAAATTATTAAGTTCATCACGAATAGGTGGAATATGCACAAACGGGCGCCCATTGTGTACTATGTATCGCTTGTAGAAGCTGCCTACCTTTGGTATGTGCAGGGCTGAGATTTCTACAGCTAGCTAGTGATGATCCCCAGGCCTCATGTTTGGCATTGAAGTCACCACCGATAATAAATAAAACGTGTTCCACAATACTTGAAAAAGTGTTCATACTGCTGGCGTTTCAGATTATGCTTAGGTGGAAAATATACAGCAACCGCTTTTAAGTCCGAATTATGCTGTGTAACTGTTACAGAAGTTGCCTGTTCATATTCTTCACAGTAAGCATCATCCAGCTGATGTCTTATATTTTGTGCTGATCCAGCAAATCCCCTTCCACTAGGATGCGGGGTATGATATATAACATATCCACGTATTTTTGGATAGTTTCTATCAGTATAGCATGTTTCAGAAATTAGTGCAATATCTATATGATTAACATTTCAAGCTCCCCTAACTTGTCTTTGAGACTGTGGGCATTCCACGTTACAATGCGTAAAGATTGAACAGCCATCTTCTTGTTTTTTATTAGATTTGAGTTTTACGTTTATTACAAGGTGCTGATTGTGTACTTATTGCAACTATCTGCGCATTTTCAATTTTGTCTATCCGTTCATTTAGTCTATTGATTTGTTCAGTTAACTTTAGTGAACGGGCTATTTTATCCAGAGAGGTTATTTGAGTCTGATCTATTTTTGAAGACGTGGTATGTGATCTCGGTTCTTGTCTCTTGTTAGCAATTGCGGCGTATGATATGTGAGGTTGAACTTCAGTTATCAGTTTCTTATTTTACACGTCTGAATACGCTCCTGTTGAATGCGTTGCACTGGAGTTGTGGTCTACTTTTGTAATGTTTGATCTTTTGGTACGTTTCACATCCTTGGTAATTAGCTGTGTGATTACCTATATAGTTTGCACATTTAAATTTGGTGTAATCTGTACTCTTGCACACTCTTAAATCATGATTTTCACCACATTTGAAACAACGAAATGATCGATAACAATGCGCTTGTGTGTGATTCCAACACGGGTAACGTTTACATTGCGGTATTGAACTAGATTTATGAAGAGGTTCAATTTTAACACGACAATGTTCTATATATTGTATACCATATATGTCTTTATTATTGCTACTTGGATTTAAATCGACGTAAAATAAAGGGAATTTTTTGCGTACCCTGTTTATGATTTTATTTTCATTATTGCTTTACCCTAATTGTTTTTGATATATTAACTATTTTGGCTGTCTGGCGTCTCATATTTATAAGTTCCTGAGCAATTAGTTCAGTCGGCATTGATGGCGGTACTCCTCTAACTACTACACGATATGGTTTCTCCGCCTTCAATCCATACGTAAAATGCTCAATATTAGGTTTTTTCAGCACATCTATTAATTGACGAAATACTGCATCCGTTTTGGCAGCCACCATAATGTTACCGTTATTTAAAACTTTGAAGACAATGTTACTCTAAGTGTCTGAACTATATGGACTACTTTGATTGAAATCTGTAATTCCACTTTCAATTACTTTTGGTGGAGGTTTAGGTGTAGATACCGCACTAGGCCGTTGTTGATATTTTTGCTGTCCATTCATTACTTCCTGTTGCCTAGTCGACTGATTCTGCTGCAGCATAATGGGTGTTTGAAAACATATTTTTAATTTCCTGTTCATTCTTTGGCAATGTATTTTCTGCTCTAAGAGAGTTTATTTTTATTTTGAGCTCATTTATAATTAGTGCTCGGCGTTGGCATAGCTCCCTTAGTTGATCTGGCTGCAGACTCTTATAATGTTTACTATCAATATAATTTTGCGCTATATTAGATTTTTTCTTAACATACTCTTGATTTGGATTACCATTCTCTGATAACTGCCTCTTTATAGTGTAAGAGGTGCCGGTTTTTGCTATCCGTTCCACACTGCACGCGACGGAATTATTTTCTTCTACATTAGACTGTAGTTGTGTGTACACAGTCGGTGACTGTGCACGAGTTAGTGGTGGAGAGCTTTTTACACTGATTTTTAATGTGCTAGGCACATGTGTAGCTACTTAGATTTATAGGTAGCGATGTGAACTAATATACATGTACGAACGCATATAGACGTGTATATGCACACGCACGCACACATGAACACGGACACTGTACGGGCGGGAACCGTGCAAAAGTAATAAAAGGAATAAGTTCACTTGACGATGTACTTAATGCTGTTCGCTACAGCGAGGTAAGATAACTTACGCGTTGAATATAGACAATTTTCAACGGAATGTAAGATTAAATACGTCGAGATATAATTACAGTTTATATATGAAACGAACTTACCGATATTAAAGCTCAACGCGATTAGATAAGAGACAGGGACAAACAATAGACGCGAAGAACATAACCTTTAACAATGATAAAGGTTTATTGTTCACAACGATATATTCAGAAATGAGAAAAACATTAAGATATGTTTATAATGCACGTTGCGCTTAGAGTTTTTCCAAGGTAATTACTTAACGAAAAAAATATCACCCGGTAAAAGAAGTAGTTTTAGTTTTAAATAAATCGAACGGTTTTTTTTTTTTAATATTTCATTTTAGAGTCGTTTCAAGTGAACATTACAGCCATTATAAGTGTAAACATTGATGTATCACACGGTTGATTGACTGGAGTGGAGTTTACTGAGACTGAGGAGCTGGCGGTAGTGTTTTATTTCGAGAGGATATATTGGAAAGTTTGGTAATGACGAGCGGCTACTTCAGCATAAGTATTCATGGGATGTGGAAACTGTTGGAGGATTCAAAGGCGATTTCTCAGTGAGTCTGTCACGATTCGGTGCTTCACGTATTCTCATATGGTTACGTGATGGTTTACGTAGAAGTGCCAGTTTTTTATAGATAATACAGCCTCGATAGTTGGCAGGATGATTTTCTTTACATAAGGCGCATATAAGTAAGTTATCTCGTGGTTGTTTGCATTCATGATGCGTGTGGTATTCGCCACAACGCACACACCGTGGATCATAGTGGCAATATTTCTTGGTATGACCACAAGCCTGACAGTTGTAACGTTGAGTTATAATTTTTTCCTTACGTGGTTCCTCTATCTTAATGCACGTGTTTAGTAGGTACTTGATATCAAAGATGGATTCATTATTATGTTGCTGGTAGTGGAAGTGGTTATTTTGTTTTGGCTTGCAAGACATTGTAACTGCACGGACGGAATACCCTTGGGAGGTCAGTTGCTCCCCAATAAGATCACAGGGAGTAGAGTGATGAAGATTTCGGACAACGATCCTGGATAAAAATGAAATTTAGCCTTCTCTGCCTCAAGAAATTTGATACTTTTTCTATAAATCTCAGCATTGGTCACTTTGAGGACTATATTGTTTTTTAATGATTTACATTGTATATTATTACCTACAACTTCTAGTAATTTACGCCTGAGAATGTTGAAATTAACTACATTGGTAATGTAGATAGGTCGAATATTAGAAGCTTTATTGTTTAATTCAATGTCCATTACCGTTATCCTGTGTGTCGATCGTTATGAGTAGTCAAATGCGAAAATCAGTTTTTATTTAAGGAGATAGTTTTACTATTTTTAGTGTGGTCTTTCTTTGGCATTTCAGCAGTATGTTTATGATTAGGAAATTTACGTGTAGAATTATCGCTAATAGAATCACCGCAAGAAGAATGTAGTCTTTTTATTGTGTAGAGGATCTTTTAGCGCTGGAACTAATTCGGTATAATATCATATTCGTAAATAAATAGAAAAACATATTTGTCTCGGAGCGCAGGATAGAAGTGAAACTTAAAGACATATTAACTAAATTCATTACAGAGCTTTTTTAAAATATTTACGCGTGTTTATATATACGCGCGCACACACACACACACACACACACATATATATATATATATATATGTATATATATATATATATATATATATATATATATATGAATAAGCCTACCTGTCTGTATAAGTCGACGCGCATAATGCTACAAAACGTTTGGTAGCCGCGTACATGCGAAAGGGATATCACCGTCGTATTGTTCATTGCTGAACGTCGTGACTAGCTATTATATGTTAATTTTTAGGTACAAAATGGCTAGCATTCCAGTCAGTATTTATATGCGACGCAGATGCGCATACATATGACGTGATACGGAGTTGGGTACCAGTGCTTTATCCCTGATAATTAAGAATTAAATAATGATGAAAACTTTCTATGTCGCATGTTGGTTTCGAACTCTCGACCGTCAAGTCGATAGTCGAGCACTCTAGCAACTACGCCACCGTGACAATATATATATAAATATTTATATATATAAATATATATATATATATATATATATATATATATATATATATATATATATATATATTATGGCATGTTAAGAACTATAGGGTATTGTAGGAATTTATTATAAATAAGAGAAAAGAAAAAATAAATAAATAAAATAAGTTTTGAAAATAATAAAGATTAGCGAAGGTTATAGGCTCGTGCGCGACGTATTAGTATAGATACATATATATATATATATATATATATATATATATATATATATATATATATATATATATATATCGGTATTATCACGCTTTTCAGTTACAAATAGAACATAATAGTAATGATCAATATTTAAACGAAAATATTAGAACTGACGTCGGAATTAATACCCAGATTAACGGGAGAATTTTTAGGAAACAAGTCGCACGTGGAGCCAGCAACCGATAATCGCGTTATATATATATTATATATGTATAAGTATAGACGTGCAAGTATGAAGATAAGCTAATATAGTTAATATTTAAAATCGGTATCGAAAAGAAGAAGTCGAACTTTCGTCGGAAAGGTTGTTAGTCGATCGAACTGCTCGTCGGTAAGGAGATCGTGTAAAATAATAGCGGAAATAATTGCGATCGTTTTAATAATAATTACAATAATATAATAATACCTTCGTCGGCGCTCTAATAGAATAATAATAATGAATTAAATTTGCAAATAGTGAAAATAATTGCGAACAATAAAATACTATTTTACTGCGGCAATAAAAACGATCGCAGAATATCGGATACATCACCGCGATCCGGAAATCGATCTCACCGGTGGCACCACCAGGTTACGCTATTTTTTATATTTTTCTTCGTATGTGTGAATGAATTTTGTGTACTCTTTGCGATTTTTTTTTTTTTTTTGGGCACTGCTGAGGAGCAATCACAACCCACTAACATGTTGATAAATAGTTATAATATATTGATATTACAATTGGTTAGGAATTTGTAGAGAAGAAGGAAAACACGGGAGTCATTAGAAAAAATTAAGGAAGTGATAGAGAAAGGAGGACGATAACCGATGGATATTAAGGAATTCAGGAGTGCGAGTTGGTCAGGTATGTGAAAACTGCAATTGAAAAGGATGTGGTTTTCATCGGCGATAATTTGTGAATCAGCTGGATGGGAACAATATGGGGAACTGGAAATCCCAATACGAAACATGTGAGCCGGAAGACGATTGTGTCCAGAACGTAAACGGGTGATGGTTGTAATAAATTTTCGGAAGTTGAGGTGTATGTTGGACAAATTAAAGTACCAGGGAGTAGGTGATGTGGCTAGATAATATCTAGGTTGCGAATTTGTTTTATATTGAAATGTGAATAATTATTTGTGAATTGCTTTTATGTAGTGCAATGTAAAATTAGCGGTAATAATAATTAAAATAAAATAATACCGAATTTCTAACTTATACTAGTTGTTGGCTCCATGCGGTGAATATTAAGCAAGTTAAGTCTAATTTCCTAAAATATATTTTAAAAAAAATAAAGTTAGTGGATAAATTTGCACAGTATTCTGTGCTGGCGACCGCGAGTACACCACCCCAAACACACCAGAATTGAATTATATTATATCAAAAATTGAATTATTCTATAAATACATATAACTCTACCTAAGAGAGATTTCCTGAGAACGCTGAAAATTGTCACGATAACAGAGTATATGTGCTTCGCTCTCTTAGGTGGAACATTATAATATATATATATATATATATATATATATATTTAGAGGTACGTGCAACAAATATGCAGGCAGGGCTGAAATATATAAAAATACGTCAAAATGAAACGAAATAAAATAAAAATACTTCCTGTACCGTATCGCAGTATATATTTAATAAACAACAAGTAAAAACCTAAACTTTGCAAAACAAAAGAGTCGATCTAGATAATTTATTTATTAACCGAAAATAATTTTGAAAATAGAATTTCGAGCGAATCAGTACTGCTTCTTGTGGGAATGTTAAATTTTGAAAAATCCACCATGCGGTGTTTCCAAAGAAAGGGAAAAAAATCATGGTTGAAAACTATCTTCGCTATAACATGCTCTTCGATTTGCCCACGTCAGTCTTGCAATAGAAGTGATTCGATCGAAAAATGATAATACGCTAATTAACTAAATCCATCAAACGTACAAAAACCTAGATCGCTCAAAGAAACAAACCTTTATAATCTGTATTTCAACAATACATATTTCTATATGGACTTAATTTTCAAACGTCTGAACGAACATGCAATCGAGCCCAGGATAATGACTGAACAATTTAAAATACCACTAATCGAAGCTGAGCATATTACAAATTTTATATAACGAATAACGGATATAAAATAAACTAAATGTATCGAAAATAAAGTTTAAAAATATATTTCAGTCGAAGAGAGTAACCGATAATCTAGAATTGTATGAACTTTGTAAAGTAAATCACATTATAGTACATATATTTTAGAACTGCGTCAATAAATTAAACATATATTTTAATACAACACCGGTATATGTAATCTCGGTGCTTTACATTATCAGTAATTTATTCTGGTAAAAATATAACTAAGAATCACCGAAATCCGAATAATTTTCAATCGGTTCTAACGAAACATGCTAATACAACGTGTATATATATATATGTAACGGATGTTTTAAAAAAATCAATAAGCGATTCTAGTAAAAATATAACTCTAAGAATCGTTTCAAAATTCGGCTATTATATTCAATCGGATATCTAGCGAAACCTACTTTAAAAGTAGTCGTTTTTGTTTTATTCTAAACTACATCGCACACTTCCTAGCCATACGATGTAGAAATTGTACAAAACATTAAATAATAACATCTTGACTGGACTTATGTAAACATCATATATATATATAAATAAAGAAGAATATTTGGTCTAAATGAATAAATTAAAATCAGATCATAAAAATATAAATAATCCTAATATTATTATCGCGTGAAATGGCAGACCACCGCGCACAAATATGCGCGCTAGTAATAATATAGTACGCTATAAAGAAAAAAACACGCATAAATCGAATACAATCAGTTCTCTCGGGTTATCTGTCTACGCTAAATTACGATTGTCTTGTACGCTACTTACACTGTACAACAAAATATGAATAGGTAGTCGTCTAGCTCATGATGATGGTTAATAGGAAGTCATCGACATTATCGTCAATCGCATTGATTGATATAACCGCTTATATTAACTCGTGTTCATTATTTCTACATATCCTCCCTTGTTTCACCCGCTATCTACCTCCTAACGTTCCTTTCGATATTCGCATGATCAATCCGTCGTGTCTTTCAGTGGCTGTTTGCAAGAGTTGTCATCTTGAAATGAAGATATTCAGCAATGCACTATTTTTATTTCTGTTATTTCGAAGCCGTCATAAAATGGTATTGAAACAACAGAAATAGGAATAGCGTACGATAAGTCCGTAATTAGTGTATTCCGTCGGTATAATTAATTTTCGACCGGGTAGTGAATCGGTTCAGATGAGCAAAGAAGCCGTATATTCGCGCTTCGTACACACCAGCAGTGAGACGTCTCGTCCTCCTGGTGGGATATACTTTAAATGACCGGAAGAGAATTTCGTAAACACAATTATTACCGGTACGAAAAAAACAAAATGGCGGTGAAACCGACAAAAATTTTGCCCATATAACAAGAAAAAATAAAAGATGACGACGTCGATGCCAATTTACCGGATTTCAGTCTATTGTCGGAAATTAATTTTTTTTATTTTAATTTTAATTTTTTTTCTGTTTAAATTGTAGACAGCATTCGTTTAGTAAAAAATCATTTCGACCGAAAACAAAATGAACTAATCCAACAAGATGAAGACGGTGATTCGATTAAAATGAACTTACCGTCGTCTTTTTAGCTTTTTATCATCGGGAAACAAAAGTTTGGACGTGTCAAACCTTATGTACGGTTGAACTCTCACGAATCGGAGCGGTATAGTGTTCTGAACGAAGTTTTATTTGATACGAATTTAAAGTTACAGATAGAAAATGTCATTATTATTATTATGAATGCTATATACGTCGTATCGTATTTTTTAAGCAGGTGTATATACAATTTATAAGCCTTGTAATCCGAAGTCGGTACGAGCAATGAATTGAGAATAATACGACTTAACCGTTATATATATATATATATATATAATATACATATATATGTATATATATATGTATGTATATATATATACACAAAACTTTATAATAATAACGAAAGTTGTCGCGAGAGAGCAGTTAGCATTCGTCCGTATCCACCTGGTCACGTATGTTCCGCCTTGACGTTGAGGACGACATGTTTCGTATTCTAAACGAACGCTGTCGGTCGAGTATTTGCCGGACAGATTAAACAAGAAGATGGTCGTTAATGGATACCAAGATAGCCGCCGGTAAAATGTTACGACTTTCTTTCTATCGCTGTTTTTATTCGGATTCGTTATTACCGCTTGTGGTTTTTTTTTTTTGGCTTTCTAAAAAAAAACCACTATCGTTGGAAGCTTGATGAATACTTTATCAGCGTTTTTTTCGAAGCTTATATAAAAACTTATCGCTTTACTACGCGTAATATATACATTCCACCATTATCATCATCCGTTATCCCAAGTCACGGATGTCATTTAAAATCTAAAAAGAATAACCATACCGCTTCCGTCAAATCTAACAACACACGTGCACAGATTAAACACACACATATATACATATATATATATATATATATCACACGATCACTATTCACTTACGAGCTAAATAGAACAAATCCTCCGTTGTATCGAAATTCACCCATTGCGGGATATTTGATAGCCAGCATATTCGTCATTTTCGATTGTTCGAATAAGATAGCGCTAATTTTACCGGAGTGAAGGGAAATTTTAATTTAAGGATTTTATCAACAATGCCGTTATGCCAAGCAGAATTCTCTGTCGTCATCATCATCATACAGTCCTAGAACTGATTTTATTCCGTAGTAAGTAACTTCCAGCCCAACTGATTTTACGCAGCTTTTTTCATTTTTTAGTATTGATCTGTGCCTGTATCATGCATCGATGTTATCACGAAAGTGTTTCGTAGTCTACTACGACATCTTTTCCCTGCAATCTGTCATTCTATTACAACGCGTAACAGACCACCGTGCTGAAGTACATTCCCCATCCAGGTTAATCTTTTTTTCTTTATCGAATGTAATAAGGTCCGTTTTTCGTCAATTCTTTTTAGAACTTCTTCATTCGAAACTTTTTTTTTACTCTTCGCATCTTCCTCCAACACCGCATTTCAAAAGCGCGAAATTTTTTAACATTCCTTTTCTTCAGTGTCCACGTTTCAGCACAGTAAAGCGCTACAGACCACACAGGTAATAAGTTTTAACGATACATCTACATAATTTTAAAGGTATTAACTTTTAGCATAATGTTTCGCTTTTTTTTTGCTAGCTTAGCTTAGCTAATCTAATTCTCGAGTTTATTTCTCTATCGCAATGTCTTCCATTTTGAATCTTTGCACTTGTTGAATTTTTTGAGCATTAATTTCCAGTTGAAAACGATACATCGTGATTTTAGTTTTATCAACATTTATTTCTAACCCAAACTGCTTTCCTGCATCATTTAAGGTTCGTACCATTTTTTGTTTTTTTTTTGTGGTATTTTCGGAGACTCGGCAATTATAGTTTGATCGTCTGCAACTGTTGAATTCTTTCTCTGCCTAAGCGAATTCCGTATGCGCTTTCTACTGGATAATAAAATGGTTTCCATCAAGTTGATCTGTTATGTAATCGGCAATTCTAATTAATACAGTGTAGAGTATTCAATTGATCACTTTGAGAATATTGTTAGCTGTAGAGTTCAAGTGTAGTCTATTTAGCTTTTTCTACTTTCTGAGTGTTTAAGATTGTTAAGTTTACCAGCATTTCTAATTGATTCACGAAGAACTATAAATTTTGCAGTTTTCCATTTTGTTGAACGTTTGCAGAGTACTTTGGTAAGTTTCAATTGCTTTACAAGCTTTATTCTTTATCACTGTTGCAGAGAGTAAGTCCACCAGAAGTTTTATATTTTAAGGATTTTACGTACTTCGAATAGTCAGTATTAGTCGCACAAAAATTTTGTCTCGTATCACATTTTAAACTTTTTGTATTACCGAAGCATAGTTCCCAGCTTTAATTCCAACTGTTTCGGAACTTAATTATATTAACTTTAATATCTAGTGCAAAGCTTTAATTTCATATTTAATTCATTTCCCTAGTTAACCGTTAGTTTGTATGTATATTTCAATTCTCAATAATTTATAGTAACTGGTGCTTAAATAATTTCGGCAGTATTTTGAATTTTTGCGACTAGAGTATATTTTGTCATCAGCAAAGGCTCACACATCAACGTATGGTGATATATCCACGTCGCAGATGAGTTAAGATAGCACTACGCGTACTTATTTCATCATCGCCCCTACTTAACATATAAATATCTCTCATTTAAATACGATCGAAATACCCGTGTCAGTTGATATGGAAAATTTCGCCCAATCCGTCAAACCGTCATGTCAAATACCACATCTCTGAAGACATTATCAAATTTGTCCATCTCCACAGGGTACTTTGCGATGTAAAAACATTAATCTGAAACTTCTTCATTTTTCCTTCGTCTTCAATGCTAGGTACGAAGCAGTATGTCTTTTTTTCTGTTAGTCGCAAGTATTCGATTTATGACGGTTTAATTTTTGTGTAAAGAAAAAATATCACTGCATGATTTCAGCGCTTATTGGGCGGACGACCAACGTTGTCGGATAGTGATTAACAAGTTCGTTTTCATATTTGGTCAAATGGATTTCTATATTTTTCAGGACCTGACACTGTTATTCAACAAATCCATAGCTAACAAATTACTGCGATTTTCTAATCGAGCTGCATATTGCCCGATGTGGTTTTTATTTCACCTTTAACGTAAGGCATGTTCAAGTCTCGATACAATGCATCCGTAGCGGTAAACGGCTGAGTACAAACAATGATTCGAACGTACCTTATTTTCGAATCGCTGTTAATACATTTCCAAAGAAATTTAATTCAGTGTAATTATATGTAACAAATATTTAATAAAAATATATTCGATGGATTTTTTTCTTTTTCATTATAGATTCTTGTATTATTAAATTTTTTTTTCCTTAAATTCAATTGTAATTTGTCCAAAACTAGCGCTAAGCCGTTTGCTACGATCCTCTGATAGGTCGAAGGATTCAAGGAGCTTTATTCTCTTCAACTTATTTCCAACAGTTCACGTGTCAAGTTGTTGGGATAGTATTCTAGAGTATTCACCTATCCTATAGTATATTTTGCTCTATGACGTTAAATACGTACGGGATATTATCCACTTCGACCACGAAGCAATATCCACGTCCGACGTTAAGTTGATCGAAGTGTAGGAATTTTATATTTTTTCATCAGCGAGATAATATTTAAAAATGGTTTCTACATAGAAATAGTCTCTTGTATACATTTTCATATTTTATATGTATATATTTTATATGTATATATAACGGCTGCTGCGCCTGCTTACAAGAGTATTCCGACGTTTATGCAAATGGCGAGTTTTTACCCGTCATCCTGTCGTCGGAAATATCAAACGAATTCGTTTAATTTCATTTCTGAAAAGTGTCGAAATTCAAAATTCATCCTCAACCAGACACAACCGCAATCGTTATCAGAATTTTAATCAGCTTCATTCTTCGTTTGGTCTCATTTACAAGTTGTATCTTCACGTTCGTCCGTCGTTAAGAATAAACATCTGATTTTGAATTCGAACGTCATTTCAAATGCGAAAAATTCAAAACCGGTATATCGGAAATACTACAAATATATGTAAATACGAAATTTCGTTCCGTTTCGGATCAGTTCTCAGGAATGGATGTAAAGTAAGAAAAGGTTAAAAATAATAATAATAATAATAAAACCGCACGCAGATTATTTTTTGCCACGCTAGTTTGAACGCAAAAAAAAAAAAGGAAAAAAGTTTTATAATGACGTGACGTACTTTTGTGGAATTTTTGAAACAAAAATACGCATAACACGTTTAGTAATTGCTTATACGGTACTCGAGCATTTACTGCGGTAAATATTTGTCATTGTCGTAATAAGAGAACGTTGAAATTCTAAAAATGTTTTATAATACATAGAAAATTATCTTGATTAGAAACCGTTTTTTTAAAGTATATATGTATATCTGTTTTAAAATTGCAATCTGGCTTAAATGGCCAATAAGAAATTTATCTATATGGATCGTGACAGGATGGGCGATATCGTACTCGGAGTTACCTGGTCAATAAATCAAACCGATGTGGAAGGTCTAAGGGGATGCAACGGTTCAGTCTATGGACTTACTATGTAGCAAGCAGCTGTCAATCGGTTCGGGTGGTATATTTTAACGTGTGCAGGTAACGTTCAGTCTTTGTTTCGGTTACCTCGCGCATATCTGTTATAGATACAAATTGCCGTTCCGCATATAACATGACGCATTTGTTACAATTATTAATATTTTCGACTGGCATCGTTGCATCATTATTATACCACATGTCCACACCGGTTTGCTGACAGAGTTATAGAGCAATAATTTCGGTTTTAACTCGAAATGTTTACCCAGAATCCAGTACATCTTTCTCAATTATATGTTTATTTCCTTAACCTTCATCTTATTGTGCTCCTTCCACGTCATACGGCGATCAAGCTTTACTTTCCTGTGGAGTTAGATAATTAGGATCAACGGGTGGGCATGTATCGCGTCTATTTGTGAATGTGACGCGTACTGCCTTCGATAGGCCGACTTTAATTCTCCACTGTCGTGTCCATTTTTCTAGATAATTTAAACTGACTTGTAATTTTTCTGAAGCTGCTTTCGGATCGTTGTCCCTCGCAAACAACGCTGTGTCGTCAGTGAATGCCGCAACCTCGACGTTGGTTTTAACCGGAAGCTCGTATGTGTACGAGAGAAATAGAATTGACCCAAAACAAAATCATGTGGAACGCCAGCCTCAACAGCGTAAAATTCAGATACATTGCCTGTTAAATATGAGCGCAATGACATGTAATATGAATGCGACAAAGAGCGTCTTATTATCAAAATCACTCGTGTCACACACGATCGAAAAGTCAGACTGATATCTAGGAATGGTGCAAAACAATACTGGTCCTCATCGAAACTATTATTAATGTACTCCTACACTCTAAATTTTTGATCTACCCTGGAATCACTTTAAGTCATTTTATTTATTTCCCACATTGCAAATTTACAATTTTCTTTAGAAAAAATTGATAACGCCCGACCGAAAAGATGAATAAATGTAACGTTAATTTTGGTTTTGAATTCAAACGGTATAGAACGCGGAAAAAGGTCGTCCGGTAAATTTAGAACGTATAATTAGCGTAAGCTTCTGAGCTAATAAGAGAGGCGGTAATAATAGTCTTATTAAATTTTTTCCCGGATGTTCTTTCGAGACAGAAATCTAAGAAAACGAAAATCAATTTTCATATCCGGGGGATATGGCCAGGAGCGCACGGTAGGTGGGCCGCGCAAATTCTGGATAGTGTATCAACGAGTTCTCTAAGATTGGTGTTAAAATATCTTGCACTCCATCGGTTAACGTATCATCTGTTCAATTCGTAAATTTTATAACTTAATTACATACCTCCTTTAGGTTTCGTAAAAAAAAAAAATTAATTCCTCGAATTTACCGAAATAAATAAGGGGCACAAAACTTTTATCGAGTATACAAGGAGTGTAGCCCATAATGATATGTCCCAACAGTTATTACATAGGTAACACGAAGAACTCCTTATAGAGACCGTACGCAATTATTTTGGAACACCGTACTTATATATATAATATTTATATACACAACTTCTTGTCAGTTACGCCATTTTCAAGTTAAAATAATATAAACAATAATAAATAAACTATATATAGTTAAGATAAATACTATAAGAAAAATATATGCTCAACTAATAAACAACCAACACACAGAGCATTTAGTTAAGGACGTAAGATATTTGTCAACACGTACCGGATATTGTTATCAACAGCCATCAGAATAAACTACTAGAGATTAATTATGTTTATAATACGTTTTTGAAATTAGTTCATCATCATTTGAAAACTATCGAATGTAGCGATTTTTAAGAAATAAACGACACGAATAAAGTGTTAAAATATTATTTTTTATTTGAAATAGGAAATGATATAAGAAAAATGGCGGATTAAACGCATTACTCGAATTTGATAATTAATTGACAAAAATGAGGAAGCGGTTGAAATCTCTAAACGTTTTATAAAAATTGCAAAGCTTTTCGACTATTAAACCATTATCAAGTGAACATAAAAGGAAATCTATGAATATACACAATATATGAGAAATATAAACTGTGAAAATACTAATTTAGATATAAAATTTATAAAAAGTAAAACGAAATAAAAATAGTTTTTTTTTTTAAATAATCCGATAATGAAGCCAGATTATTTTATAAATACTATTTTTAATTTGGTAAATTTTGACAAATTGTTTATCTAAATTAGTATTTTTATATTTTATATTTCCTATATATTGTATATATGTATACATATATTTATATTTTATTTTATGTTCGCTCGATAAATCATCGAAAAATTTCGTGATGTTTACAATAACTAGTTTAGTGCTTTTAACTCTGTTCTCGTTTTTTTATTAAATCTGATTAACGTGTTTTGATAAGCTATTCTTATTTCTTTATTTATTATATCAGTTTTAATTTGAAATAAAAATTAATTAAACACTTTAAAAAGATTTAACGACGAATTAGTTTTAACAACCGTATTATGAATATACTTAGTCTTTAGTAGTTGGATAATTTTTGGCTACAATATGCGGTACCTGCTGACGAGCATCTCAGTATTGAACTAGATGCGCTACGGATTAGTAGTTTGTTAAAGTACATATTTTTTTTTATTATATTAGTATTTTGTCTTTTGTTTCCATTTTAAACTTATTTATAATTATTTATATTATTTTAACTTCAAAATGACGTAACTGCCGGAAAGGTCCGTTGTTAGTTATTATTATTTGCTATTTTTAATGGTAACTTTGTTGTTTCTTATATTAGATAATAATTAACCACAAGGCGATTGAATGTATACTGATGCCTGCAACAAAACACACACACGCACACATATATTATATATATATATATATATATATATATATATATATATATATATATATATTAGTTTTTATGTACACGAATTTAGAAATTCCTTACAAAAAGGAATATAGGTACTTTGAACAGCTTATATTCCGCTCTATATAATACCAACATCATATTCCTTATTTATACACATATATATATATTTGATAATATAATTATCATATAGTGGATTTGATTTGCAAACATAAGTTAGCAATGAGACTACAGAGAATATACATAAATGTATTTGTGTTTAAGCACACATAGTAGAATTGGAATTCCTTTAGCCTATCCGATAACGCGAAGAAGACCCAGAAGAACGCGGTAGTAGATAACTATTACAATCGAGCGGAGCAGATTTTGGTATTCGGGGGTTGTTCGTCACTGGAAGTCTTGATAGTGATAAACAAATGTTGTATCGGTTTTAGTACGGAGTACTTACAGTGAGGCAGGTTAAAGAATTCTCCGAGGCGATAAATATCCACCGTAAGTTAATACCTGTTAGCTGGAGGTGATTTATTCTTCCAACATTATTGCCTTTGCTGCAATAGTTTTATATATATATATATATATATATATATGTGTATTACTCCTTTAACCGATTTCAACTTTCGCTACGAGCAACATTATTTATCTCTTTCCATTTCCATCGAATGTACTTTTTTATACTTGTTATCCGTAAGTAGAAATATTCGTTCCTTCTTCGAAATTGAGTAGTTAGGTTGTAGAAAAGTGGAAAGTAAGTTAAGGAAGTTCGAAAGTTGGCCTAGAAATAATCATTATACGTACTTTAGAGTTTCACACCGTTAACGAAATCTAGCTAGATTTTAATTTTATCCGGGAAAATTTCGGAATTGAGTATTTGCAACGATATGGTAGAACCGTTTTCAAAATTAGGTCGGAAGTTATAAGAAAACTCGCATGTAATTATCGCAAGAATTGATTTTCTTTTTATTTAATTTTTTTTTTTAAATTATTGGTCTTCAGACGCATTGTGATATGCCAACTTACTCTATTTACTCTGTAGAGAAATTATATATAAATATTTTAAAATATACGGATAAAGCGATATCGGTTAGATTAGTAGGAAATATACACATATTAGCTATATTATTATCGACGGTAGAATAATAAAATAGAACGAGAATTCGAATTTTATCTAGCTAAGATGAGTAGGGTATACTAACAGAAAAAGTAACACGTGAGGAAATGTAAAGCCAGACACGTTTATGGACGGCCGTAAGAATATTCGGAAGGCGTGAGAGCAAAATGAAGAAGACAGAATACGCATTTTAAATAACTAATATATAAACGTAGACAATTTTCAACGTATTTATAGGAATATTTTTAAAATTGAAACATTTCACGTAAATATCATATTTTCAATAGTCCAGCACTGACGACATTCGGTTAGAAGAAGAATAGAGGTCGAGCGAATAATATACCGTTTACCGACACGTCGTATTGAATACGTAGTATGGATTATTAAGTCGGGACTTTCGAACAATAAACTATTAGTTACTTACCGCGTCATTTTTCTGCGACAATATTACTTGGCCGAGATCATTCTGAACTCCGAACGGATAACGTATTTCACGGTTATGCTGACTCGCTACCGATTGTTGCTGTTGCGCTGTACCGGTCGGAACTACCGCAATCGGCAGCTTACCGCCGGGTACAGCTGCAGAGTTGACTGGATTCGAAGAAAACGGTGACCACTGTATCATAACTTCTGCATCGTTACAACCGATCGGTGTAGTCGATTGATGAAACGAAAATTTATCACACCGATCGTCGCTTCGTCCACATTCTACGGCGATCGTGGACTTATTACGACTATACCGACTGGAACGAAACTGAAACAATAATGAAGAAAATGAACGATTATTATAAATTTTATTACGGATTCGCGCTGTACAATTTTCAATGACCGAGCGACAAAAAGAAAGAAAAAAATTGAAATTTAAAGAAGTAGTCGCACTGTTAGAATGCTGGAACAACCGAATGTACATTTAACTCTGAATCGGACAAAAACTAAGCAGATAGTTTTAAGTTCTGAGCAATTTATATAAAAATATTAAAAAAAAAAAAAACTTAAAATGTGAAAATACTTAATTTAGTCAAATGAAAAACGAGTTATTTATAAAAGACTATGATCGTGAAAAATAAGGGATATAATAAAAATGTTAACAGCTGGCGATAAAGTAAATAAAGGACAGCATTTTATTGAAATCGATTAGTAGCAAGCGACAAAATAAATTATAGAAATTTATTTTAAAAATTCGGGATTTTATAAATTAAAGTGTATATATATAAATATATATATATATATATATATATATATATATATATATATATATATATATCTATATATATGTACGAGACTCGAAGAATATTTAAATTCGTTTGTACGAGAATTATGCGATGTAAAATCGTTATTTAAAAAATATTCTAAAGAATTGAAAATCCGTAATATTAAAAACAAATATTATATGTATAAAAATTTATACACAGAAAAAGATTATAAAGCAAAATGAGAAAAACTGCTATGAATAATAAAAGAAAGCCGTAATAAAAAAAAATAATAGATTGCGAGTTTTAAGAAATATATTTATAAATTTATTCATCTTTATAGGAGGCGTAGAATGTCGATCATTCCGTTTGGTTGTTAAGCATATATTATTATGTACACGCTGATTAGATGAATTTACCGCATTCGTCTTCTGTTTATCGACGCGGCTCAGTTACTGAACAAAACGGTTAGTGTAACATCGTGCGCGCCTAAACCAAGTAGTTTTTTTCGAATGCTTTTATTTTTATTTTTTAATTTCCACTTGAAAATAGATTAATAACCGAAAAATTTTTTTTTGTTTATTATTATTAAAATGAATAATAGGACTTCTACGAAAACGATGAGGTGTGTATACTAGACACTTTTCGACAAACTAAATTTTACTTTTAACATCCGTTTATATACGTTTATTCCCCTCACCCCCCTTTTTTTTTACATATAAACAACAATTTTCGCGCGAATGTTATCAACGTAAAAACCTGACTGTTTTCAATTTAAAGACTAATGTACCAGTTTACCGTATCCTATATTGATTGAAGAAAATTGTCGGCGACTCTCGGGAAAAAGCTGTTTCGTGTTTCAAATTTTATCCCTGAAAATGCTTTTAAAACAGATTTTCTCCTCGGCATTCACCATCGAGTAGGTAAACTTTCCATAAAAACTTTTCTAACCTTTTGAACGATAAGTTTTGTATATAAACAACACACACACACATATATAAATATATATATTAATATATATATATATATATATATATATAGTGGTCTATTTCCCTCGCCGGAAAATGTAGGTAAATATCGGGAAAACGATTTTTAACGGTTGTTCGCACCAGCTGGTTCTATGTACGAATGAGTTACAAAACTCAACTCTGGTTTTTTTATAGTTCCACCTATACTCTTACTTTCTACCGCTATATTCGTATTTCTATATATATATATCTATATATATATGTTATAAGCGATTGGGACGTCTAAATCTCTTTCTCGCATAATCTCTTTTGATAAGAACGCCCTATATTCGATCTCTGAACTGTCAATTCCGTTTAACGAAACTCGATTTCCGAACGAAATTTATTCGATCCATTCAATTAGGGAATCGTCGGTGAAAACGGTTCTGTTTATTTTTCAGTCGTTCCAGATTACGTTATCCCGTTAACCGGGGAAATTTTTTTTCTTTAACGCGCCGAAGATACTTCGAATCGAATAGACGATTTATAGATCGTCGATCTGTTCGAAATTAGACGAACTGATCCTTTGGCGCCTTAAACGAATATTCCGTCGCGTATGATTTATGTATTAGCGCACGTATGATTTTTATCAATACGCCCGCGATTTGTATGAATACGTCTATAATTCGTCTTTATTTATACCTACTTTGCGGGAATGTTGACGATGGCTTTTTTTTTTAAAATGAAGTATTTACAGCGAGTACAACAATTAGTGCGATATAATTGATTACAAAAAAACAGTTAAAATCACTAAACTTTATTTATTAAGCGAAGCTTTTCGGCAACTACGCCATGATCAAGCTATATATAAATAAAATTAAATACATAAAAACGTAAAATATTAATTTAAATCTAAGTTCACAATTTTTACACAATAATTGAATTATAAATACTTAAAACTATCTGACAGTGACTGTGGTAAACAACACAATCAAATATCAGTAATAAAAAATTTACAGAACCGTAGCTAGAAAATAATTATTTTATAAAAAAGTATGTATTTGAACAATGAAAAATATATTTTATGTAATCGAAAATCAATAGCTAGGAATAACATAATTTTTAAAATAATATTGTAAAAATTATATTATTCCTAGTTATTGATTTTTGATTAACATAAAATATATTTTTCATTGTTCAAATACATATTTTTATAAAATAATTATTTTCTAGCTACGGTTCTGTAAATTTTATATTACTGATATTTGATTGTGTTGTTTACCACAGTCACTGTCAGATAGTTTTAAGTATTTATAATTCAATTATTGTGTAAAAATTGCGAACTTAGATTTAAATTAATATTTTATGTTTTTATATATTTAATTTTATTTGTATATAGCTTGATAATGGCGTAGTTGCCGAAAAGCTTTGGTTAATAAATAAAGTTTAGTGATTTTAACTGTTTTTTGTAATCAATTATAAAAAATCACTACATTCCACATCTAAACAGTACGATATAAGTATAACAAATTCTTATTTTAAAGTTTTCTTTTTTCCACTGTAATTTTCTTAACAACATTAATAATATATTGTATTGCTCCTATTTCACGAGAATCGCACATTTATTTTAAAAGCTTTTTTCCGCTAATTATCGATTATTGTTTATTCATTTATGTTGATTTATTCGTTCGATCGATACGCATATTGTAAAATCTACCAATGTAGATAAATGGTTCTTTTCTTCTCTACGTACTAAGCGTTTCACATAATTAAATAATTAATGAAACAATATATATATATATTACAACGATCGCCCTATGTTCACGTCGTGATAATTTAAATTAATTAAATTTGGAAATGAAGAACTAATATTTAATTTAATCAATATAATAAAATATATATATATAATTATTTATTTAATTAAAGTAAAATATATTATTATTATTATAGTAAAACCAGACTGAATTTGTAATTGTTATATACAATAATAATAGTTAATTTTAGTTAATAAAAACACTGCCCGTAACTTTTAATGAATAATTAAGAGCCAGTCGAGGAATTTTTGTTTTAACATGGCTCAAGAAAAAGGTTTAAAAGCGGATAGTTGTTCATTTTTAGTTTAGTTTAGTTATTTCAGTTCAAGAGTTCAGTTATTAGTTAGTTTTTTATCAAGACGGTTACCAGAACAAAATTAAAAGAAGAAAAATGGTTGGTGAGTTATTACAAATCTAGATAGTTTTATAAATATATATATATATATATAATTTAAATAAAATGTTATGTTATTGATTCGCCGATAATATATATAAATATATATTAATATTATAGCATAACTAAAATTATTAACGTACATGTAATTTATAATACTTTAATTTATACAATAAACTAATTTTTATAAACACCGTATTTTTTTTTTATCTTTGAAATTAATAATATATAATATACGAGAATTCTTGTAATATACATATATAGTTATATATATATATATATATATACATATATAGTTAATGTAAAGCTTTGAGAAAAGCAAATTGAATAACCTGCGAGGAAAATAAGATAAATATATCGTGGATGTAGTTATTTAAGTACACGTATACTTGCACACAGAGAGGTACGTAAAGATAACTATTGGTTTACCTTAATTCAACGATGTTCATATCTGGGTTAAAGCATAATTCCCAGGTTCCTACTTAATTAATTTAATTAATTCGTTAAATAAATACGCTATATATATATATATATATATATATATATATATATATATATATATATATATATGTATATATTTATATATAATTAATAACATTAAGTGCACCAATAATCGTACGACAAAGGATATCGACAGGAACGAAGTCTACCGAAGCTATTAGGGCCAAAAGACTATGAGGTTGGTGGAAGAGAATTGTATAATTGAGTGAATAGGCCTGTTGGGTAGAGCAAACCAAAAATCTTTTCATTTCTACCGCCAACGCGTCATCCGCAAACCGAAAATAAGATTGCTTAATAACGCGCGTTTTTTTATTTTTTATTCTCTAATAATTCGTATTTTGCAACTATTATTTTCCAAACGTTTACTACTATAATTATTACTGGCGAAATTTCCTTAGCCGATCGCCCTGGTTTATTCATGTAAATCGGATATCGTTCCTCTGCAACTCTACCCAACTTATATCTATAATCTATTATCGTCCTTAGTCAGACCGTTGTCAAAGCGTCTCGAATTTCTTATAACTATCGCTTTCATCGAACTAATACTTTTACGGACTTCCGAAGAATAATGTTAATTTCGTTTGTGTCCGGTTCTACGATTCGTATACACCGAGAATGGTTTACCGATCCGTCCGCAATCTTCAGCATGTAGTATCGGGATCGTAAGATTGTAAATTATTAAACGCATTAAGAATATCGTCGTATATATATACGAGAGAATGAAAAACATTTATACACGAACGTTGAAGTTATTATTTTCTCAATAAGGAACACATATAGGATGACCCAGAGAAGACGGACGGTTTTGTTCGTTTGAATAGCGCAGTTGATAACACCGCTATAAAACACAAACGGCGCATGCTTCAACTTTAGCGTGTACACGAGATTTGTTTCTGTTGTCACGATATCCTATAACGAGAAGGAGCGAGCGTTTTGAGTCGAACGTTATTTTCGGCGTGAATCGATCACGATAGTGCAAAAAAGAATTACGCGATTGTTTTTCGGATTTCTGAAAAAAATTCAAAAATTCAGCGTGATCGTAAGCTGATTTCTCGTTTTCCAATATTTAAATTTCATTCAAAAATGTCGGATCTGGGTCACCCTATGTTATATTCGTTCTGATAAATGGTACTTTAAATCGAATTCGTAAGTAACGATCGAAATGCCGTTAGGAAACTTCGTTTTTTTTTTATTTAGTTTAATTAAATAATTATTAGCCGTTCGTATAAATTCGACGATAGCGAAGGATAGTACCGGAGTTAAGTCGATTTAGAATTTTCGAGTTTTCTGTAAACTCTATTCGAGAAAACGAAGATTTCGAGCGAAATTAATTATAGGAAACGTCCGATATGGTGGAAAAGTTTCTCGGTTATTTCAGTAGCGGCAAATGTCGCAGTCGTCTTCGGCTTATTTCGGCAATGAATAATAGAACCACCACTGACGATAACGTCGACTGTTTTTTTTCTTAAGTTACGCGTCGAGTGAAATTCTAAATCGGCAGAAAAGGCGCGACGTTCGCCGAGGTGACGTCGATGCTGCTGCTGGCGGATTAATTCGAATTTTCCATTAGCGATTCGCGAGGGAAATCAGGTAGCTAGACGATTCTTGACGTTATTCAGTTGTCAGCTATCGAGTTAAATTTCGTTTTACCTCGTCTAATCTCGGAACTAAAAACAACTATATACACATAGAGATCTCTCTTTATTTTACTCGACATTTTCGAATAGGATTGACAGGCGCCTCTTTTCGGAATAAGGCGTACAGAACTTAATACGAATTAGCTTACTAAGTTTCGAATGGGCCAATAATTGTCGGGATCGTATTAGTCGCAACTATTAAAAGAAGTATTTTTTCTTTTAAAAACTTCATATCCGGTATATTCGTTCATTTCCTACCCGGATCGCATTAGACATTTCACGCGCTTCCGTGTTAAATTGAAAAACAATCGGACTTTGTTAGGCGTTTGTCACGCGAGATCTTTATACTGTTTATTCGACGTAGTCGTCACAAAATTCGAGCTTGTCTTTTCATTATTGGCCACGTTTCGCCTCCGTACAGCGTGATATTTCTTCTTCTAGCGCACTTAACGGATGTCTGCGATCAAATTAACTATTACGGTTTTGTCCGTCGCTGTTCTGAAGAGTTCTGTGGATGTTGTTTCGATGTTCGGAAATTTCGCATCCAATTCCTCTTCATTTCTGACCTCTTCGTCCCATTATCGCGCCTCGAAGAATTCTCTCCAATAATTCATTCTTTCCTTTAGAGTATTCTAATTTCCTGCATTTTACTATATATTTCCAGTTCTTCGTTCATCTACGATAAAACATATTTGTTGGTAAGTTTCTGCGTCCGGGAAATTTTCACGATACGACGATATAACCACGTCTCGAAAGCTTTCAGCTTTTTCAATATGCTTTCCGTCAAAGTTCGTGATTTCGCTCCATATAAAAGTACTAAAAAAAAAAACTAATCTTTACGTGTGAATAATACTTTCATTTTATTTAAACGTCTTGCTTACTCTATTCTGCACTTTAATTCTTGAGATTTATCCCACTTCTCATTTATTATAGTTCCCAAATATATGTATGCGATTATTCTATTCTGCACTTTAATTCTTGAGATTTATCCCACTTCTCATTTATTATAGTTCCCAAATATATGTATGCGATTATTCTATTCTGCACTTTAATTCTTGAGATTTATCCCACTTCTCATTTATTATAGTTCCCAAATATATGTATGCGATTATTCTATTCTGCACTTTAATTCTTGAGATTTATCCCACTTCTCATTTATTATAGTTCCCAAATATATGTATGCGATTATTCTATTCTGCACTTTAATTCTTGAGATTTATCCCACTTCTCATTTATTATAGTTCCAAAATATATATATGCGATTATTCTATCTTTTTTTTTTTTTACGATTAGCTGACCGCTGGGTATATATTGTGCTTGCTGATTACCGTATATTTAGTTTCGTTGAAGTTCAGTTCCAGGCCAAATGGCCAAATTTACTGCTACTTTCTGCGTCAACGTTCCTGAAAAGTACCGTATTATCTACATATCGGAGATTGTTCAGGCGCTCTCCATTAATCCTTCTTCCAGATCCTGGAGGGCTTCTTTAAAGATTTTCTCTGAGTACATATCGAATAAAATTGGTGATAACACTCATCCTTGCCTCACCACTCTTTGGATTGCCTTAGTCCAAGGCTTCCCTCAACCTTTACGTAGGCTTCTTGGTTCCAGTAGAGATTTGTAATGATTCGTATATAATCTTATCGTCCAATCATATTTCCCGTAGATTCGGAATCATCTTACTATGTTGTACCTAATCGAATGTCTTCTGATAATCGATGAAACATTAGATGTCACAGTTAACATCTCTACATCATCGGAATAATAATACTTGTAGCGAAAATAATGCTGCTGTTGTTTCCAAGGCATCTCGGAATCCAAACTGTGTTTTGGATATTTGTTCCTCGCATTTTTTATAAATTCTGCGATCAATAATCTTTAAGAACACTTTTAGGAGGTGACTCATCAGACTTATACTTCTATACTCGTTGTTCTTGTTCCAGCTTTTTTTTCCCCCGATAAATTGATGAATTCTGATTTTAGGCACTCACGCGGTACTTCTTTGTCGTATATTTCGTTAAAAATGTCAGTCAACCATCTTATTCCACTTTTATCCATCATTTTTAGAAATTCACTACGAATTTCACCTGGACCGGGGGGTTTTTCTGTCTTTCATAAGATTAACTGCATTTTATATCTCACTTATTTTAATGCTTAATCAGGACTCAAATCTGATGGGCACATTATGCATTCGTCTCTACATGTTTTTCCCATGTTTTTAAACGTTTTCTTTTCTCGATTTTCATCTTGCTTGTCGATCAAACATCCAGTAATTCTTCTTTTGTATCTTCCAGTTAGTTTCTTTAGGTGTAATTCGAAACTATTATGTTTCTTCTATAAGCTTTCAATTTCCCCACACTTTTCTTTCGCCAAACTGTCTTCAGCTTCTCGAATTTACCTTCTTATTTCACTTTGCAAGTTTATATATTTATTTGAATTTCATCCATTCTTTCTTTTTAATCATACCGTTCTGTTTTATGTATTTCTGACTAATATTTCCGGTTATAGTCATTAATTCCTTTAACTCAGTTTCGTAGTGTTTTCAGACACCTTCCTCTTTAAATATGTGTTTTTTAATTCTCTTTCCATTTCTGACTGAGTGTTACTGTTTTTAAGTTTTAACCAGTCATATTCTGGCATGATTTTCTTTTTAATCTTTTTTTTTTTTACTTCAATACGTAATATCCCAACTAATGGATTATGACCCCATCCGATACAACGTCCTGGATACGTTTTAACTGAGGTTATACTATTTCTAAACCTTTTAATCACCAAGATATTTTCTATCTGGTTCCTTATTATTTTATCGGGGTATGTATCCCCTGGGTGCGTTCCACGTTTACAGTCTTCTAGGGTGTAATTTTAAAAAAGTATTGGTGACGATGAAATGATCTATACTGAAGTTACCCCCGTAGATAGTCTCCACGTTCGTTTCTTTCACCGAAAACATATAGGTCGATAATGCCACCAAACCTACCTTTCCAAAAGTCCTCTTTCATATTACCAGAGTAATATACATGATGATTATTTACTGTATATTTTCTATTGTAAGGTTAACCAATCTCACTGCGTTTTACCCACTTAAGACATTGTTTTCAGATTTCACATGCAAATCTTAATGGTTTACTCGGGTATTCTTAGCAACCATTGAAGATCTGACGGGCAATGAGACCCATAATATTTTTGTTTTCAACTATATTTGATGTACTAGGAATAAAAATACACGGTAATTATCCGTTCCTTTCCATGCGATGTAGTTATGCCGTTTATAGTTGATATCCATCCTACGCCTCCGCTACCTTCAGTGTAGTTGTCGTCAATTTCCATAATGAACGCCCACATACATACTGAAATGCAGCTGCCCATTTTAGTGGCGTGATTATTTGATGGAGACACTATAGCCATGACACAACAATTTCATAGGAACTATGTTTATTTTTTCTTGAGATAATACCACCCCATTTTATCCATCCTGCTATTATTGCCGCTGTTTGGTCGGGGACTACTTATTCAATATATTCGCGGCTAACAAGACCATGCTAGTAGCCTTCAGCTTATATTCACTATACATAAATTTATGTTACATAAAATCATAATTATCGATATTTGTGTTTATATATATATATATATATATATATATATATATATATATATATATATAAAACACCTTATTGTAGTAATTTAAAATAAAGAAAATCAAGAAGAGAGCATTTCACCAAACAGTTCTGTGCTCTTCGTCACTTTTTACTGTAACCTATAACTATATTTATTTAGATAGGAGTAATGAGTTCTGTTTTAGTGTTGTATTCATGAAATTTATCGCTTTTCGTGTAGTTGAACCATTTTCTAGATTCTCGTCTATCTAGTAAGTAGTTCGTTGTTCAAGCGCTGGACATTCTAAAAAGCTATGTTCAGGTGAATCTGTTCCATCTTGGCATATTATGCAAAAAGAACGACAAAGTCCCGGGAGAAGATGGAGTTTTAATAGAAATTATTAAACTATGCGGGGAAAAAATAAATAAATACCTTGCAATGCTGTTTAACAGATGTTTAAAAGAAGGCAAAATCCTGGAAAAAACGCGAAAATTATACTATATATAAAAAAAAGGCGATAAAGAAGAAATACAGAATTATCGACCAATTAGTCTTCTCTCGAATATCTATAAGCTATTTGCAAAAATAATTACGATTAGGCAAGTGAACAAAACTTGATGCTAGTCAACCAGAAAAACAGACGGGATTTAGAAAAGGCAGGAGTACGATAGATCATATACACGTTGTTAGACAAATAATAGAAAAACAAACGAATATAGAATTCAAATGTGCATGGCTTTTGTGGATTTTGAAAAGACATTTAATTGCCTGAAAACCAAAGCAATAATACAGACATTAGAAAGATTAAAAATTAGTGAATAATTAAATATATATACAAGAAGGCAACAGCTACGATTACAATCAATGAGGAAAAAGAAAACATTCAATTAAAAAAAGAAATAATAAAACACGGAGATGCGCTGTCCCCGAAACTGTTCACAGCTGTACTTCAATACGGGGTCGATTGAATGGGGAGCTGCAGATATATAGGTTCGTAAACAAAAATTTAACACACCTTCTATACGCGGATGAGATTGTATTATTTGTAAATAGCGTGGAAAGATTAAAAGAAATGATACAGGCAGTCAATGATAAATGCAAACAAATAGGGCTTAAAATTAATATAAATAAAACTAAATATATGTGCAATGAACTTATAAGAGATAAATCCAAGGATATAAATATAAACACATAAACACACAAAAAGTGGAAATGGTTGATAAATTCATCTATTTAGGACAATTAATTAAACTAAACAACGACTTAGAAAGTGAAATATCTAGAAGAATACAATTATCATGGATGGCATTCTCAAAGCTTAGAAGCATACAATTATCGTGGATGGCATTCTCAAAGCTTAGAAGCATACTTAAGGAAGTTAAAATACCGATAAGTCTTGAAAAGGCGTGGGTTCGATCAATGTATAATGCCAGTTTTATCATATGCTAGTGAAATATGAATATTAACAAAAAGAATGGAACAAAAAATAAAAGTTAATCAGCGAAAAATGGAAACGTCTATGCTGGAGATCACTCTGATGGACAAATAGACGACAAAGCGCATACGAAAAACAACAAAAGTTAAACATGCAATATGTATTATTAAACATAGTAAATGGAGATGGTGCGGACATGTGGCTAGAGCCGAAAACCGCTGGATAAGTGCGTCAACATCATGGAAACCTGAGAATAAACCGACCAAGGATACGGTGGACAGATGAAATCCAAAAGTTCAGGTCAAATTGGCGGGATGAAGCTCAATATCTCTGGGAAAAGTTGGGTGAGGCCTTCGTCCAGCAGTGGACTGATAATGGCTAATGAAGAAAGAAGAAGAAGATGGTGTGAGCGTTTGGCAGTTGCAGATTAACTGTGTGACTGTTAGTTCTGTTAAATGTCCGCATAGAGGGCAGTTTGTTGGTGGAGGGCTTTTAGTATACAGATAATTGTGTGATGCGACTGTGTGACCCACACGTGACGGTATGGGGTTCCATATTCTTTTCTGCTTGTGCCATCTGGTGGCCACCAGGGTTCTATGGTTGATAATTTTCCTATACACGGAGAAATATTTACGTTTCACGTGTATATATTTTTTTTTCCATATGTATTTTTCCCTACGCCATTTGTACATTTTAGATTTACGTTCGTTTATTTTAATTTTACACTTTTCGCGCGCATTCAAATAATTACCAAAAGCTTCTTTTTCTGTGGTAAAAAGAGGTCTTGTCAACTCGACAGTAGAATATATTGGTACATACCAAACAAACGGACACTAATCGGGGAAGGAGTTTACTATCCGATGACTTTTAAAATGACTTATAATTCACATAAAAAATTGGAAAATTAACCCTTTCAGTCACATGAAATTTCTACATGAAATTAGACATTTTATACAGATTATTTATTAATGCAGCTTCTTAGATGTGTTTAAAGCAATATTTTCAAAAAATTAAAACATTACCAGTCAGCAAGAGAATGAACAATTTGTTATTATTAAAATTTCATATACCATATAATGGACATACTGACTGAAATGGGTAATAATAACAGTAACTGTACTATATCACTTTCGCGAATCATTTCGTACGGTAAATGAGGACGATAAAACGAATTTAACAATTACCGAAACTTCGATAATATTTCTGTTAATTTACGACGCTATTGTTAACTCTCGATACTTTTGAAAAATTAACGTTAAAGAGTCTATCTTTCTCAAATTTTAAATTAAAAATATTAGTTTCTTTCGTGATAACGTGGCTGATTTTTCAATTTTACATAGTTTTTTGAAATACATATGATGTTTTTTATTTTCAAAAAATGTTTTAATATTTTTCAACCCATTGCGCAATTCTTCATATCGTTCGTTGTTGATTTATCGATGGCAGACTTCCGTTGTAAACGTAACAGTAAACATAAGGACAAGCGTTCTCAAAACAAAAAAATAGAAAAAAGGAAAAATAAACAAATTTCGCGGAAAACAAACTTACGTACGATTAAATATTTATGACAAAATGAACGACGGCAAAAAAAAAAGTCCGAAAACAAAACGAAACAAAAAACCGATAATTTTTTTTTGGCTTCCTGTTCCCATTTTTTCATTTATAAACATTTATTTGCAACAGCCACAGACGTGGCGTAATGAATTTCGGCATTTCACGTTGGATAACGCGAGCTTCCCTTCGTCGTACGATCATTGGTACACTTCATGTTATTGAATATATACATATATATATATATATATATATATATATACAAACAGTATGTATACATGAATTACATGAAATGTCCAATTTGGCTTATATATACTAGGCACACACACACACACATATATATATATATGTATATATGTATGTTTGTATGTATATCCGAACAAATAGTTCATTTTTTGTTTCATATGTATATATATATATATATGTATATATATATATATATATATATATATATATATATATATATATATATTATTGAATAAAATCGATAAATGTAACAAATAACTCAGACAGAATATGGCTGTTTGTTTTAAACAAACAAAACGAATATCACTGAAACGGGACATTACTTTCACACGTACAGTGAAAGCCTAAAATATATATCACATACGCACACACATACATACATGCATATATATATATATATATATATATATATATATATATATATATATATATATATATATATATGCTTGTTTGGTGGATAAATGTAAGTGCATATGCGTGTTATCGGTTTTGTTATATAGGTACGGATCCTAAATTAGCTATTTTTACATAGCCTCCTTTTCTTTCTAATACATCCCGTTTACGATATTTTTCTAATTTCTAAGAATTTTCGACTATCGACTCATACCTTCATTAAAATAAATTAATTGTACAATAGTACTTATATTCGCTACTTTTATAGATATTTAAAATATAGGTGTTACATAAAAGTGGAAAATGTAAAATTTATACGGCTTAGATGTATTTCGTTGTTTTAACCTTTTTAATTTTCCTTTATTTTTGTTTAATACAGGAGATTAAAAGTAAGCAAGCGAATAGCGGATATGGCAAGCGGGTTTCGTTCCAGGGATTGGAGCGCGGGAACAAATCCTAAAAGTAAATAACTGAAAAATGCAGGGAGCTTAATGTTAATGCATATTTCTGCTTTATATACTATGCGAAAACTCAATTATGAAGGATTTGGAAAAGCCGTGACATAACGATGACCACCATAATGCGTCTAATGAAAACGTTCGTATCTGAGTGCTGCACATTGAAAGAGACAGACGTCCGAAGAATCGATGCTTTCGAAATGTATTGTTGGCGGCGAATGCTGAAAGTACCGTGGACAGCGAGAAGGGCAAACGTGTCAATATTGGAAGAAGTTAAACCGGATGCTCGATTACGAGATATCGTTAAAAAAATGCATATCCACTTTCTTTGGCCATATCATGCGACGGAACAATCTAGAAAAACTTATAATACTAGGTACGGTTGAAGGTCCAAGGCGAAGAGGAAGGCCAACAACGCGATTTGTGGACAATGTCAAAATGATAACTGACGCCAGTTCACTACAGCAAATGGTCAGATGCGCCCAGGACAGGGATAGATAGCGGTCAATTACACGGGACAATTAAAGTGAATCATAACATCACGATGCTCGGACCGAGATCAACGACTATGATGAAGCTGATTTAAGTTATTCTAAAAAAAAAGAAAATAGTAAAAAAATCATACTCTTCCTCGAGTAAATAGTAATAAAAAGATATTTAACTAATTGATTTAATGCGAGAAAAATTAAGCACACTAACAAATAAACAAATAACAGCGTCAATGAGTAATTTACTACTACACACGCAACCAATACAGCTCCGAGCTCTGGCCTTGCTTAAACGACTGGTACGCACACGATATAACCTAGCATTGGTATACGTTGCGTCGACAACCAATGCAAACTAGTACCAGTGTTGAGTGTGCTGTTCACGTAAATTATGTCGAATCCATACGGGTCATACGTATGCGGATGTAGTTTCGGAACCTGCGATGTAGTTCCGGATCTGTACCCGAACTTAACCATCACTACTCGGCAGATAACAAAACCGAAATTCGACTGTTTTAAAGGAATACTGGAAGAACGTATTAAAAGATGCGACAACAAGAAAAGAGGAAAGTCTACGCAGGTCACTAACCGAATAGAGCAGCGAGTTGTCTCGGTAAAAAGACGGTTTATTTTACTTACGTCTTAGAGTTTATCGTCTCAACTGCGCGTTTCGATTCTTACGCGCGGCGTTAATAAATTTTCCTGGAGAAAATCGTTAATTATGACATTTTTATTTTAAAGTTTTCTTTTAGATTTGCACTCGATTAGGAACTTTCGCGGCGGAAATTATTAATTATTCGAAACTTTCCGTTTGCTTTAAAAGTTCGTCGTCGTCGAGAGATAATTCCGCGTTCGAACGGAATTAATTGCGTAGTGGCCGGTCTGCTGCCGCCGCGAAAAGTAATCGGTCGGAACTCGTTTCGTGGGGAAAAAAAGTTCCGTTATTAATTTTCGGGCGAATTAAGTCCGTTCGATAAGTTCTACGCAAGCGCTCTGGGGTCTAGTTATGAAATTATCAAAATTCGAAACTGACTATTATCATAAGGCGTAAGTTTTTCATCGGCGTAAAATAGAAATAATTAAATAAAATTCGCTAGTCTCTATCGGACTAAGCGTCGAAAGGGATTAATAATAAAATCGACCGTACTAAGTTTAAATAATTATATAACGGTTGAACGGGCGGAATTATAAAGTCTATAATAGAACGACCGGGCACGGACAGAAGCACTTACCTGAAAATTAAAAAATAAATAAAAGGATTTTAAGCATAGACATATATATATATATATATATATATATATATATATATATATATATATATATATATATATAAGTTTAAATAATTATATATGGTTTTTAGAGATTACTGTGTTCGTTCGTTGCGTTCCGCGTTTATAATCGATAATCATTCGGTTTAATTATTATTCGTAATCAACTTATCAACCTGCTATTCAGATCACCGGTGAGATTGAACCGTTGATCATATTTATTAGTTTATTATACGTATAAGTGTGTATATGTATATTCTATCATATTCGACCGCCTTATAAAATATTTACTTTTCACGTGCGTCGTCGCGATAACACCGTCTTATCCGATCGTTATCTTCCATTCGTTTTTGTTATCGCTCTCGTTTAATTCCATCGTTTTTATTCTGCACATATAAATCGACACGGGATTCTCTAATTACGCGTGACTACGGTCGGCATTACACGTGACCGACCGTATAAAAAATCTACCTAACGCTATCGAAACAACATCATCATCCGCAGGCTTTACAATCGTTTTCAACCGAAAAAATAATATCGTCAGTATTAGATAACAGTGTGCCAATTTCATTTAATGTTATTCCACGCGGAAATATGAATCCCAAAAGTAATTCGTACGCTAGCAAGGTTCAACAGAATAAAATAACGCCAATAAGAGGAACAGGGTATCATCTTCAACCATATCCTAGAATATAAAATAATCGATTAGTAGCAGCTTCTCGGGTCAGTGGAAATCGAGTGATCGTCTTTCTCTCTTCCAGCCATAAAGCCGATTTATTCGTCGCAGTGCACGGAGGATTCGTAATTGACGGTCACTTTATTAAAGTACGCAAATTAAAAACACCCGCAACAAAAATAATACTATCTAACATATCCCCAACAATTACTAATGAAGAACAACATTTGATTTCGAATCTAAATATGAAACTAGCTTCCCAAATATCCTTTCTGAGAGTAAAGCCTCTCGACCCTGAGTTCGGTCACATTGTTAGTTGGCGACGCCAAGTATATATCTCAAATTATGAAGATCTTCAATTACCCAACTCGTCCGTATTAAACTCAAATGAAAAAAGTTTTCGTATCTTTATCTCATCTGACGCACTCACCTGCTTCAAATGTAACTCCTCTGGTCATAATGCGGATGAGCATGAAACAATTTCCATCCTCGATGACGATACTGATGTGGAAAATATTCCAGCTGCAAGCTCATCTCTGCCATCCCCCAATATACAAAACAAACAGCACCCGACATCATCTCTCCTAAACCCCCATTATTGCCCGACATAGGCGACACATTTAAAATAAATTTAAAACGACAAATTTCCGACAACTCGTCAAAAAGTACAGAAAAATCGCCGGTATCAATAAATGACAAAGAAAACTTGAATAAAACGCCAAGTAGAAACCGCAAAAGAAAGAAAAATTCAACGTCATCAAAACAGAGAAACGCCGCGGTTAATGCAGATGAAGAAAAAACAGAATCCGACAATCCACATAACACCGACCATAGCTCATATGAATAGGATCCCGAAATCAGTGTCTTTAAACAACCTGTAGCAGTATGTTCAGATAGAAAACGACTCTTCAATCACACACCAGCAACTATCCAGCTTAGAAAAATATTTCGCTAACGATCCAAATGACGCTAACAATTTAACAATAAATGTATTCAATTCCTGGAAGGGACAAAGCAATCATTAAACCCTGGTCAGAGGTGGCCAGTATGCTTAGCATAAACGCTGCTGAGTTAATAACCATTATGCAATTAATCAAACCTTCTCTGGAACATAAATACATAAAAAGTAGATTCACAAAAATTATAAATAAACTACAGAGACTTAATAATACCGATAAAGAAATTTCTGATTACCCTTCCTCGCAACAAGAAGACGTATAAAATAAATTTAATTAATTAAAATGAATAATACAAATCAAAATATAACAATTATAAATTGGAACTGCAATGGTATTTTACAACATTTAGAAGACTTTGCTTCTATCCATGTACAACCCTACAATTGCGTGTATCCAGGAATCGCACTTACGGCCAAACTAAACTATAAATCTAACCTCTTACAATATAATATATAAAAGTGTTAATCCAGTAATGAAGGCACACGCTGGAATAATGTTAGCTATACGATAAGATGTCAGCTACATTGAATTGAACCTCAACTCAGATCACATACAGACCTTAGCAGTACGCATAAACAGTGATACTCCGTTCTCCGTATGCTCAATTTATCTCCAACAATACACAGAAATTGATATAAATGACTACTCTAATATAATATGTCGTCTTCAGCGGCCTTATATATTTACTGCGGATTTTAATTCACACAGTGAATATTGCGGTGACACTATTACTGACGCAAGAGCGAGACTATTGAACGACATGATAGATAAATACGACCTTACAGTACACAACACCACAGAACCAACATACTATAGTGCTACTCATAGGTCATGGAGTACAATAGACCACCACAATGACATAATCATTTCCCAATAATAATTTCTGTAAAAACAAAAATTGAAAAATTTGAAGCAAAACCACGATTAAACTTTAATAAAGCAAACTGGAACCTATATAAGCAATTATGTCGAACTAAATTAAAATTAGATCTTGAACAAGATATAGATACAATTGTTTCATCATTCACAAAACAAATAAAGCAATGTGCTGCGGATACCTTTTACGAAGCCACTTCCGAAATTTCGAACACCAGTTCAGTGGTGGTCAAATAAGTGCTCTGAGGCAATAAAAACCAGGAGGAAAGCTCTCAAACAACTAAAACAAAATCCAACCTTAGAAAATCACATTTCTTTTCAGCACGCGCGTGCAAAAACCAAGTGGGTACTCAAACAGGAAAGGAAAAAATCTTGGGCTGATTATATATCAACGATAACATACAAAACACCAGTTACTGAACTATGGAGAAAAATAAGATCAATAAGTAAAATACGTACCTCGGATGTACCAACATCCATTTTAGTGAACAATCAACTACACACAAAAGCCGCTCAAATAGCAGAGCTTCTCGCAGAACATTTCGAAAATATATCTTCTAGTGACAAAGATCTGTTGCCTTCTTCAATAGAAGCAAAAAATAAAATTGAAATCGAGCAGTTAAACTTTCTCTCTTCAAATAATGACGTATATAATAGAAGTATTACCAAAATAGAACTTCTCAATGCTATTAAACTCATGAAAGTATCTGCGCCCGGTTCCGACGAATTCAACATTCCTTTCCTAAAGCACGCTCCGGATTGTGTTTATGACAAACTGATTTCAATCTTTAATTGTATTAGACATACTCATACCTACCCCCAACAATGGCGAGAATCCATCATAATTCCGATTCAAAAGGCTAACAAGAACCCACTGTAACCTGACAATTATCGTCTAATATCATTGACATCAGTGCTCTGTAAACTACTTGAAAAAATAATTAACCTCGGCTTAGTATGGGAATTGTAGAATAGAAATCTGCTGTTACAAAACCAATTCGGCTTCAGACCATCATGCTCGACATTAGATAAATTAAACTATACAAATAATATCTCAAGCCTACGAACAGCTGCTATTACACATCGTTTAAACAATTCTACACTGACGCATTCAAATTGAGGGAAGGAACTGGATGTTCTGTAGTTCACGATGGCGAGGTCATCAGATACACTTTACCGTGTGGCTTCTTTGTTCTGTCTGCGGAACTAATTTCACTAAAATTAGCCGTACAAGAAGCAATACAAATGAAATATTCAAATATTGTAACCTTCACAGACTCACTTACAGCTATACAAAGTATCAACGATCACCAATTAATTAAAACAAAATACCATCCTGTAAGTCAAGAAATTCACGCTGTCGTTTATAGATCCAACCTAAAGGTAACCTTCTGCTGGATTCCGAGTCATTCAGACATCACTTAAAATAACATAGCTGACAAAGCAGCGAAACAAGCATCAACTATGTTTCCAGCTCCATCGGTTGCTGTTCTTGCAGTGGATGTTATTAGTCATATAATGCATCGATTCGGGGATACGTGGAAGAAAGTGGATAAATACTCCTACCACGAATAAGCTACGGCGTATCAAATCAGACACAACTCCCTGGAAAACGTCGATACAACCATCGTGCCGTGAAGAAGTAGTTCTTACCGGGCTCCGCATCGGGCATACAGCTCTTACCCACAAATATATCCTCCATCGAAAGGTTGCCCCATCGTGCTGTTATTGTGGCCAGCAAACTACAACTGTTGTCCATATTCTCTATGAGTGTCCTATCCTCCAATCTTATCACATAACCCGACCTTCTTCATTCTCATCCACTATTTCTGATAATCCTAACATGATCAATCACACCTTCCAATTTCTGAAACGTACTAAACTCTTTTCCCCTAATATAAATATCACAAGCGGTGTCTCTGTCCACAGTAGCAGTGCATGGTGCCGCTTTAAATAAATTAAAAAAAAAATTATGTAACGGTCGAACAGACGGAATTATTAAATCTCTAGAACGACAGCCGCGGACAGAAATACCTATGTATCACCCGAAAATTAGAAAAATAAACAAAACTTTTTATGTATATATATATATATATATATATATATATATATATATATATATATATATATATATATATATATATATATATATAATATATATATATATATTTATTTATTTACTTATATAACTGTGGAACAGACGGAATTATAAAATCTTTAGACGATCGACCGCGGACAGAAATACCCACGTATAATCGGAAAATTAGAAAAATAAATAAAAGCGTTATATATATATATATATATATATATATATATATATATATATATATATATATATATATATATATATATGTGTGTGTATATATATAATATATATACATATATTATATATTCTTCTTCTTGATCGATTACCCCAACGGGATGTCGTGATCATGACTTTGCCAATAAGGATGAATTAACTAAACTTATCCAATATTCCCGACCCATGGCTCGGTGACTGCACATATGTACATTTAATCTTGTTAGTTCTTGGATACGATCGAACCATCGTGCTGGCGGTCGTCCTCTGGGTCTTATGCTTACCATTGTGGCCTGTAACAACCGGCGCTCTATTCCATTTTCTTTCCGCATTAGATGTCCAAAAAATTTTATCTTGCGACTAAGCACTGTCTTAGACAATCGATTGTGCGTCCCGATTTTCTTCAGTACAGTAACGTTCGATATCTTTGCCGTCCACGGTATTCTGAGTAACTTTCTCCAGTACCACATTTGAAAGTTATCTATCCGGTTCAGTGTTGTCTTTTTTAATGTCCATGTCTCCGCTGCGTATAATAAAATCGAAAAAACAAGTGTATGGACTAGCTTTATTTTGGAGCATTTTTTTATACAATCATGTTTCCATATCTTCTGTAATTTAGACATAGTGCCGCGAGCAATTTGTATACGACGTTTCACTTCTCCTTCTGAGTCACCTTTATTATCTATCAAGGATCCTAGATATACAAATTATATACAAAAACATCATCTCCTTCCTGTGCATTATATTTGTTCTATCTATCACCATTATCTTTGTTTTATCATTATTTATACTAAAACCATATGAAAGACCAGTAAGCTTTAGTTTCTCTGGTAATTCTCCCATATCAATATTATATCATCTGCGTATCGCAGATTCGAGTATTTATATCCTCCTACTGATATTCCACCCTTCCATTGATCCAGAATCTTTCGCATAATATGTTCGGAGTACAGGTTAAATAATATGGGTGACAATATACATCCTTGTCGGACCTCTTTCCTCGTATGGAATTCTTTACTTTGTATTTTTTTGTCAATTCTGACGATGTTACTATTATTTTCATATAAACTTTGTATCAGGTTAACCGTATGTTTGGGTGCTCCCATTTTTAAAAGCACCGACCATAGCTTACTCCAAATTACGTTGTCAAATGCTTTATTAAAATCCACAAAACATAGAACTACTGATATTTCATGTTCGCGCGCTTTTTCTATTATCAGTCTTAGATTCATTATTTGTTTGCGGGTACCACGTCCTTTCATAAAACCCGCTTGCTCTTCCGCTATTTGATCATCCAATAATCCATTTATCCGATTTTTCAGAATACCTAGCATTATTTTGCTAATAGTTCTATAATTCTCACATTTTGTTATTATTCCTTTTTTGAACAAAGGGACATATATAGATTTGCACCAGTCTTTCGGCCATTTTACAGACTTCCAAATGGAATTACATAATGAATGAATTCCATTCATACCTGCTGCTCCTGTCAGCTTTATGACTTCAGCAGATATTCCGTCTATTCCAACCGCCTCATTGTTTCTTAAATACTTTATAGCTTGTTCTATCTCTGCTTTCAGAATATCTGGTTCATGGCCATCTGCCTGTTCCCTTATTTGTATGTCAGTATGATCATATAACTCTTGCCAGTAGTCCCTCCACACCGTTGCAACTTCATGGCGGTTAGTGACTAATTGTTTCTGCCTATTCTCAACAGCCCATGAGCTTGTTTTAAATTTTCTAGATAACATCTTCTTATACAGATCTTTAGGTTCATTTTTATCTTCATGATTTTGTATATCTTCACATATGGAACAAATAAATTTATTTTTATCTTTTTTACAACTTTATTTGCTTGTTAATTTTATTAAGTTGTTCTTCCGTTTTATGGCTTTTTACCATGTTTCTGCGTTCATTTATAAGCTTCATTGTATCTTCAGATAACCATGGTTTCCTTCGTTGAACTCGAGGTTGTGTACATTCAGATTTTTGATATGCATTCGCTACACAGGTTTTTATCCGATTCCAGTGTTCCTCGGACGTTGTTCCAGGATCATCTATGCTGGAGTATAATTTCTTGAACTCTTGTGCGAATTCATCTTTATTTGAAATCATCATTCTTGGCCGCTTCTGTATGTTTTTTGTTGATGATTTTACTCTACCAATTAATTTCATCACTAATAGTTTAGGGTCGCATCCGCACACTGCTCCAGGGCAAACTACCGTATTTTTACATGATGATCTCCAACGTTTCTGCATCATGATATAATCAATCTGGTTTCTGTATGTGTCGCCTGGTGCCTTCCATGTGCTAAGTCTACGTGCATGATGTCTGAACATGGTATTCGTTACTAGTGCCTTCCATGTGCTAAGTCTACGTGCATTATGTCTGAACATGGTATTCGTTACTGTTAATTGATTGTCAATTGCGAAATGAAGCAGCCGTTCTCCTCGTTCATTACGCTGACCCAATCCATACTTGTCTACTATTCCATGTACTTGTTCTTGGTCTTTCAAGCTGCCTTGAAATCTCCCATTACGATTAATATTTCTCTATTAGATATTTTGTCGATTTCTTCCTGAAGTTCTATATAAAAAGTTTCAATTTCCTCTTCTGAAGCACTAGTCATGGGCGCATACACCAGTATTATATTTATCGCTATTGGTTGTGTATTTAATCTAAGTGCTAGAATCCTGTCATTCTTAGCATTATAGCCTGCGACTAAATTGTTCAATTTTTTACTTACGACATAAGCCACACCGTTGCTTGAGCTGTATTATACTATCATCTGTGAAAAAATGTCCTACACATTGATAGTGAGTTTCTGTTAAACCACATCTCTGGATATTATATGTCTGTAACTCCTCCATTTCAATAGTTTTAAGTTTTCCAGGTTGAAGTAGTCCTCTTATATTCCATGTGCCAAACATATATTTATTCTTTATAAATCTTCCAGTAGCATTGTTTCCATATGGTACCTGGAAGGTCTTACCAATATGGCCGGTCGTACATTTCACATCTTGATCCCGGACAACAAGACGCCGAGTGCTAGTCGGAGCGTATGGCAAACGTTTATATCCTACTTGACTTATCATGATTTTCGAGGGAAGGTACTCCAGTGGTTTCCCGTTGCCTGCTGGAGGATTTTCTGTTAGGGTTTACTCCCTTAGCCTTTGGGTAAACAAAACCCATTCCACAAGGCAGTGGAGTTTGTTTTCTGTTAGGGTTTTCCCCCTTAGCCTTTCGGTAAAAACCCTAACCGCAAGGCAACGGTTTGTTACTGTGGAGGTAACTATTATAGGTTTTTACGGCGACCCAAACCCGCCGAGGGAAAGAGAGTCATAGGATTTATGCAGATTTTTAAAAGCCAGTTCCTCAATCTGGCCATCTGCATCCTCGTATCTCCTCGCCCTGTCACTACTGGAATCGTCTACAAGAGACTTTCACCAGTAGCCGCTCTTGGTTCGCGACTGCTTATTGTTTATTCGCAGCTGGCCAGTATATCTACTGGTCGTTCCACTATCTACCACCTGTGGACGCGCCACGTTCCGGTTAGAGCTCCGGATCCCAGAAGGTACATAAGTTCAATTAATTATATAAAGGTCGAAGAGATGGAATTATAAAATTTCTAGAACGACTGAGCTCAGGCAGGATTACCTACGCATCATCAGAAAAATAAAAAAATTAATAAAAGCGTTATATATATATATATATATAAAATATATATATAATATATATAAAAAAAATATATATAATATATATAAAAAATATATAATATTTTTTCGTAATAACTCCACGTAGGAGAATCGTGATCAAGGTAACAGCATCCTTATTTTCTGCCTTTGCCCATCTTCCACATCTTGAACACATCTTGAAAATATTATTCGAGCTGCAGCAGTCACTACATCTGTCCCACTAATCGATGCTCTGCCTTTCGGTAGCACATCATTCATTCTTCCCATAACTGTTGCTCTTTCGATCCGTTATAATCTGCGGATTGTACCAATTTCTTTTAAAGTAGACCCATTACTACGTTTTTCCATCCACGAAGTTCGAAGGAGCCGCCTCCAGTACCGTATCTCGAAAGGATTTATGCGAATTTGTTCGAACTTTCTGATCGCCCATGTTTTCGCACCACATAGAAATATTGAAAACATCAGGTTACATGCAAGTTGAATTTTAGTATTTTTCGTGATGGAGGAGTCTTTCCATATCCGGGTTAGTTTAACCATCGCACTTCGTGCTAGTTGAATTCTTCTCTTGATCTAACCTTCATTCTTCGCTTTCCAACAAGGATCCCAAGTAAACGAACTTTTCCACGGTTTCATAACCCGAAATGGTTTCATGTTTTTCCTTTATTATATTCTTCCGATCTATCACCATTAACTTAGTATTTCCATTCTTTATTTATAGACCGTAGCATTTGCTTATATCTGCTAATTTCTTCATTAATTGTGATCCAATTTTGCCCTTGAAAGCGGGAAAATAAAAGGCCAACTTCGTCGTAACCTCAATAAGATAACCAATTACAGATAATAACTAGTTTATCCGTTAAAATGAGAAGCAAATTGAACGGGTAAAAAAATACGGGAATGTTAGCTGTAAGATAACGATCTTAATATAGACTCAAGAACGAGCATTAAGATAACTCGGAATATATTTAGGCAGTAGAAAAGCACAATTCGCGACGTAACTTTAAATCTAGAAGTAAAGAACAAAAGTTAGTGTGTACTGTCCATACACCTACATCGTTGCTAAACACGAATTACAAAGGTATATATCGTTTGAAAAGTGGATCCCCAGATGTTAATGGTACCACTGACCAAAAATAAAAAAAATAAAAATAAATGAAAAGTACTAAAATTTTTGAATACGGATCATCAAGGGAAATTTTATCGAATATCTTACAACAGGACACCGACGACTTGTGACGTTTTACAATAACGTTGCAAGCGATAGAAGGCAAAGGCATGACTTTAAAATATTAGGGCGTGCACTGATACTACAAAATTGGAAGATTTATTCCAGGTATCGTGAACGAAGAAGTTATTATATATATATATATATTAGCAAAGCGTAAGTTGTTCAATAATTCTCCATTTAAATTAATGCCCATGTCCGACCAATTTAGCGCTTTGAAAACCTCCCCCAAGACGCAGTTGAACAAAATTGGAGATTAACGAATCTCTTCGGCGTACTCCCCGTTACGGAAACGCGACTGCTCACGAGGCTGGTGTGGTTCTAGCTGGTTCCGTAGTCGCGACCATATTACGGTAGAGAAATTTTTTTGTATTGTTGGTATTATTGGTCTATAATTTTCTATCTCTTTTTTACCTTTTCTATGTAGAATAATTATGTCAGATTTTTTCCATTTGCTTGGAATTTTTTCTGTTACAATTATTTCCTCGAATAACTTTTCGAATTCTATAAGCAACTTTTCTCCTCCATATTTGATACTTTCATTTATTATTTTATCGTGTCCTGGTGCCTTGTTTAGCTTAGCTATATTTACAACTTTTTTGATTTCTGCTAGCAGGATCGGTGGTATTGATGTAGCGTTGTCCTTGTCCTTTTGTGTCATGTAATTTATATTCATCGCCTCTTGGATGTTGTTATCATCTTTATATAAATTTTTGTAATAATGTTTAGCAATTTCATTAATTAATTTGCGACTTTTTTCCACAGTTCCTTTATCATCCTCTAGTCCTATTAACCAGTTCTTTCCAATTCTTAGCTCAGTTTTAATCTGCTTAGTATTTCTATTATTTTGTAATATTTGTTCAATTTGTTTTTGTTGCTTTTTAAATCTTTCTGATTTAATGTGATATCTAACTGCTTTACAGGCACTATATAAATCTATTTTATTTTCTACTGTTCGTTTCTCACGTTTTAATTGGTTTCTTTTTTTTTATTAACTGTTTTATTTGCGTAGAAAAAAATTCGGATATTATTTTTTTTATTTTTTTCACGTACAATTTTGTTTGTTTTTTTTAGAATGATTTTTTTGTAACTATGTGTATTTATGTTCTATTGAACATCTATCTGAAATTATAAGTAGCGATTTATTAATCTCATATTCTTCTGCATTTTTCTTGATACGTTCAACAGAATTTACAATTTTTTTTCAACTTTTCCTTTTCCGTTTATATTTCGGTTGTTTATAGCAAGTTTAATTTTGAGTAGTCTGTGATCAGAATGAAAATCGAATCTCGTCATGATGACTACATCTATAATTGATGCCATTGCATAATCTATTTGCGTTTTATATGCTTTATTTGGCGCTAGCCATGTCCATATTTTTCCTCGTCTTTTTTTTAAAGAGTGTGTTCATTATTTTAAAGTTATTTTCCTGACAAAATTTGATCAGATTCCAGCCTCTTTCATTCCTTTTACCGTAAGTAGATGGACCAATTGTTCCAACTTCTTTATGCCCTATCTGACTATTGAAGTCGCCCATTATTATAAAGATGTGCTTTCGTTTTATAAAAGTTTCGGATATTGTTCCAGGTAATGTGTTATAAAATTTCTGATATCTGTACTATTCTTAGATGATGATCTTTCTTCAACTCCAAATCGATAAGAGCTATTCTCTCTGACACACCTTCGAACCTTATAATTTTATCTTTAAGACTTGCTTTTACGAAGAAACCAACACCATATTGTCCTGCCGCTTCGCCTATGGAGTACATAATATGTGGGAACTTTCCCATTATAATGCTTTCCCCTTGTCTTCGTACCTCTGCTATTCCTAGAACGTCTATATTGGTTTTTCCCATAGCTTCTTCTAGTTCGTTGAGATTATCTGTGGCCTTTAGAGTCCTTACATTTAATGTTCCTATGGTGAAGGTATATGATTTTCCAGTTGATTTATCCGGGAATTTTTCAGAAAAGTCTTTAGTACTATCTACAATACTTGGGCGGTTTTGGATTAGTGCACCCTGGCCGTCCACGTCATCTGGGTGACTTATTTAAATTTTGTTTTTTAGTTAAATTTGTTAGCTTCGCTCCAGTTAGCTGCTACTTTCGTAGCGCTTCGGTATTGTCTTTTAAGCGTGTATTATGCTCATTTCGCCGACTGGGTTCTATCCTTTTCGATTGTTTGACTTTTCACTTAATTTTTTGCGTTATTGCGATCTTTTGAAAAGTTCGGTACTTTTTTTCTGGATTGTGGCTCATTTTTTTTCTTTTACAATTAACTTATCATATTTGATTACGGCAAATTTGCCCTCTTTTCTATATTTAATAATTTCCTCCACTAGTTGTCTCCTTTTTCTAATGCCTGCGGTTGGAAATCTTCCTCTAGATAAATACCCTTCTGTCTAAGCGATTTTCCTTTATGCAATATTTTTGATTTTAATTTCTCCGTTACTAGCTTTGCTAGTATTGGTCTTGTTTTCCCGTCAGATTTTTTGCATATTCTCTTGACAAATTCATTGCTATTTCCATATCCTTATTTAATGTATCCAAAACTTTCTTTTCCACGTACTTTCTATGCGTTTCATTATCGTTTTCCTTTACGCCGTAAGGAATTATGTTTTTACTTCTAACTAGTCGTTCTGGTTTGTTTATTCCGTTATCTTGTTCTGTTATTTTTTGTTCTGGTATTTTTATTTTATTACTAAATAATTCACTTATGTTCTCTGTAATTGCTTCCGTTTACTTCCCCAAACATTGTAGCATATCGTTCTTCAACTCATTTCGTAATTCGATAAATATTTCTTTTATATCACCGGTATTCATATCGGCGGTAATTAGTATCGTTATCTATGTAGTGCTAATTGCATCCTCCTTCAACCAATTGGAGCAAATTTTTCTCTCTCTGCAGCTAGAAGGAAATAAATCGGGATTAAAAATAAATAACGAAAAAACTAAAATTTTATGTCAAGAAAAAAGAGGCTTTATACCAATTGGAAATAGCAATTAGAACACGTTACCGAACTTATATATTTAGATCAACTAATTTCATTTAAAAGCAAATTAACAGCCGAAATACACCGCAGAGTGGCAATAACATGGAAAAAGTACTGGATGATGAAATAAATTTTTAAGAGCACCGTACAATCTAAAAAGCGTGGTGTTCAACAGCTGCCTGCTACCATCCTTAACTTACTGCTTCCAAACATGGTCGATGACGCAAAGACAGGAAAATATTCTACGAACCTGCCAAAACAATTTAGAAAGATTAATATTACAAATCAGGAAACTAGATAAGGTCAAATTAAAAACGATAAAATGGCTGATAATAGGGATGTCATAAAATCCGCGCTCTGCAATGGAAGTGGGGAGGACATGTCGTAAGATACAGAGATCAGCGGTGGATGAAGAAAGTAACGGAATGGTTCCTGTCGTACCGCAAGAGAAAAAAGTCGCGACCGTTTACACGTTGGGATGACGACTTCAAAAAATTCCTGGGATCCAGAAGCCCTCTGTATAGATTGGCACACAAGAAACGCAACTGGGAAAAATTGGGAGAGACCTTCACTCGAAAGGGCCTAGTATGACTACATTCGAAATTAATTTTAGAAATTGATTTTAACTGTAACAGATATTTATAAATTATTAATTTAGTTATGTTAAATAAAGGTTATTATTATTATTATTATATGTGTGTGTGTATGTGTGTTTGTAAATTTAGTTTATTTATAAACATTTTGTGAACTTTTCGCGTACGAATAACTAGTTTTACAATCGTCGTTCAAAATTTTATGGTTAATATTTAGAAATGAAGCAAATCAAAATGAAGGAAACGAAAATAGTAAGCAAAATTCTGCGACATAGATGTGATCGTGCGAACTATGGAAAAAAGATGTACCAAGAAACTGAAAATATTATCGATACCATAACCTACACCGGTACATAAAGTCAGAGTTCTCTCGGGCATTGCCCCACCCGCAATTAGACGCCAAGGAGCAGCTGGTGCAGAGAAAAGTGCACAAGAAGCAGATAGTCGTCACTTGCTACTTGGATACATCCAGCAGCGGTGGAGATTGAAATCGTGGAGAAGTTTCATCGCCGTAAAAAATCCACTTAGCGCCAAGCCTGAGGAGGTACGCCTAATGGCTTGGAAAGAGGAACACAATAAAATTATGCAAAGCGGCTGGATTGAACCAGCAGAAAACCTTCCAATAGGTGCATATCTGGATTACCAAAAGTGGAAATCTCTTAATAGATTAAGTACTATGGTTGGGCGTACAAGGAACAATATGAAGAAACGGAACATTAGTAAAAGCTCCACGTGTGACTGCATCACAAACAATGGAACACCTCTTCGAAGTAAAGCTTGTCCGCACAACTGTACCTTTAACGACGTCCTCAAATTGGATCGAAAAATAATAAACTTTTTAAACCTCTGGCATGATCAATTTTCCCGATATGACGAAGAAGAATATCGATACAATTAAGTAAAGAAGATTAATGCGCGGTCGGTAGAATGATTAACAAAGCGAACATTCCGGTACTTCGGTAAAAACCCTAGAACAAAAATAGCGTGGTTCTAAGGAAGATCTCGAGAAAATTAATATTACGTAGAAAATGACACAGTATGAACTGAAACAGACTCAGAAGTAATACATTCACAGTTTTAGAAGAAAAACGGTACAAAAAAAACATACGAAGAAAGAAGAGTCCGGCAAAACCAGTGGGGAATCAGAAGGATGAGAAAGAAACAACCGTCGTGAACATATTTTACGTGGTTCTACGAAGTAGGCCAATTCGGAAGATGAATCAGAAGAATAATTGATAAATTTGACGTTGAATTTACGAAGAATTATTAATTAAAACGTTTACTCAGTGACTAAAGTCTAGTGAAAAATACGTTGCAGCTGGTAAACAGCGGCTACCTTCAAACGGCCGATTGGGTCGTTTTTAACAAAGTAGTTTTGCACACGAATGTATAAAAATACTGAAGTATGCCAGTGGTATCCACGTGTTTAAAAAAAACGTGTATATAACAAACTCTCTCAACGCAACCCGAACGTATCAAATCGTAATACTCGTACGAACGACGCGATAATAAACGCAGTTAATAAAAGCACCTGGTTAAAAATTGTGGTCAGGCCTAAAAGGCGAAAGTTTTTGCATAGTTCATTAAAACGTACGCTTATTTATAATATAGAGCTTTCTTTTAATGAAGAATTATAGGCCTCTCCTGTAAACGACTTCGTTTTTAGGTATTACGTCTTCTTCTGAAGAAGCCTAAAAGTTACTTTACCTAACGCTGCGTTCTGAACCTAATTAATTTCGCTAATTGTCCATTTGACGAGGAAGAAAAAATTTACGCGCGTTTTTCTATTATTTGTTGCTTATATACTAAATTTAACGCGTTTCTCTTGTATAATTTTTTTTTTCAGTTGTTTCAATATTTTCGATTTAATTATCTGAATTCTGTCCCTTTCCGACTATTTGTTTGTCTATAATATTAATATTTTTAACAGTTCCTATCACTTCACTTATCTTTTCTATATCTTTACTTATTATTCTACTATCTTCATTTATTTATCCTAGTTTATGCATTTTGCTCTATAAGCAGATTAATTATTATTATTTTAAATTCTTTATTATTTTCGTAATATTATATTTCATTTTCGTTCATATTTATCATTAATTATTTTACGGTTTTATTTGTTCTTTTAAACCTTTGTTTACGCGTTCCACAATTGTACGGCGATTGTGCTGCGTCCTTTAAAATCGATTAGTAACAACAAAGTAGAAAATAGGAATATACAAAAAACTTAAAATCTAATCAATATGAGAAAGAATACAGAGGAGGAACAATGGTAAGATTTAAAGATTCATATGTAAACAATGATGAAAAAAACCATTACTCGAAAAATATTGTATAGAATTAAAAAAACAAAATAAATAATATTAATCATAATTATAAAATTTTACATACGGAATCACATTATAAAAAAGAAAAGAACTGGGGAAAATTGAAATTATAACAGAAAGAAATAGAAATAATTTATCAAATTCAACGCTCTATATTCAATGATACATTTTGATGAAGAATTAGTTCTATAAATTATAAGTTTCATTTTTATATTGAACAAGTATTTTTTGTTTTCAACTAACTTTGGCTAACTTGTACTTTCCCAGACTCATAACGCAAAGTGATTATAATCTTAAAACTGAATAAAAAACCAACTCAGCTGGAGAGCTATAATTTTCTTAGCATCCGTTCTTCGTAAAGTGTTGGGAAAAATTGTAAATACCCGATTATAATGAGTTCTACACAAGCAAAAACTTGTCTAAAAAAAAAATTAATATGGATTCCAAGCTTTGCGATCAACAACAGCGGACCTTCAATACCATCTTTAAAATAAAATCATCATTCTCAAGAAAGCAGCATGTTCTATGACTTCAACAAGGATTTTGACATAGTCAATCATCAAAAATTCTCCAGCAATTATTCAAATGGAACATACGTGGACGCATGACAATTTTTACAAAAAATTTCCTGAAACATCGTAGATTCTTTGTTAGACTAGGAGATACTGTATATCATCAACGGCGTGCTGCAAGGTTCGGTACTAAATCCAACACTGTTTAACGTTGAAATAAATTCTATTGTCGAAGAAAGACCTCCTTTAGTGCTCAATTCCCTATTTGCTGATAACAATATTTGTTCAATGTAATTACTTCAGGACAGGCGAAACAGTCCTTCAAGAGATCACTAATAGGATCAAAAGAAAATCGATTATCTTTTTCACCTAAAACTAAAGTAATGCATTTCTGCCGTATTCGCCATTGTGTTCATCGGCTTAATATTATCACGGGTAACAAAATATTAAATTCTACATCATCCGCCAAATATTTAGGTTTGATATTTGACGAAAAATTAAAATGGAGAATGCATATCAACCGTCTGAAAATTGCATGTTCTCGACGATTAAACCTTCTCAGGAATCTATCTCGCGTAACGTATGATGCAGACAAAATGTCATTTTTGAGAATATATCTTTCGATAATAAAATCTAAATGCGATTTCAGGTAAACAATCAGTACTAACATTATTAAATCCAATTCGCCGCTCAGCCCTAAGGTTAGTTTTAGGCGATCTTAAGTCGACACCCATAAACAATCTCTTTTATCGAAGCAGAGGAATATCCTATAGATCTACACTAAAATTCTACATTGATTATACAACCCCTAACCTGCCCGTCTCCTTAACTTCTCTACCTTCTGATCTTTCTATATTCCAAATCCATGCTCCAGTATAAAGTAAAATCCATCCAACACAATAAAATATGTATCTCATTACCTACCTTCTACAGCAACAGCCTTTACAAAAAACTGCCGGTCTCGCTCCACACTATATCTTTCGATATTTCTCTCCTCGAAATATGTTGTCCTACTTCTAAAAATCATCAACATTCCTCGTTTGAAGATTTAATAAAGAAATACAATCATTACGATATCCTATACACGGACGGTGCCAAAACGAGACGACTACTGCGGTTGCGCAGTTGTATATTTAAACAATGTTAAAATTTCAGCGTTGAGCGAGTAATTTTGAAAACTGTTATTTTTTCTTTGGCGCTCTCTGCCTCTCTATACAATCGCTAGTAAATAAAGAAGACAGATAGTAATTTAGATTTTTGTTCTTTTTTCAACAATGGTATTTTTGCAGCTTGTCAAAACCGATTTTATAACTCGCATCTCACAATTTTATATTTTCCATGCAGAAATTTTTCCATACGATAATTTAAAAGTGTTTATATATATATATATATATATATATATATATACACATATTTATTTCCGATTTTGTTTCATGACCGTATCTTTCATTCTTTAGTTTCTCCCGTAAACGCGTTGAGATCTTTCACGTTCTGTGAAGCGGCTATGTGATGCTTATTAGATCCATTACTCTATTTATCACGATATCGTCAAATCTCTATACTTTACTTAATTTTGTTCGTACACAGTAAGAATCTCTTAACCCTACTCAGACTTATACCGAAACACCCGGTCTGTCGAACTGGATGTTAAAAATGAACAGACTATATTTTAGAGTTTTCGTAAATTGAATTAGAATTTTTTTATAGGCAATTAATTATTTATATATATATATATATTTGTTTTATTTGTTTAACACATACGAACTGTTTCGAATTATCTTAATAGTTAAGTAAATACAGATTTAAATTAATAAAACCAAATAAGTAAGTCCATTGGCCCACTTTGAGCTTTTTGCAATAGCTATTAGTTTTTTTTCATGTACAAACGTGTAATTTAACAAAAACCTTTATTCACGAGAAAGAAATAATTGACGATAATCAAGAGAACCTAGTTAAACATATCGTAGTTCTTCTTCTTCCTTTATCTAGAGGGCGTAGTTATATTAAGAAACGGCCGCATTATCGATCTCCATGTTGATCTATTGTGAGCAACCAGCAGTGCTTCGTGCATGTTTAAGCCAATTAACGATTTTAAGCACGTTCTTGGTCTTCCTTATTTTTTTTTGTCCATTCACTTTTCCGGTGATTATTAGACGTTGTAGAGAATTCATATCTCTCGCACCGAAGAAGCCTAGAAATCTTTTTCTTATTCTGCTTGATAAAATGTATTTTCAACTTATGGAAAACATATTCATTAGTCTTTCGGTCTATCCGCGATATTCTTAATAGCCGCCCAGCTTTCGAACTCATTTATTCTGTTGACAGACTCAGCAGTAAGGGACCATGTTTTACACGCATAAGTAGCTATTGGAAAGACTATGCAATTTAGCAAATTCAATTTTGTGCTCAATGTCAGTACTGTCTCCTTCCAGATCTTTGTTAGTCTAATTGTAACACTGCGCGCTAATGATAATCTGCGTTTTATATCTGGTAAGCAGCTTCCGCTGTTAGTCAACGTTGATCCCACATACACAAAGTTATCCGCAACGTCAATTCCGCATCTACTTCTTTGCTTGAATGCTTTTGTCTATTGTCATCATGATTTTAGTTTTAGTTTCGTTAATTAACAATTAACCTAACCTTACACTTCCAGTCTCTCTTCGTAGTAATAATTATTATACAAAATAAAATATACGCGCATAATTAGACGAGTTTTCCGAAATTCCGAATATGTTTACGTGCGAATTTCTCCGTTGTTTGGCCGCTTGCAATTTAATCTGAATTTTTCGAATGATTCAATATCGACTACTAATTTCACGGTGCTATTATTGCGAATTTATGAAATATTATTACTTATTATTACGAAATTTCGACAAATAATTAAGCTTTTTAATAATTTAATCGCCTTCTTTTAGTCTGTTATTGGCGCAGATTTTTAGGGCCAGATATTTAAGAAGTATTCATTTATCTATTAGTGATTAAATAAATTCGATTTGATTATATTTTTATGACTAATTTCACTACTATCAATTATATTATTGTAACACTGTTAAGATTAATGATATTGTTTTTATCCTAACGACGATCATTTTCGTTATTACCGTTGTCAGTTACGTGCTGAAAACGAGTTAATATGATATATATATATATATATTATTCTGCCAACCAGACATAGACAAAGTAGAGGAGAGGTGTCCTTTCATTGGAAAATTGAAACGAAGTATATAATGTCAAAGCTAGAGCTTTGTTACTAGAAATGACGTAGTAATAGTAGTAATGCTCGGTATAAACTTTAAAAGCCGCGTGTATTCTCGATGTAATAAATCTCGCGAGGAATAAATGTCCGACAGCGTAAGACTGTTTGTTCAGGTACAAAAAAGGTCTACGTCCATTTTTTAGATTGAGCCAAGTTTTATTATTCACCTTTTTTTTATTTTGTTTTCTTTCTTCTAGGTAGGGTAAAAATTCTGGCAAAAGTTTTCAAGTACTGTTCCCTCTTTCCGTTTGGTAATGCATAATGTCGGGGTTGTTAAAATTACCGCTACCATTTCAAACTATCGCTATTGCCTGTACATCCACAGCCTTACACTAATCCTACCACTATTGCTGTTATGTTAGCGGTATTTTATTTGAAACAGCTAGCAATAAAACCGTCGTATATTGCACCACGTCTACTAACGTTCCGAACAGAGAAAGCTTTTAGACGTTTTTTCGTCGTGTATAGCGTTTTATTCGGCATCTGCGTACGGAATTTCCCAAACAACTGCCACCGGCCATAACTATTATAATAATATTATAATAATAGTATTAATAATAATAATAATAATAATAATAATAATATAAAAACGAGATTTCACAAATAGAAATAAAATTATTTTATATACGGAACATTTGATACTTTAATCGCGAAATTCCCGAATAAAAAATAATAATAATAATAATAATAAAAAAATACTTCGTACGCCGGTTATTTTCTAGTCGCGCAAACTGATTGCGAACTTGTTGAGAATTTGAATAACCGGTCAACAACATCAACAAACGTACATTTACAAAGTACAACATTAATAGACCAACAAAGTAAATAATTGGAGTACCGCTAGTACTTGCCTCACCATCATTAGTTCTGATACACACGCTTACAAATAATATAGTATTTAGATTACATTAAGAACAATACCAGAAGGTAACGGGATTACGGTAAAAAAATTAGAAAAAAAGAAACGTAAATTAAAAAACAGGTTATCGTAAGTCGTACATGTAAATTTTGAATGAAATAAAGACGTCATAAAATGAGCATCGAAACAAAATCAGAAAAATCTATAAACGCATTAAGATAAAAATAACATTATCGCAACAAACAACGTTTTAAAATGAACAACGGAAGAACAGTTAAAATCAATTAAATTGTTCTTTACGAAAAATTACGAAGCTTTTCGGCTGTTAGACCATCATCGAGGGAATATTTAAAAAGATAAGAAACATAAAATGAAAAAATATTAATTTTACAATTCACAAAAACTGAGCAAAATGAAGTATTAATAAAACAATCTGACAGTGAATGTCTTTAAGTGTTTTTAGCTTGTTTATTGTTTATTTTCCACATTCTTCAAAATAATAATGCTTCAGTCTGCGATACTTATGTTTAGAGTGAACATTCGCTGTACTTACCTGGAAATCTACCAATTATCCAGTTAGAATTAACCCTTTCAGTCGCACATGAAATTTTATCAGAAAATTATAAATTTTATACAGATTGTTTATTATATAACGTTGATTTTTAGATAAGTCTAGATGATTTTCAATGTTTACATAAATATAATTAAAATTAGCACATTCATGGTCAACTAAAAGGTATATAATTTTGTTCCTATTAAAATTTCATATACCATATAGTGAACATGGTGACTGAATGAGTTAAACAAAAACTTTCCAGTCGAGGATAATAATATAATTTTTGAGAAATGGTGTAAAATCCGTTTTGTAATTTTTGCGTAAGAAGAAACGTTAATAAACGTCAAGTTGAATCCATGGAGAACAATCGTCCCATCGCGACGTGATGATGTTGTACTAACTCGGCTCAGAATTGGACATACTGCATTAACCCATAATTACATAATAAAAAAAAACAAAAATCAACCGATATGCTGCTACTGCGGACGGGAGCCTCTAACAGTCGAACACGTGCTAACAAAGTGTAGGCCACTTCGGAAACACCATCCTGATGGCAATATTTCAATTCACACAGCACTCTCTGATAATCCAGTGGAACTTGAAAAACCCATTTAGTTTTTAAAAGTAACAATTATTTATCCGTTCATTTAATTAAAATAGCTTCGGTGCCTCTAACCTAAGTTGTGGTACACGGCACCTTAAAAAAAAAAAATATATATATATATATGTGTATATATATATATAATCCTTCCGGTCGACTCGAAGCATTATATATATTACATCACTGATTTGATGTAGGGCTCCGTTAATATTTTCCATCTTCCTCTATCCTGAGTTTTCCGAAGCCGCTGTTTTTCCGCAATTCTAATAATGTCATCCGTCCATCTTCCGTTTGAACGTCCTTGATTTCTTCTTCCATTGTATGGTCTCTTCGTACTACTAGTTCTTCTGTCCATCTTCCATCAGATTGTCCTCCAATATATCCCGGCCCATGACCTCATCGCTATCCTTTTGCCGGTATCTTCGAACATCGTTTATCCTCTAGTTGTTTCAGATTTTATTTTATCTTGAAGTTTAATACTTAATAATGCGCGTTCCATTTTTCTTTCTGTTTTTCCTAATACTTTAACATTACTTTTGTTTCTGTAGCGTACGCCATTACTGGTATTACGCGTTGATTAAATAATTTTGCTGTACTTCCTTTACTAATTCTGTTTTCGAGTAGTTTATGATAAGCGATCTATCCATTTGTCATTTTCCCGACTACGTCTGGGCTTGTTTGTTATTTCATCGTTGTGGAAACTTTGCCCAAATTCACAAAAAAATTGTCTACTTCTATATCGCCTATTTCATCAGTCAATCGCCGAATTTCTCGATTTCGATGATAATTCGTGTATTTAGTTTTTCAGGTATTTATCTTTAATCCTACCGGTTTCCGTAACATGTCTTGTAATTCATTCCTATCTTGAATTATAATTAGGTGTAGATATTATCAATGGATATTTATACCTTTTCTATTACACAATTTAATGATTTCATTGCATAATTTAGTAGTGCTGTTAACAGATTCGCTGATATAGTATCTCTTACACTAATATCAGTACTGAAAATAGCGGTGTTTAGCAGAGTTGTATATATTAATTAAATGATCAATGTCTATAGCGACTTTTTTTTTCGATGCTCGTACTGTAGAATGTATGTAGACTGAGACGAACAAATCTACAAATCCAAAAATATTATTTACATTTTTGGATAAATGTCTAATGTGTTTTATTTCAGTCTGAATCCCGCTTACTGCTTGCTGTTCATCCAGTGTTTTTTTTTTCCAAATTATCGTTATTATCCTTGTAAACAACTTGTACACGGCTGATAGTAGACTAATTGGTCTCTGTAGTTTTTCAGATCTCTTTTATCTGCTTTTCTTTTATGTAATAAGACTTTTATCGCATTATTCCACGGCGCTGTGGTATTTTTGTTCTTGTATAGAACGGTTGAACATATATGTCAGCTGTTTTACCGTGGATTTACCATCATATTTTAACATTTCCGGTATTACTTTATCGTCTCGCTTTACTGCATTTCATTTGCCTTATAGCCAATATTGTTTCACTTTCTAATATTTCTGGTAAATCATTTGTGTTTCCAGTAGAATGTCCGGATCGATGCTTCTGGCACATCGACCTAGGGTCCTCTATTATTTTGAGGCCCTTCAACGCAGGGTACTTGTGATTCATTTGGTATATTAATGGGGTTAGGTTTTACCTTTCCACGAGAACATAATTCGTCTTGGAAATGGGTTGGTAGTAACTCTGCTAATTCGAGTTTGATACGCCATTATTGGGAAATAATGCCGTATCCTAATATGGCGAACCTCCCTTTGTTCCCATCTATCCAGAAGGTACTTGTTCTCAGCTGCTGATTATCCTCTAGACCCCTATCGCTCCTTTGTTTTGGTATTGGCTACCCATTCTTTTATTAGGTTGTTCAGCGTAACAGGGTCACCTCGTGAAGGCGAACGTAAGGTACAAGAGGAGAAGCTAATGGAGTCTGTTGGTATATATTGCGTATCACTCTTCATGGGGGTTCCCCATTATATATATATATATATATATATATATACATACATGTGAATATTTATAATGTGTATGTCAACAGTTATCTATATTCATTATACGTATATTTATTCACGTCGACTAGTTTCGTTTAGAGTAGAAAGTCGGGTAAGTTTTTTCATCTCTAGTCTTAATATGGCGTTGAAAAAAGAAAAGACGGGCTATTAAATGATACATGAATATCGATGAAATAAGTTGAAGGCGCGAACTAAACTTTTTGGGAAGAAATAAAATTTAAAAAAAGAAGCACGATTATTAACGATTATTATATAGGTAACAAAAATACGAATAAGTAATATTCTAAAAAATAAACTAAAAAAGAATTTGTAATTTTAAGGAAGGACTATGCGACTAAATTGTAGTACGTCTATATATTTACGCGCATATTCCGAAAGACTGAACTCACGGTTGGATATTTGGCGAGTAAAGAGAACGATTAAATTTTTTCTCAAATCACCTTTAGTGTTCTGAAAGTACCTAAGATACGACCCCGATAAACCGATAAAACGTGGGGGAAAGCATCATGGTTACGCTTTCGTATACATTATCTACAGCACGTTGGCTGGTGAAGGTAAGTCGGGATACCGAATAAAAACGTTATCTACGGCATAGCGTAGAAACAGCAAACCTCATCCGAGCATTCGAGAAGTGGGTTCAATGTGAAAAACATCTAGAACGCGTTAAATAATCAAGGACGAATTCTAAAATATGAACGACGCGAAATCACAATAAACGGTTGGCCACTTAGCAGACACTAGGAATAAAATTCGATTGAAATCCGAATAAACGCTAAGAACTAGTTCATTGTGGAAAAATGCAGAAAGAGTCGATTTCCAGAAGACTTGTTTAACGTTATTATTAATACTCGCCAACTTAAAAGGTCGATCGGGTTGAAGAGAGAACGAAGATCATCGTTCGATAGGTTTATCTCTTTTTCCTCGTTAATTTGTAATCGTTATTTATTATTTTCTTTTCGGCGATTTACAAATAGATTAAAAGTCTCGTTTAAGGTTTATTTGAATTTTTGGTTTTCTAATTCTTCTTTTGACATGTTTATTTATTCTTTTTTTTAATCGTTGTCTTCCTTCATCCCTTGTAACAGTTCTAAAGGCTTGAGTGAGATGGTTGACGGTTTGCTATTCGAATTTCTTTTCATTCCGATCGTTATTTTCCATCATCTTGTATTCGTTTAATTATTTCGGTTCGGTTCGTTTTCAAAAAAAAAAAAAAACAAGAAAAAAGACCTCCAAGAATTTTTTAATTAAACCGGAACAAAGACGGGATATAAAAAAAAGAGGGGAAAAAGTGATAAGCGATATAGCTGATAGTCACGTTTTTACTAAAGTGCTATTGTACAAATTTGTTCCAATCTCTCATATATATATATATGATGTATGTACATTTGTAATTAAATTTAACTTAGGGCGTAGATTATATATATATATATATATATATATATATATATATATATATATGTAATGCAATGTATTTATTTACATTCTTTTATATAAACACACACACACATATATATATATCAAAGATACGGTTGGAGGGACAGATTTTAAAGTGAATTTTTTAAAATTTAAACAAGTATTTTGTAGTTTCCTGTCGATTTGAAATGTGCAATGTTGTTATAATTTACGTTTATTTATGTTTATCTATATGTGGACGCGATGGTCTCTAATTTCGTCCAAATCAAAAATAGTTGTACGTAATTCGGCTTGGGGCCCCTGGGAATACTGTATTTATTTCGTTAGTATGTAGTCTCCATCAGTTGAATGTATTCTAATCTCTGTCATATATACACATATATATTATACGGGACGTTTCGTAATTAACGTTAGTGAAATTAAAAAAAAAAACAAAAAAAAGGTTAAAAAAATAGAAAGAAATCAATAAAAAATATTTTGTCCAACTTCGTTATTCATAATAAATGTTGGAAATGATATCCATCATTTTTAAAACAGAGACTAACCCGTTTCAACTGATTGGCGAACATAAATTTGTGATATTTCGTACGAAATTTTTTTCTCGACCACTTAGGTATTTGCGATTGCAGTTCAATAAATTTTACTACTTAAACAACTGCAGGGGAAAAAAATATAAGGGAGTGAGATCGGGAGATCTAGCTGGCCAGTGATGTTTTTCATTTTGTGAGATGATTCTGTCATAAGGAATTTCATTGTATCAGCCGACACAGTGAATTTATTTCACTTTGAAAGGCCCTCCACCTTCCCCGAGCCGGTGTAAGTCGACTTGGGACGAGTCTCTTTATGTTTATAACAAAGACCTAGATATCATACAGTCATATAATGCCTCCGGATTTGGAAAAAAGCCGTTTCTGATGATACTGTCGTGCAATAATCGTGTATTACTTCATCGACCCATTTGATCTGTAGATCTGCATGGATTGCGTCATTTATTTCAGATTAAAAAAAAAAAAAAAAAACAGTAACACCCTACATCTCGAAAAAGAAGTATACCCATCGAAGGTTAACCGCCATATTTTACTTTGCAGGACAACTTCGTATAGAGTTACTTTAGCAAAAATTTTATAACGCCAGACTGGAAAGAGTTTATTTCTACTTTTTGCATCGTTCGGGACTAACTAACCGTCTTGTCCGGACAAAAATGAAATATTTACTCTTCCGGCATTAAGATGACGCAATTCGCGACACGATGTGCGTCGAATTAAAGCGTTAACCCAAAAAGTGCTTAGACTTGAAGCGTTCGTGTTGTCTGAAGCGTTTTTAATTCGAATCGTTTACACCGACCCAAAATCTCGTTAATACAAATCTTTCACTTTTTTTTAACTCGAGGTCCTTCTATTGCCGTAATCCACTTCCGTGTATTAAATCCTTAATTTAACTTTGTTTTTATTCTGGAAAGGCCTCGACAAAGAGAACAGAAAGTTGTACGAAGACGAATTACGACGATGATACGTATAGTTATCCGTTTTTATCATTATTTGAGGGAAATTGAAATTTTTCACCGGGAAAAAAAAAATCAAACAAAAGTCGAGCGAAATTTTTCATTTTTTTTCTGATGATAGCCCGCGAAATTTAAAAATTTTTCATCTCGATAAATAACAATGCCGAATCGAATTATTTATTCACCATCTTTCCTCGGTTTATGGAAACGTAGCGTCAAATTTACCCGATTTTCCATATTTCCATCGAGGATATTTCTCGGTATTTTTTTCTTCGATTTTAAAAATATCGATTTATTTAATGGATTTTCTTCGGGTGGTTTTTTGGTGTTTTTTTTTTTTTTATTTTCACGAAGGAAAACTTTCTCATTTTCCATTAACGACTTCTGCAAGGAAGGGTTTGCGAAAGATTGGAAATTTCTAAATCTACGCGATTATATAAATGGGTTTATTATAAATAGATTTTTTTTCTTACTCGGAAATTTATGTACGTTAATTAAGTCCGATCTCGATATGATTTATTTATATTTACGGAATTAATCACTAAATTTATTTAATTATGCGAAGCTTTTCGGCATTTACGCCATTGTCAAGCTATATACAATTAAAATTAACTATACAAAATCATAAAATATTAATTTAAAACTAAGTTTAGAATTTTACACTAAAATGAATTATAAATCATCATTTTAGTGTAAAATTGTAAACTTAGTTTTAAATTAATATTTTATGATTTTGTATAGTTAATTTTAATTGTATATAGCTTGACAATGGCGTAAATGCCGAAAAGCTTCGCATAATTAAATAAATTTAGTGATTTCAACTGTTTTTACTAATTAAGTATAAATAAAATCACTACATTCCACAATCTAAAATTATAAAATTTAACACGCGGAAAAATATTTTTAGCATAAAATCAACCATAGAGAACCTTGATGGCCTCCAGAGGGAGAAAAGAATATGGTACCTTGAACCGTCTACGTGTGGGTCATACAGCCATATCACCACACAATTATCTTTATACCAAAAGCCCTCCACCAACAAACTGTATGCGGGCATTTAACAGAACCAACAGTCACACATTTAATCTACAACTGCCAAACACTCACCACCACACAGGTTAAAACACAAAATACTCTCAAACAACCCTTAATCAATAGGTAGCATCCTAGTTTTTGTAAGAGAAAGCGGACTTCTGGCATACATATAGACACATGTCTCCTTATGCTGTAATAACCACCCTGGCGTAGTTACAAACGGCATTTGGAGATTTACATAATATTAAAAAAAAAAGGAAAAATATTTTTTAAAAAAACTTCTAGAAAAGGGGAAAATAATAAAAGAAAAAGATAAAAATAATTTATTAAATTCGATGATAAATTTTGATGAAGAATTTATTTCGAAGAAGTATATTGTAAATTTAATTTCTATATCGGATAACTAATTTGAAATTATTTTTATTATATTTTTATTTTACCGGTTCGTTTTTGTATATGTAAAAAATTGTATATTGTTGGGTTTTTTTGTTTATTTTTATTTTAATCGTTTATGTATAAATTTTATATTGCCGATTGTTGATTGCGTTGTTTACCACATTCACTATCGTTTCTTTTATCATTTTTTGATAATTTTTCTAAACTGCGCGTGTATCTTTTTTTTTTTTACATTTTACATTTTTATAAATTTTTGCATATATTTTTATAATTTACGACTTAGGCGAATAGCTTTATGCACAAAGAACAATTTTTAGTGATTTTAACTTCTTTTGGGTTGTTTATTTAAGGGAAAAAAATAAACTTTTCACATTAGGTATATAAATATATACACGCGAGGAAATACAAATAAAAACCTTATACAGCATGGGAGAAAAAAAAATTAAACGATTAAATTAAATAATCAAAATTAATAAACGTTAACGACGAATTAACTTTAACGTATCGTAAATCGTAAGCGTACAACCTGAAGTGAATTGTCCTTTTACGCTCGTAATTTTTATACGCGTTTCGTCAACAGTCTACGGTGTAATTACCGTGTAATAAAAAAAGGTAAGGGCTTTTCGATAAATAATTGAATTTCGGAATTAATAATGCTAACCAAACTATAATATTATACGCGTACAAAGTAAAACTAAATCCGCCAGACTGCTTATTAAAATTTATTCTTTCGTAATCACGTTACAAACATCTTTTAGTAATTTTGACATTAGCCTGCCTCCTCTCTGTACAGTCTATTCCTACTTCTATCTCCGCCCTATAATATGTGTCTCTCGCAAAACCTTCGATCATTCATTACAATCTGCTAGCTTCGATACTCGTGTGAGGACCTTCTAAACATTTATGAGGGTCGTGAAATAATAATGTACACACAGATCGAGTAAAAAGTAAAAAAAATTCACTCGCTATGCCGTCGTATATGAAACGATTCGATGTCCGTTCTCATCTATGACATTCGCGTTGTCGGCAAAGCTGTTGCGCAATTAATGTAAGAATATCGTAGTTAAATCGTGCTATATTAATTTGTCCAGACTCGTTTAGTTCTATCACAGATGTATACGGAAGAGACGTGAATGCAACATTCTATCGCGAAAACTATCTCGGAGAAAGTGTTTACTTATGCGCGTCGAATTTTACTTTAACTACCCGGGCACAGCATTCATACCAAAGCCGAGTAAAGATATCTCGATCCATTTTCGATTATACGTTATCGGATATTACTAAATTTTAAGTTATGTATACATCGAAAATCATGCAACGGCCGAAAAACTTTTTTAATGTATATTAAAATTAAAAAACTTTCGGCGGATACCACGTCACTATTTCGAAGCGAACGTTTCGGACTACACAGTCCATTATCGATACGCAAAATTATTCGACTGAACTAGCTAATGATACACATCTGAGCGACCATGCTGTTTCTCAGGCGATACCATTACCACTACTACCGATATCACGGATTTGAGTGGTTGTTAGAAGATGGTTGGTCTGAATTTTTCGCATTGTTTTTTTCTAATTTTACCTAGTATAAGGGTTCCAAGTAAAGCCATCCTCTCTATTGAAATTATCTGGATATTCATTCATTTCAACGGCTTCTCGTACAACGAATTTAACGACACGCTCTGAATTACACGTATGATCGGCCACAGCGTACCTAAAAGTTCGTGATTATAGTTTTATATTTCTAGGATTTATAAAATAAATCATTGCATCCGTTCATCCTTGTTATATATATATAATTCTGTACGAACATTAGCAACTATTGGAATTTCCTAAAATTTCTGCCGATGTAACGATACGAATTAACCGTACTTTCGTAAATAACTGGAAATCGAAAAAGCCGTTTTTAAAACACCGGAAAATACGAAGATGAACAAATCTAAAAGAGAGAGAGAAAAAAAAAGTATAATTTTTCACTTATGTATTATTGTACGCTGAAAATTACAAAGTAAAAACTAGATTACACCGAAACAGTGAAAATCGAAGAATTAAAATAAAAAGGAAAAATATTTAAAACATAAATAAATCAAAATAATTTAATAAAATTAAATTCAAATTAATAATACCGAATTATAATCACGACGATGATACGGGTTGGAAACAAGGCAAATTATACGTGTAAAAATTGTTTAACATTTTCCTGTATCAGGAAGAAAATTTCTTTTCCATTTCAATGTAGGTTTATTTCCGTTTCACCGTTGTTTCGTTTAAATATTAGCCGAAACGGATTTTACGTTACTTCGGTATGTTTGTTTAAATATTGACCGTCATTATTGCTCGTTTGTACAGCTTGTATTCGTTCTTGTTTAAATATAAAATTGCGCACAACAAAATCAAGAGTACAAGAAAGAAGCACAAAGTTTGATATTTGTAAAAGCGTCGTTTCTAAAATTCGCATCACTCAAAAAAAAAATGTTGCTAGTGCGGCCGCTAACTTAAATATCGTTCTATAATATTTACTTATTACAATAATATTTATATATATATATATATATATAATAAACCAAACAAAATATAACACCGTTTAATCGCTGTTTTCTATTGCGAAGCTTTTAGTGATTGAACGGTGTTATATTTTGTTTAATTTATAATTAATAAAATCACTACTCTCCAATACATTAAATATTATATATATATACGTACATATCTAATAATATAAAAAACTGTAGTGTCTGTGATTCGTGATATTTTCATTGTAATCACTGCATTGCGTTATTTTTATCACACACAAACAGAAAATCTATTTTTTTAAATTTTTGTTTGTCTGTCTGAACTCAAAAACTATTAAAGCAATAATGATGAAAATAGCACAATAACCTTCTTTGTTTTACATTGATATCGCAGATAGGAAAGAAATTAAAATAATTTAAAGTTTTAAAAAGTAGGAGACAGCGATTTAACACGTTTCCAAACCAGTGGCCAAAATAACGAACGGATATATATATATAGTAAATAGTAAAAAGGAACAGACGGGATATTTTATTAAATCAAATAATTACACAGGCGAACTAGTATATATAAAAATCATAACACAGTTTAATCACTAAAGGTTTTTTCATTGCAAAACTTTTCGACATTTACGTCATTTTCAAGCATATATACAATAAATATTATATGTACATGCATGTGTACATAATAATATATATATACTTATATATATATACATCAATCGGTGTGTCAGTCTTTAGACTCGTTTGGCCCCCATCATCCAAGTCGTCCATTTTGTCGATTCTGCTGTTAGTCTTTTCAGTTCAACGTAATTGTTGATATTCACAACTTTCTTGATTGTGTTCATCACTGTCTGTCTTGGTCTTCTTTTCGGCCTACACGCCAATATTTCTTCTTCTATAATATCATTCAACAGGCCATGGTGTTTTAAAACGTGCCCCGTCTATTTAATTCTCGTGTTTTTCTAATCGTTTTCGAGAGCGACCGATCTCCTGTACTCGGTTAAAAACTTCTTCATTTGAAATTTTATCAACCCACCACATTTCTAACACGCGTTTCGTCCCACGTTTCAAACCCTTTTTAAGAAGACAACGTCGATGTTATTTAGATATTATCGTTATGTTTAATAATTATTAAATAAATATGCTTATTATGAAACGAAAAAAGAGTGTCAATTTTCTGCAACTCGCTTTTGTTGAAATTCCGATATATATAACTATATATACTATTTTTGGAACAAACCTTTTTCCTTTTAATAATATTTATTTATTTATTTATTTATTTATTTACAAAACAATACAGCGTACAGCAAAACGCCAATTACAGTGTACGCAGTTACAGGATAATTATAAAGTAAAAGTACGAACAAAAATAAAACTGAACCACACTCACACAACACGCTAATTAATATAAATAATATTTAGATTGAAAACAAAAAATTACTAATACAAACCGAAAAATGATTCTAATGAAATGCAATACCCACATACAAGCACACATCCGAAAAGCACAAAAAAAGCAGAAATATACCAGTCATACACCCATACTCTCATGTAAACAAACTCTCCATCGGGGCATATGACCAAAATAAAGCAAACGTACTGAAAAGTAACAACTGAAATATAGAGTTTAAAAAAATATATCATATACAAATTTACTATCGAAATGAATATAACTGTGGATGAATATTTAGTACGTTATTATATAGACGTGTAAGGTGGATAAAAGTGGTGAGTTGTAACCTAGATTTGTACGAGCATGCAATTCATAGAAGATACGATGTGACCTAACATTAACACTGGGTACCATAAATGAAATTGTAGATAAATAATTGTCATCTATGCGAGCGTTACAAAGATTATGCAAAAACCTCAGCTTACTTATCTTTCTTCTAGCACTCGAGGATTTAATATTTAGGAAATCACATAAAATAGTATAACTCAGAAGTGCAGGATAGACACCAGTTTGACGGTAATAGATAAACCTCAAAAATTGAGATTGAACTTTTTCCACCGTATGAATATATTTAGTGCAGAAAGGATCCCAAACCACAGATGCATATTCTAATTGCGATCTTACAAGAGTGTTGAATAGTAACAGCGGAGTCCTAGGATCACGGAATACGCATGAATTTCTAATGATGAAACCCATAGTTCTGTAAGCATTTTTGGTAACATTAGCGATATGAGTTGCAAATTTCAGCTCGTTGTGAATATAAACCCCCAAATCCCGAACACAGGTTACATTATAAACTGGAATATTACTCATAGACTAATCGAAGAAACATTTATTTTTTGTACGACAAAATCGAATGTAAACACATTTCTTATAATTAAAAGGTACGTAATTATTGTCGCTCCATGTTGCCAATCTACACAAATCATCTTGCAACAATTCACAATCAGTAACAGTTTTAATTGATCTAAACATTTTTAAATCATCAGCAAATAATCGAAATTTTGAACGTAAGTTAATTCCTATATCATTTATGAAAATATTAAATAATAGTGGACTTAAATTAGACCCCTGTGGTACGCCGGAAGTAGGAGTATATCGCTTGGACTGGTATCCGTTAAATAATACGTAGCACACACGCGAAGTTAAATATGATCTAAATAACTGTAAGAAAATCCGTAATTATGCAGCTTAACAGAAGTATAGCTGACTTTGTCAAAAGCCTTACTAAAGTCCGTATAAATTCAGTCAACTTGAAGACGCTGCTCTAACCAGTCTGTAATTAATTCTGCATGTGTAACAAGATTAGTTGTAGTAGATCTAGACCTTAAGAAACCATGCTGCTCAGGAACAACTCTAGGCAAAAAAAATTATATAACCTCTCATATAAAATAGACTCCAATATTTTGCTGGGTACACAAAGTAGGGAGATAGGACGATAGTTTTCAGCTGCACAACGATCACCAAACTTGAAAATTGGAACAACCTTAGCTGTTTTTAACAACACAGGCCATTTACCTGTTACAATAATAAGATTGAACAAGTATATAAGTGGCTTCTCAAACTCTACCGAGCATAGTTTTTGCCGGTAATACATCAGGATGAACCATAACAAGAGAAATCATTACCGCAATTACAAATGGTTAATAAACGAACGATTTGATTTGATCAAACTTTTTGGCAACCGTTACAGAGTTATTGTCGACGATCTTTCGTTAAGATATTTTTGAGTTGATGGATAACGTTGTTATTTTGGTACAAGTTTTAAGTGCACGTCAAACTAGAACACACAGCATGGTTGAAGCAGGTAAGACACCATGAATTTCTGTGGAAAATATACAAAGAAAAGTGTTCAATTCTCAATAATGTATATATATATATATAATATATTTATATATATATATTATATATATATATATATTATATATATATATTATATATATATATATATTATATATATATTATATATATATATATATATATATATATATATATATATATATATATATATATATATGTATTATATATATGTATATAATAAGGCAATACCTTCCGGTTTAGTAAATCATCGCTTTATATTGACGTATTGTAGAAAATAAAAATTTGTACGTCATTACATAATTTTCGTTAAACTTTATTGTCGAAGTCGTTAATATTCTTCGTTACTTCGAGTGTCTATCAAATAACATTAACGAGGGTTGGGAACACTTAATAATCGAGAGGAATTCTTAAAGCTAGTACTAGCGAATGAGACGGAGACGTTATAAATCACGTTGTTACTAAGGCCGGCGAAATTCAAGATAAGACTTAAAACATCCATCATCTTCTTCGTCATCTAGAGCGCGGTACACGTCGTAAAACTTATCCTGCTCATTAGTCTGGTCCGGTGAGGTAATTAATCAAATCCATTCTATTCGTTTAATTTGGGTCGCGATATAGTTTAAGGTAATGTACAAGGGAAATACGGTTCTAGAACGGACCGAGGAGAAGTCTATCCGATTAATATAAGTTAGCCTATTTCGGATTTTAATCGTAGGAAAATCAAACACGAAACTATTTCGTCAATTAATCACGATAGAGATATAATGGTGAGCCCGCTCCTTTATTTCCGTTCGTTATTAATAGTAGCGATATTACATAAATAATAATATTAACAATAGAAATAATAACGTAACCACAAACACAACTAATATTATCACCTACCAATATTTCTAATATAAATGTTCTAAACCGCGAAAGCATCGATGTTTCTACAGATAATGACTTGAAGCATGGATGGCAAGAAATTAAGAGGGCTACAAATAAAAAGAGGCACGGACGGGGTAGTTCGTTAGGTACTACAAGTAGCCCTATGGCTCCTAGGACAAAAAAAGTAGTCTTCATCTAGACCAGAAATCGTTACTCTCAGCTTGCGGCTGATGATGAAGGTGTAAGTCAAGAAGAGAATTTAAGCAGTAACGGAGCTGTCAATAACGTAAATCCCCCACCAGTCATGGTCTACGGGGTAATCGATTACAAATGTCTGTTAGCTGACTTCACTAACATCCCTTAATTAGACAAAATACGATGCATGTCCTTAAGCGACAAACGGGTTGAAATAAAAACGAAAGAAATCGCGGAATATCGAAAATTAATAACTTATTTAAGAACTGGTAACTTAGAATTTCATACTTATCAAATTGAAAGCGAAAGAGCTTTCCTCCCGTGTTGTCATCAGAAATTTACATCATAGTCTAGAATTAAACGACATAGATGTGGCTTTAGAGGTAAAAGGACACGCGCTTAGAAATATTATTAACATAAAGCATCGATTAACAAAACTGTCACTACCACACTTTTTTTGTCCATTTTGAACCGAGAGAAAACAACAAAGAAATTTACAAGATAATCTTTTAAATATGGAAGTAAACGTTGAGGCGCCGAACGTTAAAAACGAAATTGTACAATTGCAGCACTATGCACCGGGAACACGAAATGGGACATATTCAGAAATTTTCTAGAAGAAAATATAAACCTATCAGTCAGATTGAAAATAGAGACAGACCTGGATGACAGTGTTAACCTATTTTCTATTCAAGTGGTACAATCAGTCTACAGAAGTATTTCATCACCAGCTCATAAACCACCACAAATCCCGGTCTTTCCTGATTGTATAAAAAAGTTAATAGAAATAAAAGTGTTATATTTTTATAAGATAATTTTACCGAAATAGTAAGTAGTACAATTAGCGACATTCGATTCGTTTCGAATTATCAGCTATAAATAAACGTTGAATTTTCCTAAAACGAATTGCAGATATTTTTTCAGAACTTCGTATGAAAAAAAAATATCTTCAAACTTTAATACAAAATACACTTGTACTAAATCTGGTAACTAACAAATAAACTGATTAAATAATGATTTCATCTTTAAGAATAGCGACTTGGAACGTAAATGGCGCCCTACAAAATAAGGTAAAAATCGGAGCAGTTTTAAAACTCGAGCACGTAGATATATTATTACTTGCTGTGAAAATCATTTGACAGATAAATCTTATTTTCACATATCAGACTACAACATATATTCGACAAAGACCACATGCCAAAGCTCATGGTGGCAGTTCAGTCATTATTAAAATGGTGGCAGTTCAGTCATTATTAAAGATAATAAATATTTTTAAACAATTCCGCCTCTTGAATTAGGACTTTTTATATAATTAATTCAGCTAATAAGTTAATACATTTATTGATTCTGTGGCGATACAAAGTTCGCCAAGTCAGCTTATATATATATATATATGTAAATGACGAACACAGGAAAAAGTATACAAAAATATATAGTTACATATGCCCAGGTAAAAAAATCAGAACAGATAAAGACATGATAATGAAAGCAGAGTTGGCAAGGAGAATATTACTATTGTGAGTTGCGCTTGGAAAATTACGCATAGTATTGCGCAATAAACAAATACCGATTAATATGAAACGTAAACTGTATAATCAATGTATACTTCTGATTCATATGTATGATTCGGATTACATTAATGCTGATTGGGCAAAGCTTAGAAATTACATCTCTAATAATATTAAACTTGTTCACTCTATAAATAGCCCTACTGATTTTGATAACAACCTCAGCGACCTTACCAATCTGATCAGAGAGGCGAGTCAAATTTCTATACCATTTAAAACACCGAACTATATACGAGCTCTGCCGGCATACATTATTGTTATTATCGGGGTTAAAAATAAACTTCGTAGAATGTATACGAGACGTCATTCTTCTAACACTGATTGCCGTTCTATAAAAAAACTATTAAATCTATTTACAAAGTTAGTGCAAATTTTATTGAATAAAAATTTAAATGATAAAGTTGCTAACACCTTTTCCCAACTAGCTACTAATGATAACAGTCTTTGGAGGGTTTGCAAACGATACACTCAACGTATTGAAGCACTCCCACCGCTTTATGACAATAATCTTAATAAGTATGTTTATTCAGATAATGGCAAAGCTGAATTCTTGGCTGGTTACTATTTCAATACGCATAGTCGAAATGCCAATCTATCGTCCAATTATCAGAATAATAAAATAAGACTTGCCATTAAAAAATATATAACCTCTCCGAAATTCATATCCCAGCCACTACTTACTTCACCAAAGGAGGTGCTTAAATACACTCAATCTTTCAAAAACAAGCATTCAGTTGGAGATGATAACATTCCGTCGATTATCCTAAAAAAATTACCGTTCAAAGTTATTGTTCAACTCACTAACATTATCAATAGTATGTTTAAACTAGAATACTTTCCCTCTAACTGGAAAGTAGCAAAAATTATTACTCTTCCTAAACCTGGGAAAGATTGTTCATCACCGGATAATATTCGGCCTATAAGCTTGTTGAGTAATGGAAGTAAGATTGCCGAAAAAATTATACTGAAAAGATTACGTGTTTTCTCAGATGAAAACAATTTATTACCAAAAGTACAGTTTGGTTTTCGGCCAGGTCATTCTACAGCTCATCAAATTGCCAGAATAGCAGAGCATATTACTGACAACTTTAATTGTAATAAACATACGGGATGGTTCTGTTTGACGTGGCCAAAGCATTTGATACTACTTGGCACAATGGTATTGTATATAAAATGATTGAATGTAAATTTCCAAAATATCTTATTATGCTCGTTCTAAGCTATTTAAGTAATAGATCATTCTATGCGTTAGTAAACGATATATTAACCACCCGTCGAACATGCTTAGCAGGAGTACCTCAAGGTAGTGTACTTGGTCCATTCCTATTCACTTTTTATTTATATTATATTCCTACAATAAATAACACAGAGGTAGCCTTGTATGCAGATGATACCGCATTATTCTGTAGTTCTTATATTCCAAGAGCTGTTACGAATAAATTACAATTAGGGGTAGATAGGTTGATTCGATATTTTGCTAAGTGGCAGGTTGCCATCAATCCTACCAAAACTCAGGCAATACTGTTTACTCGTAGGAGACCACTTTTACCCCCACCTTAATGGTTAACGGTGAAGTGTAGAATGGTCAGATCAAATAAAATACTTAGGTGTTATTTTAGATAAAAGATTGACTTTTATCAAATATTTAGATTACGTGTCAATCAAAACGTAACGTGCCATTTGTTCTATTTATCCTTTGTTTTAACGCAAATCCGTCCTAAATGTCAATAATAAATTAATAATATATAAATCGCTCATTAGACCAGTTTTAACGTATGCCTGTCCAGTGTGGAGTTCTATTAGCAATTCTAGTTATAAGCGGCTTCAGTTGATTCAGAATAGGTGCGTTAGATGTATACTCAACGCTCCAATATATAATAATATAGTGAAAATGCATGAGAAATTGGAACTAGCTATGTTAAAAGATCATGTGTTAAAAGTGTCTACCAATGTTACACATGATAATGATTTAATAACGGTGATTGGAAATTATGATTCCAAGCAGTTAAGAATAAAATATACTAAATATAAGCATCGCAGGCTGAAACATAATTTGGTTTAGCCTGTTAAATATTAATAATTGTTAATATTTGTTTTAATAGCATTAAGTATTTTTGTTTATTATCATTATCATTTTATTTATCGCTAATTTCAACGGTATTGCTTTGCATATTTTCGCAGGTTTTTTAGCATTAATTTTTCCTGCTTTTAGTATATACTTAAGTTGAATCTTCATTCGTTAAAAATTCATGTTTCTTCTTTTACGTTTATTGTTACTGTGGTAAGTTTTTATTTGTAACGGTACACAGTTTTAAAAATTTATGTTTGTTTTTAATTTGTAATTTATGTGAAATATACGTTTTCTTCTTCTTCTTCTATGATTCGGAAACATTATACAAAAATAAATTTAAAAAGGATAACTGCACATTAGAGAATGATGCTGGATATAAGATTATCAGATCATAAAATGAATATACGTGAACGAACACGGTTAGATGACGCACTGGAGCGGATGGCTACAACAAAATGGAGTTGGGTCGGCCACGTGGCTGGAAGAGTGATCAAAGGGGATCTTACAGTAGGTGTTCTATGGACAGAAAAGAAAACAGGGAAGGCCAATGACGCGGTGTTACAATGATGTAGCAAAGGTGGCTGGGAAAAATTGGTTGAGGAAAGCGCAGGACAGAAGTGGATGAATGACGTTGGGGAAAGCCTTCATCCGGGAATAGATAGATAAAGGGTTATCGAGATCGGATGACATATATACATTATATATGTGTGTATGTGTTACACTGAATTCATAGTATTGCTGTTATAATTTGCGATTATACACACTTATACGTTGGAATTTGTTTTATCGAACGTTGTTAAGTGAGAGTTATTTTGCCTTTACACTTACTCCCACATATTCAGATATTACGTACATTTACATGGAAACCCAAATTCGAACGGGGAAGTAGCGCGTCCACAAGTTTTTTTTTTTTTCGCCATTTCCAAATTTGTAACTAGCCAGTAATAGCTATCTAACAAATTGTATCTAAGATTCAATCACCTGTATGAAGGACACACCCCTTGGTGAGTCCTCCTATTTGTCAATGGGCTAAATCCGTAATCTTCGTCCTTTTTAGTCTTCTGAGATCTTGCTGCGTGTGTAGTAGTTGAGCCGCCAGCTCGTTTGGATGATGATATAATTCGTCATATACCATGGAGCTCGGTATATTAGACGTAAGATTTTATTTTGCAAGCAATGGATTTTATTCGTATTTGTCTTTTTTGCACAACCCCATAATTGCGCACTATACATCCATATGGGTTTCAGCATGGTTTTGTACAAAAGTACGCGATTACTTAAAGTAACTTCTGATCTGGGTCCTAGCAGCCAGTGCATTTTTCTAAATTTTAATTCTATCTCCCTTTTTTTTTATCTATATGAGTTTTCCACGATAGCCGGCTGTCTAAATAAACTCCCAAATATTTAACTTCATCGAGCTTTGGTATTACTTGTTTATCGAGAGATACTCTGTGGCTATGTTGAAGCCGATTGCTGAATGTAATATGTGCTGATTTTTCTGGATTTATTTCTATCAGCCATTGTTTGGTCCAGTCACTGAATTTATTTATATAGCTTTGCAATTTGTTAATAGCTACACTTGGATCTTTATCAGATGAGAGTATCATAGTATCATCTGCAAACATGGCTATATCTACCGTACTGTCTTTTGGTGTGTCCGCAGTTTATAGAGTGTATAGTAAGGGACCCAGTACACTGCCTTGCGGTACGCCTGCCTCTATACCGTGAATATCCGACACATCTTCTCCATGTGTTACATAGAAGTGTCTATTGTGCAGATATGATGTGAGCAAAGGAAGGTATGCAGGCATGATCGTCCTGAGTTTGCACAATAGGCCATTGTGCCAAATTTTATCAAACACCTTGCTTATATCCATAAATACAGCTTCATTATAATGTTTGTTTTCCATCCCTTTTTCTATTAAGTTGACAACACGGTGTATTTTTTGTTCGGTGGAATGACCCTGACGAAAACCAAACTGATGATTTGGTATCCCTCCTTTTTGTTGAACAATTTCGCTGATTCTGTGGTGGATTAGTTTTTCTAATAATTTAGCAGCAGTGGGTAGTAATGATATTGGTCTATATGATGAAATATTTGTTCCATCCTTACCAGGTTTCTGTATCATTATGATTTTTGCTAGTTTCCACTGAGCAGGAAAATAAGCAAGCCTGGCTATAGCGTTATATATATATATATGTCAAGAGCATAATTCCTTTTCTCGGTAGCTCCTTTAACATTCTCGGAGTTATCTTATCAAATCCTGGGGCTTTTTTGGGATTCAATAACTTGATTTGTTTTGCTATTTCGCCAGGTGAGAATATTTTTATTTTTAATTCATTACTGGCTACTAGTTAAACGGTCGCAATCACCAGGAGCGGCCACAGGCAAATAGAAAAATTGAATAAAATTTTAATCGAAAATATGCTACAAAAATGTGACGCGAAAATAAATAAAATGAAGACTAAAGAAATAAATTCTAACGTAATTAATGACACTAACGTCAATAGTGATGAAAATCTAAAAGGAAATTTAACCGAATTTAGTTTACAGGAAAAGGGTATTGATGCAGTGATGGGTAAAATAAAAGAGATTTAAAAAGCATAATTGTCCTTGGTCAAAATAACAATCTTCAATAAGTCGAATTTATTGGCCTCGAACAGTATAAAAAGAGTAAGTCTGATGGTATTCGAAATTAGGATTTTACCGTCGACTGTTAAAAGTACAGCAGACGGAAAGATTAATTAATGAGGAAATCGTAGAAAGTAATATTATAAAAGCGAACAGGAATGATCAGTCGTATATTGCGGTGTGGAAGATTAATACTTGGAGCACCAGGAACGGATTAAATTTCATAAAAAGATTTAGGACTTACGATAAATGAGAATAAAATAGGAATCACGGAGCTGAATGTAGTCGTATTTGAAAATTTTTAAGAAACAATAGAGCTTCGCACAGAATGGCACGTTATTAATATAATTTGAAATAATTGGGGGAGACATTCGCTCTGAAGCGCTTAATATATTGATTAAAACAAAAAAAAATAATTTTAGCTTTAATAATAATCATATCAATAAATAATATTATAATGCGGGGAAATATTATACTTCTCTTACTAAATTTTCACGGTTCTATTTCTCTTTTTTTTAAAAAAAAAAAAATTAAACCTAAAGGAATTGTACTTATCAGCAGATATTCGGGCGTTGCTTGTTGCAGGACCTCGAAACTACTTACTGCCCTCTCCATACTGGACGTGCAATTTCCAATGCCGATCATGCGTTCTTCAGATGTCCTTCTTAAATAACATTACTTTCTGAACTGTGCCTTAAATTACTTCGCTGATTTTCTTCATCTTGAAAATTTACTCGCGTTTCCAGACATAGAGCGATATTTCTAGAGAAGTTTTCTACCTTTGCACAAAATGTTAGTTCGCGCGTACAGTATATCATGTTGGGTAAGCTGTAATAAAGGCATCGGTGAAAGCAAAAAAAAAGTGAAACGTAATAAAAATGAATAAAACCGTTGCGGGTAATTAATTTAATGTCTAAGCTGCGCGGAACCAAGGTATTCCGACTGAAAGGTCGCGGCGTCGGTACGGATGAATTTTGATAAGCCGCTGTTCGTAGAATATAAAGTTGGATTTACCGAACGGATAAATTCCGGACGGCCATTTTCGAAGAAATCGTTAATAACGGTTAAGGAAAAAAACCGACGGTCCTGTTCCGGCTTACGTCTATCCGTCGTTATCATCTGTTAAGGGAATCGAAACGAGAGAAGATGTAAAGAAAAATGAAATCGTCCTTCTCAGATGTCGACGATTTACAATCGCGTTGGGAGTGAGCGAACGGTGTAACTTTCCAAAGTATTTATTTATCCGGCGGTAGAGGTGGTATTTTACTAAGCCAGAGAATAACAGAGAAGATGACCGATCGAAAGAGAAAGAGATAATAAATTAATTCTAGTCGAACAGGGAGGTAAACACCATTCCGGTTGCTTAAAAAACAGAAGTTCATTCAAAAGATTTTCATTTAATTTCTTTTTTTGTTTTTTGGTTTTTCGGTTTTAGTTGGTGTTTCCCGGGGATTAAAAAGGCCTAGAAAATCGAAATACAGAAAAAGAAAAAATAGAAATTGAAAAAAGAACATAATTATTTTGAAAAGACGATCGAAAAAGAAAGAAAATATATTAAGGAATAGTTGAAAGAAAACTTAAATAATCGAACTACGCGCCCTCTAGCGTCGTAAGATGATTCGATCGAAAATTGTTTCAAAGTAAATCGGCCCTATTCTACAGGATAAAAAATAATCAAAAAACAGTGGATCGTTAGCATGTATGTGTTTTCATACAAATATGAATAAATATGAATAAATATTAAAAACTGCGATGACATAATATAATTTTTAGTCACCAACGCTAATATAATTAACGCGTAAACAAAATTTGGTAGCTGACAGTAATTATTTGTAAATAGTAACATATGTATGTATGTGTGTGTATCTTGCTAGAATGCTCAATTGTTATCTCGACGATAGTAGAATGTTCGATATGAGGCGTGAAGTACATCATTGCCATAAAGCTATTAATTACCGTATAGTATGCAGCGGCACTTCACTATCAATAACATCATATATAGGCATCTGTTGGAATATAATTAGAGTCTTGAACATTATAATGTATACTAAGTCTGTCACGAATAATATGACGCTGACGACACGTGATATATATATATTTGTGTGTTTTGCGTGTGTATAGACAACTATTTTCACACATCATGTCGTACCGGTTGGGTACCTAAGTTTTCTGCAAGATATATATCTACTTGACATTTTCATAGTAAACGGCTTTTCTGGAATATTTCTTGATGTCAGAAATGATGATTGTTTGTCATCATTTTCCAATAATACATAGTGTTAGTGAACATATAATCAAGAAATCATGGAAACCAAAACTGCACAATACCGATTGGCAAGAATTTCGTACACAGTTAGAAAACAGGATAAATTTAAAAATACCACTAAAAACAAAATAAAAAAATAGAACAAGCCAATACTTCATTCAAATAGTACAACAAACAACATGGGCAACTACAACGAAAGTTAACGAATCCTCACCGATTATTTACTATCCTGAAGGAATTAGAAAAGAAGTTAACCTAAAGAGGAAGTTACGGAAGCAATGGCAAATATGCAGAAATCCTGCAAATAAAACTGCACTAAATAATCAGATCAAAAGGGTGAATAGTTTGCTGTTGGATCTAAGAAATAAATCATTCGAAGAACATATTGACAATTCATCACCATTAATCGAACATGATTATTCTTTATGGAAAGCAACGAGAAATTTAAAAAGGCCTAAACAAACTATTCATCCAATAAGAAAACAAGACAGAAGTTCGAAGTGATTTATAGAAAGCTGAAATATTTGGAAAATATTATGCTGAAACATTTCAGTCATATCTTGTAAATTCATGCAATAATTCTAATGCATACTGCCGCAATGTATCTAATCCTGTGAAATTTACATCCCCGGGTGAAATACAAAATATAGTTAAATCATTGAATCCTACAAAAGCACCAGGTTACGACTTAATCAGTTCTAAAAGAACTACCTAGAAAAGGCTTAATACTCCTAACCTATATATATTCAATACTTTAGACTAACATACTATCCAATCCAACCTGAATTTTCCCAACCAGTGCAGATAAGGTTGCGTACGCAATTGAAGATAAAGTAGAAATCTTAGTTGAACACTTTAGCAATATTTATGGCCAAAATGATCACATTTCAACTAGATATCATGAAAGGAAAATTAAACAGGCAATAAACAATTATTCACTTCATACTTCTGCAACAGTTTTACCTAGGAATTTTACAACGCCTAAAGAGATCAAAATAATTATCTCTACTCTTAGACAAAACAACTCAGTTGGTCATGACCAAATCAATATAAAAATGATTAAAAATCTACCATTCAAAGCAATAGTTGCCTTAGTCAATATGTTCAACTCATGTTTACGTCTGTGTTATTATCCTCTGTCGTGGAGATTGTCGGTAACGATAACCATACCAAAACCGGGGAAGGATGCCTCTCTGGTACAAAATGTAAGGCCAGTGAGCTTACTTAGTAATTTAAGTAAAATATTTGAGAAAGTACTCTTGGTCAGATTAAGAGATTTCAGCGTGAGTCGATCTATCATATCTGACTCACAATTTGGGTTTCGAAACTCAGTACCACAATTCAGTTAGCTAAAATGTGCGATAAAATTACCGATAACTTTAATCAGAATAAACATACAGGAGTAGTCTTGATGGACATTAAAAAAGCGTTTGACACAACCTGGAATGATGGAATTATCTATAAATTAATCAAATATGAATTTCCTCCTTATCTAGTATTCACTATTAAATCTTATTTAATGAACAGGAAGTTTTACGTGAAAATAAAAAACCATAAATCTAACATGAGATTTATTAAAGCTGGGGTACCTCAAGGGAGCATCCTAGGTCCTTTCCTTTTTATACACTATTTGAATGACTTGCCAACCATTCCGGGAGTAGACATAAACCTTTATGCTGATGATACTTCTTTAATGGTATCCTCTTATAGAATTGACACAATCAGTAACAGACTAACAAGTGCAATTGATAAAATATCGAAATTTTTCTACAAATGGAAAATTAGAGCCAATGATGATAAAACTGAATCAATCATTTTTACTAGACGTAGGCCTTCTACTTAATCACTTCGTTCGAGTCAAAAACAATTACCTCGATTGGAAGGAAAATGTAAGATATTTAGGCATAACTATGGATAGACGACTTACATTTACGAGGCATAGTGTAAATAGAACGATGCGCAAATTGGGTTGTCTATTTCCAATATTTAACAAAAAGTCTGCATTATCGGCGCAAAACAAATTCCTCATTTACAAAAAAGTTATTCTACCAAAATTATTGTATGCGAGCCCGGTCTGGAGCTAAGAAATAGCAGTATAAATCAAATGCAAAGACTACAAAATCATTGTTTAAGAATTATCTTGAATAAACCAAGATTTACTAAAATTAAATCTATGCATGATATTTTAACGTTTCCTTACATACAGGAAAAATTTTTCGTCAACTGCAGTTCATCTGATAATGTACTAATACATTTGATAGGAGACTACGACTACCAGTCTCTGCGACACAGATATAAGAGGTACAAGCACAGACGTATAAAACATATCTGTTTATAGTAAGCCGGCTATTAAATTCTAGTTATAGTATCAGCAAATAGACTAAGATATTTTTAAGATATTATATTGTGATAGAGTAAGTTATAATTTTATTCTGATATATTGGAACAGGTTTTTTATACAAATTTTTCCTGTAATCTATACATTTTTTGATATTTGTAAGCCTATCATATAAGCTTTTCTATTTTTTGTTTGCCTGGAAAGAATTTTTGTTTTATATTCGGTACGGGCAAATTGTTCATTTTTAAAATTTAATATGCTTATGTGCATGTAACTTAATAATAAGAAATACAGTGCTTCTTCTTCTTCAACCGGAATTTTCACAAATTGCGGTTATTAAAAAACCAAACAAACCGGCATCAGAACCAAGCTCGTACCGTCCTATTTCATTATTTCCCATGCCTTCCAAGTTGTATGAAAAACTAATTATAAAAAGAATACTATCATTTACGGAGTATAAAAAGCTAATACCGGATCATCAATTTGGGTTTAGGAAAAAACATAGTACCGTCGAGCAAGTTCATCGGGTAGTTAATATAATTGAAAAATCGACGGAGGAAAGAAAAGTTTGTGATGCGATATTTCTAGATATACGCCAAGCTTTTGACAGTGTCTGGCATGAAGGACTAGTACAGAAAATCAAACATTATTTCCCATATCAATTATCGAAACTCTTACGATCTTACCTGGAAGAAAGATACTTTTGCGTTAAATATGGTGAAGAAGAATCCCAAATTTTTCCGGTAAGATCAGGTGTACCTCAAGGGAGCGTACTGGGGCCGTTATTATATATAATTTATACGGCAGATATTCCCACTCTGCAAATGTTGAAGTGACAACGTTTGCTGATGATACAGCTATCCTATGTGTAGATAGTTCGTCTGTAGACGCATGTACGAACCTGCCATCAGCAGTTGAAGAAATAGCAACATGGTTTAAAACACGGAAAATTAATATTAATGAGGATAAATCAGCTCGGGTAATATTTACTAACAGAAGAACTGCATCAACAAGACAACCATAAATGAGACCATGATCCCTCAAAAAGAAGAAGTAAAATATCTTGGGATAAACTTAGATGAACGGCTAACACGGAGTAAACATATAACTGAAAAACCGTAATGAACTCATTATCAAATGGAAACAAATGTTTCGGCTGTTAGGAAAAAGATCAGAATTATCGATCGAAAACAAGCTGTTATTATACAACCCGGTCTGAAAAAAAGCAATATTGCTATTCTACAGCGAATGCAGAACAAAATCCTCCGAAATATTGCTAGTGCTCCATGGTATGTAACTAATCTTACACTTCATGAAGATCTTAAGGTGAAATCCATAAAAGAGGAAATTGCGATCGTTGCCAAAAAATATGTCGACCGTCTGGAAAAATAATCACATGGCGATCTCCCTAATGGATAACTCGCTTGAATACCGTCGACTGGATAGAACGAAACCTCTGGACTTAATATTGAGCGTGTTAATATATACAGTCATAGCATCCATCACTGGATGGAATGCTACTCGTGATATAGTATGCATATAAATTACAAAACTTATCAAATAGCATTAGCTAGGTGTAAGTTAACGATAGCAATAAAAAAAATATATATATCAAACAAAAAAAAAAAAAATTTGTGCGTCTCATTGTTCGTAACGATTCTTTGGAAGAACTCGTATACTTAAAAAATTTTTTTTAAATTAGATCACAGTGGTATTATTACTAGAGCGTTCGACTGTAAACTAACAATTTGGGGTTCGGTCCCTATTCGCAAACTTTGTAAAGTTTTTATTAATCGATCCATTTGTAATTCTTAATCATCATTAAGAAGGGCACACACGTCACTCCGTATAACATCATAATCATAAGCGATTTGCATATCAACAATTTCGTACGTAATAATATGGTAACCAACATCATTGATACTTTAGATCAGCAAACGAAAGAGAGGTATAGATTTAGAAGGTAACACTATCAGGGGGCAGCTGAGAACATGTATTTCTAGATAGAGATAGGTTCGTAAACTTAGGATACGGCATTATTTCGCAATAGTAAAGTTTACTTACCAAGTCTAATTAGGTCCTCGTGAAAAGGTAAATTAAAACATCATGAGACGCAGTAAAAAAAACAAGCGATCTCATAACCTGCGTTGAAGGCTGGCAAAATAATAAGGAACCCTAGGTCGATTCGACCTAGACATGCTAATCCGGAACACAAGAATACATAACAATGTTTTATTGAAATTGAGAATATTAAATGGAATACAACGGTATTAGTCGGAGTAATTAACGAAAAAAAATGATTATTAAAAGAACGGGGTCATATGATGTGCTGCTGGAAAGCTATCGGCCGAAAACAACATGCAGAAGGATTTTAAGTGCGTAAAAATATTAAAGGAAATACAGTGGAATACAAGGCGATATTTTCAAAAGACTAGCTTATTTGGTAATTAATATAGATAAGTACACTATGTTAAAAATCGCACAGATCTGTGCGCTTACTACTTCATATAACCAAGATGAAGTTGATGAATTGTACGGATATATTGGAGGGATTTGGAAAAAACAAGTAATGGGCTACTTTAATGCAAGACTGACATTGAACGATGTTGAACCCGAAATGAACGCGGAAACTGTTTAGCCGAGTTTGTGAAAGAAAACATATCTAGTAAGTACGTAACGGCGTGTTTAAATATCGTCACAACGGTGAACACGAATGATTATATAAAATAGACGCAAGATTAAAATTCATAATGAAAACTACAGCTTATAAATGCGTTCCTGAAGAAAGCAAATGGAAAAGAAAATTACCGAAAGAGACTTGAAAAGCTACAGACCAATCAATACAATGTCACTCGTGTATAAGCCGTTAATCACGAGCAGATTGCAGAAGATACCAGATGAACAACAAACGAACAAGCAGGAGTCAGATGTAAATACAACAATATTCAGACACTTGCACTTTTAATCCAAAAATGTAGTGAATACATAACCTGCCGTTGTAAGTTGTATCTAACTTCGAGAAGTATATATATATATATATATATATATATATATATATATATATATATATATATATATATGTATATTGTACAGTACAAGTGCTGAAAATAATCGTTATAGACAAGACGTATATTGATCTTTTAATTAATATACACATCTCTGCTACAGCTAGTATCAGCGTGCGCGACAAAACACATCAACATACGCGACTACAAGACATGTTACGATCATTGGAAATGACGGTAAAAATTATAAGATTAAAGATAAATACTCAAAAAACTAAAAGCATGATATACAATCAGAAACAAGAAACTTAACGGTCGATTGATATAAAGTAAAATTACACACATGCATATTAAGCATAGTTTTTAAAAGAACGAGTGAAAAAACAAATTATTTCGTAAAGCACAGGATAGAGGAAGATGGAAAACATTAATAGAGGCCTACATCAAATCAATGATGAAATCTGTGCAATAATTTAAGTACTCCCTACATTGAGTTACACTGAGTTGCTGTGAATATACCACTGATCATCTAGCGGAGGGCACTATTGAAATTGACTTTACGTAAAACGTAAGCGAATAAAAAATACTTCAATATTTTGGTTGAGAATTGAGTTATCAGATGTTATATATACTTATCTATTAATATCTCTCTCTCTCTCTCTCTCTCTCTCTCTCTCTCTCTCTCTATATATATATATATATATATATATATATATATATATATATATATATATATATATATATATATATCTGCTATATCAATAATATGTGAATACATAATATATATATATATGCAAATCGTCTAAATTGATTTAGGTAAAAAAATATGAAAGATTATACACCCAAGGATCATAGCGTGCACGGAAAAAAGTTAATTAAAATATTTCATAACTCCGGCTAACTTTCGTAAAAAATGGCTAGAAGTCAGTCATATTAATTTGATTAAAAGCGCTGGAAACCCCCGAGTTTACGTCAGGCGACGAATGTCTCAAGTCTGTTAGAAATTACTGCATCAGAAATCACGCGATAATAATGACAGTTCATCAGTTAACAAATATAATCTCACTTTTACTGACAAGGCCATCGAAGGTACAACATAATAATGATCTTTGTTTATTTTTACTTAAATTTTATGCAATATATATATATATATATTTCTTGATAGCGAAATAATTTAATCAAAAAATTAAAAAGCGTTTTGAACATAATGAAAATTTCTGTTCGATTTATATTTTTGATATAATTTTCCGGTACAATTTTTGATTTTAGGTCGTTTACGTTTGTCGTATGGGAAATATATTTTTTAAAATTAAGCCAGTTGTCACCTTGTAATCGTAACGCTGTTTGATAGGATTGATTATGCCCAAGAATGATCAGAAGTGAGTTGATTTAACGAGACATGGCTGAAGAGCATCTAAGTATTTAACAATTACTAAATAATCTGACACAAAAAATTATGTTTATAGGTATTTATGTTAAGAGATCGTCACGCATGGATGTATCGCACAATAACTTAGCAATAGTATTATTAAAACAACAATTCCGCCATTTGTCTCGAGTCCAAATTAGCATTAAGCTATTTTTGTATTTTGTTAAAGCTTTTACGTCATCTGTAAATTCGATCAGTCCCTTTGGTGGTTCGTAAACAGCGTATATATGTATTTTGTTATAACCCATTGTTAACAAAATTGTTTATATACATCGGAATACCTACAGCCTAGATGGCGTAGATAATGGGAAAGCATTATAAATTTGCAGCTCTACCCCTATTACTAGACTATAAACAATAATATGTTGCGTTTATGCGAATTATAATAAGATGCGGCTAGCAGTTCAGATTCGCTCTTTTCTCGATATATATATACCTCATCGAAAACAGCAAAGCTGAACTGCTAGGCGCATCTTATTTAATTCGCACGCACAAATTGCGGAGCTTTGTACGAAATATATGAATACAAAAATTGCAAAATCTATAAAATCTCATTTCACCAGTGCACAGTCTCGTACCACTATACGCGAGAAATATTACAATGTATCAAGTATTTAAAACAAGTTCGCCTGGTCGTGATAATATTAGCATTTTAGGTACCTTAAAAATCTACCGTTTATAGTAACGTACGGATATCATCGAAATTTCCGGAAAATGTCAAAAATTATCGCTATCCCTGAAACAAGAAATGAGTTATCGGCAATCACTAATGTACTCTACGTAGTAAATTAGATTAAAAAAAAAAAAAAAATCTACTAACAAAATGAAAGATCATGTCGGATATAATTTTGATTATTGTCCTCAACATTCCACGGTGCATCAAGTTGCGAGAATTATACTGAGACTGTTATACGCGAATACAACCGTAATAAACAGACAAACGATGGTAAATTTCGATGTAGAAAAAGCTTAATTCAAAACGATAAAATACAATTTTCCGAATTATATTATTAGGTTTGCGAAACAACAGATTATTTTACCTTAATGTTGGTACAAAGACCATACTAGCCGCGATCACCGACAAGATGACCAAGCCCGTTCTTATTTAAAATTTTTATATCTGATTTTTCTAAACTACAAAATACTAAGATTGCGATGTACGAAAACAATACAGATCTGTTCACCAGCTGAACCACAGCCTAGAAAAAATAGGTTACAAATTATCATTAATCGTATACGTTTAAATACGTTGAAAAAATGACGTATACAGTCCATTGATGCCATCTAAAAAAATGACGTATATAGTCCATCTAAAATTGAAGAAGGAGAGACTAAATTAAAAACACTCTCTCGAGAAAAATTGTATTCGTTAATTTACCGTTTGTTAAAATATCGTAATATGTAGTTTGTGAACAAATTTGTACGTTCGATTGTTTTAAATAATCTTCGCTTATAATTAGATTATTTATTTAACAAAAATTAACGATATTTTGTTAATATACAGATCAGTCGGTATAGTGCTATAGTTTTTAGATTCAAACATCGGAAGAAGTTATGTAGAATTAACAAAAACAAAATATTTTTTTTTTTTTGTATTTGCTTGAAAATGACTTTATAGTCGAAAAGCTTTGCTAAAATAAAATAAAATTTTATAGCGATTAATTTCGATTTTATTTTGTTTTGTTAATTCATAAAATCACTACAATGCATCGACAGTTATGTAGACGAACGTTGTATCGATTAATACTTTGAACCCCGCGTCAGTCATATCATATGACGTTGACCATTACCGTAGCCCATTTGATTTTTTTTTTTTGTATAAATGCGATAACGTGCTAATTTCATATTTTTACTTCGTATTTATAAATATCGCATTCTAGTCAGCGTGGTTAAGTTAAAATTTTTCTATTTCTTTTAGAAACGGAGTAAAACCTAAAAGAAAGAAAGCGTCAGTCATTCGATCGAGACATTCTTATCACACGTGTCTATATTTGAAAGTATGAAGTTTTCATCCGAAACCTTTCATTATTCAATACCATTATCAAAATTATTTCATATTAATTAGAAATCAAAAATCTCATGTTGTCAGTCATATACAACTAACACTTTTTTTTACATCACGAACGAAACATCTTTGTTATTAGTTTCGAAATAAAACTTTTAACTTTTAATCAAAATAGTTACAAAGTTAAAAGTGTCAGTCAGAAATGACTGACATCGAATCTTTTATCACAAACATACTCGTCAGTCAGAAATGATGAAAATACTTCAAATTAAAATTCCGGTAACAGCTTCGATATCATAATTAAGCCTAGTACGATTTCTATTTCTATCAGTTTCTATGTACTATCCAGTAAAACTGTAACGTATCGTGAATTATTCGTAATTTTATTATCGACAGCAGCTGACTGACACGTGTTTGTTACCACCAAGGTTCAACATGTGGCTGGGAGTTCAAAGTGTTAAAAGTTTTCGACAATATGAAATGATATTTTTAACAAGTTGCATACAGACGCAAAACGATTTTAGCGATTAGGCTTTTATACATACACCTGTAATTTAGTCTACTACCTGAGTTATCAGAAAATGTTTGAAAAAAATATAATAATATTTATTAGCGTAATTATTTATGTGCTCGACGCTTTTATTATACTTTAAACCTGATGTCTATAATAAATTAGAAGTAATTTACGATACGTACATGATACAGTTTTACTAGTACAGGGAGACGGAAATGGATAGAAATAGTAGTCATACTAGGCTTACAGATCATTATGAAATCGAAGCTGTTCCTAGATTTTTTCATTCGAAGTACTTTCATTAATTTTTTTTGTTTTTGTAATTAATAAATTTCAATTATCTATTTATAATAAATTTTATTTGTAAGTTGCATTTTTTTCGAAAACTTGGTTACAACAATTCAGTAATATTTTGTATTTGTGAATGCTTAAAATCAGAGTTTACGAGTATTATATGTAATTTAATTTTTTAAAGTTTATAATTTTTGACATTTATTTCGATTATTTGTAACACGTTTAGGAACTAGCGAGTGTTATTATTATAAGCAGTTTTTGTGTCGGGCCATAATTTTTTTTATCTCATATTTCGGGAGAATAGTATTTTTGATTTTATATAGGTTACGGCGAATTAAATTTATTCACCTACACATTTATAATAATCAAACGTTCAATCATTTACATAACTTCCATATAAAATCCACCTACAATCGGTCTATAAAGGCCGGCCTCATTAAACATGTAACAAATAATTTCACCTCGCTAACGGAGGGTTAAGAATTAGTTCGAATATCTCTTCTTCTTCTTCTTCTTCTTCATAGTGATCTCGGTTATGGGTGACCATCCAGCGAAGCCTCAACCGTATAATGATAATATTGTCTATCATATGCGGAGTGTACCAAACGGAAGTTAATAAAATAGATTCAGAAAGCGAGCAGGAATTAGTGAAGGTTACAGACAACGAGAATATAATGAAAATAATAATTCATTTTTTACATTGGTAAAGATATGACAAAATGGAAAATACGTTGCGGGACAAAAGCTGGCTAGAACTAGATCAAAAAGTGTTGTCAAACAATATCCTGGATGTCGCGTAACTATCGAAAACCTTGAAGGTCAAGTTGGAATTTCGGAAAAGTTTAAGACTGTCATAGAAATAGTAGTCATACTAGGCTTTCAGATCATTATGAAATTGAAGCTTTCACTAGAATTTCGATAAATTTAGTTTAATTTCGAATTTTTCTTATTTCGTCAATTATTCTAACCTACATTGTTGCTTCATTTACCGGTAAATTTCAGAGCGGTATTTATATGACACATTTTATTTCGGTATTATTTTTAGTTTAAACCAGCCACAATCGATGGACGCTTTACAGTTCGACCGAATATATTAATAATTCCGTAATATCGAACGACCTGGTACCAATAATCCAATGGCGATGGGAGAATACTTAAAAGCATATCGTAAAGGTTCATCTCGAAAAGGAATAGACTAACTGAAAACGACAATCGTAGCTTTTGAAATTCGATACCGGGGGTCGAACTAAAATAATTGGGTTTAACTTGGGAGTGAGTCCAGGCAGCGTTTTGATTCACCGGGGACTTCCTGTAGATGAAAAAGACATTATCAATGAAAATTACTACAAGTATGGATGCGTTACACTTTCTAGGAGAAGCAATTCGAACAGCACGTGTATCATTGTATATAAATATATATATATATATGTGTGTGTAAATATATAGTGCATATATGTATATAAAGTCTCATCAGCGAGGGGGGATAAAATTCATCTCTGCTAGTGTCTCCCGGTGGAAAACTAATGACATTTTTACCCTTCCTAGACGATAAATCTTTTTTTGGATACGTATAATGAAATTTATTATGCGACCGCGATAGGCTTACATTTTTTTTTTTAAATTCCCTAAAAAAATTATTCATCACTTTTAATTCGATTCGTTTTGTTTTTTACATTTACCAGAAACATGAAAATAAGTTCGTAATAAAATCCGCAAATGCGCATTATCTGCACGAGCGGCGGAAAATAAATTTATACATAACGACACATTCGATTGTGTTAATTCATTACATTGTTATCAAACAAAAATTAAATACGTAAAATAAATTATCGATATCTTTTTCAAAATTAAAAAGTAAACATAAAAACGAACGACTGCATACAGCGGTAAATAATATAAAAACAAGGGGTGAATGAAAAAATGTATATATATATATATAATAATAATAATAATAATATGATAATATTTCATTTTAATCATATATACACACCTGCACACAATTACATGTACACATATTTACACACCGATACTCACAAACATGTGTACACAATAACTATATATATATATATATAAAACATATGCACATGCATCAATTACGTGTACACACATACATTATGCAGACATACCAACGCGTATGTAAAGCATACTCATTTATAAATATAATTTAATACAGGGATGTCTTACTAACAATGTAACGCATTAAGGGCTTGCGACGTCGTTTATAGTTTTTTAGATCAATTTTCAATAGGAGTGGCAAAAGATTAAACAATATTGATTCCATATAATAATAGTAACAATAGTAATAATAATAATAATAATATTAATGATAATAATATTTTTATTATTATAACGAGCATTGTTCTTTTTTCATTGTGTAGTTTTATATTTATTCCTTTCATCATTATTTTCTGAAATATATTGACGTATTTTATTATTTATATTGATTGTTTCGTATGATTTAATTATTATTATTATTGGACGCGTGTTGTACATAGTCACGTTTATTTTTTATTTGGATTATTCGTAATTTAATTATAAATTATAGATTGATTAATTGATTGATTGATTGACTGATTGCAGAAGTTCATTGCTTTTTTCACGGATTGTTTGTTTTATTTATTTATCGATTGCTCGGTTGATTGTTTATTATTATTATTATTTGTTTGTGTCGGTAGTTGAAGTTACAGTCACTTCAAAAAGTCTTTCGATCTTACGTTGAAATTTGAATAAAAAAATTGAATATTGTAGAATATAAAAATTTCAATTAAGTACAGAGTACGAGGCTAGGTTGTTTTTCAATATTGCGACTATAATTATCGTTGTGTAGTAATCCGTGCTGATCTCTATATATACGTTTTTACGTTTAAGTAAAAATTAACATTTCATATATGGATACATGAACGTACAAGCTTTTGTGAATATATTGCGCGTACTAGCGATGTGAGTATAGTATATGATATATATATATATATATATATATATATGTATGTATGTATGTATGTAATTATCAAATCTCTCCATTGTCTATGAAAGGACGTCGTGACATCATTTACGTAATTCGCATTGCAATTCTTCTCCAACATTCTATATTATTGGCTATCTGAAAAGCTTCGGACATATTCTGTTAGCACCTTCACTCAGTCAATCCAACAGATTGAACATCTTACTTGTGGCCGTTTATTATCTACCATACCAAAGCATAATACTAAGAGCGATGTTACCTGGCAGAATTCGGCTTAATTTATAGGTCAGCCCGTCGTGCCATACCTTATCGAAAGCTTGCGCTACGTCTAAGAAGACGGCCGGGCAATATTTTTTTCCCTCAAATGCTCTATCGGTTACCGTTGTGATCCTGTGCACTTGATCAATTGTGGAGTGCTTCCGTCGAAAACCAAACTGATGTACTGGTATATACTCTTCAACTATAGGCAACAGTCGTTTGAGTAGTAATTTCTCGAATAACTTTGATGTAGTTGGCAATAATGAAATTGGTCTGTATGACCCTACATCAACGTCTGGTTTGTTATGTTTTTTTTTTTAAAAATATATATATATATGAATAACATCTCAGAACTGGAAACAATTGGATTCAGCAGTGGACCGATATAGTCTGAAAACAAAATATATATGCACGTATATATATGTATGTTATATATACCCATACGGAATTGTCGTTAAGTAGATAATCGTAATCACTATTCACGCAAAACAATCATGTGTTCTAACGGTTTTATCTATCACGATTTTTGCACGTTCGTTACATTTCCGATAATCCATCTAATTATCGAATTGAACAGTTCAATTTACTAGTACCACGGTTTGTCCGGTCACGCAGTTAGAGATGTAAAATATCAACAAGGATTCGATTGATTAAGGAAAGTAAACCGAAAAGAGAAAACTCGGTATCCTATAGTTTGCAAAACTTATTGATAAATCAGTTTAATAGATGGTTCGGTTGCTCGCAGCTAGAAATAACCAGATCAGTTGCATTAAATAGTCGTCTTAGCTGAATTTCTAGCTACATGATGGAGATAACGTAAAAAGAGGAATACGATTTTTCCATCCCATTGCCCATATACGTTCGTGTACCCATTTCTACATTCATACCATTCGTTACAACGGTCTTACTATCTCGTTTATATATCGAAACCGTACCTCATCCATATCCATTCGTTTTATTCATTCAATCAAATACATCGTCGCAACTGTTTATTATTCAACTGCATCACCCGTCGTCGTGTATATTCTAATTACTGGCTGTTTTTAAATTCGGGACTCATCTCGGCTAAGAGAACTCGCGTCTATTTCGAAAGAGAACGGATTATAAGAGTACGCCACGATATTTTCATTTTATCAGAGACGTAGAAAATGCGAATGTATACAGCGTATAATATATATTGTATCCAATGCAGTTGTATTGAACAAATTGTATCGACATACTCCAGCAGAATTCGGAATTTTTATTAGAATAATTACGCGCAAAGGCAATCTACTCATATTCCGTGTATGTATGCATCGTGGATGCATAACACTCAACGATATAAGTTGCTTTTGATAAAATTGAAATGGAAGAAGGCAGCTTTTATTATTTAGCAACGAACCGTTACATTTCTCCACCCACACATATATATATATATATATATATATATATATACACTCTCACAAGCACATTTCATACATATGTATATATATAAATATAAAATATATATTTTTTCACGTGTACCGATGCGGATTTTGAAGTTTGTATATTGTTGTAAAACCTTTCGATAACGTTAATGGAAACTGGTACTGGAAAATCCAGCCAAGCGTGTAACTCATATTACCAGAGAATTTCCCAAGCGTATATGAATAACGTTGTTCTACAAGACTAGTTTTATTTTTGAAGGAAACATACCGCAATATAACCCGACAAATTTACGCAATAACTGCCAATAACCATAAATGACAATTGTCGATGTTACATAGGAATAAGTAAATTTTTCCAGCAGTATTTCCTTCGGTTCAACATCTAGCGTTGTTAGTAATCATCAGTTGATTCCATTCAGTAGTACAAAAAGTCCAGCCATATATATATATATATATATATATATATATATATATATATATATATATATATATATTTATTTATTATATATTTAACATATACATTACAATTGAAACAAAAAACTGTAGTAGCATGCAAATTTTTGCTTATTGCTACTAGTAGCGATTATCTATAAATGTACTTAATTTTAAATATTTCCAAGATAAAAACCGGAAATTGGTTTAATAAAATAATTTCATTCGGTTTAAGCGTACAATCAATACTATACAACTACCTCAGGTGATCATATCTGTTACATTTGTATATTATATGTTGCACATTTTCAACTACATTACACTTGCAGTTGTGACATTTATTATCACCGATTATATTTAATTTATTCAAATAATATCCAATGGAACCATGACCAGAAAATATCTGAGTCATGTAAAAATTTACTTATATAGTCTTATAGGGGAATAGAGATTGTAATTTATCGACGGGCCACGATATTATGCGAAATATTACAGTAGGTAATATAGAATTTGAAGAATTGTTTTCTAAACAAACTGGATTAATGGTCGACATTTATATTACAATCTGCGAACTGTAAACCAGGACGGTAGTTTTTTGATAATCATTTTAAAGGGTACTGTCGACAGTAGAAAATGTATAAATGAAAGAACACTAGCAGCTTTAAATTAGTCGGTAATAATTATTAAAAGTAAGGTAAATATCCTAAACTGGATTTTTGTTACTACTAAAAATATGTCGTTTGTCGAAGCTTTTTTCTTACTTCGATGAAAGAAATATCTGCCGATGTCATTAGCAAAAATCTAATTAACTACTAATTAACGTTTTGCCTATCTCATAAATCGCATCGATGAAACGAATTCGTGGCTTTTATAAAGTATATGCACGTTTCAGCAACTATACAGAAACGGTTTATACACAGAATTACGGATAATATTTTTAATTCGTAGATTAGGTACGTTCTCGGAAACACCTGTAAAGATTATACAGCTGGTCCTAAACTGATACTGGTAAGGCTTGTCTGAGTAGATTGGAAACAACTGTAAAATGGTGTATATCTTCAACGTACTGTATTGATTTCAGCAAGCACGGAAGGACGGTATAATGAGAACGTGTATACAGTTTTATTTAGATAAACTGAAACTCATACACCGTGTAATGTGTATTTTTATAGTATTATATTTATAGGATGTACGGAATAGGGAATATTATTCCGAATCAATATCCCAGCTTCTCGCCGTAATCGTAAAATCTATCGCAACGGGAAAATAAATAACCATCAAATGAAAATATCAAGTTTCTGACAATAGCGTAATATCAGATGTGTCGGTAGGAAGAAATATTTCAAGTTTGATTTGTTTTTAACGATATTGTAAGATCTTTCACCACTCATTGAGGAGCATAGATGATATAATTGTAGAATATGAAAAGAAAATGTTAAGCGTATAATTTCAATAGACGTAGCACCAGCGAAATTAAGAGGCATGTATACGAGAGAATATCTCGTATTACAATGGTGAAGTCTATATAACTCGGATTATAAGGAGACTTTTGTTTATGGTAAGCAGAAGGGAAATATGAGTAACTAGTAAGATTACAAGGCAGTACTTATAAACACATACGCAAATATATACGAATACACCCGAAAGAAACGAGTACAAAATATAGATTAAAACAGTCTAAAAATAGAAAAAAAAAACTTTTTCAGACAGTACATTTCAGAAAATTATGGCAAAACGCCGCCCCTTTAAATGTATAGCGTGAAATTAATGTGCTGAAGCTTACAACAGGGCCTCATTTATTATCGCCTATATTGGTTAGCGACTAAATTATCACAGACAAAATGCAGTTGGTGGACCAACAAACACTACTTCACGATCTCTTAATTACACACGCACGCCCTTCTATTACCTCAGAACCGAATTAACCTTACAACGTAGTGTTAGCAATGGAGGAGTATTGAGTAGTCGCCACAAAAAACAAGCTAAACGTGATACATTTCACATAAGTATGCTAAAGCACACTTCCAATGGAACACTATCCTACTTACTATACATTCTAAATGAAATTTAGAAACTGGCACAGTTGAATTAGCGATTATGATGCTAGAATACAATAAAAACCGAAAACAGATAGACAATTATAGATCGATGTAACTTGCACTTAAAGAATTCTCAGTACATACTCCACGAACATAAAGTTCAGTAATCAGTCTGGATTAAAACTGCCCCAGTCCACTAGCGATTTTCTTCTCTCAATATCAACATAATAAAATAGCCATTTGTTTTTTCGATATTAATAAAGCATTATTCTTTACTTTATGACATTATCATCAATCAGCTATGAAACATTCATGGACGCACGCTGATTTTTGTAAAATACTTCATACAAACGCGGCAATAGAAATAACAAGCAGATCGTATTTTTAGCGTTTCGCCAAGGCTTAGTATTAAATCCAAAACCGTTCATACCGTGAGTTAAATATACGGTTTATACAGATGATCTTACCAAAATGGTATCTATGATACATCACTCGGTGAAAGCCTGCTACAGGAAACAATAGACAGGCTTATAATATGGTCAAACAAGAATGGTCTCTCCTACGCGTCATCAAAAATAAAACCGATGTATTTCTAAAAAAAAAAAAATTTCTACATCGACTGTCTTGTTTTCACAGATGTTCGTCTTCAAACGATCATACCAAAGATATGTCGGATTGTCTTTGATGAATGACTAAATTAGCGAATAAAATTACCTAAAGACGGTTTGCACGAATAGACTAAATTTCGTTCAAAAACTTTCGCATACTGCATACGAAACGGATAAAATATCTCTGCTGAGAATTTATGGCGTTCTCATTAAAACGAAGTACGATCATGGTGTCATATTTGTCGACAAAGTGTAATCCATGACATAATGGAATCTTCTATTAATCTTCACCAGCACCGGGATTATTGTAAGGAAAGTTGTCTCAATCAACGGTGATTGTGTATAGTAGGAAGTGACAGTAAAAATCTTGTTTGTGACATCACCGTGAACTCTCTGATGGTTTCTAATTATTTTCCGACTTTAAAAGGAACAGCATTGTCCATTAGCTAATTGATGAACTGAAAAAAATGTGCACTTTATATAAGAGAAAATTGTTAAAACACACTCGGACAATTAATAAATTAATAGATGACAGAAAAAGGTAAAAGCTCGGTTAACGAAAACCGAAAATTTCTAACAAGAAATCAGCTGAATTTTGTTTTATAAAAAAAAAGACGCGAATAAACTGAAGTACTCGAGAAATTTCTACCGCTTTTGCGATTTTATACCATAGCAGAAAATGTTACGTACAGGTAAGGCTTGAATATTCCTTTACCCGGGAATTTCATCGCTGCAGCGATAGGTATCAAGAATAAATATCAGAGATCTGGTATAATGACTGGTACCATCAACATGATGAAAGTTGAAAGTAATAAAATCGAGGAAAGAGATCGTTTGAAGATTAACGAATGTTATGAATACGATAAACTAAAAATTGTACTTGTTCATTATGCAAGTTATCATGGCAAGGGGCTTGCTTAGTAAATGGAAACAACCAGTATATATGTAGATTTCGATAAACGCATGACTTCAGAAATATTAAACACGATAATAAGTAAATTGAACGCTGCAGGACACAGAGTGATAGATTGCGTCGCAGACTGCGGCGGAGGTAATTTATCACTGTGGAAGAGTTGAGCAATATCGATTGAGAACATATAAATCACACGCGATAGGAACATTCGAACAGAAAACTGGAGGAAAAGAACAAAAAAACTTAATTACGGTAAGTGGAAATTACACGTACGTTTTACGTATATATTATTTAATGAATTCGCAAAAGTATGCCAACAAAATCAATTTATTAACAAAAAATAAACATTTCACCCGTGATAATGACGGTTAGACGTCAAAACTAGTCGGGATTTTTTTGTGTTTACTTTGTTAAAAAATTGAGTTCATCGGCATACTATTGTGATTTTAATTGCATTAAATAATATATAGATATTTTAGTGTGGATTTTGTTTTAATATATAATATTTTTTGTGTATTTATGTTTTTGCTGCAATCCAAATACATTACTGCGCAATTTTTACGATGCAATATAAAAATATAAAAATAATTATTATTAAAATACCGTGTAAAGCGGATAGGTTCGGGTCGGACCGATTAGTTTTTGTCCTCGATTGAGACCACCTTTTATACATACATCTTGCACCGGCATTAATAGTTACTGAATTTCCCTGCCTACCTATCGACATCGTTCCGAATAATAAATCCAAATCTACCATATTTCGCACTCCTGTTTCATAAACAGACCATTTTTTTTTGTAAATCATTAAATCTTTTTCTTTTTGGCCCAGCTTGCGCCATTTGACCAGTTTAAACTTTTATCCAGTTAATATATTTTAAATCTCAATAATACCGTTACGTTTGATAAATTTATATAAACTAATTTAGAAGATAATGTGGGTCAGAAACAATTAACTCAATACTCACAGGTAATATTTGTGAAATATTAAAGAACAGCTCATGTTTTAAAAATTTCGGACAAAGCCAAATTTGATGCTCAAAACAGTCGTCAACATGGTACGTGTCACCAGTACCATCCGAAATTATGCCTAATTTAGCAAGATGTAAGGGAGGAAAGATTATGCTCAGTACGTAGTCGAAATAAAGTTTATATATATATATATATATATATATATATATATATATATATATATATATATATATATATATATAATATATTCCTTAGAAACGTTCTGGTATAATTGAAGCCATCGCTTACTGGAAACAATATGTACCAAAGTGAAGTATTTTTTCCCTTTATTCTGACTTTCGTCGGAGTAATACGGTTGAAAATCTATTAGTAAAAATTGTTTAATCTTTGGTACCATATCACTCCAATTCCGCTTAATGTTCTCGCAAGGCACACTTGATAAATTATAACGCGTTAATTCATCGACCACCTTTAAACTTTACTCTAGATCCACGATTATAAAGCTGAATAACACGATGTCTCACATGAAATTCTAACTTGCACATTTTGAGTTCTGTGAGATTAGATAATTGTAATAGGACACTTAAGGAATCAAAAATGATTAGAATATTATTTTTCCTCAAATCTTTAACTAAGTGCAAAGCTTTGTAAATGGCAAACAATTCTACTGCAAATGAAGAGCCTGCGATGGATAATCTGTATACTTTCGATATGGCTTTTTTCGGGTAATATAAAGCCGAAGTATAATTTCCACGTATTTCATCGACCGATCTGTAAATATAATTTCATAGTGGTTATATATAAAAAAAATATATAAATCCTGAAAATAGAATCGATAGAAGAGATGAGAAACATTTTGGATAATTTCAATTGTTTACAATTTATTATGGTTGAAAAGAAGAGGTGGAAGACTTTTATTTCACTAGTATCTATTATAAAAAATCAATTTAAAATTAGTTAAATCACTAATATTTATTTTCTTATAGAAAACACAAAGCTTTTCGGCATTTACGCCATTATCATGTGAAACATTTTTAAAAAATCATAATTTTAAAAATATAAATTAAATATAATTACTTTAAAATATTTGATGGTGATTGAACTAATTTTCAATTGATTTTTCATAAAAAATCACTACATTCCACATTATATAAAAAATTAAAAGTATCTATTATGCTGCAGTCTCAATAAACACCGAATTTCTTTATTGATCACATGGGTTTTTCTCTCTTTCACTTTGAGATAAAACTTGTTCGCTATATATAAGTTCTAACGGAGATTCAGCCGTCTACGCGTTTGAAATCTATACAGGCGTGGAGCATATCGCTCCTAAGCATATTTAAAAAGCCTTGTCACAACTTGTAGTTTTTTCATCTGTGTTCTGTTGAAGTTTATGAATGGTCCTACATCAACGGGATTGATAAATCCGTAGACCTATTAACGGATATGCTGTCCATTTAATACCTGTGATTGCTCGAAGCATATTTAGACCCCTATCACATTTCTGCATTATTAACTCCACTCTACATGCATTCCATAACAATTTACTATCAAATACCACCCCTAAGTATTTAATTGTCCTATCAAATTTTAAATCTGTTTCCTTTACTTGACACACTAAATCTATCACGTCAAATGTTTATTGAAGCATATTTCATTTGACTTATGTCGTCACTCTTTAGCGTGTTGACATGCGATTCTGTATTCCATTAAAATTACCGCGTCGAATCTTAATATCAAGATTCTTATTTGTACAGATTCACACAGTTCTGTTCGCCGTCTCCAGAATACACACAAACTACAGTATTCCGTATTTGGAAATATTCTAACTCATGCTGCATCCTATAAGGATGAAATAAAAGTTATATACATACCGGGGGGGGGGAACAAAGAAGCAAGATTAAACACCCTAGTCGACAAGTCAGCTAAAGAATCCGTTATCCTAGCACCGATATTAGTTCTAACAACAGACTTTACGAAGGATGAACGCGACCTAACGCCGAGCAACTGGAAAATTTACGAGCCGAGCACAATTAACTAAAGACAAGCTAGATGACATATCTAAAACAGAAAATACGAAGTAGCCCATTTCGGCGTATGAATATACGCTTCTTATACACCGAAGTATTTATTTCTAACCTCTCTGTGCTTCATGCAACACCCTTTTCACCATTCTTCACATTCTCTTTTCACGTCCTTCTTATTCGACTCGTCGTCTCTATCTGTTTAACTTGCTCCATCACTAACCGAAATCTTGCAATTCCATTCACTGGATCTATATTTCGTTATTTGACCTTAAGGCCGCGATAATATGATTTAAAAATATGTTTTATCATAAAAAGTGGTCGTTATTAAAAATTACGGAATAAGCTGATAAAAATATTCATTCTTCCAAGTTTCTTCAACGTAGTGGATAAGCAACGCATTAGTGTTTTCTGAGAAGAACAAATATCTCAATACGGACATTAGTGCAAAAGGAAAAGTTTAACTCGAACCTTGTCGAAACAATTTTATACGATGGCAACTACAGTCACTACAGTTCAGAACCGAAATCTACGGATAACTCGCGTATCATAACGGCCAGAATTGACCGAATACGAAAAATTATAGACGCCTGTTAAATATTTATAAGAATTTTTTTTTTTTTAAATTTGTCGAAATCAACGAATCTTCAAATTTTCCGTCCACGCATTTATCAAATTAATCCGTTAATTAATTATCGTAATTATATTTATTTTTCAGAAGAAAGAAAAAAATAGGAGAAAACGAAGAATGAAATAAACAAGTATGAAATTAATTAATTATGACGAGATTATCGTGGTCGTTTTAACCGAATTTTTGATTTTTATATTAATTCGCCTTTTATCAAGACAGAAGTCGAGAGTCCGGCTTTTTCGCATTTATAATCTTTTATTTTTTTTTTTTGTTCCTTTTATTTGCCGTTTTAATTTTTAATCTGGTCCTTTTATCTTTCGTTAAGTCACTTTTATTATAACAGACGACGTCATTAGGAAATTTGTCTAACCGTCGACACTACACAACGTCGCCATAGTTACCGTTGACCAACACATTTCGAATTTTTGATTATAATTACTCCGCATATATACGACGGGTATATATACATATTACATATTTACATTATTAATATATACGGCTGCACAGATACGTATACACGAACGGGAATTACATCAAATTGAAAAGACATAATTAAAAGTAAAAGCAAATTGTTTATAGAAACGAATAAATTTCGATTTAAATTGTTGCCTATTAAATAGTATATAATAACTTGGGAAAGTTTTTGTAATTCCTAACGGTTTAGATTAATTAGGGCGAACTATTTCGTTACTGGATCGATATTGTACCATCCGACCGGGTATTTAGTCGATAACCATATCGGAATAGAGCTTAAAAACTGGGAAAGATTTCACGCATAACAGTGCATGTCGACGAGTTACTCTACTACCGCTCGAATAGATGGAAGGGTATTAGAAATTAAAATTGGAAACGAGTAAACCGCGTTATACGGGAATTTATATACCGACGCATAATTTTAAATATACGCGTGTAGCGATAACAGTTGGGACTATATGCGAGGCGCAGATGACGGTATTATCCGATTGATAAATATATAGAGTTCATATCGCGTGAGAGGTCGTCTTGAACGCGAAAAGAATACGAACCGTGTTTGTTTCACTTGATCTGTAAGACGATACTGAAGCCAATATGGCTTTATGCTATTAAGTTATTGGGACGTGCGTCGAACGGTAACATAAAAAGAATCCAGATATAATCAAAACGAAATATTATACACGACTAATAGACGGAGCTCCCTGGTACGCAACGACACTCTACACAGAGACTTCAACATGAAATACGTAAATGAAGACTATCATCGAGCTAGATAGTTAAACAAGTTAAAAAAAAATCGTAATAATCCGCTAGCAACCGGAATTCTTCTACAAATAAATTACAGACGATGACTAACGGATTATGAACTATGTATAAAGTGTTTCTAAATTAGCTACTTCACGAGAGTGCTGCCGAGCAGATCTCTGATTTTCAAGCCTATCACCTTATTCACACCATCTAGTTGACGATAGATATCTTATCACTTATCAGTTCTATATTTAAAGAAAAGAAAAAAAACCACTCCGATTGATCAATTGTTCTCGGTGACTATCGTTCTGGCATCTAATCTATCAGTTTCCAAGAGAGCCTTGAAGTATAAATCCGTCTTTCCTACTGAAATAAAAACACAACAGCGAATATTTTATAAGACGTATATTTCGTCGAACAATCTTCAACGTCATCAGTGCTATTTAAACGATCTTATAAATTTTAAATACATCGGCTAAGTCTCGACTGCTTCTTTAAGATATGACTCCTGAATTCGGTCTTCTTAATTTTACGGAAGTCTCACCAAAAAGAATTACAACAACCAAATTATAATCCGAATTAACGTCTGTTTCAGGATAGATCAATATACATATCTCTTAATGAATACAAAGTAGTTTTTTATTGCGAAATTATCTGAATAGTGAAGTCTGTATATATATATATATTTTTTCTTTTATTTACTTATATTTTTATAGTTACAATTGAAACGAAAACTATAGTAGCATGCAAATTTTGGCTTATTGCTACTAGTAGCGATTATCTATAAACATACTTAATTTTAAATACTTCCAAGATAAAAACCGGAAATTGGTTCAATAAAATAATTTCATTCAGTTTAAGTGTACAGTCAATTCTATACAATTGCCGCAGGTGATCGTATTTGTTACACTTGTATATTATACGTTGTACATTTTCTACTTCATTATTCACACAATTGTAACATTTATTATCACCAATTATGTTTAGTTTATTCAAATATTATCCAATAGATCCGTGACCAGAAAGTATCTGAGTCATGTAGTAATTTACTGTAATCTTTTTATTTTTAAAACGATTTATTACATTCGGAAAAAATTTGCTTTATAAACTATCTTTTGTTAAAATGTTGTATCTTACACTGAATTCATTTAAAATTTATATATTCAACTGTTTAAGAACTATTTCACTTATGACACCATTATTACTGTTTTTAGCATTGAAAATTAAATATCTTTTTTTAATATAAAGTTCAATAGGTAAGATACGTGATATTGTACATAACGTTATATTAGAAACAGTAATATAAGAAGAGTTTAAATCAACAAGAAATTTACGGCAGTTACAAATTATATTATGTATTTGCTGCTTAGTTAAATGTTTAAAATAGACACCAGCACAATATGCATATAGCAACTGTACTAAACCTTTATAAAGAATTACTTTAGATTTATAGTTAAGACCCCATAATTTACCTCCAAGAGCTTTAAATTATATATATATATATATATATATATATATATATATATATATATATATATATATATATATATATATATATATATATAATACAACTTGTTCGTTCCCTGGTGTTCTCCATCTTTACCTATGGTTCCGAAACATTGGTAATAAACTCCACGGATCAGCAATATATTGATGCATTTGAAATTAAACGCTGGCGCATAATGCTGGGTATGGCACGATAAACAAACGAACGTCTCGATCATTAAGTGTCTTAATATAGACAAACGATTGTCACAAGACATACGCGATAAAATGCACACATTTTTCGGTCATATAATGCGTGCACGAGACTTAGACAGGACAGTCACACTAGGAAGAATGAACGGACATAGAAGAAAAGGTCGGCCAATGACCCGATGGACGAAACAAATATGCCGACGTGTTGAACTGTCAATACCAGATTTGGTACACTCGGCAGATGATCGACAACTGTGGAGGAATTTGATTGCTACATAATAGTCACGACGGTCAATTATGATCAATATACGACTGTAGATATATATATATATATATATACAATCTACGAGATGGTAGTTAGAATATTTTAACCAATATATTTCGTTTATAGTAGAACAGAATTAGTCACACTTTTATCGTTTCTCCGGGCTACTCCAAGTGGACAAATTATACTTTGATATATATTTATTTATTAAATTTTCCTATTTCATTCACTCGAGATTCGTTCGGTATAAAACTTCGTTATCCTCACACCATTCTCGTCTGGGGTAAAGTGCGTAAACTCGAATAAACTGGACCGGAGTATATGTATTAACTTTAACGCGAACGTTCTATACACGATAATTGCTCAGTCTAAGATAATTTTTGAAGTGAAACTTCTATTGGCACGGTATATATGGGGAGTTAACCAGAAAAACGAGACTTTACCTCCAAACAATGCCGGACATCCTGTAAACATGAGTATTACTTTGATAAGGATATGTTTCGAAAAATTACGTCACAGCTGGATCAAACGTGTCTATATATCAGTACAGCATTTATAGATGAAAAATTTGAATGGTTTATTCGCGAAGTGAGTGATTTGATAGATTTTTGTAAAAGGATTAAAAAGAGTAATATAAACCAGAACCGATCGGATTGGATCACAGACGAACTTAATCAATAAACTCGTAAAAAACACGAGTGTATAAACTACTAAAATCTTTTCCAATGTGCCAGGAGGTAAGACAAAGATATAAAATAGTATCAAAAAGTATAGAAAAATCTACAAGAAAACAGAAGCAAACATACCACACTAACTTATTGAATGCCTGTGAATATAATCAAAAAACTTACTATACTGTTATAAAACGTGTCAGCGGTAAGGCAAATGTTAAAAGAGGTAAAAGTGAACAACGGACTCATGAATGTACGAAGGAATGAAAGATTGATTTCTCGCCGTTTTAACGATTATTTTCATGACTCGGTCGTTACCTTACTTGAAAATCATAATCACACTAGCGAGGCGTGCACTGAGGATAGAGTGTCAGGAAGCTATAATCCAAATTCCTTTAGGTTTATCGAGTTCTCGAATAATGATATAATACATTCAATTGAATCTTTGCCAAACAAGCCTTCTTGTGGGTTCGATGGAATATCTTTTAAACTAGTAGAGAATAACAAAAATTTCTTTACTCAACCGTTAACATTTTTATTTAATGAATCCGTGTTAAAAGGAAAATTTCCTGAAATATTGAAATTAGCTACTGTTAGACTACTTTATAAGAAAAAGGCGACGAACATAATATTAAAAATTACAGACCGATTTGTGTTCATCCCTACGATTAGTAGAATATTCGAAAAATGTTATAAAAAGATTTTATTTAAATTACTTGCTAAAATTAAATGTTTTCAGTGTGAATCCATACGGGGTTCTTACCCTGAAAAAGGTACTGATAATACAATATTCGAACATGTAAAATACATAACCGAGAATATTGAAAATAGTCATTCTGCTGTTGTATATTTTTTGATCTTCGTTAATACTTCGATATGTTAGAACGTAATATTCTATTGGAGAAGCTTTACAATTGCGGGATAAAAGGAAACGTATGTAATTAGTTTAGAATTAGTTTAGAACATACATAGAAAACAGGCGCTATGTTACAGAGATAAATAATGTACGAAGTGAAGGTGTAACACAAACTTTTGGCGTTCCACAAGGGAGTGTGTTTATAATATGCATATAAATTACATGTGTAATATTACGGTTAACGGTAAGATATTTAGCTACGCAGACGATACTGCATTAGTGATTACTTGCCGTTACTCGAGTATTCTTAAACAGATGACGCAAGCTGATATGCAATTGTTGGATGATTGAAGCGAAACCGACTAATTGTAAATTAAAAGAAAACAAAATATCTAATTTTATCGATCCCCTCATCTGTGGTATGAAACTTATGCTAAACGATAAATATGAGATAGGAAGAACGCATGAAGTGAAATATTTAGGGATTCAACTTGACTGTAGGTTAACGTGTAATAAACATCTTCTGTACCTAGCTAAAAAAAAGAAGGAAATTGAATTACCTTTTCTCGTACCTAAAGCAATATTTTTCTGTTGAGTAAACGCTTATATCTTACTTTGTACCAGCCTGCTCTCAGCTATGGAATAATTCATTTGGGAGGGGCGGCTAAACAACATATTAAGCCAATTAAACCGCTGTAAAATATATTGATAAAAAAAATCCTTCTTCTGATGACATAATTAAACATTTGCCAGCGATATTGTATTTTAAAAAAAATTGCGCAAGCCGTGGGTAACTTCTAGTTTTACAATAAGTATACTACAGATGTGGAAAGGATTCAGGCTAAGTTTTTGAAATATTTATTTTTTCATATAACGAATTACTATCGAGACCGCGTAGATTATGTTATGTAGTGTAATGCTCTACGCGCCGTTTTATGAAAGACAGAAAATTTCCAAGCTAAAGGTTTTTACACAACTCGTGCAATGGTCGCTTTAATGTCGAATATTCGCAAATTAGTTACGTAGTACACCTATAGGATGAATACTGGGATGAATCTTCTTCCAAGCGCAGTCGCGCACTAATACCACGTTTTAATTCATCGTTGGTGCCTACTTTTCATCTGTATAACTGGTTACTTAAAACTAGACCGTGATTGGATATACATTTTCGAAGCAGATGTTTACGCGATTTTTCGGTTCAGTGAAAGTTAAACTTTATAGACTATCGCTGTGAGAAATATGTTTACATTAGTAAGCTTGTTCGAGTTATTAATGTTATAATTTTAAATTATTTTCCTACTTTTCCAAACGTACATTACGTACGTTCGAAATTTTCTTTTCACTCTATACTACTGTATATATATATATATATATATATATATATATATATATGTGTGTGTGTGTATACGTATTTCGTAGGGATTATGTACGTACTTTCCGATGTATTCAATTGGTATGTGTGCAAGTGTGGACAATTGTAGATTTTTTTTCATAAGTGTTGGTACACATTAGAATATGTATTTATGTATGCGTGTATGTTGCATAAGTTTTACTTAAATAATTTAATTTTACATTTTTTTCTTATTGTAATTTGATCGCATTCGAAACTGGTATTAGCTGTAATGCGAAAGGTATATAAATAAATAAATTCTTGCGCGTACTTAAAGGTGGCGCTATTTTTGCCGCTACCCGAAAACCGCAACAGGTATAACGCGTAAAGCACCAACGCGTTATTTTGCAATCCTCCCCAATGACGTTAGTGTATTCTGAGCAATACTAGAGAAAATAACCGGGAATTCTACATAATACGGTAGAATTAATATTAATGAACCAGACTACTACACCACTAAACTTGTGTGCCCAAGTATCTTCGGAAGATTAGTAGGTTAATTACTATCGTTCGAATTTAGCAGCAGATCATTAGGCGACCCTGCTGTTTCTACCGTATACCTGGAAAATTTCGGATGCGCCCAGTAGTAGGATAAATAAATTTCTAATCTCAACTTACGTATAGTAAATACAAACATAGAGAACACTTATAAAATAGCTTTTTTTCTTTTTTTTTTAACTTTATAACGGATTTCCTATTATTTTTCCCTTAATGATTAATTGTTTTTTTTTTATCAATTATTTTTTTTTTGAGGAGAAGGAGGTCTGCTCAGCGGCCTTCCTAGATATTCAACAAGCGTTTGATAAAGTCTGGCACACTGGTCTACTATACAAATGTAAAAGGGGGTCCTGCCAGTACAATGAGACGAAAGATACTTTCGAGTCATAGTAAATAATGAGCAATCTCAAATTCAAAAAATTAAATCGGGCCTACCCCAAGGAAGCGCGCTTGGTCCCTTGTTGTACTCGATATTCACTTATGATATACCGGTACCAAGGAATGCGAATGTAGCAACATTTGCTGATGACACTGCAATAATGGCGTCACATAAGCTTCCGCAAATATCAAATAAAATCTTGCAAAGTGCAGTCAATGAAATCGAAAATTGGTCGAGCAAATGGAAATTGACAATAAACGAGTCCAAGAGTACTCACATTATAATTACTAAAAGAAGAATTGTTCGCGATAGATATAAAATCTTTATGGTAGGAAAATTGAACAAAGTCGAACGGTAAAATATCTAGGAGTTCACCTAGACCAAACTTTAACATGGGCTCAGCATATTAGAACGAAGAAAACGGAATTAAACATAAAGACTAAACAGCTGTACTGGTTGCTTGGTCCACATTCACAACTTCATACTATAATCAAATTACTACTGTACAACGTAATATTAAAACCTGTATATGGCTACATGCAGTGGAACTATGGGGCTGTGCTTTTAAAAGTAAAGTGAACAAAATTCAGACGTATCAAAACAGAGTATTACGTGCTATAGTGGGAGCACCGTGGTACATCTCAAACCGTACGCTACATAACGATATGAATATAAAGCACATAGAGGATGTAATTCACGAAGCGATTCAAAAACATATATGGAGACTACAGCATCACACAAACCCACTAGCAGATAATTTGTTAAAGAAACCAACAAAGGTCAAAAGATTGAAAAGAAGAACGATGATGGATTGGATATAGCCATTTCAAAACTTAAATCGAGACCTTGCTAATGGGCATATTCTCAAGAAATCAAGTGCGTTCTCAAGAGACAACATCCGGTTGATGACATAAATTTGTCAGTACCTGATAAGAAGAGGATAAAAAAAAATATATTTGTTTTATTATAACATTTTATTTTTAGATTATTGTTTTATTTCATAATATAATTAAAATAGTTTTTCACGTTATGCAATTATTATTTAAAATTTTTCGTTCTTATTATTCCCCTGTAATTTTCTTAAAATATTATACATTTGTTTTTCTTCTAGTTTGTTCGAAAACCGAGTACAAATACACATTCAGATATTGGTGTAAATTACATTATCCTAATATGCACATTCTAAACTTGTACATCTATTATTTATATTATTATTATTATTATTTTTTTTTAGTTTGTTCCCCAATCCGGATTAATCCGGTGGGGCTAGTTTATTGATTAAAATCTAGGTGTTACTATAAAGGACAGGGGACTAGTGTGCTTAAAACTAAATAATTATAAAAGTGCATATAAGTAGTGTGTAGCTGAAAAGTAAGTAAAAGCATGTGTGTAATAGTCCCCTGTTTGTGTACTTAATCTAACGGCAGTGATGGGATGAAAAACATAGTCACATCGACTACCTGTGTGCATGAAGAAAAGAGTCTGTGGTGTGCATAGTAGTAATAAATAATAAAAATAAATATATAATATAGAAGAAAAAAATACAACTTCAGAAACAAAGATGCCAAATAAATGCACAATTTAAAAAATAAAAAGCTTAGAAGATATAAAAAAAAAATAAATTAAACTTAAGAAAAATACATCTTTATAAGAAAAAATCTTTGGTAAAATAATAATAACAAAAAAAAAAATTATTTCTCTGAAAAATAAGTCTATCGAGAATATAAATACATCATTAAAAGAAAAACATACCTCATTATGGTCAGAATTAAGATATTTTAAATGAACATCATTACATATTATTATTAATTATGGACGAGCGAGTTGTAGAAAGTCTACATTATTTATTAGAATAAACATCTTCGACAGGAACAGTGGCGCACCAAGGATTTGTATCTGGAATGTGCTCAAACATCCCCAAAGAAGAAAAAAATTAAAAATTCCTAATAAAAATTATTAAAATATACACAGCAGAATATGTAAAAATTCAACAGGCAAAACAAACTATAAAGGATCACGAATAACAATGAAACAACTACAACAAAAAAATGCAACAGTCATTTTTTTTCTTTGTATTGCACAGTCAACTGGATTTTCAATGTAGACAGAATGTAAGGAATATACAGTACTTTTTGCAATCTAAGCTGTTTTGCACGCTCTTCAAGATGTGGTTTTATTAGTGATAACTCTCTTCTGTTTCAACTATAATTTCTTGCGACTTCTTTATATGTATTTTATACTTTTCTACGCCCTCTGGGGGGCTTAAGCCCGATAGGCCCCGCCGTAGGTGCGACACTGAACATGAATCTTTCTAACTGTAAAACGTGTACTATTGGATTGTAAAAATCACGAATACCGACGAAACTTTTACACACAAGAGAAATAATATTATGTTCAAGTTGGATACGGTAAAAATTATTGAACAATTCAACACAGATACCGGTGTAAAGAATATTCAAAGATGCCAGTAATCTCTGACCAACCGAACAATAAGCTACAAGTTCTTAGAATTTAGATTTTAATTATTACTTAATAACCTTATTACATATTGTGCACAAACCAGATTGAAAACAGGCTTATATCTTATATCGGTAGATGAAATATAATAAAATAATCCTACAAAATACAATCAAATTCAAATTCAATATTAACTAAATAAACAATATAAAATGGCCATGAAATAAAAAAGAAAAACCTGTAAATAATTCACGCCGCTCGGATATATTAATGAATATAAATAGACGTATTAATTTATAAAATTACCTAAATTCGACTCTTATACATATATATATACAAATAAATATATATGTATATAAATTTATATGCCACTTACATATTTTCAATTATTTATTACTACATACGGATTTCTTAGTATAATAATTTCTGCGAGGACACACAAATCATATTCTTAATAGATTTCCAGCGATTTCAATTTTTTTTTTTAATTTTTCTTTTCAGCTTAAAATCATCATTATTATATTTATTATTATTATTATTATTATTATTATTATTATTATTATTATTATTAATAATAATGATATTATTACGAAACCGGAAACTGGGCGGAGTGATTGTGAAATGAATAAAAGGAAACGAATCTTTTAATTTGGTTTTTGTACGAGCGTATATTTTACGGAGCCTCCGGGGAAATTAAATTCGTCCTATCTGAAAAATTGAACCTTGCTTAGCCGACGACTCAGCTTTTTCTTCTGCTCATTTGCCTGCTTACTTAGTAAGAATTTCATTTCAAACGACAATAACCCAAAAAAAATTGACCACACCTACGCGTTAAATGAGTTTTCTTTGTTTTTTTCATTTTTCATCCAACATCTATTTTCTTTAAAATTCAACTATCCACCATTACCACGTATACTAATTACGACGGAATCCAATAAAGCGTGCGCAAAATATATATATATATAATATATGTAAAGTCCACGGTTGATGAATTAATATTATAACGAGCACAGTTCTGGTTCGTATTTTGAAAAGCATGGAATTTAGCGATTTTCGAAAAATTAACAAGTGGTAGTTGAAATAAACGTTTTTTTAATTAAAAAGAAAAAATCACAAAGCTTTTCGGTTGTATAAATTTTATATTACCGATTATAGATTGTGTCGTTTACCGCCGCATTCCTATTAAAATTATTTTATACATACACTATTTTTCATTACTCCAATTTTTACAAATTGCGTATCCATATTAGTGTAGTTGCTAGAGTGCTGTTCGACGGTCAACTCGACGGTCGGGGGGTTCGAAACCAACACGTAATATAGAAGGTTTTCATCATTATTTAATTCTTAATTATCACGGAGAAGGCAGTTGCACCCCACTCCCTATGATATACACGCGCAAGTGGGTCGCATATAAATAGTGCTGCCTTGAATGCTAGCTCATTTTGTACTTAAAAATAAACGTATAATAGCTAGTGACCACGTTCGGCAACGAACTATTTTTAAATTTTATATATTTTATTTGAATGTTCACTCGATAATGATTTATTAGCCGAGAAATTTTGCGATTTTATATATATATATATATATATATATATATATATATATATAAAAGGTATATCGCTCGGATCATACCTTACTGGCTGTAAAATTTAAATTAAGTTATTAAAAAAAAAAAAAAGACGACGTGAATCAAGTAAAATGGTAGATCTAACCATGCTGAGGTCGGAAAAAATAAAAAAAGAGCTTAATGTTCAATTAAGAGAATATGAAAAACGTGATTCAACTACACAGTTAAAGTTGTCAATGCTCAATCAAACTGTGCAAACAATTTGTCAAACATACTCAAGGTGTCAGATACCTAAAAAGAACATGTGGATGACAGATGAAATTCTAGAATTGATGAACGAACGAAGGAAATATAAGAATAAGAATGCCAACAAATATACTGCGCTAAAGAAACAAATTAAGACAAAGATTAAAGATGCAAAGAAAATTTGGATGGAAGAAAAATGTAGAGAAATAAAATTTTTAGCAGAATGACCCTTTCTACACAAGAAAGTCGAAGTCATAACAGGAAAAAACTTCAAAAATAAAATTATAAAAATAACTTATGAACCTCCTGTTATTGCGGAAGAAGACAAAAAAGGTATTTTTTTTTTGGCCCAGCTTGCGCCATTTGGCCAGTTAAAAAAAAAACGATATATGGAAACATTACCTAGATAAGCTATTTTATGATGATAGAGGTAATACCTCTTTTCTACGATATTCCAACGAGCGGCCTTCAATCTTAGAAACAGAGGTAAACCAATGCAATTGACTTAATACAATTGAAGAAAGCAACAGGGCCAGATCAGATACCAGGAGATTTAATACGATTATTAGAAGATGATCGCATAAAGGATTTAATAGGTCTTTTTAATAATATATATATACATCTGGTGAGATACCTTCAGAATGGTTAAAATCTACGTTTGTTCCAATTCCTAAGAAACAATATCCAATGAATGCGGTGATTGCGGAACTATCAAATGAGCCACCTGCTAAAGATCTTTTTAAGAACCTTTTACCAAATGATTAAAATAAAATATGCGAACAAGATCTATCGGCAACACAGTTTGGTTTTCGTGCTGGACGTAGGACTAGAGAAGCATTGGCAGCATTACGCATAATTTTACCGAAATCTAGGGTGATGAACAAAAACGCCTTCATATGTTTTATTGATTATGAAAAGGCGTTTGACAATGTTCGGCACGACAAGTTGATAGAAATCCTCCAGAACACAGTAATTGATAACAACGATTTAAATATAATAAGAAACTTATATTAGAATCAAGAAGCAGAATTGGTATTAAATAGGAATGAGCCGAAGATAAACTTCGAAGTTAAACGTGGTGTATGACAAGGTTATGTGTTGTCCCCACTATTATTTAACCTATATGCTGAACAAGTCGTCAAGCAGACCATAGTGGACTAACCGTACGGAATAAAGACTAATGGAAAAATCATTAATCCGTTATGCAGATAACACAATCGTACTAGCAAAAATTTCATGAAACTGGTGTGATCTATGACCTGCATATAAACGTAAAGAAAACTAAGTGGATGGTCCAAACAGCAAGTTCATAGTTTCGTTATAAATATAAACAATGAGAGTATTGAAAGGGACGGTAAATTTAAATATCTTGGTTGCTATATAAATGAAAATTTAAATACGGATGTTGAAGTTAAAGCGAGATGCAGTTACGGGCGCGAACAGCTTTCAATAACCTGAGACATTTATTATATAATTAGAAATTGTTCGCTGCTACATCCACTAAATTTTGTTACATGGAATCGAAAATATGCCTTTAAATAAAAAACAAATAAATCGATACGAATAGAAATGTGGCTTCATCGAAGGATGTTGAAAATCCCATGGACGGCCAAGATATCAAATAGAGATGTTTTAAGAAGGCTAATACAAGCAGGATATTAAAAAATCACATTATACAAAGGAATTTGTCATATTTTGGTCATATCATCAGGGCCAAAAAATATGAAGTATTCCAGATTATAATACAAGGAAAGATGGAATGGAAGCGAAGTCCTGGAAGGAGGAAAACAGATTGGCTGCAAAATATTATAAGCTGGACAAACAAGTATTCTCTACAGCAATTACTAACAGATGCAAGACAGCGCAAAGTCTGATATAGACTACGCTCTATGAAATGATGATATATATATATATATATGTATATACAAAAAAAATCTTTAGTAATCTTTTTATTGTTTATAGTTGTGGTTCGGTTTGTAAAAACCGAGAAAGATATTACGCCAGAATTGACAGCGTAAACGAAGCTACTGGCCAGTCCTATATTGGAGATTTTGTTCTTAAATTATGGACTAACTTTTTTTACTAAATGCTCATAACGAAACAATCGGCTCGTCTGCTCGATTGCCGGTTACGATTCCAGGCAACTTGGTTTTGTGTACTTCGAAATATAAACGCGGAAAACTTAAACGTAACAATAAATTTTAATTTATTAATTTATTAGTACCGCTACCACTTTTACTAAGTAAGTACACCCGACATCACCCGCTGTCTTGTTTTTAACGCGGTATTAATTTAAGAACATTCGAATAATATAAACAGTTTAGTATTAACAAACATCGTTAGTAATTCGTAATTAAGAAAACTTGTTTATTTATTTTGTTTCATTTCCTTTTTACTCCCGCAGTATTAAACGTTATGTGTTCTCTTTTACTCTTTATATTCTTACTGTGTTATTGCGGTAAGGTGTTCCCGGTACATAATGTTTGTAACCCCGTGTGTTATATATATTTTTTTTATGTTTATAATTTTATGCAAATTTATTGTTGTTGTTGATGATGGTTGCGTCGTAATGCCTAATACACGTTATATATGTAAACGATTGGAACATCTAATCATTACGCATAATTTTTTTTTACTATTACCATATTTATATAGTATTCCAATAAGTATTTCTTTACACACACACACACACACATATATATATATTATATACAAATGCGTGATTGTTAATTGTTGTAGTCTTACATAAAGTTTTTCTTTAATAGCTATGTAGAAAATAATTTATATTCACATTGCATCACTTAAAACGTATTTTTTTTTGCGCACTATTTGCTATTATTATTATTATTATTATGGATTAAGTTTTCCATTTTTTCTCCGTAATATGTGCAGAGAGTACGATACATTTACCAGATATAGCATAGGCAATTACATCGTGGACACTTAAAGAAATGTCGCATTTTCCTCCTAGAGAGAATAACATGTTTTTATTGAAAACTAGCGATTTGATATTCCAATAGCTCTCGGTTAACTTAAATTTGAATAATTTCATTTTTTCTATATATATATATAATAAACAAACTTCGTCTGCGAGCGTGACTGCCGTATAAATATTTGTATTTATATAAGATGAAATACGAATCAAAATTGTATAGAAAAACAGCAGAAGAATTTGCATATGAATTACGAAACATATTTACATTGTTAGGGATGTTTAAGCGCGTCCTCTGTTTATCTTCTCTCTCTCCCTCATCCACATAGAAAAGTGCGCACAATCACTCGTAAAAATAATATATATATATATATATATATATATATATATATATATATATATATTTATACGTGCGTAATGATATATATGTAGAAATTTTAGAAGTCGAGTTAGAGTTAGAATACGGCATTCGAACATATTGCCGGTTTTAGAAGTAACGAAGGCGAATTTGCGAATGTCTTACGATTAATAATGATTCAGATAATCCGGGAACCGTGATATTCGTTCGGAGGTGTAGCCATCGGTTCTCTAAACCGTCGGGAATAGAATTGAAAAGGACGACATTGATAATAACGACGATAGTGAGGAACAAAACGTCACAAATACGAATTAATCTGGAATACGGAATAAATTACCTAAAAGATAAGAGGTGGAAATTGATTAAATCCGTAGGAAAACTTGATGACGAGTTAGTACGAACTGAAAAGGCCTCGGGAACGTTTAATAATACTGAAAGTGCTAATAATAATACCGAACTAACTCGAGGAAGATGGTACGTGCGAACTTTTTGGAATTAGACGACGAAGAAGCAGAAACACGATGAAAAGTTTTTCGGTAGTACATACATACATATATATATATAATAATATAAGGATAGAGTAAATATAAACATGTATGTACATTATATATATATATTTAAATGTATATATTATAATATGAATATGCTTGTATGTAAGATAAACGGCCGGCAGCAATTTAAGTACAAAGGTAAGGTTGCTAGAAATCAGGGCAATTTCCGAAGGTAGATAATTGATATTGAAAAGAACGGGCGTATAAATAATCTGTTTTTCTAGGAAGGCTATTTTGTTCTTTAGTTTTTTTTAATATTGAAAAAAACTTAGTATGATGGATGATTCTGGATTCGCTCAAATAAAACGGTACAGAGCTAACGATAGAGCCAGAGAGAAAAACAATTTTGGTTTTTTGCTCCATTAATAAGAATAACTTTGATACATATTTACTTTAAGCGTAAGAATATATGTGTGTACATAAATGTATATACATGTATATATCTATATATATATATATATATATATATATATATATATATATATATAGATATATACATGTATATATATATATATATATATATATATATATATATATATATAGAGAGAGAGAGAGAGAGAGAGAGAGAGCAAATGGTGGAGAATCATCTATCAAAATTTAAATTCGGCTTTTAACCTATATTCTTTCGTTTTTAATTCCTTCATCCGCCATTAAAATCGCGACTAACCGCCATTTCGTTAAATAACCGAAATACTTAATCCGTAACTTATCGATTTTTTTTTTTTCTTTCAATTAAAATTACGTCAACTTCGTACAAAATTACGAGAAGCCAGACAGGAGTCGAAAATCGGTAAGGAAAAAGAATAAAAAGAACATTAACGAAAACTATACTGAAAAAATTAAACGTGGAGCTTCACAAATGAAATAATGATGAAAATCAGGAAAACGCAAACAGCTCACGAAAGGATAAAATTTAACGTCAAGTTAAAAGACAGAAAAACCAGCACCAAATTGGCTGACAGGGTGGAGCCAGTATCAAAATTAAAATGGACGTGGGCCGGATACGTGTCGCGTAGACATGACGGCAGGTGGACAAAACATATCCTGCAATGGTGCCCTTTTGTATTCAAAAAGGAAAAAGGGCAGACTAACAACACGTAGGCGAGACGACATTGCCAAACTTACAGGGATCAATTGGATCTGAGTGGCACAAAACCGGAATCGTTGAAAACATCTGGGTCATGCGTACACCCAGCAGTGAGTTGATATAGGCATAACGTGATATATATATGTATGTATATAAATTAAATATTTATATAACATACGTTTATAAACATATATATATACTTCTATTTATATATATACCTTTATAAATACATATATATATATGTGTGTGTGTGGGGGTGTATATATATATATAATATATGCGTTCGTATAACTTTCAAATATATATTAAAAAAAATATAATAATCAAAGTGAAATACGAATCTTGTGAAGTAGACTGCTGACAGCCAGAGCGATGGTGAGTGAACGTGTAAGGTAGCGCAGCAGGGAGATGAACACTTAAAGAAGATAGCAACAAAGAAAGTGCTTGTCAAATGCTTTAGACGTCATATAACTCCTTTTCATTCTCTTTTATTTTATTTTATTTATTTATTTTTAATGTTCAAAGTTTCCTCTCACAGAGGAGGACAACGTGACACGATCGGACGGTATTAATTATTCGGTATATGGTCGAACGTAAATTTTAAACGTGCGCACTTAACGAACAAGTTGACGTGGACGAAAAAGGAAAACTTATAAAAAAAACCCGACAGGACGCTCGAAAGTTTTCAAATTACTTCGGTGGTATCCGCTTAGAAAATTTTCAGACACACGTCAAAAAACTCTTCTCGATGAGATGGTAGTACATAGAAACGATGATGCTGATGGGGATCGTTTCGTTTAAAATATTCAAAAGCACTCCCGTTCATAACGGCGCTTCCTAAATTTCGCGTACTTCCTTTTTTTCTTTACCAAAACATTCAGTCCCACCGCCGTCCGTCGTTTCGATAGTATCTCGTTTGCAATATTCTACATACGCGCGAAACTAATTTTATGCATCGTCGTCTCTCTATATAGACGTTTTTTAATGTCGAATGGATCGAGCGGTAAACAACCATCCAGAAGATATCGTTCAGCGTATACGTAGTAGTGAATACTTTAAAGTGAAAGTTCGACTTATTACTTATACGTAATATATATTAACGTCGTGACGAATGTCGAAAAAGCTAATTATGAAGTAATTAACGTTTCGAGATATCGGTCGCACGTACGAATATATATATATATATACATATATATATATATAATCACGATACGCCTATATCAACCCACTGTTGGGTGTAGGCAGACTCTAAACTTTATTTCGTCTGTTCCCTAATCCCTGTAAAAAACATACGATCTTTGAGCTTGATTGCGAGTGCTTTCCTCTGAATACATATCATATCATCGTCGAGTCGTAAATCTTTCACTAAGCTGTCGTGATTACGAGATGTCAATGTGATAGAGGAGATATCGCTACTGCTCTACGTCGCGAGCCAATGGAACACATTTTTCTAAGCTATTTTCCAACCGAATATGATCATCTTGTTCGAACACGACCACGTCCTCTTTTAAACTTTTCCATTCCTGAATTATCATACGCCGATAGCATTTACACGTAAAGTTCACGTTTCAGCGTTGTCGAGAAATATCGAAAAAACTAGATTTTCACTTTCCTCGATGCTGCCTTAGACGTTCCTAACTGTCTCAACCCGAAGCCTAAAGCATCCGATTAAAATTTTTCTATTCTTAATTTCGGTTTCAGATCCACCTCGAATTTCTGTAACTGTCGAACACACATTTATATATATATATATTAAAAAATTTCCATATTTGTATATTAAATTCAAATAATGAAGTATTTCGATCTTATACATAGTTCCAAGTATTACCGTGTAACAGTTACAACGGCTACCAAATATGTGCTGCAGAACAATTCTGAATCTTCCAGTCTGTTCGCACGGCATTGAAGTTACCATATATATATATAAGTTACCATATATATATATATATATATATATATATATATATATATATATATATATATATATATTATATATATATGAAAATTTTTTTGATAGTTGTGACTGCAGTCAGTATTCATTTATAAACGGCATAGGAGATTATACACGTACAAGCTTGCAACTAAAATATAAACGCTACAAACACAGAATTGAGCACACGCTATTACGATGTACAGCTGACATTATTTTTTCTCCAAAATTTATGTTTTGTGTATGATACGCATAAAAAAAACCTATATATTGTTTATAATATTAACTTAAATATTTATAAATTTATACACATAGGTAGCTTTATGATCAGTATGCAGATTTTATTAGTGGTTTTTGCTATATTTTTTATTTTATTGAGCAGATATATATTTTTTAATATAGTATTAAGAACTGTGTATGCTTTTAATTATTAATTTCGTTATTTTTTTTCTTTGTAATATATATTTATTTTGTAAATACACTTTTTACCTCTCTATGTGTCTACCTAAAAGAATATTAATTGGCGCAACATATTGATACTTACGTTCTATTTGCGATAAGTTAACATTTGATTTAGTTTATATTACAAGAATCCGCGTACAAAATATGACAATGCTTTCCTGTGAATTATTATCTACTATATTATTAGTAGTAGTAGTAGTATTATTACTATTAATGGCGTTAACAATTGTCGAGTCAGTATTGGAGTACAACGATTATGAAATTATTTAAACCGATGGCTCTATTGAACATTCTAAAAAGAGATATACAGCCGCTTTTTTTTATCACAGTAGAAACATATCTAAGTTGTTCCGCATATGCAAGCTTATCATTTTTTATGGAAATGTATGCCATATACGAGGCTGTTTCTTTTATTAGATTATAGAAGAAAAAAAATATCCTACTGCTCACTGATTCCATGAGTGTTCTTTTAGAACTATCTAAACTCCCGGAATTTTTAATGAGTATATTAGAAATATATCAATGGGTTCGCCAACTTCATAAGCGTGGAACTAAGGTGAAGTTTAAGTGGGTCCCTGCTCACTGTGACGTCCGTGGAAACGAGATAGCGGATGCGATTACTCGATCAGGTCTAATTCCGGCTATTGAAACTACAATGGAGACAGATAATACCGAAGCTTAAGGAAATACCGTTCTTTTCAATCATATTTTGAATTTCAAAGCTTGTTAAAAGGTAAAAAATACGCCACTATTCAAAATACAATTCCAAAAGAGCCCTGGTTTAAACATGGGGATCTTCTCCATAAAGATTTTGCATCTGTGTTTATTAGACTAAGGAGTGGTCGTAACTGTTCACCTAGTCATCTTGCCCAATTAGGGATCATCAGAATGGGAGTTTATGAGACATGTAATATCGAAGATAGCGTCGAACATCAAATCTAATCTTGCACAAAATACAAAAATAGAGACAGCTTTATGTCTGAACTTTTATCGACAAGGAATACGCTTCCAATACAACTTGAAGCACTTATGGTAGATCCTATCTTTTTGGATGCGCGTAGATTATATAATTTTATTAAGGCTAATAATATAAGTTTACAGTCTGAACAATTCACTTAAACTGGCCAAAGTGTGAAAACTGAGCAAAAAAAAAAACCTATTAAGCCTACGGCTTCGTCGTTAAGTTTATTAACATCTTCTAGTAGTTAAACCTACAGATTTAGAAATTCACTACAGTAATATATGCCGCATTGTTTGTCTAGGATTTCCGCCCTGGCACGCAGCAGAATTACCAATCATTTCTGCATTAGACATGCGCATCTTTGTTTTCCAGTTCCATTGTCTCCTAGGTAAATCCGTTTAACTTCTTTCCTCGGGTCGAATTGGAATTTGTCGTATGTTCTATATTCTTTTCACACGTTGTTTTCCATTTATTAAACTCTTTCATATATTCCGCTAATAATTAATCCATTGTCGAAGGTGATTTCCTGGATTTAAGTCTCGATACTGGTGCGGATCTTATAATCTTATCTGTTCAGAGATTATCAGTTCGGGACGGTACATATAAAATTCATTTCTATCTCCGAATAACGCTACCCTCGCGACTAATTTCAGCTGGAGCTCTACTATACTGGAATCCAAAAATAGGTGTTGTAGAAGCGTTACTGATATGATTCGTAGTGCTCGTTTAATATTACATCTACATTTTTAGCATAATATTGCACTAGACCGATGAACAATATTCGGCTGTGTTGAGTATACAAGTAGCGAAGAAGAAATTCCGAGTGTTCTTGTATCAGCACCCCAAAGTCGAATCTGCGAGTATTTTAACGAAATTTATACGTGCTTTTTTTAACCATTTGGATAAAACCTTTAAACGCTTAATATGTTAGGATAAAGTGCGGTCTATTGTCACGCCTCAATATTTTCAGTATTTTGTATTTGTTAAAATTGCGAATTAAAAAGGATTATACGCGCACTTTGTACCTGATCTTAGTTGGAAATAATTGTTCCAGCGCTGCGTAAATTTAAGCGTGATTGCCAAATATTAGACATTATATGTCTAATAATTTTTTAAACTGTTTTCATAAGCAAATAAGAGTCGACGCGAGAAATACTGAAGTTGAGTTATTGATTTAATTTCGTCTAAGTTACCGGTGACTCTGAATTCAGAAATAATGACGACGCTGACGTCAATTAAAAATAAGGGGTTAAGATTTAAAATATCGACTAGCAGATTATTGGGCTGTCTTGTATAAAGAATATTTATGTAGTATGAGAACACACATACTGGCAGATGACTCGGATAAAGCCCTTATAGAGTATAACCCTTACTTCCAACTGAAGCCGATAATTATTTGGAGATAATAATCCTAATTAGTTCGTCAAATATATGCTTTTCTTATTTACCTCCTGAAGTTAGTAATTTATGATCAAAATTAGTCCAACATATTTTTTAAGTTTGTTGCTTGTGAAATAGTTTGATACTTTCAAAAGTTTATTATTTCGAATTTGTCGTCAAAGGATCGTGTAAAATAATTTTCGACAAAGTCATTCCCCATCTCTTTCTATGCAATACTTGTTAATCTTACAACGATGCTCTACTTTATAATATTCAGTCGAGTTATCTCGTGTAATTCATATTTAAAATTTGCCGAATATAATACACAACTTTCGTCCCTTAACGTTTATATTGAATTTGTTCCATCTACATTTAGATGAAGTCTTTCTTAATGGCGAACCAACTTATTCCGCGTATTTTGTTGGGGTTTCTATTTAAAACAAAATCCGAACGTTTCCCCGGTTAATCTTTTCGATTCGGTTCTTTTAGTCTGATGTCGCGTTTCTCAGACTACTTCTTGTTATCAATAATTTCTTCACGTCACATTTCCATAATTATCATTCTGTCATTTCCATCGCATTGACTCTGTTTCACTATATAAAACATGTCGACGTGTGCAGGCTTAATCGTCGTATTTCAGTGTTGTACTCTTTTATGTATACAAAATTCTTCGTCAGCCGAAACGCTATTCTACAACCCAGAGAAGGCGGACGGGTTTTGTTGTTTTTTGAATAACTGAAAAACTAATCGACCAACATTTTTTTAATGAACTTTTATTTAAGAATAGGAAAACGAGAGATCAGCCTATAATCATTTGTGGAACACAATACCGTTCAGGCGACCGCCATTGGCACCACAATACGTTCATTCAGCCTTTATAAAATGTTCCAACACTTTTTCTAGCATTATTTTTCTTCTTCGTCGTCGTTGTCTGTTTTCAGACGTCGTGACCATCGTAAGCATTTTTTAACTATTTTTCGCCATTCATTCCGATTCTGGGCCGTTTCCGTCAGTTGACGATGATATCCTCGCTGTACGTAGAATGTAGTCATCGAGTCGGTGGTCATCCTCTATTTCTTTTTCCTTCTACTAATCCCTGTACGATCGTCTTTTCCAATCCATTTCGGCGTATAGCCAAAAAAACTGAGAGCTCTTATTTTTATCTTCTGTACCAGTCTATCATTTTCCTCTATTTCCAGATCTGTCAAAATTGATATGTTAGATCGATGTGCAGTCCACGGTATTCTGTGCATTCCTGTATAACAGATCATTTCGAACGCTTCTAACTTACGACATAAAGTTTTGTTTAGCATGATTCAGATCCGTAGCTCACTATCGAAAATATTAGCGTTTCGATTGGTCTCTTCTTAGTTATTATCCGTATAGAGAGGTCTTTCCATATTTTATTTAATTTTCCAAGGGCACTTTTAGCTATTCCGATTCGTCTTTTGATTTTCATCATTTCCATTACTCGTGATATATGCTCCAAGATATATGGTTGAAGTCTGTTTTTCGATGTCTGGTATAGACGTAAATGTTTCAGACAGTTTTCCAGCCCTATCAATGGTGATTATAGTGCATTTCGATCGATTTAATATTTAATTTTTCGACTGAAGTGTTCTACTCGTTTTAAAAGTGTTGCTATTTCCAGTTCATTCGCTCCTAATAGTACCGTATCATCTACATTTTATAAGTTACACTTTTTTCTTTCACCAATCGTTATTCCTCCATTCAAATTTTCAGTTGCTTGGCGCATGATCCATTCACTATATATATATTATAATGTACGGGTGACAGTATGCAACCCTGTCTCACCCCTTTTTTTGTTTGAAAACTTTAAGATAGGTGTCGATCTATTTTTATACGCGCAATATTATCTTCGTATAATTTTTTTATTATCATTACGAGGTGTTCAGATACTTCGAATTCCCTTAAAATTTTCCACAATGTGTTCCACTCAACCATGTCAAATACTTTTGTTTAGCTCAGGAAGCATAATATTGCTGGCGTATTTAATTCGTAGCATTTTTCAATTATTTGCCTTATAATGATAAGCTGTTCTCGCGTGCCTTTTCCCGGCATCAAACCTGACTGTTCTCAGTATAAAAGGTTTTAATCGTTCTTGTATTATGTACAGCATTATTTTACTGATATGATCGATAAGAGCAATAAGTCTATAATTTTGACAATTGTGTCTATCTCCATTCTTGTAAATTGGTACATATACCGATTTAGTCCAGTCGTTTGGCCATTCTCCTTTGATCCCTATTTTTTTGACAAATTGCATGTATTATATCAACAGACTTACCTTTGATTTGATCATCTGTGCCACTATACCGTCTTGTCCTGCAGATTTATTATTTCTTAATTTGTTTATTGCCTGTTCGATTTCCTCTCTAAGGATATCCGGTTCTTGCTGTAATATATTTGAAGTTGATTTATACGTTTCCGATGTATTATTCGTGTCTGTTAATTCTTTGCAATATTATCTTTTGATAATTTCTTGTTTATCTGTACTAAGTTTTCCATTTCGGTCTTTTATTGATATGGATCGTGGTTGGAAAGTGTTGGTTAAGTATTTTACTTTTTTAAATAAATCTTTTGCCTCGTTCTTCTGAAAATGGTTTTCTATTTCATTACATATTTTAATTACGAATTTTTTTTTGTCTTTTCGAAGTCTAGTATTGAGTCTTCTTGTATATTTATTATATTTTGTTCATTTGTCATTTTTTTTTTACATCTTGTGCTTTTATTTGTTGTCTCTGTTTGATTATCATCCATGTTTCCTGAGTTATCAATGATTTTTTAGATTTACCTATGGATTTCTGTATTTCAGCTTGTTCTAATATATATCTGTCTTATGCTCGTTTATTTTATTTTTCGTTATGTTATTTACTTGTTCGATGACTTTTGTTATGGATTGTTCATTACAACCTAGATACCGTCTATTTGGTTTTGTTTTTGTTCTTGTTGTACGTTTTAGTTTTAAACATATTTCCGCCACTAGTGCATTATGATCAGTGCCGCAATCAACACCGGGATAACTTTTCACATCTCATCTAGCATAGGTCGTTGAATTTTTAAAAGTTCTTCAAAAATCCGAGTTTTCAGGTCTTTCAGATTGCGTGATTAACTGAACACTTTGAGTCCCGTATCAGTCATATATGACTGATATTTTTCATTACCGCCAACCCATATATGTTTTTTTTTTTATAAATGTGATAACGCTAATTTCTAATTTTTACTCCATATTAAAAAATATCACTTTCGAATCACTTTTTCTATTTCTTTTAGAAACGAACGAAAAACAAAAAAAAAATGTTAGTCATTTACGACTAACATATCGTCTGTTATCGCACATATGTTTATATTGAAAGTATAAAGTTTTCATTTGAAACTTTCATTATGTTCCACGCACTCAAAATTATTTTACATTAATTAGATACTAAAAAACTCTTACATAAAAGTGTCAGTCATATTTGATTAACACTGTTTTTTACATTACAAATGAACTACAAAACCTTGTTATCAAACAAAAATTTAACTTTTAATCAAAAGAGTTACAAAGTTACAAATGTTAGCCACAAATGGCTAACATTGAATCTTTTATCATAACCATAATTGACTGACATGTGTTTGTTACCGTCAAGGTTCAAAATGTGGCTTGGAGCTCAAGGTGTTAATATTTGACTTTTAGCCCGCTGGTGATTATTCATCATTTATATTCATCACCCCTTAATATCCGACAACCTCATCTTAAGTTGATTACATCTATGCATTTGAATTTAGTTTCTTGTGGGCATATCGCGATTGGGTTATTTATTGCGATTAATATTTGTAATTCTGGATATTTGTTTTTAAAACTATTCAGATTCCACGATATTATTTGGTTCATTAATGACCCTAGTTTTGAAAAAATAATGTTTAACTTCCGTTAGCATAGATCGGAAGTAAATTCTTCTATAATTTCTATTCGTTGATGCGAACCTTTTAACACATCATAACGTCTAGGTTACTTAAAACAGGATATCTGTGTTTATATTCATGGAAATATTCTTTACATGACTGAAGAAGCTGTTTCGTGTTTTGGGTCTTGTCAGTGTGATGTCGCTTAATTTAAGTAATGTATATATATTTTCCTTCTAAATTTTTATTATGGGCTTTACTATGTAAATCTGTTATGATTAAGTGGAGCTTGTTCAGGGTCGATGTTGTTCAAGAAAATTTGTTATATTATCAGTGTTATTGTTAAGGTATTTTAATGTTGGCGTGAGTGATTGATTAGTTGAATTAATAGTACCCTGGATTTTTGGTAAGTTGTCAATTATTTGTTGACAGTAATCTGCTTTACATTGATCGTTTTCTTCGAAATTGGTAATTGTTCGCATTTAATTTTTTTCGGTGTCTAGATGTGCATAGTTAGATATACTTCATGATTCAATTTTATTTTCAGATTTGTGAGTTTCGTGTTTGGTTTTTTTATATTTTGTTTTCATTTACCCAAGTGTTGGTCACAGATTCATTTTTGCTTATAGATGATGAGTTTTCTGAAATGCTCGTTTTTTGTTAACCTTTCGATGGCTCATGTTTTCGGTTGTATCATTGAAAGCGGCTGTTTTAGTGAGTAATAAATAATATGCACGGACTCATTTAGCGCATTGCAACATATGCAACACTAAATCCGAATTACAAACACCGACACAATCAATCTAAAATACATTAACCATAAACTAACTTCAGCAAACAACGAACTTGCGTTTATACGGACTCCGGCATGTTCAGAAATTGCAGGCAACGAAGTCGTAGATATTAAAACGTACAGAAAAAATCTAAAAACAGTTAAATCTAAACACACGTCAGACTTACACCCATTCGTATCACAAAAAATTACAAAACTATACCGACAACATTGGAAAACTTGTTGCACTCGCACACACCTTTATCAGAGTAAAACCCAAATTAGGGCACTATATGACATCGGTACAAAAAATTAGACGAGAAGAAGTAGCATTAGCCAGATTAACGCCCAAGGCTCACATCACAACACTTACTGAATGGAGATCCTGCACCAAACTGCTCCACATGTAATACTTAATTACAATTAAAACGTGCGCTATTGTAAACAATATGATAATCCACGACATATTTATAAACTCACAAATAACACAAGACAATCAATATAAGATAGTCCCCAAATAATTGAAAAATTCCTAAAATTCCTCACAGTTATAATTCATAACATATAAACAATACACAGACGCAAATTATCTCAGTAATCGAGCGTCTTTAAATAAAATTTAAAAAAATAATAATAATTTTGACGTTTTATTCTTATCATTGTTCCATACGTGTTTTTGGTTTTAATATTTATACTTATTTTTGGGTTTCTTTTCAACCTCGAGAATTATATTAATAACTTGAAACAACTGTTTCTAATTTATCGCTGCTAATAATGAAAACCTGCGGTCTAATTTTTGGAATATTCGTACCACGAATAAGACGCTTTAAAATAGCGACCTTAATTAAAGCGCGCGTTTTAACGACAAATTATTAAAATATTCTTTTCGGAGTAAAATGTTTTCGATGGTTCTCACTTCTAAGCTTTGCACACACAAAAAGGAAAAAACAATTTCTGTATGGAATTAAATTTCTAAGCACGAATTCGTACCAGCTTGCAGCACCGTCACTAGTTACCGCCGCTGCATCGATAATCCACTCTTTTCGAGATGACGCATAATTCGATCCACTCATTTCTAATTCCGAGAACTTTCTTAGCAAAAATACAAATAACGATAAATGGACCTTAACGGACAAATTAATTCGAACTTGCGATGCTTGTTTCTTAAATTCAGTTTGATGTCTTCTTCTCGTTTCAATTTTTAATGCTGTTTAATTTTATAAAACTATTTTTTATTAATAATTAGATACAATAATTTCGGAACAACCGCGTACAAAAAGAAAAAAAAAACGGTTTATTAACAAAAATAAAATAATATATTAATAAACGCTGGTTTACGTTTCTCAAGCAACAACCAGAACTAAACTGAACTAACTCTAACATAATTAACTATATTGACAATACTACACCTTGATTGCTTCTTAATTGGCTAATCACCATTCTCCACTGGCCAATCACCGTTATCCAGGCTGGAAGCCTTTTTTTTTAAATGATTAATTATTTATTTTGTCTCGTTTGCTGGTATTTATTGAATTCGGTTATTTTCATTTATATATTTTTATTATATAAACAATAAATATTACACACACACACACACATATATATATGTATATATATATATATATATATCATCATCATCATCATCATCGTTGTCGCTTCTCTTTGCGTACATCTATATTTGCTTTATAATCTGTTTCAAATGTTTGTATATGCACCCCCGAAGAGCCTACTTACTTTCCTGATGCTATTCAATATCGTACTAGTATCTTAGATGTTGCTTTGGTCAAAAATGTTTCTATTGCAACTCCTGTTTCAATAAGTTGTTTGTCCTCCACCCACAACCCTATTTTCACTACTATTGCAGGAAGTAAATTAAACATAGCCGATATAGTTCTGCCCGATTTCCAAAATGCAAATTGGGCAAGATTTAAGGAGTATATTAACAATAATATTAATTTGCTTCTTAAGCTACACAGTCCTGCTGATATTGCCCATCATTTATCAACTCTTACGAAGTTAATTAATTCTTCGTCGGAACTTTTTATTCCGAATAAACCGCTTAATAATTATCCGCATATGGCACTACCAACTTGTATCGTGGTTCTCATCAAACTTAAAAATTATATTAGGAGATCGTTAAGCATCGTTTCTCTAATCGTTCTCAAAATTTGAAAAACATGTTTAATTTTCTTAACAAATTGGTTAGTTTTCTCTTGCTTAAATTTAAAAATTACAATTTCAATTCAACTTTCTCTAAGCTTAAGCCTAATGATAGTCGGCTATGGAAAGTTTGCAGACAATACACGAGACAGCATACAGCTCTTTCAACACTCTACGATTCACAATTAAATTACTATGTTTACAAAAATGAAGCGAAAGCTGAATTTTTAGCATCAGAGTATTCCAAAGTTTATAATCGTAATTCTAATTTTGCATCTGGCTATTAAGTGAGAAAATTCATTCAGCTGTTAAAAAATTCCTCAATGCCAATCCACTGCCCAATATTTTCCCTCTTGTCACTCCAAGTGAAGTCCTTAGCAATATTAAAGCTATAAAAGTAAAAGGTTCGTCAGGGGATGACAATATTTCTACTCCCATTATTAAGAAATTGCCGCTAAAAGCTATTATTGAACTTACAAATTTAATTAATGCTATCTTTAGATTCGGTTATTATCCAAACAGTTGGAAGATAGCCAAAATTATTGCTCTTCCCAACCCCGGAAAGGATGCCTCATGTGCAAGTAACATACGTCCTATTAGTTTATTGAGCAATCTAAGCAAAATAGCGGAAAAAATTATACTATCCGTTTAAGACTTCATGCAGATAACCAAAAAATCATTCCTAACACACAGTTTGGCTTTCGTCCAGGTTATTCCACCACCCAACAAGTAGCACGAATCACGGAGTTTATCACGCATAATTTTAATCGTAATAAACATACTGGTATGGTTCTCCTGGATGGTAGCGAAGGCTTTCGATACTACTTGGCATAAAGGTATTATTTAGAAAATGATCAGTTTCCTCGTTATGTAATCAACGTTATTAGCAGCTATTTAGCAAACAGACTATTTTACGTTACCATCGATGATTCAAGGTCTACTATGAAGACGTGCTCAGCGGGGGTACCCCAAGGTATAGTATTCTGGGTCCCTTTCTGTTTACTTTGCTCTTATCTGATTTCCCAAATCTACCTGATATTCAGACTGCCGTTTATACAGACGATACAGCTCTTTTTCTGTACTTCTTATATACCTAAAGCAATTACTAATAAATTACAGTCAGGGATAAATTGTGTCTCTCGTTATTATAAAAAATGGCAAATTGATATTGTGATAAAACGGAGGCTATATTTTTCACCCGCAGGCGTCCCACGTTACCTGCTGAAGTTAAGGTCAACATTACCATTGTGAGTTGGTCAAAACACATGTTCCATACCTCTGGGTAGTCTTGGATAACAGACTAAATTTTTCTGAACATGTCAGTCATATTACCTTTAAAACTAGCAGGAGTATATCTGCCATATATCTACTAATCAACAGAAAATAATTTCTTAATGTAAATAAATAATTAATTCTGTATAAAACACTTATACGTCCCATAATGACGTACTGTTCTCTAGCTTGGAGTTTTATTTCAAATACAATAACAAGTTACAAGTATTTCAAAATAGGTGTCTCAGATGTGTGCTAAATGTCCCTAGATACCACAAAATCGTTGACATGCACGCTACCTTATGCTTTATATTAAGGACCGTATCTTAAATTTAACTCGTAAGTTCTGCGTTTACTAGTCCACGATAATAGTTTAATTTCCACCATCGGTAATTACGATTAACTCCAATTTATGTCTATAGTATAAACATAGGGGCTCAAACATAACCTGTTGTAACGTAATATGGTGATTATTTTAGGAATTATTATTCCTTCTTTGTTTATTTAACGTCTAACGTGTTTTTTCTTTTGTTTTATTATTACTATTTTAATTTTTTGTTTTTTGCTGTACAGTTTTTTTTTCAATTATTTTGTCAATTATTTTTTGCTGTCATTATAAGTGTAATTACTTCTTTTATTTATTACGGGTCTTTGTATTATTTCTGATGTACGACGAGCCATACTGGGTGTTACGTAATTATTATAATTTTTGGTTTGTGTATACTCACTGTAAATTATGTTGAAATATACGTTGTTGTTGTTTGTTTCATGTTTCACGTTGTGAGTTGCCCGGTATATTAGTCAAAATTTGAATATTTCTCTTCGACCGATCGATTTTGATTGTATTTTACCCTGCGCAGTTGGCACGTCGCCATCTCCTAATGCTACTATGTATTTCAGATTTCTTTTCGCGATATCTAAAACTGTTTCTTTTCAACGCGGTGTTAATTTAAGACTGAAAACTCAAATGATATATTTTAACAGTTTAAGTTCCAAAATATTAACAAGTATTGTCGCAGTAATTATTAATTAAGAAAACTTGTTTATTATTTAGCCTCGGGATTTCGGTTTCACGTAGGAACGCTACTGTTGGACCGGCTGCATTTGGCTTAAAAAATCGTTGTAATGCTGACGGAAGATCATATACGTTCAGCCTCGTACTTTTGACAATGTAGCAGAATGTGTTCTATTGTTAATTTATCATTGCGCAGGAACGAATCGGTGGTAATTCTCTTCTGATCCTATGAGTGAGAGTCACATGTCCTAGCAATATACGACGAATGACTATTTCTTCATGTCGTGTCAACGAAGGAGGAGATCGCCATAAATTATTATCAGCTTTGAATGAACGTAATTTGTTTGTAGTTGGTGTTGATAACCACAATATATTCCATTTCGCGCGGAGTTGTTCGTTTATTATGCTGCGGATATCTTTTGGATCTATTGGAAGATCAGGAGCAGGCCGCATATAAGCCGCCTCTTTAGCTGCTGTGTCTGCTAGATCGTTCCCAGCAATACCAGCGTGACTTGGAACCCATATAAATAATGGTTGAGGGGAAAGACTGTATGGTTAAGGTATAAGAGATTCGAGATTTCAATAACAATCATTTGGTGGCGTTTCAGTTGAAACACATGATGGAAGAGAAAGAAGCGAAATATAATAGAAAAATTTTTGTGGTTTTTAGTGAGGGCATAGCGAGATCTATTGCGTATAGTTCGGCAGAAAATACCGAGTATTGCTATCCAATTCTATTATTTACATCACAGTAGCGATAATATTTTATTTTTATTTTGAAGGAATCGAACTTTTTCGCGTTTATTAATAAACGATTTTACTAATGTAATTACCAATAAAAATATTGTTGCATGTATATTAAAGTTGTCAAATATCTCTGATATAAAATTAATGCCGAATATTAAACTTAATTTCTTTGCCTGTCAATTTATTTTTCTGAGGAGCTTTATAAATTCTGATATGGAATTGAGCCATATACATATAACAACGACGTCTGTGTTTCTAATCAGTTTAACCAATATAATAATAATGGGATTATGTTTATTATTAAAAATGACACGTCCCTTAAGTTAGTAGTTAATTTCGGCTATATTATTGCAATTATTATCGATAGATTTATTTTTATACTTTGTTATATATCCCCCAATGAACCTAGAATTCACCAGTTGGACTTTATCAATTGTATTATTAAGTCTATCAATTTCTTCCTATCATAGTTGGTGACTTTAACAAAAGGTTGTTAATCGTGAAATCAAAAATAACGTCAAATGAAAATTCTTTCATCTATATAAAATTCTTATTAAATAATGACTCAATCGTAAAAAATACCAAACAACCAACCCTTTCTAATTATAATAGTCGGAGTCTGACTATTTACTTGTTCATAGTAGTATTCAAAATACTGGATTAGCCAATGGCTTAAAAAAAAGTCTCAACTGCTAAACAAACATCCATCCAGAGAGTAGTGCAGGATGTTCTGCATCCATCTAATAAAGTGTCACCTTCAGCAGGCATCCCTTATAGAAATGCTGCTGCCAATAAGAAAAATACAGTTGTCAAATAATCATTAAATCCGATAGTATAGGGGCTTTTGACAAAGATTTAAAACTGAAAGTGTGCCCTGTTAATAAAAAGGTTAAAGTAACTTTTATACAAAAATTAACAGTAATAGAGCCATCATTAATATGGAAACTAAAGATGACTCCGATAAGATTGCCTCGATCATTAGTGAACGTATAAAGGATGTAAAGGTCCATCAAGGGAAACTATTGGACCCGAATATTTGTTTGTTTAGAACAAACAATATTACAGAAGACAATGTCATTGAACACTTCCAAGTTTGTTTCCAGGAAAAACCTATTTCTATTACCAAAGTAACATTTATATTCGACTGACTCCTAGCCTCTATGGCAAGTTGCTTGAGGAGAATCGCTTCCGGATAAACTGGGAGTCTCTTACCTTTGCAGATTCAGTTTTGCAAAAAATATTGTTGTTATGGCCACACAGACAAATTCTGTAAAGCTGAAGAAGTTTATCTTAATTTTGTTAAAACCCACAAGGATATTACCACAAAGCAGTACAACTTTATAAATATAAATGAAACCCTTTTTAACAATAAAGTTATACAAAAGTGCATTAGAGTCATTGACCATACTTCCCTTATTAAAAGTTTCTCCGTTCAAAAGTTGTAGATCATTTAATATCTAAAATTAACTTTGTTAAGCTAACATATTTAAATGTTGATAATTCTTAAGCCTGTCAGCTTCTTTTTCTTAGATCAATCCTGGACAGTGATGTTGACATAGTTGTAATTGCTGACCTCTATGTTCATCGTGATGCTCTCTCTGTTTCTAATCCATTTATATCTTATTTTAAATGTATCATTCACTAATAAAAAAGATCACGATAAAAAAGTATCAATAGGAAATAGCGTGATACAAAAAAAAAAATGAAGTTAAGTACCTAGGGATGCACCTAGACAAAAAGCTAACGTGGAGGAGTCATATACAGAAAAAAAGAAAAGAATTACTAAAAAAGTTATACTGGCTCATAGGCTGCAACTCCGAATTGTCCCTGCAAAATTGGTTACTAGTATACAAAGTTGTATTAAAACCAGTCTGGAGCTTAATTTCAACTTTTCCCGGATTGCTGGAAACTGGCTAATATTAAGCTTTTACCGAAAAAGCTGGAAAAGATCCCAGCAGCTTAACTGGGTATCGACCAATTTCCCTGTCAAATTCGACAGATGAAGTTTATGAAAAGGTTATTAGTGAGAATACCTGCTGAAAGAAGCTGTCAGTAAAGGTGTTTTTCATCAGAACTAGGTTGGTTTTCGGAGAGGTGTCTTTACATGCTCTCTACAAGCTGGTTTCGGATGTAAGGCATTCCTTGGATGGCGGCTTGTCATTTCTTTTGATATCACAGGAGCTTTTGACAGCTGCAGATGGTCATCAATTATCAGTATTTTAAATTCATATAATTTGAATCGTTTTTGTTAACATTACTATAAATTATTTTTACATATACATGCTTCCCTGGCAGTTAGTGACTCTGTTGGCTGCAGGAGGCTGGTGTATGGGGTATCTCAAGGTTCCTTCAGACCTCACTTTGGAATATTCTGTAATCCAGAGTTGATCATCATATGGAGCAGCCCCCTGTCCTTTACTTGTAAGAGGTTTGAGCTGGTCTCTTATGCTGATGATCTCTGTTTAATCATTAATGTTGAGAAATATTATGATTTTGCTCTTATTGAAGTTGTTTGTAAATTACTTGAAAATACAATCAATGATCTAGATTTGTTGTTCTCTGCTCCCAAATGCAATTTTATTGTGTTTGGTGATCAAAAAATTGTACAATACATCAAAAACTTGAATCTAATTTCTGGTCAGCCTATTTCTCATACTAATAATCTTAAATATCTAGGTCCGATTCTTGACCATAAACTTACTTTTTTTCTCCATATAGAACACATACACAAAAATTGTGATTCTATATATCACAAGTTCAAAATGTTACCGCTAAATACCTTTGGATTGAAATACAGAGAGAGATTCTTTTTGTATAAGAGACTAATTCAGTCATTTTATGCATATGGCTCTCTTGTCTATGTTAACAAATGAATTTTGTACTCGATCAATAAGTACCAGAGAAAGTTTCTTCTTAATATTTCATGTTTATAACGTACCTACCTGTCCCACTTCTGCTGCTAATGTTATATCTAACAGAATGCAACTGGATCTTTTTGTCATTGGCGCCTCCATCATCTCAGAATTTTGAGTCGTTAGAGATGTTGCTAGTGTCCAGAATTTCCAGTTCCTTAATATTGATCAATTTACCTCTAGTGTTCTTCTTTTTAAAAAATATGTTCATTCCCCACTCATTGATTCTTGGAAAGCTAGGTGGGACTCAACTGGAAGGAAAACCTTTTGGTTTTTCCAAAAATCTTGGAACAATGTAAACTTAAAAATATTAATATAAGTTTTTATAATGCTCAGGTGCTCTCTGGTCATGATAAGTTTGGTTCCTATCTCTATAGGTTCCATCATGCTTCTTGACTCCTCTAGCACTGTTGATGATATTGAGTATTTAATGTTTGATTTCCCCTATTTGAGGATCTCAGAAATAAATTTAAAATACATAGAGGATAGCCTCTTGTATTCTCTGAACATAACCATGTCAGTCTCCTGCTGTACATGGAGTTGTCAATGCAAATAAAGTTTAAAAGTGGGGGATACATTTTTTAAAAATTTTTTGCCTTTTTTTTTATGTTTCATTCAACCGTGAATCCACAGCTTTTATTCACTTTTTACCAATATTAATACTTAATAATATTGCCTGAAGCTGTTTTTATAATTATTCATTTTTTTTTTCGTGACATAGATGTTCTTTCCCATTTGTATACTTACAGTTGTTTTTTAATTAGTATCTTTAAGAATATTTTTGTTTATGTTTATTTTGTTATGCAATTGCATTCTCTGGGTTATTTTGTTTTAATCTTTTTGATAATGTAATTGTTTTTCCCCTATAACATTATGTATGTATATAATCTCTTTATTTTCTTTTTTGTTTTTTTCATTATATTAAATTTTGATCACTTTGAAATGTATATGTATATAATTTTTTTTGTATAAAAAAATATGCATTTTAATATTTATATGCTACTCATTTTACACACACTATTGATGGTCTAAGGGACTATGTTTATCATCCCTTATTCCATCCTATTTTTTTAAGCACACATTGCAGGGAACTATCATACCTCCTATTTGTTTTTATACTATACTGATTGTTTTTCTTTTGTTCTTACACACATTTTACACTAGTTCCCTGCACCTTTGTAACGACAAATTATTTAATACATTTACCCCACCGTGTAAGTACGGATTGAGGAACCATTTAAACAAAACCCTTATATTATTATTATAACTAGAGATTCTACCCAAGCACAATGATAATTAGGGGTAGCTACCCAAGGGGGTGTTTCACTTTTTGGTCTCCGCAAATGGGAAATATCTATACTAAAAAATAAAATACTTATTTAAATTTCATACAATTTCATATAATCCCTATTTATAATTAGCGGGCCCAATGGGTTGCTGCCTTTAATGATCTCCGCAAGTAGTGGCAAGTCTTTACATTAAAAAAGACGCATCTAGTGGTAGCCGGTCACTGGAGTGTGGTGTACTACAAGGTTCTGCCATGGGACTCACACTCTTGAATATACTCTACTCTAGGGTCCATTTCATTATAGAGGAATTTTTGTGTTTTATCTGTAAAAAGTTTCAAATAATTTTTAATGCTGATGATTTTTGTATGCTTTTCAATATTGATAAACATTTGATTTTAACCTAATTCAGATGGTGTGCTAGGAACTTGAAAAAACTATAAATAGTCAGGCTCGCATTTTCTGCGCGCAAATGTCAATTTATTGTATTCGGTGATCAAAGAGAGTAAAAAAATCGTAAATTGATATCCAATCAATCAGTCATACAAACAATTTAAAATATCTTGATATGATTGTAAACTTTCTTTTAGTAACATTGAATATTTTCATGGGAAGTGTGATTCCATATATTTTAAACTTAGAAGGTTGCGGCCTAACACTTTTGGAATCAAGCACAAAGGAAGAGTTATCCTTTATAAGTGCCTACTATAATTTCTTTATAGGTTTAGGTCAGTTATTTATATAAACGATAAAGTATTCAATGTTGTCAATAAACGTTGGAGAAGGTTTATATTCAACATTTCATCGCTTTATAGAACCTGATCCATATTAGCTATTAATGTGGTCTGTAACTCTGAATCTTTTTGTCGTTGGTGTCTCCATCATCTTTGAGTATAAAGTTGTTGGTGATCTTACCCATGTTAAATAATCTCCAGTACTTCAATGTTAACCATGTCAGTTTGAGTTCTTTGTATAATACCGGCAGTATTAAAAAAAAAAAAATTTTTTTTCACTTTTATCCCATTGGCAGTTGCGGTGGGAGAGTTGTCAAACTGGAAGGTAGACCTATATGTTCCTCCCAAAATTTGCTAGGTTGAAGAATATTGAAATTAATTTCTATAATTCTCGAACGCTCTCTGTCCATGGCAAATTTAGTACCTATTTACGTAGGTTCCATCTTTCTAGTAACTATGAGTTGTGATTTCTTCAATATTAATGCCTCTGTTGCTGTTGATCGACATTGAACATTCAATATTTACTTTCCTAATGGTTCCTGATTTACATAAGTTTAATATTACTAATGACGAGTCGTTAATTCCGAATAAAAATAATTTCCACCAACTACTAGCATATAGGGTGGCAGCTATGTATGGGAAGTTCAGAAGAATGATATCAAATATTGTATTTTATTTAAACATTGTTATGCGGTATTAATTCATACTCATCTTTCATTGAAGCGGTCAGCACTTCACCTCTCTTTTAAAAAATTTACATATATATATTATATATTTATATATATTATATATTTATATATATTATATATTTATATATATTATATATTTATATATATTATATATTTATATATATTATATATTTATATATATTATATATTTATATATATTATATATTTATATATATATATATTATATATTTATATATATTATATATTTTCTTTTGTTTATATGTTGCTAATTAATTATATCGTATTTTTGCTTTCGTTTATATACTTTTATACTCTTACGTAATTATATTATTTCGTTTACTTAACGCTAAGTCATAAACTCATTTTACACCAGTTCTCGATGTGTACTAACCCAACCTTTTACCATCTTATATTTAAGTCAGACATCGCGGATAGTTGCTATATATCTGTTTTTAATGTTCAACGTTTTTCAGCTCCGTCTTCATTCGATTCATTCTAGCTCTCTGCGCGTTTATAAGCTCAGTTTCATAAATAAACTTAAGTTTGTAATAGGGATATATATATACACATATATAAAACGTAACACGACTATGAACTTACTACACTTTGTAGCTAGAATGCGTCTGATAAAATTGTATCGAATTTTTTTCGAGCGTAGAATGAAGCTAATGAATTTTGTTACGAACTTAAAAAAAAGTCACGCAAAATTGGAATTAACAAACGAAATTCACAAGGGGAACGTAAATCATAGTGAGTATGAAATTGCGTAGAAATGTTTGCGTGCGATACTCCGTTCGTAATTAATTTAGACGCGACGTTCGAGTTGATGACATATCCGTTTTTTTTCTTCTTCATAATCGTTACATTCAATAAAAAATTCTGGACATAAACGACCATAAAAGAGACCCCACATAGTTTATTAATGAGATTGAATTTTCTGTAATTTTAAAACGGCTCTCCCAAAATTAATAGCATATACATATAAATGTTTATCATGTTTATTCAATAGATTACAGTCATTCGAACAAAAATTACTATCGCCGATCAACAATATAAGATATGCGGACGACAGTCTTGTTTTATCAAACAGACAAGAAGATTTACAAAAACTAACGAATAAAATTGTAAACCATTGCCGTAAATATGGAATTCTAATTAATGTCGCTAAGACAACGTTTTTGCAAAGACGAAATATGTATTGAAAATTAATTAAATATCTTTGCACAATCCCGGAGGATAATTTTACCTCAAGAAAAGAGATAGAAACAAGAATAGAACAGACGAGGAGGAAGTTTTGCGAACATGAAGAATCCTTTAATTAGACGGGAGCTAAGTGTCGAACTGAAATTAAGAATGCCTCGCTGCAACATATATTTTCAGTTTTGTACTATGGATGCGAGCATGGACAGTAGACGCGATATTGGAGAACAGGCGTTTGAACTTTATATATACCGTCGCATGTTACGTATCTCATGTATAGAAAAAATCACTAATAAGGAGGTGCTCGATAGACTGGGACAAGCAACCGGAAGTCTTGAACAACGTGAAGGAAATAAAATGGAAATATTTGATGCGCTGATCTAAATACAAAATGTTTTAATCATTCGCGGGAAAGAGATCTGTTGGCCGGCCACAAAATTCGTGGATGAGGGGACTTACACTGCTGGTTCGACTACTCGTCAGAAAAATTATTCCGATCAGCCGTTTCAAGGCATAGCCTGTGAATCATCAACCTTCGTGTAGGAGATGATGCATGAAGCAGAAGATCGCCATTAAACATCATCATCACAGATGACTTATTAACGCGCGTAAATATATAAATAAACAAATCGATATTACTTACCCAGCAGACGTCCTACTACGGACCTTGAAATCAACCGAGCTCGATCGTTTAGTCTGAAACAAAATATAATCGCGTCTATTTTATTCCCAAGAAAATATTTATACGTTAGTACGCTGTATTTATAATAAATCAGTTTTGTTTTTTTTTTTTACGAAAAATTCCAAATTTCGGTTTACGAATTAATTAAACCTACAGTGGATGATTTTTTAAAAATTAAAATCGAATTACCATTGAAAAGTTAAAAAAAAATGTAATCGCCTACTCAACATAGGAGCTCAGCGACGTCTTTAAATGTGGCATATTTAGCAAGAAGTGCTCTGTAGTCGGATAACGAGCGGACAACAAGTAATGTAATGTTGATATAGATCTAACGGATATATTTCTATTTAAAATATCTGAAGTAGCGGTTATATTTACAATTATAAATTGTTCTTTATATATGACTCGATATATGATTGTCGTTTAGTTTTATTTACGTTATTCCATAATTGGAATGGGATAAATGTCGAAATAAAAGGAATTAACGATTATTATTCGAATAAAATTAGCAATCGTGATTTTATTGATTACATTTTAACGTCCAGTTTTATTTCTCGTTTGAATATTGATCCGATGACGAATACGTACGTCTTCAATTACGTCTATAAATACGTGTCCGCTTTTTATTTACGATTGTCCCATGTTTGGCGTTCGATTACAACTTATTAGGCGCCTTAATATTAAAATGCTCATACTAGAATATATGCGAAATATTCTGAAATTACCTCGCCGTGTTAAGGGATATATTCTTAACGTATCGCGTACGATTACCTCCCCCAACCTATACATGAAAATGAGTTTATCACGTTTAATAGGTAATTACGATTCCCTGCAGCTAATGTTTGTGTATTACAACATATAAGCATAGACGTTAATTTAAAGGTAACGAGTCATTCGTTTATTAATATTGTTTTAACTGTTAGCGCGATGTTATATTAATTATTTTCATATTTAATCGTCAGTTTCAATTTGTTTGCCGGGTTTTTTTCCTTTTTGAAGTGAAACTTCTATTGACGCTCTATATGTGGGGAGTCAACACGCAAAACGAGCGAGATTAACGGACGGATAGTTAGCATGTACCGCACTACCCACATCCGCCTATCAAACCACGTTTTGTTGCATTAGGCGTGTTAACGAAATAACGGACGAATATATATATACAACGAGAAATCCGGCTATTAAAACGCAACTGAATAGAAAAATAAATCAACTGCGTAAAGTATTACGTGAAAATAAAAATGCAATGCTTACAGCATTTCTATCGAAATTACGGCCGACCAAAAAAACAAGATGATCACTCATTATGGAGAGCGACCAAACGTTTTCAACGGGCAATTTATTCCTGCGATAGAAAAACTCGACGGTAGTTGGGCTCGTACTAATTCGATAAAGCAGCGCTCTTTGCAAATTATTTCTGCGATGTATTCACACCGAATGCCCAAGTTAGTTACTCCACAGATATCCTTGAATACCTAGAAAAACCACTGCAAATGAATCCACCTATAACACCGGTTACCCCAAATGAGATTCAGCAACTTATTAAAAATATGAAACGGAAAAAGTGTCCCGGATTTGACTTAACCACAGCAGAGCTTTTAAATGAGTTGCCACGTAAAAGCATTGTACTCGTAACACAAATATATAACGCTGTCCTACGTAACCAATATTTTCCTTCGAGTTGGATGTTTTCTCAAATAATTGTTGTACCAAAGCCTGGTAAATCGTCTGAACTGGTTTCGTCGTACACCCTACTTCCTATTCTTTCAAAGCTTCTAGAAAAACTAATTTTAAAACAATTATTCCCAATATTATCTATGAATTCAATAACTACGAATTTTCAATTTGGTTTTCGTAAGCATCACAACGCTGTAGAACAGGTTTACCGATTAACAAAGATTATTGAAAATAGCTTGGAAAACAAGAATATCTGTACAACTGCATTTCTGGACGTTAAGCAAGCTTTTGATCGGTTGTGGCACCAAGGACTGTTCTACAAGCTTAAACTCATGCTTCCTCACCCTTTCTATCTACTACTTAAATCGTACATACAAGAGAGATACTTTCGAGTGAAAATAGCTGATGAATACTCAGATATTTTTCCAGTAAGGGCGGGCGTACCGCAAGGAAGCGTCCTCGGTCCAATATTATACTTAATTTACACGTCGTACGCCGATGACGCAGCGATCCTAGCCGTGGATAAGAGTGAAAACACAGCCACAAAAAAAAACTGCAGGAGTCACTCGGGCATGTAGAGACTTGGCTAAAACGATGGCGAAACTAAATCAGCGCATATTTCTTTCACAAATCGAAAAATTGAACGCCTACCAATCAAAATAAGCAACGTTGTCATTCTAAATACCAATAGTGTAAAATATTTGGGCATGCATTTGGACACTAGGCTGATTTGGGCTACCCACATTCAGAAGAAAATCGAGCATTTGAGGCTTAAAACCAGATCTATGTCATGGATGCTAACTAGTAAATCAGGGTTATCGTTGAAAAATAAAACTCTGCTGTATAAAATTGCCCTAAGACCGATTTGGGTATATAGTATACAACTATGGGGCTGCGCCAAAACGTCTAACTTACAGAAAATAAAACGATATCAAAATAGGGTATTAAGAACTATTACTGCAGCTCCCTGGTACGTCTCAAATCTTACCCTCCATAACGACTTAAACGTTATGTTTGTGGAGGATAAAATAAAAAGACAAACAAACAAACATGTTGCACGAATTAGCGTTCACACGAATCCACTTGCTACTGATTTGATGAATGATTCCGGTGAAATACGCAGGCTGTGGCGAAGTAAACCTCTAGACTTTGAGCATAGGTTTAGATGTAGTACTGCTGAGTACTGCCCTTTCACAAAATATCACTCATCTCATTAAGTCAATCACTAAATGACCTCTAAGATTGGTCAGTTGTGATGGGGAAAAAAAATATTTATACCGTTCGCATGTATCGCACTACCAACACCTGTGTTTCAAACCACGTTTTGTAGTGTTAGACGCGTCGACTTCTACACATACGTAGGCTTATTCTTATGTATATAAATATATTATTATTATTATTCTAACTCACTCGATGCCGAGTATGAGTGCCTTTTCTAATGATATCTGTTTCTGTTAAATAATTCAATGGCTGAATATTATGTATGAAATTAATCCAATTTTATAATTAGATTTATAACTGCAGTGTGCACATTCATACTGATCTGCTATGTTACTTCTTCGTCCTTTTGTGCGATTTTTGGCGATGTGAACACCTGCTAATCTTACTGTGTCTTCGGTGAATTTTCTCCATTCAGTTCTATTCAACGCACGTTCTGCCCAAGTCTTATTTTTCATATATATACATATATATATATATATATATGTGTGTGTATGTGTGTGTGTGTATGTGTATGTGTGTGTATAAACACCCCTATATATATGTGAGTGTGTGTGTTTATATACACACCCGCATAAAAATTTTAAGAAACTCTCGTTTTTAAGTTTCACTTCTTTCCTGCGCTCCGAGGCACAGATGTTCTCCTGTGTTGTAATGGTTGTGTATATTTTTTATTTGTTGCTTATCTTAATTAATTAATTTTGCATATCGCGGTAAGGGTAGTTCCGGTACAAGATATATTTATTGACATGTATTTTAATTATTTCATAAAAGATTTATTCATTTGTATACACACACACACACACACACACACTCACACTTTTCACTTTCACCATCAAACTTTTAGTTGACAAACGTAGAGACTGGTCTATTTTAAGTTATGTTTAAGTACGAAATTGACTAACATTCAAGGTTCTGTTTATGCACGACGCCAGGTTAGGTAGTATATGATGTCGTCCAGAATGGGACGTCAATGTTTTCTCCGTGATAAGTCAGTCGTATATATTTATATGCGAGCGTATAAGTACAAGTACAAGTACGTGTAATTTGTTCGAAGTTTACTTGAAAAGGAGAACATTTGATAAAATGACCGGATTGGAAGAAAGTATCGGTTCCCCTACCTAGAATGTTGTATCTGATAGTTCCTCGTTGTGGTAGTTTAACTAGCATAAAACTAACTGGAACTTCATAAAATTTTCATACCGTTTTCTACTTTATCAGTTGGCGGCCGAAACTTAAATTTAACAATCTACTATATACATACATAAATACGTATATATATATATATATATATATATATATATATATATATATATATATATATTTATATATATATATATATATATATTTATATATATATATATATATTTATATATATACATATAAATGTATGTAATACTTCCGAGTTTGGAACGTATGTTCGTCCGTTATATGACGTTTTGTTCAGGTCGAGGAAATCCGTATAGGTAGTATAAGTTTTCCTATTCGTTTCATCCTCTACCTATTCGTATCTAGTTAGTTTAAAATTAATCTCACGTGCTTAAACAAGTCCACTTTGCTAACTAACTGTTTGTTGGCGTACTTTAATTCACTTATAAATTCGACGTTTTGCGCAGCGGTTGTGGTTACAGTTGCGGGGAACAATGGTGGACAGGAAACAAGCGTAGATTTTCCACGTATATACATGCATATATATATATATATATATAATTAGATATATGAATAAATATATATATAGGTTGAACAGTGTGGGATGTACTGATTTTTAAGAAATAAATTAAGAAAGAAGTGGTTAAAATAACCAAAATGTTGATATATATAAAAGACCACAAAATATTTCGGCCGTTAAGCCATTATCGAGTGGGCATAAAAAACTAAAAGAAAATAATATTATTGAAAATAGCAAAGAGTGAAAAACGAGATTTCTTTATAAAACAACCTGATAGTGATAGTGGACATTAAGTATTTTTCTTCATTTTATTTTATTTCCTCTTTTGGTTTTCGTCCTTGTATATAAATTGTGAATTTTTATACTTTATTTTTTTATGTTCACTCCATAATAATAGCCATTTAATAATTTTTTTGTTTATTAATGTGTATGTATATTATATATATATATATATATATATATATATATATATATATATATATATATATAATATTCTTCTTTGTCACTATTACATTATTGTATTGATGTAGGGCTCCCATCATAATTTCCATTCTCTACTATCTTATGTTATCCGAAGTCACTAGTTCACGCTGTATTGACAATATCGCCCGTCCATTTCCTGTTTGGCGTTTTCGTTTTCCGCCATATTATGATCTCCGTACCACCAGCTTTTTTGACCATCTCCCATCACATTGTCTACCAATATGTCCAGCCCGTGCCCATTTATTCTTTATTCTTTCACCGATATCTTCGAACATTGTTTCCTCTCTGATTTTTTCTGATTTTATTTTATCTCGAAGTCAAATTCCTAGTAGTGCAGTTCCATTTTTCTTTCAGTCTTCCTCATTCTATTAGTTACTTATTTTGTTAACGGCCATATTCCCATCGGGGTTGGTTGCCCCATATTCCTCTAGGTTACTCTGCGAAACAGGGGGCCAGCTTGTGGAGGCGGGTGTGAAGTAGAAGAGTAGAAGCTAATGGAGTCTACTGGTAGACTCTACACTGCGCATCACTCTTCATGTCGCCCATATATGTATATATATATAATAAATACATCCAGCAGTGGATTGATATAAGCACATCGTGATCGTAATATATATATATATATCACGAATTCCACGTTTCCAACGAAAATAAAAAAAAATAATCTTAAAAAAATACCGTTCTTAAAATTAATTAAAAAGTAATTTTTCTATATAACCTATTTATTCTTTTAAAAAACATTTGTAACAATATGTTTTACATCTTAATTCTCGTAAATTCGTCCGATTACTATTAAACAACTACGATCATAACACCAGTAAATAATAATAATAAAAAGGTGAAAATAATTAGGCAATGTGTTAAGAGAAAAAATATTAAGAAAGCGCGTAGCAAAAAATGATTAGAGTAGGTATTTGAATTAGTCCAAATCGGTATCGTTTATCGAAAGGATAGGTCTATACAACGACGCTTTAATCGGAGTTTCTAAATAGAGTAAACGGTTTTGTTAGCAGCGATCTTTAGTGATCTTCGTGGAGTTTTCGACACAGTTATACGTGATCTATATAGAAGTTTTAATTTCGAAGAGGAACAGAGAGGATAAAAACTGACGCAATATGCACGTATGAAAGAACTGAAAAACATCGACATAGGATGAAGAAGTATTGACTGGAGAGAAAGACGAGATGAGTCGTGCATAAATTATATTCGAAATATTAAGAAAAAAAAATTATTAATTTATTAATAAAGATATTTATTAATTTTTTTATCAACATTACATTTTTTCTCGGTTGGTTTATATTTCAAGCGGATTATTATTTACTTGAAAATTATTTTAAACGGCATTTCTTGAAATAGCGTTTCCTTTTTTGAAAAGTCCCACAGAAAAGGGTAAACCCCCTACTGCTGGTATTATAAAAAAAACAAAACCTAACCTACTTATTATTTATTCGCGTTTATTCCTTTGTTTTTATTTATTCTTATCCGGTCGTTATTAACCTCTTTGTTGGGAAATTTTTATACCCTATCTAGATAAATTATTCTGTTTTCTAAAAAAAAAAAAAAAACATATTCCGCATTAATCTTAACCGAATTGACGCTTATGCGTGTGTACGTGCGTCTATATTTTGCACGCCTGTTCCGCCGGAATACATTAAACGAGATTGTATCTCATTTGTGCTCTTCATCGTAGGATGGTAATCCTCGTTAAGGACTTAAATAAAATTAATCCTCGGAATTCGAAGACACCGTCCGTTAACGGTGATCAGTCAGTTTCAAAAGTAGACTTTCATAAATCTCTAATTTTTCGCCCGGTTTTTAAATTTATTCGCAAAATTGCTATTATATTTTCAAACAAAAAAAAAATTACAATTTTTAACCGCTTTAAATAAAAGTTTTTCATTTTGTCGCTTTTAAAATATAAACAACTGAAAAATGGAGTTCCGCAAGGCTCAGTTCTTAGTCCGACTCTATTCAATATAGCCATCAACGATATCATCGAAGACGTTAAACTCCCAATTAAAACGGGACTTTTTGCCGATCACTTAGCAGTCTTCCTAACATGTGCAAATATAGAACACGGCGAACACATCATTCAGGAAGGAATCAATAAAATTACAGCAAGAGCGCAAAACAGTGGTTGGACGTTTTCTTCGGGAAAAACAAAAGCTGTTCACTTCTGTAGAATCAAATCCTGTAAAAGTAACATACATATCCTACTAAACAATATACACCCATTCAAAGTACATCTCATATTCGCTATTTGGGCCTTTTCTTCGACAACAAATTAACACGGAGAGAGCACATAAATCAACTGACGAAGTCACGCACAACCAAATTAAATTTACTAAAAAAATTGACACACACATCGTATGGAGCTCACCGTTCTTCACTGTTAATGATATACCGCTCTCAAATTCGCTCAAAATGCGACTATGGAATCCCCCTATTTTCCATAGCATCCAAGAGAGACTTCTCAAAATCAGATACTATCCACAATTCCTCGGCTCGATTAATTACAGGCGCGCTGAGAACATCCCCAATATCAAGCCTCTACTGCGATGTCTCAGAATGGCCTCCATCGCTTCGACGGGATAAATCTTCTGTTACGCACGATTGCAAATCCAGAGCTCCCAACAGTATAAAACGATCTCTCCAGAGTACATCTGAAACCAGATTATTAGGTTCGAGAGTAAAAAGAATTATATCCGATACTACGAAATCAATTCATACCGATCTATCAGGGGCTGATGAGCTATATAACATAGAAAACAACCCTACAAAAATCCTTCCCCCATGGACTTCGAATGACGCCGCATTCGATTTTTACACTGCTCCCAAAAAAAGCACTCTCATTTTGCCATCGTCCACAATTTATTATATCCCCAAAGGAAAAAGATATACTACTCCGACGGTACAAGTTCCGCAGAATCCGCTGGTTGCGCAGTGGTCTTTAATCGAAATGTGATCTTTTCAACTTTACTTCCACCGTTATTCTCCGCTCTGTCCGCAGAACTGTACGGAATCTTACTAGCGTTGGAACACGCGGTAAAATCCTACCATCACATTATAACGATAACTACGGACTCCATGGAAGCTTTACATCACATTTAACGGAAATCAAATCATCCGTAAATACAATCGTACAGAACTGTCAAACGGCGATAACCTTCGTATGGATTCCGGGCCACGCAAACATACCAGGAAATCATATGGCCGATCTAGCAGCAAAAGAAGCTTCCAAAATGCGCCCAGCACTGCGTATTAAGATTCCACTCAGTGATATCAAGGAAGAAACCAAGGGCCTATTTTATAGGTTGTGGCAAAAAAGGTGGACGGAACAACAGAGTACATCACACCTGCACACAATAAAACCGTCAGTTCGCGAATGGAAGTTTCAACCTGAAGACCGAAGTGATCAGTGCTGTGTCGACTCCGGATCGGTCATACGCAACTTACACATGGACACATATTCCAAAAATTAGTCCCACCAACCTGTGGTAGATGCGACGTTCCGATTACAATTCACCACCTCCTAACAGAATGTCCAAAAATCCCAAAACCTTCTGCCTTAAATATTTCATCAATTCTGGCCCAAGATTCCCCATCCGTTTCATCCTTTCTTGTTAAGCTTAGGTCGGTAAACCTCTTTAACAAAATTAAAATTTGCTGGCTCGCGCTCCTAGCCTCGCTGCTGTACATAAAAAAAAAAAATTTCTAAAAACTAATAAATTTGAAATAGTTACGTAATTACAAAATTAATTTCGAAAATACAAATTATTCGTTAATTCGCATCACTCGAATTCACACAAAAAGGCCGCACACTCGTGCGTTGAAGATAATTTGAAATGGAAACGATATACGTTAAATTTACTATGCGCATTCGGTAATTGCCGTTTATGACAGGAACAGAAAATTTTGAAAAAAAGCAAAACAGAAAAAATGTGAACATATTTTTCAATGAGATAAAAAGTTAATAACCGGGTACTTGGTACGGTAAAAATTTCCGCAGCGTTTTCTTCTCGGAAGTTTGGCATAATCCGTGACCTCGAAATTTTTGCGAATCGGACACACGTATAGCATCATAGTGGTGTTTGAGGTGAATTTTTAGTTTGAAAATTTTGAACATTTTACCGATACTTCAGTAAAAACCTCACACGATGTGTTTGCGTAATGGACGATGTTTCTTGCAAATGCGCGTTCATCGCAATGAATTTCAAAGTTCTCGTTCGCTATGTGATTTTATTCCAGAATTGACCTGTCGCTAAAAAAAAAAAAAAAAGGCTAGATACAGTTGGGCGATACTTTTACGTACAGTCGCAAGAATGTTACCTAATTAAAACTGATGTGTAAAGTTGAAGGATGAGAAATGAGGAACTTTTAACAACGAATCGAAAGTGTCACGTCTAAAATAATTAGCTGGAACAACGACGTTCCTCTCGCCACTTTCGCTCATACACTTTAGACAGCGATCAACAAAGTGTTAAATGAGTAAAATAAAGCCTTACTCGGAAGAAGAAAGTTGCTAGTTAAATAAATATTTTAAAAATAAGTTTGAAGATATTACACTGAGACAGAATGAAGGACATATTTGTAAGAAACGTAACGAAATCTGTAGGAAGATGAAAAATATAAGGTTCGTTATTTACCAATTAAGCGGAAGTAGTTTCATTGATAAATTTTGATGCATCGGTGTATATTTGTATATATTCGGGATATTTTTCTTCGATAATATCGTAGAATTTATATTTTAAAAGTTCAGAAGAGGTTAAGTTTTTTTTTGTATTTAATTAATTCGGTGTTTATGGTATGTCGACATTATAAATAGACCTTTCTTATTAGTTTCGTAAAATATATTTATGGGTATGGAAGCCCAATAATAAAAAAAACCTCCATTCTATTTCAATTTTCAATTTATGCAATTTTTCTAATTTCGTCGTTATTTACAATATAAATAAAATTGCCGATCGTTATTTACAATATAAATAAAATCGCCGAACCTCTTCACCACCAATAATAAGAAGTTTAAAATTGTAATCTTCCTAAATTGCAATTGAACTAAAAAAACAATCCGTCTTTTACCCTACTTATCGAGATGTTGAAAACAAAATAACTGTAAAGGGAATATTTCCGTCTGAAAATTTTCATATTTAAAGTACCTTCGTACATAAACGTATTACTCCATTTTCCGGCCCTCGATGTTATACGCAATATCTTAACGCTCGTAACTTTATCATCGTTCACCTTACCACGCACACGTGTAATGAAATTCAGAAACGTTCTTACATAAGGCTGGTTCTGCTCTTTCACTACTTTCAGTTATTATAATTCGTGCGCGCAGTACAAAGTTTCTAGATACATTTACTTAAGAATTAAAATTCTTAAATCTTTAGAGTACTTTTACCGTATACGTGTATTTATTATAATTAACCTAGTTTACAACATAACGTTACACCCCGAACATAGAGCCGTGTAATTAAATTTGCTGGTTCCTTTACAACCAACAAAATCTTATATATATATATATATATATATTCGACATCACGAACGAACGGTATTTTAAAAATAAAACATGAATAATAACGATTCGAATTTTCGAGCACGATCGTCTATTGCGCTAGTCACTCCGACGGAGAAACGAAACGACAACCGTGTATGCTCCGTACATTCAACGTTCTGCAGACGGGTAATTTTTCTTATTAACGGGGTAGCGCTGATAAAAAAAAATAGTTAAATCGGAATTCGCAAGACGTCGCTGTACGTAGGAAGAATCAATGAGGAGAAGTATTCCTCATAATGAATAAATGGTTTTACTGCGTTAAGATTAGCTAATCTCGCTCGTGTCAATGCGCCTCCGTCAGATTAATTTTTATATCAATCTAGAGCGAGTCATGTGACGTCTTAAAATGGAGTAAACTTCAACAGAAATTTGTGGGAAAGACAACGGATAATCTTCCAATAAACACGAGTGAAAGTATCAAAAATAATCATACCGTTTCGAGCCGACTAGTACACGCCGAAAACCTAAAAGGGTGTATAAATCGGGGTCCTCGAGTCGTCAGGAATTACAGATAAAAAAGACCCGTCCGACAATACAGAACTGTCAAGGATTTATTCGTAAACGCTAGTTTGTTTCGTTCAGAAAATTCCGAAAGCATTTCCCCCTCTATGGGTTTTCATTTCTTAAATGAGTTGCTGTTCCACCTTACTGTAGCGTTGAAATTACCCATTTTTATAGTGATTCATCGATTTAATTTTCCAAATTATTCATTTCCACTATATATTACAATTAAATTTACGAGAATCGTGTCCATTTTAATCATTAAACAACACATGTTTATTACATTTTTTCTGTTTATTTCAATGTTAAAAATTTTTGCAACACAATTTTGTTCTGGTTTTTTAATGTTGTAGTGCAGGGTGACACCAAGAGAAGACGGACAGTTTTGTGTGTTTTTTTTTTAATAGCGCAATCGATAATACTGCTACGAAGCAAACAGTATGCTCCTCGTTTAGTGTATACACGAGAGATCCTTTTTTTGTCCAGTTCTAGGCTGAAGTGGTAAAGTGGGGAATACCTTATTTTTTCACCGATACTGTCAACAGAGTATATCGAGATGATAAACTGGTTTTCGTTTCCGTCACTTCGTCGTCGTCCGCGGCCGTACACCGTTTCAACAAGATAGTGTGTCACTGAAACGCTCATAGATTTCGCTTGGCCGCCTCGCTCGTCAGATTTGACCGCTACAGATTTTTTTTTTATTAGCATACCTTAAGAGCTGCGTTTATGAAATTCACGAAATCTGGAAGGCCTGAAAACTCGGATTTATGAAGAAATTTCAAAAATTCAACGACCAACTGCTCGAAAAAGTATTCGAAAATTCGTTGTAAACTGAATGAATGTATCGTTGCAAATGGCAGCCATCTGAAGGCTATTCTGTTCCACGAATAATTTTAAGCTATCACTCGTTTTCCTATTATTAAATAAAATTTCATTCAAAAATTTCGGTCGAGTAATTTTTGAGGTATTCAAGAAATAAAACCGTCTCTCTTCTCTGGGTCACCCTATAAATGATTTAAAATCTTCTCCGAACGCGTGTATCCTTCCGATTGTGCTTCACATGCTTCCTACAGTATAAATCTGTGTTTGCTCGATTATAACACAAATAATAACTCGTCTATTTTCCTGATGTGATTGCTTACATTTGCACCCGCTGTAGCATCTTTCACACGAACAGACATGGAATCAAATTGTCGGCGGTTTTTAGGTAGATCGTACGGTAAAACATGTTTTTTATTATAATCCTGCGCGTTCAATTATTTCTAGAGACATATATATATATATATATGTATATTGTTTACCTCTATATGTATAAAACGCGAACAGAATTAGTTTTTGAGAAGACAGAAGAATATATGGCAATCACCGGAATCTCGTCTAGATACATATGCGCTAAATACGGGAAAGTCAAAAAAGTAACAAATTTCAGATACTTAGGTGAGGTTATTCGACAAACTAGATTGGACGCAGAGGCATTGGAAAGAAAATTGGAAACAACATTCCAATTAACGCGCAACGTATACAACAAAAATAAATGCTGACATCGGACACTACGATAAAGTTACTAAAGTTTATATACGGTCAAATAATTACAGTTAAAAGACGCTGGAAAAATTTAAATATTGAAAAAACGGAAAAAAAAAACATTATAACAAGAAGTTCCTGGTCCAAAGAAATAAGAGGTGATGTTCACAAATAGGCGCAATAAACAACTACATGAGAATGTGGAAAACCCGATATTATGAGAAAAAGAATATTGTCACTTTACGAGCATATTCGGATAACGAATAAGATTAATAAAACGAATGTTTCAGCATTTTTTACACGTAGAAAACCGAGATGAAAAACATGGTCAAATTAAAATAGAAGAAGAAAAACATAGATTAAGCCTCATATAAACAGGCGCCCAACATTACGAATCATTTTAAGCACTGTTTAGATATTAAATCAAATAATGCTGGTATACAGAATTCGGCTGATTTTGATTTTAACCGAGATTACCAACCGGATTAGAACAATCAGTTTATTTTTAATAAATTAACCCGACACTTAAATGTACAAAATTGAGATAAAAACCTGAAAACTTATATATATACACATATAACACGAATACACATAAATGAAATGACAATTAACGAAAAATGAACGTCAATTCAGAAACACGTATCAACTTCAAGAACGCTTCGAACAGACTGACTTTGGCATCCTTAAGGAAGGCCTATTTATACCGATACTAGAATGACTAACCGGTAGTATGATCAAACGCGTGACAAGTAAAAGAAATGTGATCGGTTGAACGTCTGACAAGTAAAAGAAACCTGATTGGTTATTCCGTCGAACCATACTCAGATAATCAGCTGACATCGAACCAGACAGAGTGCGGCAATTGAACTCCAAATAATTTCAAACATTAATTTATTTTGACACGAATCTTTTGAAACAAGGTGTATTTTGTTAGAAAATATCGTGTATAGAAACGTGGCTTCAAAAGAAACATGCGTGGATGGTTGAAAGTGGTGTGTAAAACAGGAGATAAATAGTTCGAATAAATAAAAAAGTGTGGCGCTGCAAACTAATTTATGTAAATGGCTTAAAAGATTTTAATGTCGATAAAAAATTGTTCGGGCGCATAAACCGTTTCCATTTTATTTTATTTTGTTTATATACAAGAGATTTGCCTATTGATAACAAAACACAACAGCCACATTTGCAGATGATACTGCAGTCTTAGCTGTATAGCCTGATGCTACAAATAAATTGCGACATAGGCTCGATCGGATTAAAAAATGGTCTATAGATTGGAAGATTAAACTAAATGAACAGAAGTCTGTCCATGTCTTGTATACATTAATGCTGATAATATGTACCAATTATATTTAGGAAACCAAGTCATTCCAAAAGCTAATTCAGACATGTATTTTTGGATTCACAATTCACCTAGGTTCATGTTAAAATGAAGGCTCAGCAGATCACGAATAAAACACGTCAATTATATTTGTTAATAGGCAGGCAATCGAAGTTAGTGCTATGTAAGTAAATTATTAAACCTATTTGGACTTATGGCCTTGCTCTGTGGGGGCTGTACTGCCAAGTCGAATCGCGATGATCTTACGCGCGATAGTTGATACTCTTATCTCAGTATAATGTTCATGACATTCTTATCTCAGTATAATGTTCATTATTTATGTCATTAAGCAATTCGCTGAATTGCACAAACAGCGGCTTGAGAATCATGTCAATGCAGAATAAAAAGACAACCGCTTAATACCAAATATGGAACTAGACGACTCGTTCGATGCCACCCTATAGATTTAGTCTTGTAAATATGTGAATTTATGTATAATAAATGCGTAGCCAATACATACTCCATACTTAATTTTTACTTAGGGGTTAAGTTAACTACTAAGTAATCATTAAGTTAAAGATGATAATTATTTAGCCAAACGGCTAAGATTGTATCTTAGTAATAGCCTAAATGGCTGTATTAAAAAAAAAAATTGAATGCCCAACAAAGCGGACTCCTAAGCATACTACGCAAACACTTTACGTGTGTGTACGTCTATATATATATGATGCATAATGTGATATATACGATGTATTAAACTAGAATGGTTTTTTTTTTTTTTTTTTTTGGGCACTGCTGAGGAGCAATCACAACCCACTAACGTGTTGATAAATAGTTGTTATATATTGATGTTACAATTGGTTAGGAATTTGTAAAGAAGGAGGAAAACACGGGAGTCATTAGAAAAAATCGAGGAAGTGATAGAGAAAGGAGGACGATAACCGATGGATATTAAGGAGTGCGAGTTGGTCAGGTGTGTGAAAACTGCAATTGAAAAGGATGTGGTTTTCATCGGCGATAATTTGTGAATCGGCTGGATGGGAACAATATGGGGAACTGGAAATCCCAATACGAAACATGTGAGCCGGAAGACGATTGTGTCCAGAACGTAAACGGGTGATGGTTGTAATAAATTTTCGGAAGTTGAGGCGTATGTTGGACAAATTAAAGTACCAGGGAGTAGGTGATGTGGCCAGATAATATGTAGGGGTGGAAGAACTAACTAGCCACGATGACCACTCGTAGGATATATCCATGTTGACAAGAGATATCAGGTCTGTAGTGGAAATTGCCGGCACCAGAGAGCCGAAGGAAATGGCTTCCTTGGCCAGAGTGTCGGCAACCTCATTGCCATGAATTCCGGAATGACCAGGAATCCAGATGTATGATATTAAGATGCCGCGGCTGAATAGTAAATAAGTCAATGTCGCACTGCCAAGGGAAGATAATTGGAATTAGGTTGAAAGGAGGAATGCTTCAATGCGAGGAGAAAACTTAGGGAGTCGGATAAGATTAAGTATAGGGAGAAGAATGGTGATCTAAACGTGATAAGAATTGCAGAGTTTTAAGGATGCTTAGGCCCTCGGCAGTGAAAATTGAATTGAACTGAGAAAAAATGAATGATTTAGAGATATTATATTGCGGTATATAGAATGCTCCCGTAACGGATCGACCGGGAAATTTGGATCCATCTGAAAATACATGTACATGATTAGGCCAGTAATTTTGTATGAAAGCATTAAGATCAGGATGGGAAGACATGATGGGGGAGAAGGAGGAGGTGTCAATGGAGATGTTAAAAAGATTGACATGATATGAATTAGTAAAGTAAATTGTGGGACGAGATGGAAGGATAAGATACTTGTACGTCCGGTATTTATAAGCTGCAGTGGAGAGTAGTGGAATACGGGAGCAGGTGAAACGCAATTTTCTGAAAATTTAAAAAAAATTGGAAGTGAAGGAATTAACTTGTTTATTGAAATATTTCGAGATAAATCGGAAGGCTAAATTTTTACGTCGGAGGGAGAGAGGAAAAATATGAGACTCGGAGGAAAGAAAAGAAATAGGAGTAGAACAAAGAGAGCCTAAAATTAAGCGCATACAGAGGTTTTGTATTTTATCCAATTTGGTTAAGAGGTGTCGGGAGGCATTACCATACAGGAAGGAGCAGTAGTCAATTTTGGAACGAATTAAAGAAATATATAGAATGCGGAGAGAAACGGGATCTCCACCCCAGACAGTTGAGGAGAGGGATCTTAGGATATTAGAAGATTGTAGGGTGACCGAAATAAGGAAGTCTATATGCGGTTTCTAAGTAAGTTTTTGATCTAAAGTCAGTCCTAAGTAGGTGAATTGCGTTACTATAGCAATGCGGTCATTATAAAATGGAATATATTGAGGAGGATGAGTAGGCCGATTGAGGGAAAACACGATAGCTGCAGATTTGCTGGGATTAATGGAAAGATCGGAAAATTGGAAACGGTTACTTAAAGTTATGATATCATGTGTTAAATATTGCGTAATAAGGTCAAGATTATTGCTATATTGAAAGAGGACCAGATCGTCCGCATAGGAGATGAGATGGGAAGAATGGGGAAGCGGAGGTTTTAAATCATGCATAATATAGATATTAAATAAAATGGGACTAAGAACAGAACCTTGTGCGAGACCAGTGTAAGTAGTGCGGTGCAGCGGATGTTGGAGTGTAGGGTGCCGGAAGTGTAAATGTTTGATTTTAAATAGGTTACAAATATAAGCTGCGAGATTATGTGGAATACTAAGTGATAAGAGGCGTTGGTGCAGTAGGCTGACGTTGACGTTATCGAAAGTTGCGGTGAGATCCAGAAATGTGGCTAACAAGAAACCTTTATCTATATATGTTTCGTATATGTTAGATGTCAGAAAGGAGAGACAAACAGCAGTTGAATATTGGGGGCGGAAGCCATAAATAAAATTAGGGAGAATATTATTATTTTCCAACCACCACTCTAAACGATAGCGGATGACAGATTCAAGAAGTTTTCGAACACAGGAAGCTAGAGCAATGGGGCGGTACGAAGTAGGCAAATGTTTGGGTTTTGAAGATTTGTGAACAGGGGTAATATTAAAGGTTAGCCAGTCCTGAGGAATAAAATTTTCTTGTAGAAATTTGGAGAACATTTGGGAAAGGAAATTCAAAGAACGGGTTGACAAAGTTTGAAGCATTTTATATGATATTAAATCAGGGCCTGGGGCAGTATCCCTTTTATTTTCTAATATATGTGTGAGCTCTCTAATCGTGATAGGCATATCCAATATGTTTGGAGGGGAAGCAGATGTGAAATGGAAAGGGTTGGTTTGATGAAGGCAAGGTACGTACGGAGGAGAAACGCGGTTGAAAAATTCGTCAAACCAATGTTCGTGATCAGTAGTGGGAGTAGAAGCAGAAAGAGATCGATGTTTAAACGCTTTACATTATTTCCAGGTTTTGGATAACGGTGTGGATCTGTTAAAAGATGAGCAGAATCGTCTCCAGGAATCCCGTTTAGTCTGATTTAATAACCGTCCGGTTTGGGCATTGATCTCCCTAAATTCGATAAAATTGGATACTGTTTTATTTTTCCGAAAGATACGGAATGCCTGATTCTTTTGTTTATCTGGAAGGAACATTGCTTCGTCCACCATCTGACGGGAAGTTTCTTACCTAGATAAATGGAATTATTACAAGTGGAGGCGGAAACTGAATCATGGATGATGGATAGAAAGAGATCATATACTTTGGGGGAGGACAGATTTGACGGAAAGCTGAAGAAAAGATTGTCAGCAACGGAAGAGAATAAATCATAATCGATTTTTTTGGGCGCGGGATAGAGGAAGGGGTAGAAGATGAAGTAGTATCCCCGCCGGGGAGTTGGAGGTAAATACAAACCGGCAGATGATCGCTACCCAGTTAGAAGGGGATGACCGAGACCAGTTGCATGAAAAAGATAAGATGGGAGAACAGAGGGTGAGATCAATGGCACTGGATGAAAATTGAGGAGTAGGAAGTGTGGTGTGAGCCCCGTTGTTTAGAATATTCAGTGAATATTGATCGGCAATTTGTAAAACGGCTGTACCATTAAGATTAAATGAACTACAGCCCCAGCTGGGGTGGTGAGCGTTAAAATCGCCCCCAATAATGAGATGTGTCGAGGCTAAAGACTCAATGGCTGTTCCGAAAGCTCGCACATTGATTCTGTGTAGGGGAGGCACGTAGATGGACAGTATATTGACTGTAGTATTATTGATAGTAACGGCGATTCCTATTGAGTTTATGTTATGCAACTGATTTGAGTAGTTAACGAAATGGTCTGGAAGAAGGTGATGTGGGATGCGTTGCTTAACCAGCACGGCGGTACCGCCATAACCGTCGACCCTATCCTGTCTGTAGATTGAAAATCCGGGGATGGAAAAACCTGTGGATGGAGATAACAACGTTTCAGAGATAAGTAAAATGTCAAAGTTCTTGTCTCGTAAAAATATTTCTAGGTTTGGTTTGTTGCAAGGTAGGCTACGAGCATTCCATTTCAGAATCTTAATCATCAACAATGGGAGAAGTAAGGAGCAGTGATATATAGGGAAAAAAGGAGCTCATGTAGATACGTGGAATAGCATGGATCAAACCAAAAATATGGTGTCGAGCAATGCTTAAAGGTGAGAATAGAAGTGATCGAAGGGTAAGATGGGTAGAATGGTAGAGTAAGAGGAAAATGAGATATATAACATACATGCACGCACGTACTACACGCACATATACATATGTACATGTGGACGCACACACCCATATGAATAGTGGAGCTCTTATGCACACCCACACATATATACACACGCGCGCACACACACACACGCATACATATACACATATGAACATAAATCTTCAAATGGATAAATAGAGAGAGGAAGAGATTGGAAGGTTAAAAGGCTTTCGCAAGAGTTGTAGGTGATATAATGAATTTGTGGGGGTGAGTTAGCATTAAGGGTGTATACTTTAATTTTTGAATTGTTTTTTTACGAATTTATGTAGGTTGCGATTTAATTTCGGAAGGTTTAGAAGGAGCAGAGTGGACGATACGGACTTTACTTTGTTTATTGTGATGAGGAAGTTTATTGGTATCGGAATTATAATCGGAGGAAGATGAGGCAAAGGAAGCGCCTCTACGTAAGGCAGCGTTAGGTTCCCTGAGGTTATGTTGTGAAGAGATATTGTTTAAGGAGGATTTTGTAGGAGGGGACCCGTCAGATGTGTTAAGATTAAGCTGTGTATCCGGATAGGGGACTTTGATGAGAGAGGATATGTCAACTTGATTAAATTTAGATTGAGAGAAGTTACTTTGACTTGGTATGTTTGAAGAAGATTGTTGGAGGTAGACAGGATGGGACTGTCCCGATGGGAAGGAAAGTAAGTGATTACAGCTTGGAAATTGTTTGTTGGTGGCGATAATTGGGCTGCGAAAACGATTCGGAGAGGGGTATTTAGTGAAGTGATGACGAGATGTATCGGTATTTTTAGGTAAAGCTGGCTTGTTTACAGAATGAGCAATAGAGGAGGCTGCATCCGCAAACGTAAAGGCTTTACTGACTAGGCTGGGTTTGGAAATATTAATGGCTTCAGTTCGGGATACATTATCGAAGGCTACTATTTTATTAATTTTATAATGTTCCTGGTAATATGGGCATGAATGATTGGCGGTGAAACGTGAGTCGTTACAATTTAAGCAAGGCGCTGATTCATTTTTGGGGTGCGGGAAAGATGAAATAAAATGATTTCCAGTACAATTAGGTCATCTTGGTCTAGAGCGACATTGAGAGGCAACATGTGAGTAACGGAAACAATTTCTACATAATACGGGAGGTTTGATACTTGGTTGTACCTCGAACCTCAACTTGTACACAGATATGAACTCGGGTAAAATGTTTCCTAGAAATTTAATTTCGACCGTACGAGTAGAAATAAGAGTAGTATCTTGACGCCTATGAATCCGGCGTAAGTCAACAACCTCAACGGAGCTTTCGATCCCATCCTGCAAGTCTTGAGTTGAAATATCAGTCGGCACGTGGCGAATAACTCCGAAACGATATAACAGACTCTTAGGAATAAACGCATTTAAATTGTGTTTACCGTTGATATTTAAAAGAAATGAATTCGCAGCAGAACATGTAGAAAAAGTAGCTTTAATTCGGTTGCGACCACTTTGAGTGAAATAGCTGAGACCATCAGAGGATGCTAGTAATTTGCAAATGGCCAAGGGATTGAAATTGCCTATATTTTGATCTTTAGCCTCTATCAAAACCACATAAGGACCAGAATGTATTTTTTCATTAACAGTGCTGCGAATATTATCGATAGAATTATTACTATTATTAAAGGAATCACTACTAAAATTATTATTCTTAATAAATTCATTATCGATCTTACTGTTATCATCATTATTACTTATTATTAATACTACTACTATTACAACCAACACTGTTGTTCAAGCTGCCATTTATTCGATCCGGGGGGGTCTTTATCCCCTGGACTATCTATCTCCATATCAGAAATACGTATGGATAAGCGCTATATTTAAATAATATAGGTGAAGTAAGTAATATAATAATTTAGAAATAATGTAAAATAAAAATAAAAGAATAAGTAGAAATAAAAGAAAAAGATTTATACAACCAGTTTCTACCGCGAGCACGTGAAACACGAACGATGTACTATAGGTTAACCGATTATCAAAAAAAAAATATATATAAAAAAATGAAAAAAAAACTAGAATGTTGAAATTATGAATAGATTAAATTTCAAATATTTGTTTATTCAATTCGGCAACGAGGTTTCTTTTGATCGGCTCTATCTAACGTCAAAAGGATGTAATATGTTAAAACGCAGTTACACCGTGGTATGTGCCAATGGTCGGAGCAGCAGGAACCGATGAATCTGTGTCATTTGTTTTTTAAGAAATTATATACTTTTTATATATATATATATATATGTATTAAAATTATAATAGTATATATTTTATTAAATAGGGCGACCCAGAGAAGACGGACGGTTTTGTTTTTTGAATAGCGCAGTTGGTAACACTGCTACAACGCAAGTACTCCACATTTAGTGTACACACGAGAGATTCGTTTTTGACTAGTTTCAGTTATTATGACATCCCATAACGAATGGAGCGCGCGTTTTACGTGGAACGTTATTTTCGGCGCGAATAGATCACGACAATGCAAAGAGAGTTCCGAAAAGAGTTCAAAGTCACGTGATTTTTTGCGGGGATACCTTAAAAGCCGCGTTTACGAAATACGTCCGCGAGATCTGGAAAACCTGAAAACTCTGATTTCTGAAGAAATTTCAAAAATTCAGCGTCATATGCTCGAAAAAGTTTTCAAAAATTTTATAAAGACCTCGACTGAATGTACCGTTGCAAATGACGGTCATCTGACCGAACGACATTGTGTACACAAATGGTCGTAAGCTAATCTCTGGTTTTCCTTGTTATCTAAAAATTTCGATCGTATAGTTTTTGAGTTATTAAAAACAAAAAAATCGTCCGTTTTCTCTGGGTCACGCTGTCATCATCGTATTGTGCTCAATCCTAAGATTGGTTTGTCATTGATTTCCATCTCGGTCGATTCTGTGCCATCCGTTTCAGTTCTTCATCACATCTTGGAGTATCTGTGAAATGTAAACAGTTTTTATCACATTCTGTTCCGGATGCATCTTTTTTAATAAGTACGTGTGTGTGTATTATGTGTAGTACACGTGTAATATATGCTGACTTTACGTGTGTGTACGTCTATATATATATATATATATATATATATATATATATATATATATGTATATATATATGATGCGTAATGTGATATATATGATGTATTAAACTAGAATGTTGAAATTATGAATAGATTAAATTTCAAATATTTGTTTATTCAATTCGGCAACGAGGTTTCTTTTGATCGGCTCTATCTAACATCAAAAGGATGTAATATGTTAAAACGCAGTTTGCGAAAGACAACACATGTTCGCGTATAAAATCTTCACAGAATCCTTTATTCGAAAAGTTTCATTTATTAAAATTTCGTTACGAGTTTTCAAAATAGTATCCGTCTGAACTAATACAAGTTTCAGAATTTCAGTTAACATTATTCGTCGGGGGCTTACCTTAAGATTATTATATGCGGATTAAAAAATTCCGCTTGAATTTAATTAAAATATTACAAATAACCCCCACCCGTCAAAAAAAAAATTATTCTCGCAACAAAGGTAAAATTCTCTCACGCGCGAAGTGTTGACTATCGGACGTGATATAATACATTTTTAAATGCCAGCACATTACAGATTTATAACGTTATCCTAAACTAATATTTCATAAGACTGAAATTGCTCAAGTTGATTCCGTTCGATATCTTGGTATCGATGTTGAGAAACGACTAAAATTCTTGTAAATAATGTGAGATCATTTGCAACTCGTGCCAGATTATTATAGCCATTGCTTGGACGAAAATCCATTCTTAATCTTGCGACAAAAAGACAGATTTACCAGTCAATTATAGTGTGTGTGTGTGGAAATGTGGTATAGAAATATACGGTGAGCTTGTCGAACAAAGTTACAAACGATACAAACTATCGGCACCATACTACATACAGAACTGCGTGTTATAAAATTACTATGCCGTTAAACGATATCTGTGCGAAGCAATATAAAAAGTTCTTCGAAAAATTACAGACTAATATGAATCCTTTATTGTACAGAATGTTTTTTGTCGAACATCCAGGTTCATTCGTTAATATAGTTTTTCGATTACTCATCATATTATGCGAATGACGTTTGCACTGTCAATTGTCGGTGAAGTCAAACATCAGGATTCCGATTCAGTGGATGAAATTATCCGAAAAACATTTGATGCGGTGACAAAATCACCCAAATCAGCTGGTAACTTTTAGAACCGTCACCAAGACTCAAGCAAACTAAATTGAGAAAAACTTAATTCTGTAATATCATTGGATACTCCTCCTACTCTTGAATATATACATTATGACGTCATTTATTAGATAGCCTCACTCTTGGCTGTTGTACGTTGACAAGTTAACAACATGCACTAAAACTAGTTTTATTCTTGCATCTTTCTCTGTTTAACAGCGAGATCTCTTCAAAGCCAAAAATCTAGTTTTCTCCCCTGGTCTAAGTGGTCAACCCATCATTCTAGTACAATTTTTTTCTCGGTTTTTCGGATTAGTAAAAGCTGATCCTGTTAGATCATTAGTCGCCGCATAGCTTCACGCCTTCCCATTAACGTATTCTCTAAAGTCCGACTCCATATGTGGACTGCTGGACTATAGTAATGAAAAAAGGAAGTTGCTATTTTCTGAACTAGATTTTGCAAGGTGCGCAGTCTGTCGAATATAGTAGGACGTGTTTCGATTTTCTTTAGATGCGTTTATTCGAAATAAATTATTTGATGCTTAAACAGCTTTTCGATATTTTATTGTTACTTAAAAACATTTAATTATAGTGTAGTGTAGAACGTAGAATTTAGGCACGTGCACGTTATTATTAATTGGTAAATTTTTTATCGCATAAATTTTAAGAATAAGTTATGTGACGATGATATTATGAACATGCTCGAAATCCATCATCTGATATTGAAATATCAGATAGCGACGACGATGTCGCAACTCGGAAAGGTGCTGATATCTACAGTGATGAAGAAGAATCTGAGAAAGACGAGCTTAACTACCGCGAAAAGAAACATTTCCACTGCAAAATATTCCAGTAGACTCTGTCTCTTCATAACATTCATCGTCTCATTCTAAGCCGTCAACAAACTATTTCTACGAATATGAAATCTTTGCCGACAATGTGGAAAAAATTGGGAAAATTATGTAACAAACGTATACGGCAACAAGAAATAATTGAGGAATAATAAAAAAAGATTAGACACCGGGTAAGTATGTTTTGGTTATTCGTGGATGATAAAATGTATGTCAATTTTCCTGCGATGACAACAACTAATTACGTTCAAGCTAAGTCGTTAGATTCAGAAGGAGGACATCTTGGCGTGTCTACTTGACGTACCCAGTATAACTTTTCGAAGAAAAAGTGCTGAGTACCTACCCGAAGTTGTGGTGAGCAAAAACGCAAATATATATTAAAGGATGTAAATTGTTCCTGTTTCTTACAACGCGGGGGAATTGTTTTGCACTTTTTCACGAGGTTCAAACAACGTAAACGAGTATATTGTAATATTATTTTCATGTTTATTTTTATTTTCAAAAATGTAAATTTTATTTTTAAGGTTTTTTTTTATTTATTTATTTAATTCGATACGCACTAGATATTATGTAATTAACAAATTAGTTCATTTTAATTTCTTTCTTCACTTGTAGAATTTTTAATGAGTTTTACTTAGCGTACCTACAAAATAGATTCTGTATTGTAAATAAGAAGTATGCTATACTTTCAAATATTTGTCAGTCAGTCCTGACGTCCAAACAGGAGCGGACATTTTTTTTTTTGTACTTTGCAGAGTAACGAAAAAAAAATATACGGATAAAAGATGCAAAAATTTGTTACTGAAGAAATTTTATTTAATTTTCGTACAAATTTGAAGACAACAATTTTTCAGGACTGAAGAGGTTATACCACCGCGTTGAATTCCGCATTCGTGTTATTCTTTTTATTCATGGCGCGCTGTCTCTTTTCCACCATCTTGCTTTGTATAAGAAGCTGAAACGTGGTAAATTTTTCCGGGCGACCAACCATTATGTGTCCGAAATATTTTAATTTTCTATTTTCTTACATTTACATTTAGTTAATCGATTCAATACTCGGCACTTTCGTATTATTTCGTCCGTCGATTTTATTTTAAGTACTCCGGGATATCTTCTTCATCTCTACGCCTTCTCCGTTCGAAGTTTGGCGATCATCTCAGCTATTGTTGACTTGGATGTCGCAGCCTCCTGTAAATTTTGAGCATCCATACCATTTCCGCAAGTCAGCTAGCCACGATGTTTTTCTTCTTCACGGTCTTCGTCTGCCTTCTATTTAACCATTTAGACTGAAGTAGATCTATTTTCTTTTCAAAAGCTTGCGTAAGCACCCAGTTTTCCATGCGATACAACAACACCGACCAGACATAACAACGTACAAGGCGCAGTCGCAACTGAAGATCAAGGTCCTTCCTCGTCATTATGTTTTTCATATCTAGGAAAACTTTCCTCGCTATTTCTATCCTAGTCCGTATTTCAGGTGACTGATCAGTATACTCACGGTATATAGAATAGACGTTCGGTATCACGAACTAGGTGCGCAGTAGTCAAACGAGATTGTGACGTAGTTGGTACCCATCACAAATCCAGTTTTGTTATACAATGGGTCATTTCGTTGTTTCTAGAGCATTGTTTTTCATATGATTTCGCACGGTTTTTGTTTTTGTGTTTATGGCATTTTCTTATTTTGTAGTGCGGAATTCCTAATTTTATTATTTAAAGTATTTTATTTCTAGTTACTATTAGGGGTAAGACTGCATAATATTTTTATCTCACTAATTTTTTTATATAGACCTTTCGCACATAAATTGGTTAAATTTTTTATTATCTTATTAACATTTATATTACGACTTGTTGCGCTATTTTCGGGTGTTGTAATCATAGCCGAGATGCTTATAAATTAGGTATTATCTTTCATCGGTTTCCTAAAGATAAAGTTCTTCGAAAGCAGTGGTTGCATATGAGCAGAAGGGCAGACAACTTCAATATTGAAAGTGCTCGCGTATGCTCTTTTTATTTTAATGAAAATTATTTCGAACGTGATCTGCAATCAGAATTACTTGAGAACAAGACAAAAAATATATTTAAAAAAAAAGATTCCATTCCTCATTTAATGATACCAACTTTGACTGAGCTTAAGTCACATAATGATAATGAACGCAGTGAAAAACAAATTAAACGGGGACTAAATTGGACCACGTTCACGGTGAAAAGAAAGATATGTTAAAAATGCTAGCCGGTTATGTTGCATATCGAATGAAAATTGAATACGGCCATCCAACAGAATTCAATCCACCTAAACAAATAGGCTAGCTCGCTAAAATATCGAGGGGTGCTTTAATGAATCCGACCGAAAAATGGATAAGCATTATATATACAATATGGAAAAAGACTATAACAATTACCACGACAATAGCATTAATAAGAATTCGGAGGTAATGAAAACACTGATGTTAGAGCACGAACATTTATCAGGATTAAGACGATGGACAAGAAAAAGTCCAGTAAAAGAAAAACTAACGGAAACAAAAATACCAACGATGGACGAAAAAGAGGAATAAATTAATGAAATTGCACTAACTACAATTCGACGAGTGAGACATTTCTTTATGCACCTAGATTTTTGTTATTACATTTTATTATTTCAAATTTTAAATGTTCATAAAGTAATAAGTCTGTGTATCTTCAAATGCACGCATGTATATACTCCCCAAAAGTCACGATTTAAAGATATTATTTACTGTTTGAATTATTTTAAAAATGAAACAGCGCTAAACTAATTGCGAGAAGTGGTAGAACAGCTGTAATTAATACGATATTAAAATAAATTATTTATGTAGAAGAGGAAATAAAATAAAATTTAACAAATAAAAACTAAACTAGTTAAAAAAAAAACACAATTTAACCAAAAAGTTTCTTGTATACAGAGGCGGAGTCTAAATGACGTAGTAGTTGCCAGCCGGTATGCGCGTGATACCTACCGTGTATTCTATATACCGTGAGTATATTCATTAAACCAGGTGCCAAAATACTTGAATGAAAAGACCCTTTCTAGTGGACAGCCATTTGTCAGTAATTTCTTCTGATTAAAAGTCCATCCTTCTGATTTACTCTGGACTATTAGCCATTTCGTTTTATCGGTATTTATCTGAAGGTCATAGGAGCTACTAACTTCCATTACTCTGTCTAACATACTTTGAAGTTGATCGGTGTTATCAGAGATTAAAATAGTATCATCAGCGTACCTAATGATGGATACCTTTTCGGAACCGATTTGAATTACATCGTTTTCATTGATTGCTTCCTTAAAAATCGATTCCGAGTATATGTTAAATAACAGAGGTGACAGTATGCATCCTTGTCGCACACCTCTTTTAATTTGTACTTCTCTAGACATGGCTCCTTCATTACAGATTACAACTTTTTGATCCCAGTGTAGTGAAGCAATCGACTTGTACATGTTATTGCTTATACCAATATTTTTTAGGATTTGCATTAATTTCCCGTATCTCACATAATTGAAGGCCTTACAATAATCAATGAAACAATAATAAAGTTTATGGTTCACATCGCGACACCTTTGGGCTAAAATGTTCAATCAGCATACTGCTTCTCGTGTACCAAATCCACGTCTGAAATCAAATTGGTTAGATCCAGAATTTCACATTTCTTGTAGATGCGAAAATGGATGATCTTGAGGAAAATTTTCAAAATATGTGACATAAGACTTACTGTTCGGTAATCTCTGCACTCGGTTGCATTTGACTTCTTTTGCAGTGTAATAAATGTAGATACTAGCCAATCGTTAAGGATATTTCCACTGAACATAATTGAGTTAAAGAAGCTAACTAAGAAATTTACTACATGTTATCTTGAAGTATCTTCAATAATTCGCTCTGCATCCTGTCAGGGACAGTTGCCTTTCCGTTCTTCGTATTTTTGATTGCACGTTTAACTTCCTCGCTTGTAATCTCGTCTTCAGCATCATTAGATTGAGTAGAGTTTTGGCTAGAGTTTTCAGCTACGATATATGGTCGTACATCATGGAATAGTTTTTCAATGTAATGTTATGATTTGTAAATTCTTTTACTCTTTTATGGACATTGAATATATCATGGGATATAAATAACAAATTATGTAAAATCTAAAAAAATATTTCATAGAGGGAAAAAACGACAAAAAAAACGCACCAAAAACCTATATAAATGATTTCATTATGGAAATAACATATTCAGAAACAAATATATTCACGTATATATTATAAAACACATACAACTATATATATATATATATATATATATATGCATACTGTATTCACATATATAATATAAAACTTTAATTAAGAACCGTCGTATTCAAAATACTAATAATTTTCAATCGGTTCTAATAAAACTTATTAACAACGCGATATACAGACTTTCCGGTCGGTTTAATAAAATCTACTAATATAAGATAATCTAGAATTAATCGTGTAATCGTAAATTAAATATATTTCAATGTGAATTTACAAAATCGATAATTTATTCTAGTAGATAACTGAGAATCGCAAAATTCGACCACTTTTCAATCGATTCCAGCAAAATCTATTAATATTTTCCGCGTTCAACATCCTTAAATTATTTAAATCAAGTTACAATTACTGTTAAACTCTTATTATTATATCCGAAGTAAACTTTTTGATAAACACAATAAAAAATAATGTTTCAATCGGAAATGCGATTACTTCATTTCAATCGAACCGAGGTAACCGAATAATAGAACATACTAATATTAGTCGAAATGCGACTAACTTCAATCGGATTTACGCGTTATCGGATTTTTAAAAATAGTCGGTTTTGCTATTCTAAAACTTCTTAGCGTACGATGTACAAATTAAATAAAACATTAAATTTACTTATACGGACAAAATAACATCTTTACATGATTTAAACTAAAGAAATTAATAAACATATTTTTATGTTTTTACCGTATACTCAACACTTATCTATGTAATAAAAAGTACGAATATTTAATTACGTCCTGCCGAAGTAAACCTAAATATGTGACCTAGCTACTTCCTTAATCTTATTATAATTATTAATAAATATTGTACCGGGTAAGTGTACCTCCGACACGAAGACGGCAATTAATGACGATAGTAATTAATATTTAATAATATATATATATATATATATATATATATATATATATATATATATATATATATATAATATATATCATCATTGCTACATCGATAACAAAAATATAACATTATTTTTCAATTTAAAATCTACAACATTGACGCTCATCGGCTGTGCTCGTAAGGCTTGACGTCGCCGAAGGGAGATCTGGAAAAACTTTCTGTTGGATTTTCCAATTTTCAGAATAAAAACAAAAACAATTTATTGTTCGACATTAATTTTTTTTTTAAAAAACGTTCGTAATTATATTTTTTTCCGCGTTTTACTTCGTAAGTTAAAGTGTATCGTTTAAGAGCTTTCGGAATGCGATAACCCCTGAAAAAATAAATGGTACAAGGTTGTTGCCGGTTTTTTCCTACCCTTAATTTTTTGTCTCTTATCAGTAATTGAAGAGTTGACGCGAATAGTATTCATAATACACGCGTAATACACGCCTCGATACAAATTTAACCAGCTGCTTGTTTAGGCATGATTATAGGTTTGTTGCCCATATACATAATACATATATATATAAATATATGTATGTATGTACGAAACACGTACAAATAACAACAGCGTTGTTTAAGAAGGTATAACAAGACCTCTTGGACACGTTTCTACGCGACTGCGGCATCTATCTAGAGCATTGTACTTTATTATTCGATAAGACGGACGTTATATATATATATATCTAACCGTACTTATAAGCGGTGCCACTTACGAAGTTAAGGACGACGCTGTTATTGTTAGCGGCTCCGACAATACCTCATCATGTATAGACCACCGGTGCAGAAAGGTTAACTGAGGTTTGCGGGAAAATTCATCTAACAACCGCAAAATCCCATTCGTCGTAATATTTAATCTATAGACGAAATTCGCCGAAAATGAGCTCAAAAACAGAAAAGAGATGGATTGATCTTACGACAGAGTAACGCTATATAGACAAGAGAGGTTAACGCGAAGGAACGCAATTTCTCCAGTCAAATTCTGTTTACTTTATTAAAAGTCCAAAATACGGCTTTAATCCGAATAAGAGGCCACCTTTACATTTCTTGATATATATATATATATATATATATATATATATATATATATATATATATATATATATATATATATATATTTAATAACCAAGTAAATAGAGGAAATTCCGAGTCTGGCGGAATCTTCGTATATTAACCGGATGTCGGTAAGCAGAAAAATTGTTAACTTTCTGGACATCGAGCGCCCAGTGACTTACACGTGATATATCCTTTACGTTCTGTATATACACGAATTTTTTTGCATATTCACGCATACTAATGATGCGACATATAGCGTTCGAGACTGTCAATCCGACGGTCGAAGATTCGACTACGCATAAAGTTTCTATCATTACATAACTTTTAGCTATCACGACCAAGTCAGTGTCCGTGCCGTACGGTGTGTTTCCTAGTTATGCTAGCGCATTTTGTACGCGAAAATAATGTACAACACAAAATGGTATACATACACTAATATATAAATATATAGTTTTAGTGCGGATATACAAAAAATAATAAAAAGTCGTATTAAAAAGTAAATGTAAAAATAGGAAGTAAATATTCTGGGGAAGACGTTACAATATAAAAATGAGTGTGCTCCTTTGTCTCCTAGATTAATGCGTATGCGGAAGAAATTATTAAATCTCCAAAAATGAACGCGATGAGCTTTTAAACCGACTTTAAGTAAATAATATTACTTAGACAATTTATAAAGTGCAGATGGCCGAAAAGGAGAGAAAATTCAAAAAAAAAAAAGCAATTCTCGAGATACTATAAATAAAGGACGAAGATAGATAATAAGCGTAAACAAAACGGAAATCGTTAAATTTAGCAGACACGAGACTGAAGACAACGAGGAGTTCTGATTAGAGAAGGTGGGCGTGATAGAAAGAAATAATTTTCGGAATATAGCCAGATAGACGTTTGGAAAACTGGAAAAAGTTGTGGAAAACCGAAAGATAAACTTGGAAACAAGAAAAGTTAAGTTGCTACGTTTGGTTCGTGTTTCTTTATTCTAAATAGTAAATAAATTAACGCGGTTGAAATGTTATAGACGCACGCTGAGAATAGACGTATAAATATTCGCGATTAACGACCGAAAAAATTGAACATATCGCTGGTTAAAATTCGATAGAGAATAAAATTCCGGAAAATCAACTCAACGCGCTAATTATATAGATGCAAAGCAGATACCCCCGTACGATGTTACTGATCAAAAGCTTAGCCGATTCGCAACTCCAATTGACGAAAGGCGTGTTAGCAATTCTGTATGGCGTGTATAATTTTTTGCCGCGTATTCGAGTAAAACATTAACGACATTAATCGAATAGGCGGATATTAGTGGACGTAAAAACTTTTAAATAAAAAAAAAAACGGTAATAATAAAATTTTAAATTATTTTAAAATTAAAATAAAAACCGAACAATTAGTGTGGAAAACAATAAACCTGTACTACTACACCCGGACTTCCGAATAAAGAATTTTCGCGTCTGTGTATTAAATATAATAAGTAAGAAACGTCTATAGGACGGATTAAAGCTTCCGGCGTCTATATTGATAATAATCGTAATAATAACGTTCTTCGGATGCGGATTAACCGTTACTTATATAATGACGATGCTCGCGAATAGCTTACCGTCGGGGCTAATATATTTCGGTTGAATTTTCTCCATTTTATAGATCGCTACTTCGTACGCTGGTAGCGAGATGAAAACTACAGATGTTAATCTAAAGGAGATTACGTACAAAAAGTAATATTATTACCTATATATGTTGTAATCTATTCATATCGTTCTACACTCGGCTTCGTATCGATACTGTAATAATAATAATAATAATAATAATAATTATTATTATTATTATTATTATCGTTATAAAAATGCGTTGTATAGAGCAAGTGTTTTTCTTTTTGTTTTTTATTATCTTTGTAGTCTTTGACGATAGATGAAGTTGAAAGCACGTTCGAAGAATTACACTTCCAATGAAGTGACTCCGACTTAATTCATTATTACTTAAATCATATGTGGTTTTTACTTAAATTTTCAGAGTGTGTCCAAAAGTTGTATCGCCTCATCATCGGTGCGCTTTTTCAATCTTTCCGCGTATTTATAAGCAAACCCGGTAATTTCATCGATGACAGTTGGAATTTTTAAATCATTAGTACTTGCGTGGATACCCGCACATCGCAATATTGGTGCAAACAATGAAGCTGACACAGCGGCAGCAGATTCATGTAATATAACGCCGGTTCCGGTCATACCAACGACATGTAAAGATATGACGATCCATATCTGGAACAAGATGAAGTCGATAGCAATGCAACGATTCTCCATCCTTCTTTATTACGATCGTAGCATCGCAAATCCGATAATGCCAACATCCAGACGGAAAGATGTGGTCCTCTTTCGCGTTCGGTCCGGACACACACGTCTTACGCACCAGTTCCTGTTCACCAGGGAAAATCGGCCTACCTGTACTGCATGCAATACTCCTCTTACTATCACTCACATCCTAGTTTCCTGTCCAACATATACCTTTCAACGTCAGCTTGCTGGCCTTCCTCTCAACCTTCCCAACATATTACAACGCACTTCATCCGCCGAGACTAAACTTCTCCTCTTTCTCAAAATCACAAACATCTTTCCTCTAATCTAGTTTCTTACACCTTTCCTTCCGTGCCTCTGGCCTAAGTAGCAGGATACGGTACGGTCACAAATCAAAAAAGAAGAAGAAGAAGCGCAACGTTTTGTAATCTATTACGACGATCGTCGTACGTTCACGTTATAATAAATCTAAATTTATTAATTGAAGGTGGAAAACTAATATTTAATTTAATTTAAAACAATATATATATATATATAATTATTTATTTAATTAAAGTAAAATATATTAAAATTATTCAAATATAACCAAACCGGATTTGTAGTAGATAAGCTATTATTATAAAATAATTAAAATTAATTTTAGTTAGTCAATGGAAAAAAAAAACAGTAAATTAGTTTGACCAAATAAATTTAGCCAGTAAAAATAAATTACAGCCAGTAAATAATGAAGAAAAATGTATAAAAAGGGATGGTTGTTCATTTTCGAAGGAGTTCGAGTTTTTCCGTCAAATAGTTCAGTTGTCAGTTACTTGATCAAGACAGTTACAATTTAATAAAGAAGGATGGCAAGTAATTATAAATCCGGTTTAGGTTAGTTTTTATTTTATTTTTTTTAATTAAATTATTATTTTTTAATTAATAAATATATATAATAGTTTTTTGTTTTTTTTAAATATAAAATAAAATTTTTCTTTATAAATACTTTATTTATTTTTTATTAAATAATAATATTAATAATAGTATATACGAGGAATCTTGTACTATATTGGAATTACTAGTACAACCGTGCAATTGTATTCCATAAATTCAAATAGGTTTAACAATATATAAAAGTCGTTTATTAGACAGCTTTTAGAATGCTCCTCATTTTTGTATTTACTTCAAAATATTTCTGTCGAACTTGATGCTTCAAATTTAGACGCGAATCGATGTGCATCGCTAGGTACTTGACTAGTTTTGTCGGATTATCTGCCGATTTAGTTTGATCGGAATATTTTCTGTTTTCCGCAAGGTGAAGCTTTCGTTTTCAACCAAAATTCGTTTATCGTTAGCTTTGATTTTTGTGTAGCACGCTCTTGAATCTAGCATTGCTGTGTCGTTATTAGAGCCCGGATTTCTCGGCCTCTGCCGAATGATCTGGCTCCGCGATAAATCAAATCTGACGACGAACGAACACGAATTCAGACATACAGACCCTGCAAACCGAATTCTATTTTGCCGAATAAACGCCGAAAATAAGCATTTTTCTAAGTTTGTAAATTTTTTGAACTTTTTTTTGGGGGGGAAAATAATTAAAAATTAAAAAAAAAAATATTAAAAAAAAATGAGGAAACGATATATTTTTCATTACTCTATGTAAAATCGTCTGTCGCCGTGTCTGATGCTGCGTTTTTTACGACTTATCGATGGGGAGTAATCAACATTTGTTAAATCCTATACTTCGTGTTTGGAGGCAGGCATTACTAAGTTGGAGAAGAGATGTCGATACAGATTATCAATACGGTTTTAGAAAAGATGAAATTCCCGGACAAAGGGGTAGAAGTGTTACAGGAAAAAATGAATTCCACGTTATTAAAAAACACTGGATACCGGCAACTACAAAATATTCATAATTTTTTAGTACACGGCAAGGGGGATTGCTGCAGTTCACTAAGGTCCTGCAGACATCAGCGCATATATGCCCCCGCCCCAGGTGTCTGTATATATGTAGGAAGAAGTTTCTCTTATCTTAAGAGTATTTTATCGGATAAACGGCATTCGTTCGCAGAAAATAATTTATAAAGGCGCGACATTATTGTATCTTATAATTCAACTTTGTCAAAGTAATTCCCTCTACATCTACCTATATAAATACCTGCTTAATATATTTTCTATGTAATTTTATTGTTACATAAAGTATATTTTATTAATGTACATATTAAAATAATCGCATACATATTGTAATGCTGTTCTTTTTTATTTAATTACTATTACGCAGTTCTTATAGATAAAAATGAGTTTTACGATAAATGCCGAATAATGCCGAAATTTTCGTAATAAATGCCGAAAAAAAATTTTTTTTTACTGCCGAAAAACCCGGGCTCTAGTCATTATTATAAAAATAATATATTTTTAAATGGTAATAATAAAAATAATAATATTATCACCGATAATCGCGGTAATCGTGATAATTCGGGGCTGTATTATTTTTCGTTCGCAACTTGGTACCAATTATATCATCGATTCATCTTCGTTCAGCACATCTACTTTCCAACAGAACTCCGTCTCTTCTTAGGCTTACGCCGGAATATACTTTCTCCTACAGACGATAATGACGGTAAAGATATTCGTCTCCGGCTGCGCGTTATATTATTCCCGAAGATGATTATTATAAAAGGGCTAAATAAAAAAGCGGTTGGACGGAGTTTCGGTATGATGGAAAATTTTCGCAGCACCTTTTTTAAGTTTTTCCTGCCGAAATTTTTTGTATTCTACTGCTTATTGTACCCAACACGGTGTACACAACTACGGGCTTATGCGTTCATTCCGATAATTTATTTACCTTCGTCCTTTCGTAAACGTTAATATCGGTACTATTTCCAGTACATGTTTTTTAACGTATATTTGTGTAATTTACAATTATACAAACGTATTAATGTGTACACCAATACACACAAACATACACTCGCATACATACCCAATCATACACATCCTTAAGAGTATTTCAAAAAATTACTTATTTCGTATTATGTAGTAGTATTACAACACATTTATATAAGAGAAATGTTTATATTAAATATAAAATTACCCTGTAATTTACCGTATTTATAATTTATAAATTTTTCTACGTATTTCCTCATTACCCTCTTACGAGCACTGTCATTTACATTCTCACACTCAAACTTGCACCTTACTTGTTCTCTCCTTCATCACACCCTGTGGTAACCGTATTGTATCTTTCTTTTTTTTTAAAAAAAAACAACATTATTATTATTATTATTATTATTATTATTATTATTATTCTTTTTCTATGTACCGTGTCCTCGGAGAACGTTGGCGATCATTTGCTTGACTTAATTTTTATCCATAACTTTTCTAAATATTTCATCTGTATCTAGTTTGAGCCATTTTTTAACATTTTCTAACCACATTATTCCAGGCCGGCCACGCCTGCGGTTACCATTTATTTTACCCCGTATAATCAATTGAAGCCACTCGTTATTCCGCATTATGATGACTATTATTACTATTATTATTAATTAATGTTGAAATCCCGTCGACTTGCGTGTAAATTACCTTCTTTCAGTAATTTTCGCGATAATTTCCCCATTCAGCGGCCAACTTTTTTAATTTACTTTTAAAAAAACTTTTTACCCATTATAGTACAAAACTAATTATTAAAATTACAATAGTGTCAATCCACGCAGTCGGGTTCACTTTCGCGCATTACAGTACAAATACGCTATTGAAAATCGCCGACAGTTAACATTTTATTTTTTCAAAAAATTGAAAATTAATAAACATTTAAATTACACTTTAAAACGTTTTTGTAGACTTTAAACGTTCATAATTAATCGAACGTATTTATAATTATATACACTTTCTAAATATCGCAATAAAATAAATCTCCGATAGTTATATCAAGATGGACATTCACGATGACAAATTTTGAAATATCGATCGTTTTTTGAAAATAAAGGAAAAAGTAAGAAATATTTGCTCGATACGTCTGTGAAGTTTTTCACAGCGACGATGTAATTAACGAAGAGGTTTATATAAACAATCAAACACCAAATGCGTTCACTTATAAAACCGGTATCACCAACGAAATCTCACATACAGAAATACCAATCCCCTGAATATGACTTAATAACTGCAAAAGTATTAAAAAATTTTGTCGAGAAAAGCGATAATATTATTAACATATATTTTTCTATTATACGATACAACGGAAATTTGCCGACATAATAATGATACATAAACCTGGAAAGCTGCATGGGGAATATACAAACGTATCAGTCTCTTACCCGTTACTTCAAACTTATATTTGAAAAACTTATTTTAAGAAGAATAAAACCAATACTCGAAGGAAATACGGTAATACCCGATTCGCAATTTGGGGTTAGAAAACAACATGCTACGATAGAACAAATACACCGAATAGTCGACGTTATCAACGGCAGTTTTGAACAAAGAAAATATTGCACGGATTTCTGAGCATGTAAGAAATTTATCCGGCGTACGGGTTTATTTTATTTAAACTAAAGAAAATGAGTATTCTCAAATATATACAATGTATACATGCCGGTGTGTCACAGTGTACTTAGGCCGCTACTATGATGTACACTTCAAATCTTCCGGACAACATTAATACTGCGACAGCTATGTTCGCTGATGATACAGCAATATTATCAAGTCATCATGTTGTAATGTTGTTGCTGAACATATGCAGTATTAATCATATAGAGAAATTGTGTGTAAATCATGGAAAATCATAGTAAACGAAAAGTCCACGCGTGTCCTGTTTACGCTAAATAGAATTAAAGGGAAAACACCGATTCGCTATGACGGTGAAATAATCTCAGAGTCTTGCTCTGTAAAATACCTAGGATTGCACCTGAATCAGAAGTTAAGCTGGAAAAACAATATTCTAGCTAAAATAAAACAACTAGTATGACCTATTTTGCACCGTGGAATTCATTCTTATAAGTTAAAAATAAACTGTTAATATAAACGAAGTTATCTTATATAGTATAGGGTTAAAATCTGGGGAACAGCCAGCAACTGCAGGCTGGAAATAATAATCCAGCGTTTCCGGTCAAAAGCCTTGCGTAACACCGTTGGAGAACCATGGTATATTTGCAATACCGATCTGAATCTCCAAATGCTTGATGTTAAAGAGAATGCACAATAGTAGATATATGCAGCGACTAACATGTCAATCGACTGGCTGCCGATCTTAAGTGTAATTCCACAGAGTTAACGCGTCTGAAAAAGTACTGTCAAGTGGATTTGCAACATCGTCAATAAAGTACGATTACTGTACACAGAGAATAGCTGCTACTGCATTCTGTTGAAACACTTGTAAAATATAAACAAAAATAATGATAATAATGTACAGTGTGAGTTTTAGAATTCCTTTTTTTTTAATGCAGAACATCTCTTGCATCATCCTCTTGTACCTGAGTTATTAACTCACTCTGAAATATTTTATCACTACCAAGGTATTCATCTACTTTCCTTTTCAACGCGTTTCGACGAATTTGGATTTTTCACCCTCTTCCCAATGAATTCATTTATAAGCTACAGATTCCCTACTTCATCGACTATTCCCTTTGTTTCATTGTAAAATATTACTAGCGATAGTTTTTGTATTACATTATCATCAACTTCAACAGACCTCTGCAATGTAGAAAGTATGCCAAATCAGTAGCTACGTAATGTATACCAGTTGTCCATAGTAATATTTCTTCCAGATCTTCATAAAGGTTGTACAAGCCTTTTTACTAGAATCGGATGCGGCATTTGAAACCTGGTACGGTTCTTCCGGTTGCTTTCCAGCGTAAAGTTCCAGATTCGATGTATAAAAAGTTTTCGAATCCATAAGGGCATTTAAGGCTATATTTGTTCGGTTTGTTTTTCATATACTGCCGAAAAGGGAATTGGAATGACGTGAGCATCTTATCGACAACAACGTTTTCACCAGCTGAATTAAGGTTCCGTGATACTGTTTGTAAATATTACTAACACCTCTTTGACGGGTACAGCTTTGTCAACTGGATCTCTAACATCCCGTGTTTCAGCATCAAACAGCGCAGAAGAAATCTTAGCCCTTTTTAGCAGCATATTTAGTCGGAATTAGCCGAATTCGAACCCATTTAAAGCATACAAGCCAATCAAATGTGTGTGTATGTGTGATATTTTCAGGGTACCGGCTATATATAACAAGCCAATCACGGCAGAAATGTCGACTGAATTTTGCAGTACTCGTTCTATTTAATAAACTGGTTCGTACAAAGAACAATTTTTTCAATAATATACTTTGAAATGGGAAGATTCCACGCTAAAAGTGGGTGATGTAACATTTTTCTTATGTGCTTGATTTAGCACTAGGTTGCTGCGTGTCTTATAGCATTTTATCATCTTCGGATTCCCCATCTACATCGTCCGAACCACTTGATTTGCTCATTTGCAGTAGATGATCAGCTGGACAAGTTTCATTCGATTCACTATCAACTTCCTCATCAGCCAAAAGTATGTTTCGTATTTCAGAATCGCGTAGTTTCGGAATACTCGTTTTTTCTCAAATAAAAAGTAAAATTCCGCTCACCTAGGTAGTTTTCTTAAATCAACAGTACAACTAAATAGAAACAAATAACGAGAACAAACGCGTGATGTTTACTAGACTAGTGGCGCATGTCATTGTGATGTAAACAATCAGACATATACCGCACTCTATCGATTGAATTCTTGTTATAACTAGGAAACTACTAAAGCCGTATGGTAATGGCGTTCAATACATCTTTGAAAGAGGTTGCACCGAATGGGGAATCAATAATTTGAAAAATAGGCCTACTTACAAATGAAAGTAAAACATGCGTTATCTTTTCGACACCACGCGACCAAACCAGGGTTAATTGCCCCTATTGTAATACTTTTTTCTGGTTCCGATCATTTGGGTTGAATTTAGCTTTAATTATTTTATAATTACGGTCACGATTTCGTGATAGCTACAGAGTTGGCAAGACGGCATATGCTGATCGACAAGCTTCGGTCGGAGATGGCGTAAAAAGATGAAGTAACAATAAATACGACTAGCAGAAAAATTGTTTCATTACAGCCATTTTATATGTTTGCGCGTAGTTTTCGTATTTTCCCTTGTTTAAAAAGAAAATTGAAATTTTTCTTTTCGATTATAAAAAAATTTCCGTTCGGTTTCCGGTTTATTTAATTTAAATTTAAATGAAAGTACGCTATTTTATACGTTAGAGAAATTGTTAAATAAAACATGACCCAGAGAAGACGGACGGTTTTGCTTTTTGAATAGCGCAGTTAGTAACACTAAGGCAAACCGCGTGCTTCACGTTTAGACGCGAGATATTCGTTTTTGTTCAGTTTCAGTTTTCACTGCATCCTATAACGAGAAGAAGAGTGTTTTGAGTGGAAAGGTTCTTTTCGGCGTGAATCGATCGAGACAGCGCAAAGAGAGTTAAAGAATTCAAAATCACGCGGTGTCAACTTGCACTATATCTCGCAATTCAATTCGTCGACAGACAACTTCTACAACTGTTAACGTTCTGGACAAAAAAAAAAAACCTACCCGTGGGGTCTAATTTTTTCACCGGCACTGTCAACGGGAAATATCGAGATGATAAACTCGTTTTTGCTTCCCTCACTTCGTCGTTGTCGACTGGGTCGTACATGATTTCAAAAAGTTTGGAAATGCTCGCAGTAACTGAAATCAGCGTTTGGTAACCGCATCCAGACCGCTCTCCAGGTTATTTTATTTTTTTTTTTTTTGTGAATTAAGAGTCGCATTTATGAAACACGTCCGAGAGATCCGGAATACAACTCGGATTGCTGAGGTAAAAAATTCATATGCTCGAGAAATTCTTCGAAAATGTTGTAAAAAGTCTGCATAAACGTATCGTTGCAAATATCGATTATCCGAACGATGTATGATTACGGGGTAATTTTTCGTTTTCTTATCTTTAAATATGTTTCATTCAAAAATTTCTCGAGTTATTCGAAAAAACAGAAGCGTCCGTCTTCTACGGGGTCACCGCCATTTAACGGATCGACTGAACGGCTATAATACGATGTATACAGCGCGAACTCGAAATGTCATCCGGGTAATCTTCCGGTTTTTAAGTGCGATGCTCTATTAAAACGACTACACAAAGTGCTGTGTATCATCTAGCAGTATGCGGAAACGATTTCGACGGTGCACACTATTAAAAGCAGTCGCGTTTAATGTTAACTCGTTAAAAAGGGAAACCGACGAAAGTGACCGGACAAACGTTAAAAAATCTTATCTTCCAGGAATTACGAAATAAGAAAGCTCTCGATGAGGGAGAAAATTTAGTCTGAAATGTTCGCTAAACGGCGAATCGACTATAATATTATATCGAAACCACGCGATCGTTAGAATAACAACAATTCTGGACGAAACTTTTCTAGAGTATACAGTAACGCGACATTAAAAAAAATAGTAAAAAAAAAAAAGATGATTTATAAATCCGTACGGACACGATGATATAAACGTATATTTTCAAGTAAACGATCTATCGTTAAATTAACCGCAAGTAGGGTATGTTTAACGTTATTTAGAATCGGTACGTTTTAAAAGACGAATTTTCGAACGTGTAAAAATGTCTTCGTTTTCCATCAGCTTAACTAACTAACGTGTTTCGTTTTTTTTTTTTTTTTCGGTGGCTGGTTTAATAACCTTCGAAAAGATTCTAACGCACGGCATCGTCGCGAAATTGCAGAGATATAAAAATAAATGAGAAAAATCTTCTCGCGATATTTACAAGTAGGCATCACAAAATACCGGTAATATTCGCGATAATTCGTTTACAAGAAAATTCAATCGAACATCGATAAGTAAGAAGTCGGCGCAGACCAAATTTTTGTTGCGCAGGTAAACATTTAATAAAGCATTTAATTTCAAATTTTACTTACGAAGCTCGTGATTGTAAATATTGGTCCGGATTTACTGCACTTCTTCATTGTTCTTATAACTAAACAGCGTAGCTTCAGATTCCTTTTATAGGGGATCCTTAGAGTCGGGCAGCGTTACAAGTTCGGTGCACTTACAAAGATCGCAATGAATAAGTAGTGAACTGGTAACCTTCGTTTCTTCATTATAAGATATAAATTTATTCCGGACAGATTTAAACCTCCTCAAATACTACAGTTCAGGTAAACTGATTCGAGCTGGCAGCAGCAATTGTCCTCGAACGATATGGAATTTCAACGTGTGGAACAAGTCTGGACTAGATACGTAAGGATGCAATAGAGAAAGATGGAATATCGCTATAGACGAAATTAGTAAGCTCGGATTATATTTATATGGGTTTAACTAATGAGATCCATCATGTTCTCTATGTTCATCGGTTGACGATGATATTAGACATACATTGTTTCAGCGTCCTGGCTTTGCTGCTATTCGTGTTAAGTTTGGAGTCTAGGAACCAAAATGTTTTTTCATAATTGAGTAATTACGCGTTTAAAATTTAAATTTAATCTTGTTCATTGTTTTTAACTTCATTCAAACGTTATATCGATAATATTGAGTCTATCATCCGCTTTACTTATTATTTCTTAATTCTTTTACAACTTAATAATGGTGTATATATATATGATTACATGTATATATTCATTTATTAAGATGATACTTTGTTTTATAAAAACACAAGTGGGTATTTATATAAAAAATCAATTGAAAATTAGTTAAATCACTAATATTTATTTTCTTAAAGAAAACACGAAGCTTTTCGGCATTTACGCCATTATCAAGTGAAACTTTTTTAACAAATCATAATTTTAAAAATATAAATTAAATATAATTACTTAAAAATATGCGATGGTGATTGTGAAAATACGCTCCCAAAATGCCGTCTGCTTCTGTTCTGTCTATTTTTTGATATGGTGAAATTTAATATCAATATATTTGTTTATTAATTTTGTTTTTTTATATTAATTTTTTCTTCGATACTATTTTCCGGATTCTGTAAAAGTTGTGTACTGGTGGAATTTGAAATTTTTCATTAACTGTTGCGATGTATGATGTCCAAAAGTAAAATATAAAATATAAAAATATACGAACGCAAAAAATTTTTTTTAAAAACGCAATTTTACAAGTAAAATGAAAGTAAATATTAAAAATTATAATGGCGTAAATGCCGAAAAGCTTTGTGTTTTCTTTGAGAAAATAAATATTAGTGATTTAACTAATTTTCAATTGATTTTTTATTAAAAAATCACTACATTCTACTTTATAAAAAATTAAAAAAAAAAAAAAAAAGTATTTATATAGTTATGTTGTGTTAACATTTATTTTTTCTTTTCTTTTATGTTATATTATTTTCTTTTAATAACGGTTATTCCTTTATGTATAAGTCGCAAGCTTATACAAAATAATTTATTATTTATACTACGATATAAGTTTAAATCATAATTTTATTATAATTTAATATTTTATAAATCACAAACTGCTTATACGATTTCTTGATGGAATAAAGGGACTATATATTTTTCATCCCTTTTCCAACGCGTATTATGTTATTATAATGTGGAGGTCTTTGCATTTGTTCATGGACCTCCATATTTACATGTTAAAAAAAAAACCGGCTGAATTACTTTTCGATATTTTTCAGAATAGGACAGATAATATACGTATATAAAATTCGTTTAAAAGCTCGATATAAAGTTTTTTTTCCGCTACATTTCGACGTTTCTAAATAGGTGTAGAGTTAATGCTGTATTTACTTCAGCTAAAACATAGTCGAAGTGGAAATAATCGATAATCACAGTCTACAAAATCTATATAATATAGATGGACAAACATATGCTGATTGCAATAGCCTTCGTACGATTTGGGAATATAAAACGATTAAAGTTGATGGTGACGCCGTAAACAATTGGATAGAACAAGCGAATCTCTTTCTCGTTTATGATTCCAAAGAAAGAAAAACATTTTACAGACAGAAACGAACCTTGATTTTTATTTTCTCACTTATTATTATTCGTATTTGATAATACAGACGCCGGCTGCACTAGAGCGAGCCATACCTATTGACCTACTGTGGTCCTAGATCTGATTTAAAAGGTTCGATGAATCCAGGAACGGGAAAACATTAAGAATGTGGTCGGCAGATTCAGATAACAGTTTCGGTATTTCGGTAAGGAAGGAGAAAGATTGTGCTGGATTCTAAATGTGGTGAGAGCACGACAGGATGTTATGCGGACCAAATGGGCTGTTCCTTGAAGAAGATAGGAATGGGTTTGAGTGGGATATTCGAAGTCCGGTAAGGATGACATTTTTCTTTCTCTTCCGAAAGGAAATGGCAGCTGAGATATTAGGTTTGATTGAAAGTAGGTTGATTAGACTTCCACACCCGACGCCAGGATTTTTTTCACTTAAGAAGCAAGATCTTTAGAAATTTCACACAAAATCAATAAAATCAACGTCGAAACCTCAAACCGTTTCAGTATTAATCGAATGAAAAACCAACGATAAAGTATTTTTAGAGTATTTCGAAACATATCTTCAACAACGCATTATAAGCGCTAGTCTCAATAAAGAAATATCTATTATCGTTAAGCGATATAAGATGTATACTTTTTCGAACGACAGATGGATTTTACAGGACAAATAGCGAAATGGACGTGCGAACCGTAATTTTTCCCCGCCAGCATAAACACGTACATGCAATACTCGTGCAATATGTTATGAAAATTTGATATTAAGGATTTATTGGAATTAAAATCGCTAACAATAAAATTACACTAAAATTAAACCTTTAAATCTCATTATTCGGAAAGAAAAAATTGAAACTCGATAATATTAAAGGAAATTATTATTTCGTACGAAAAACATTTAAAAAAAGAAAACTACTATAGAAAAAAGGAAATAATAAAAGAAAGCGATAAAAATAATTTATTAAATTCGACGATAAATTTTGACGAAAAATTATTAGTTCCAAGAAGTATATTAATGATTCAGCCTAGTCCTGAAGGGACTTTCTTGACGATTCTTTTTAACTACGTTATTTTGCGTAACATTATCCTGTGCAACGGTTAATGTCTATATCAATCCCAAAATCTGGTAAAGACCCGTCTCGAGTTAAAAATATAATACCGATAAGTCTCCTTAATAACAATTTTCAAATTATTCGATTAACCCTTTCAGTCGCGATGTCCACTATATGGTAGATGAAATTTTAAAGCCGACAAACTTTTTTATATTTTTTGGTTCATACGAAATGCCTATAAATTTTTCGTAAACATTCGTATATAAATATACCGAAAATTATCTATCTAACAAGCAGTATATTGTTTAATAAACACTAGCTGTATTAAATTTCTAATTTTGCATCAAACATTTTATAATGCACAACCGAAAGAGTTAAATACAGACGCGTTAGTTCGCACACACGCACGTATACATATACAAATTGGTAATGGTTAACTGAAAATGCGAGAATTTCGGCCGACAGAGAATTGCAATAGTGAAATAATCGCACTCCGTCGATCAAATAACCGATTAAATCAGTTATTAATCATTCTTCACGTTTAATCAACGGCTTTATAATTACTTTATTAAATTACGTTTTTGTATAGTCGACACTATTAAAATATTAACACGATTAATATCGGCGTACATCGAATAAGTGGTTGAATACTAGATAATACTTAAAATGCCTAATGAACTTTACATAAATATTTATACAAAGCTGTTATAGCATAATAAACCAAGTTTTAATGTATATATGCATATTTCGAATATAGATGCGTTTCGCTGTAAGACATCATTCAAATCATTCTGTTTGAAGTTCTTTGATCTTCTTGACCATATTCACATTCGTAATTCGAATATTATAAGTTAATTTTTTTTATATTTTTACATATATATACATGCAGGTTTTTTCCACTTTTCCTGTGTTATTAACTTTTAGCTATTTATTATTATAGATTAAGTAACTATTTATTATTTGTAATGCGGTCGAGGTTGTTATATCTGTACTCCACTCTATAAATTTTTATATTATGTAAAATCAAATGAAAAAATATATATTTTATTATTATTATATATATATATATACTTATATACACGATATATATATATATACGATATATACGTTCAGAAAATGAAAAGTCGAGAGACAAAAGTGGGGAATGAAATGAAAAGCAACTTTCCCCGCAAATAACGTTATAGAGGTGGTAGTAGGACATCTCGCTAATGATCTGCGGAAATATTTTTTTTTACCAAGATGAAAGGTTCGTGAACGGGAAGAACTTTTCTTGCATGACACATCTCGACAGTAGCTCCTCGGAAAGTTGAACTTCACGACACAACTCTAAAGTGGTATAAGGTTGGTTGCACAGACTTGCGGTTAGACCAAGTATAAACAAGGACCCCTCGAAATGGACAGTTGAAACATCGAATTTCTAAATTACCCTTTAAACTGATCTCAGAACGTAGCGGTCGCCTCTGTCGGATTACTTCTCTACCTCTTATTTTTTCTTACGTTTGGCTGGAGATATCAAGAAAGCTCTCTTACGTATATTACATATATATATATATATATTCATACACATGTGTTCGTGGTTACGTCATACACAGTAATCCTCATTTTGACGTTAATCGACAAAACATTTCTACAATTAGCGCAAATCGTGTGTATGTTCGTATGTTGGTCGAATGAGTTTAATTGTGAAAAACCATAAACTTTCAAGTCACGACTGATGAAGTAGACGATCCAAAAATCTGAGAAAACCGAAATTCCAATTTAATATCGGATCGAAATTTATAGGTCGTTTCTAACGTTTTAGGAATAAAATAATAGTCCTGCACAGTGTAGGGGAACGCTTTAATCATACACGAATCTAATATTATATATATATATATATATATATATATATATATACCTTAGTATATAGTACGTGGGCAATCTTTTCATATGTTTGATATATATATATATATAAAAAGACCAGAAATTTTTCCGGCTATTAACCTTTCGTAGACCACACCCTACTCAGTAACATCGTTAGACCGAGCGCGGTACTCCATGCCGCATCGATGATTTTAGTGTTATTATCGGTGATACGATAAATCTGTTCGCTCTTTTATCTAATTATGATATTTTTCTCTATTGCCCAAAGGATTTCTCCCATTGAAAATAAACCAAAATTAGAATAGGTTTTCTCGGTCCTGAGAAATCATTATTTTCGACATACATTCCTACTATAAGTATTTTAAATTCAAATCATCTTTTTTTTAAATCGTGCTCAGTTGTTTGATAGTAGTCTCGTCGAATAGAAGCATTAATCAAAGATTTAATCTACACAAAGCAGATTGTAATCGTAAGAAAAACGATTCGTCACAGCGACTTCGTATCAGTGTCCAGGGAATTGTGAAATACAATTTATAAATATACCTACAATTTCGTAATCGCTCTCAGTTTGATAATGAAAACTGTAAATTCGAAACGTTACCTGATCACGAAATATGGACACGAAAAAATCATAAAAGTACATCAAACGTGAATGTTTAAAAGTGTCATATATATTACGTATTTAAAACTTACGCCGCAATTATTATGACAAAAAAATTAAGCAGTTTTTGTTTAAGAACTCTTTGTTCGCATTAGCCAAAGGGACGTAATGGAAAAAAAAATAGTAAAATTGTCCACTACGAAATATAACGGAAGTTTTCAACTGAAAAAACCCATTAACAAGAATATAATTTAAATACTAAATAATAGAAAACGGTATTACTAAATAAAATAAAAAGTGGGAAAACGCTAAAATTTTGGGTGAATGAAAAAAAGTTCACGGATGAAATAAATTACACAAATACAGAAAGGCAACTAGTTCGCTATGACGAACATGACCGATTAATGTGAGTCATCGGAATTAATGTGAGTCATCGGAAATGTTTCTACATCCGTTGGAACGAGAGGAAAGCATATTTTCTCGTGATTCAACACTGCGCGTTGCAAATGCATCACGTAACAACAAATCGAACTGCGTGATTGCCGCGGCACGGTCTACAGAGTGTTAAGAAAAAATAAAATAAAAATAAATATAAAATTTACATTAAAGGAATAATAAGAAAGGAGATGTGAGAAAATAATTTATATGTACAATGTTATTACAGAAAATAGCAAAACGAAAAAAACGCATTTGATGATAAAATAATCTAATAGTGAGTGTAAAGAACGCATAAAACTTTAATAATTACTCTAACGAGTCTGAAGAATTTTTTGTCTAACGAATTAAAACGGAAAATCGATAATATTAACCAAAATTATAAAGTTTTTTACACACACAGAAAAACATTATAAAAAGAAAAGGAAACTACTAAAAAAAAAAATTAAAATAACGAAAGAAAGAGATAGAAATAATTGAAGAATTAGTGTTAATGTATTGTAAATTTAATCAATTTTTATTATATTTAAACGGAAAGTTTTTCCCGCCATTTAGTGTAATTGTTTATCTATAAATTTCAGTTTATCATAACCGCTGTTTTCACTTTGTGTTTTTTCTAAACTTGTACACGTCTAAATTAAGTATTTTCTTACATTTTAAATTTTTTCCTTTTATATTTTTCGTAAATTGTACATATTTTTATATTTTATTTCGTAAAAGTGATTTTACCTCCTTTTTAATTGTAAACATTTATCCTTATTATAAAGTGGATCATAAATTATCTGAAATACAAAAAAATCAAAAATATTATCCTATAAATTATAGAAATTTACCGGAAAAAGATTGTATAAAAACAAATAACGAAAACTACTAGAAAAATTGAAGGGAATAAAGGTATAAAGATAATTTATTAACTCTAAATAGCGAAGGTTTTCACCGATAAAAGGAATGTAATAAAATTAAAATTATCGATTTACGTAATTCGAAACCACGATATGTTGAGCAATAAGTCAGTTGTGGGAAATCTTTTTAATCTACCGTATGGATATCGTTTGAAGAAGTTTGGGAGGAAACAACAATACGAGAGGATGTTTTAGAAATGTTGAAAGTCGTTCGCAAAACCGTACGCGATTTAGAAAAAAAAAATGACGACGAATCATCGTGTCTTATAGAAAATATTTCGGACCTATTAATTAATTTTTAGCGAATTAAAAAATAAACAACCAAAAAGTGGTTAAAATCGACAAATTTTTTAAAATAAAAAGACCCCGAATGTTTCCGGCTATTAAGCCATTGCGCATTAGTGTATAAAAAATATATTATATGTATATTTTTTAAATGCACTCAATCTGTATTTATAACAATAAGCAACAGTGAAGACGTGATTTTATCGAAACTCGGAAGAAAGATATCCTCCTAATGGATGATCTTACTTATTGGGGTTTACGTTAAATTAATCTACAATTATATGATTTGCGAGTAATCAGGATCGGTATTCGATTGAATTTTACGCAATCCGTCACCAGAGGTTCTTTGCTAATATATTTAAGTGTTGGTTGAGTCTTTCTTTACATCTTGCACTTGAGCTTCAGATCTCTTCTTTAACTGAAGTTATATTCAAGTCCTTCAAGATGTCGTAATTTCGTATAAATCAAGTTAGTCTACTATCCTACGTAAATTTCCTAGTGTCCTTTCCAATAAGAGCTATATTGAAGTTAGCTGCAGCATAGACCAATTCCATACGTCAAAATTGATTTTATTATTGATGTATAAAGCCGAACTTTATTTTCTAGTGAAAGAACTGAATTTCTTACAACCGTCCAGTTTATATTTTTCAGTTTCAATCTGATCCGCGTACATTTGAAGGTTATATGTTCAAGTCAATCTCTGATCGAGATGTAGACCAAGGTATTTCGCACTAGTTAGATTGTTGAGATTGGCTTTTTGTTGAGGTATATCGGACTGACCTTTCCGGTTTTCAATGTAAATAATACCGCGGGGGCACTTATTTTCGTTAACTTTTATTGAATTAATTTTCAAGAAAGTTTTCGTACCAACGTTATTGTGTATCGCTGAAATTGCAGTGTCATCACCGAATCTGGCGGCTGAAGTGTTATCATTTCACCGAGAAGTCACTGGTGCAAACTTGATATAATGTACACTGTGGATGAGAGTGAACCGTTAAAATATTTACTCGAAAAGATCTCTCTGTCTAAGATCTTTATTATTAGCTAGTACTAGTAAGGCAGCTTAAGTTTTGTATGGAATACCTTCGTACCAGACTCTGTCAAAAGCCATCTGAATGTCCAAAAACGCGAAAAAGAAAAAGTATATACAATTTATTATAAAGAATATTTTATTTTTTGTTTTTCCTTTTATATTTTTTATACATTTTTCTTCTTCTTGTATCATATTTTTAATAGATATTGATAATTATCCGTTTGGCTTCTGATCTCTCAGACAGTGTTAAGGCTTCTATGTTGAGATCTGTCCATTCGTTCATGTTTTCAAACCGGGTTTTCTTTCTTGTTCCCCGTTTTCCCGTGACATTTTCTTCAATGATCATTTGCAGTAGATCGTTTCTCAGGATATGACGCCAAGATCGGCTACTTTCCGTCTCTATATAATAGTCACCAGTTCTAGTTTTTTATTAAATTTCTGCAAAATTTTTGTATTCGAAACCTTATCCGACTGTAATAACATTCTTTTAAGCCACGTCTCGAAGGCGTTCAATTTATTCATCATCGATTTATTAATTGTCCAGGCTTCTACACCATATAGCAGTACGGACCATATAAACTGTTTATATTTTATTTTTTTCTTACGTTCACTTGTGATAGCTAAAGTCCTTGAAAAACTGATCCTAAAACGGCTTAATTCTTTCCTTGGTAATCAGAACAGCATACCGGAATACCAATTTGGCTTTCGGAAAAAGCATTCAACTACTGAACAAGTTCACCGAATAGCGCATATAATCCAACAGAGCTTTGAAGCTAAAGAAATATGCGTCGGTGCGTTTCTGGATATAAAACAAGCCTTTGACAAAGTTTGGCATGATGGGTTATTGTACAAATTAAAAAAAGCTGTTCCTCATTCCTATTATCTCCTCTTAAAATCATATCTCGAGGACCGTACATGCCAAGTAAAATTCCGAAATGAATTATCAAATCTTTATCCTGTATCTGCGGGCGTACCTCAAGCTAGTGTACTGGGCCCGGTGCTTTATCTTCTATATACAGCAGACTTCCCAAATAGTGGCGAAGTTAGTATTGCTACTTTCGCAGACGACACCGCGGTTATAGCTGTAGACAAAGATCATACAGTGGCTACAAATAAACTGCAAAATGCATTAACTGAAACGGAAAGCTGGTTAAGACGTTGGCGTATAAACGAAAACAAATGTACTCAAGTAGTCAAAAGTAAATATCGTGTCAGTTAAAATAAAGAATAAAATAATTCCGCAGCATGATGAAGTTAAATATTTGGGCATGTATTTGGGTAAAAAATTAACATGGAAAAAACATGTAACGCAAAAGAGAAAACAGTTAGATCTGAAATTATTGGCTCGTTGGCAGACACTCCGGGCTCTCGCTTGAAAACAAACTATCGATATATAAAATCATCTTAAAACCTATCTGAGCGTATGGCCTGGCATTAGTTGTGCCAAGGACACACATATAAATAGAGTGCAGAGGTTTCAAAACAAAGCTATTAGACTTATCGTTTCTCCCCCTTGATACGTGTCTAACCGCACTTTACATCGAGATTTTAATATACCGTACGTTAGAGACGAAATAAAACGTTATGCAAAACAGCATTTCATACGACTGGAGAACCATACGAACAACTTGGCTATTAACTTACTCGACAACAGTCTCGAATTACGACGATTGAAACGTACCATGCCCCTAGATTTGAGATAAATCTGTTTTCATTGGGGGACGCTGATGAGTGTTAGCCCCTAACACGTTACTTCGCATTCCAGACCAATTGCTAGATGGAAGCCAGTTGTAATTTTAAAACAAAAAAAAAACTTGTGATAGCTGAAAAAGAAATTAATTATATTAACAATTTTTTTTTGTTTATTTGCTACGTTCCACACTGTTCAAATATTAATAATTGTTCTATTCCGCACTAACTAGATTTTCGTAAATTTAAATGACGTTTTCAGAAAAGTTTCCAGATATCCTCTTATCAGATTTCAACATGCTACTTCGAAATTTACCTTAATATCTCTTTTATACTTGATGCGAGATCAAAATTGATTACTATTAGTTCGATTAGTTTAACGCTAATAAACATCTAGTAACAGCGCGAATATGACTAAATTCAAAATAATCGCGTAAGTGTTTCTGTAACTGATGAGCACAACCGTACTTCGACAACCACTTTATACGAACAACTCGATCTTTAAATAAAAACTATCTGCAGTAGTTAGGCAATAGTACGATAATCCAATCGATTTGTAATATTTCACTACTAATCGTATTGTCCTTCGAAAGGGGAAATTTCGAACGCAGGCTGATATTTACGCTCAATCGTAAGACAGTATTAACTTAATGGACATCAACAGTAAAACCGAAATTTGCTCAAAATTAGATAACGCGTTTTCCTTTGTATCATTGATAACCTAGAACGATCGAGTTATAGTATTTATTTCGGGAGGATATATATTGCCATTTGAGAGAGTTTTTTTATCCGTTAGATACACGATCGTACGATTGAAACGTTTGAAATTGATAAAAAAAAAAGAAGATTACGATCGGTACTTAACCAGAATCGCTACTGGTTTCTAAATGGTTATAAACAAAAATTTGATATAGTTGAGAAATAAAATACGTTTCTCGTAAAATTGAAAATCGAACTTCAGTCGGAAAAAGTTCGCCCGTTAGCGATAGGATTAATATTATTCGCTTTATAAAGCGAAGCTTTTATAAAATGAAATAAAATGAAAATTGGAAGATATCATCGTGCTTTGACCTTTTAATATAAACAGTATTGTATATATATATATATATATATATATATATATATATATATATATATATATATATATATATATATATAATCTTGTTTTTTCTAACCTGGAATGATCGAAAATCGACTGTTGTTTTTTTTCTTATTATTGTGTCCACTTTACAAATCCATTAACGGAATAGAGAAAACGAAAGAAATTTTGAAAATTTTTCATTGATATATACGTCGTTCATTTATAACCGAGAGCAAATTCACGATTTAAACACTCGTTGGGTACTTGAGATTATTTATGCTGAAAAATCATTCAAATACCCTCGCATCAGGGGTGTTGAACACGGCCGGCGATACAAGACGCTCAAAACTTAGAAAACTCCTGGACATAATCTAAGGTCCCCAGTGAATGAATGAAAAATTTTTATTATATTTTTTACACATAAACTGAAAACAATTTATAATCAACAGATTTTTAATATTTATTTTCTTTTTACTTGTAAAATTGTGTTTTTTAAAAAATTTTGTTTTCGTATATTTTTATATTTTATATTTTACTTTTGGACATCGTACATCGCGACAGTAAATGAAAAATTTAAAATTCCACCAGTATACAACTTTTACAGAATCCGGAAAATAATATTGAAGAAAAAATTAATATAAAAAAACTAAATTAATAAACAAATATATTCATGTTAAATTTAAACAAATCAAAAGATAGACAGAACAGAAGCAGAACAGCATTTTTAGAGTATATTTTCACAATCACCATCGCATATTTTTAAGTAATTATATTTAATTTATATTTTTAAAATTATGATTTTTTAAAATGTTTCACTTGATAATGGCGTAAATGTCGAAAAGCTTTGTGTTTTTTATAAGAAAATAAATATTAGTGATTTAACTAATTTTCAATTGATTTTTTATTACATTTTAAGCCTATATCTATCATTCTTTTGCGTTTTAGTCTTTTAGGTATTTCATCATTAAGTAGATTAGCTGCCAATGGATTTGGATGATGTTATATTCTTGATAAGTGTCTATAGATTGCCGAGTTAATCTCTTCAGCGACATATTTTACATGTAGGTCGGTGTGTAATGTCCTGTTGGAGACGTACCATGGAGCCGCAACTATCAACCGTAGTATTTTATTCTGCCTGCGCTGAATTCGTTCCACGTTAGTGGCCGAAGCACATCTCCATAGTTCTGCTGCATACAACCATATCGGCTTCAATATAGCTTTATACAATATTAACTTATTATTTATATTCAATTGCGAACGAGGTCCTAATAGGCAATACAATTGTTGCATCTTAAGTTCTAGCTCGATATTATTGGCTTTTATATGTTTCGCCCAGGTTAATGTTTGACCCAAGTAGACTCGCTTTGAATTAATAACTTCGAATTAATCGTAACCTTATATTTATCACGCGCAATACGTCGTTTAGTGAATATGATGTGATTGCATTTTTGCTCATTGATAACGATTTTCCATTTATCCGACCATTCAATTACGTTATTAATGGCCTTTTGAACGTGCTGAGTGCATATTTTAGGACATCGATGAGATGATATCACTACCGTATCATCCGCAAAATGTAGCTACAAATACGGTTTCACTTACGGGTATATCATTGGTGAACAACGAGTAAAGAAGAAGCCCAAGCACGCTCCCCTGTAGAACACCTGCCTGAATTTTGCGTATCGATGATTGTTTATCGTTTATTGCAACACGAAAATATCGTTCATCCAAATAGGATTTGATAATGTTGTAATATTGATCGGACAAGGTCATTTTACATTTGTAGAGTAGCCCTGGATGCCAGACGCGATCAAACGCCTGCTGAATATCCAAAAATACAGCATATTTCTTTATTTTCGAAGCTCTCTTCAATTTTCTTAACCACTCTGTGAACTTGTACCGTCGAGTGCCCAGTTCGAAAACCAAATTGATGATTTGGAATTATTTTATCGTTGTCTATTATCTGTTATATCCTTTTTTGTAATATTTTTTCAAAAACTTTAGACAGGATTGGAAGTAAAGAAATTGGTCGATAGGATGTTACTTGTTCGGGAGGTTTCCCAGGTTTCTGAATTATAATTATACTAGCGAATTTCCAAAATACTGGAACGTATTGTAGTCTCATGATTGCGTTAAAAATGTACGTCAGTAATACTATTGATTTTCTCGGTAGTTCTTTTACAATTCGACTGGTAATTAAATCGTTTCTTGTTGCTCAATTTCACGATTGTGGGTTTAACTTCCGCCGGAGAGAAAAACTTGATTGTCGTTGTTCTTGAAGATTGATTTAAGTACTCACGAACTATATTTTCAACCTTTGATCGGTTGTTATTTGGTTTAAAAGTTTCGGCCAAATGCATGAAAAATAGCTCAGCTTTAGCATAATCATCTGTAGTTACCATCATTCATTTTTAAAGGTTCACTTCTTGTTGTCGGTTTTTTTTTAGATATTTGACGGATTTCCGCAGCGAATAATTTCCAACCTTTGAGGGTGATAGATTGGTTACATATTCTTTAAATGTACCATTTTTGAAATTCTGAAGCAAGGTTTTCAGTTTTCTTGATTGGTGATTTAACGCTGTTTTATCGCGCGGATTTCTCGTTCTCATCCACCGTCTTCGTATAATTACAAAACTTATAATATACTTTTGAAATTATTTATAGAAAATAATGAAGGAAAATAGAAAAAAAACAGGCACACTGAGGAAACAAAAATTAATGAATCAATAAATTAATAAAATACTTAATAATTACAAGAATCTGTTTTAATCTACGATGCTTATACTTAGTATAACGTATTCCTAATTTTCCATATTGTTTTTTTTTTTTTTTTTTTTTTAATATAAATAACATAATTACAACTGGCTAGAGGCCATCTAGCAATTTTTATGAAATGCGAAGTAGCGTGAGAGGGGTCAACACCCATTAGTGCTCCCCAAAGAATTCCAGTAGAAATTAGGATAAATCAAACGTCCTGGTTCGTTTTAATCGTCGTATCTGAATAAATTGATGGCCAGTGTATTTGTATGAGACTCCGGGCGCCTTTTATACTGCTCAACCGCGTGTTTAACTTCGTCTTTAACATAAGGAATGAAAAGGTCACGATGTAATAATTCGAAACATACCAAGGAGGAGCAATAAGTAACCTAATGATCTTATTTTGGAACCGCTGTATCTTATTATTTATATGGCTATTTTTTTCGCAGCCCCATAGCATCAGGCCGTGTGTCCACACAGGCTTTAGCATTATTTTATAAATTAAAAGCTTATTTTCAAGAGAAAGACTGAAGTGTCTGCCAAGAAGCCAGTACAGCTGCTTCAATTTTATGTCGAGATGTTTTCTTTTCTGCTCGACATGTCTGCTCCACGTTAATTTACTGTCAAGATGCATCCCCAGATACTTAACGTAATTCTGTTGAGAGATTAATTCCCCATTTAATGTAGTGGGTGGACAGGTTAAATTTCGCAAAGTGAATGTGACCTGCGTGCACTTACTTTCGTTAACTGCAATACGCCAACGTCTCAACCAGGTTTCGATTTTTATTAAAGACCGCTGCAGAGTTTCGTGGACTAGGTTTTGCTCTTTGGCTACAGCTAAAATGGCTGTATCGTCCGCAAACGTGGCAGTTATAACATCTTCACTAACTGGAAAATCAGCCGTGAACAATAGATAAAGCACCGGACTCAAGACACTCCCTTGAGGCACGCCAGCGAAAACATTATAGATAGTGGAGTATTCGTCTTCGAATTTTACTTGGCATGTACGATCCTCAAGGTACGATTTAAGAAGAAGGAAGTACGGATGAGGAAGAATTTTTCAAGTTTATATAATAGCCCATGATGCCATACCTTATCAAAGGCTTTCCTGACATCTAGGAACACACCGAGACATACTTGCTCGACATCAAAGCCTTCTTGTATCGTATGTACAATTCGGTGCACCTGTTCGATAGTCTTTCTTGCGGAATCCAAACTGATGATCGGGAATAATATTCTCCGATTCTAGGATAGGATTTAACCGCTTTAATATGCTTTTTTCAAGCACTTTTGACAAGATAGGTAATAAGGATATCGGTCTATATGACGTGACCAAGTCCGGTGCCTTATCCGATTTAGGTATTACAACTATTTGCGCCAAAATGACAGAGGAAAATATTGCAGGCGAAACACTGCGTTAAAAATATTATTAATAAATTGTATCGCTTTGGCCGGCAATTCTGATAATAATTTTCCGGTTATTAAATCGAAGCCCCGGCTTTTTTTATTGTTTAATTTTTTGAATATACATTTTATTTCTCCTGGGGACGTTGGCGCAATAGGGTGACTCATTTGAAAAGGAGCACTTAAAAATGTCATTATATCTTCAGAATTGTCAGTTTCAGAGTTTGGTTTAAAAACTTCAGAAAAATGTTTGGCAAACACTTCAGCCTTCTCTCGACCATTCCTGGCTCATGTTCCATCGGGATTTGTAATCGGTGGAAAAGGTTATATTGGCCTATTACGACTTCGAATCGCTTTCCACAGGCTATAGTCGGAAGTTTTCAAGGGAGATACTTCTTGTAAATAGCGCTGTAGAGATTCATTTTTAATTTCCCTAATTAATGATTTAAGTTCTTTTGATTTTTTGTTTAATAAAATCTTGTAGACTGGGTTTCTAGTTATGTGCCACTTTTTCCGAATGTTTCTCTTTTCTTTAACTAGAGCCAGAACGTGACGCAGTAAGTTATATACTTTTTCGATAGTTTTAATTTGGGGTGAAGATTTCCACGCTATGCGTTGAATAGTTTCAGTAAGATACTGTATCGCTATATCTATATCGCTTTCATTTTTCAATGTTTTAATTTTAAATCTCTATCTACAGCTTCCCGGAATTCATTCCAGTTGGTGTATTTATTATGCAGCTTGGGAGGGGGCTTTCTTTCCTTATTACATCAGTACTTACCGTAAGAATTATAGAGCTATGAAGGTCAAAAGATGTTTTAGCCTCGATATTGAGCATAGAAATACCTTTAGTAATGAAAAAATCGAGCGCATCTGGTTTTTTGTCTCTATCGGTTGGCCAATATGTTGGCTCACCTGTAGCAGCACATCCTAAAAATTTATCCTGAATTATTTTGTTCAGTAAGCTACCTCTTGCATTTGTAAACCTTGACCCCCCCATTTCACACTCTTCGCATTCCAGTCACCACCACTTATGAACCTATGGCCTAGACTATCAAAGTATTTAATTAATTTTTGTTCTGAAAATTTTTGATTCGGGGGACAATAAATAGCAGACATCGCAATTTTGCCGTTTAATGAGAATACAATTATGCTAGTTGCCTGCATTTCTTTGCTAGTTAAATTTCCATATTGTAATTCCAATTAATTTATTTTGACGAATTTTACAGTTTTAATAATTTTTTTTTATATTTTATTAATAAACGAATATATATATATATATATATATATATATATATATATATATATATATATATATATATATATATATATATAAACGATCGCGTAGACTAGAAATTCTAGTATATCGCGTAGCATTCAACGAAATTCTACAGCAACGATTTTGAACTACTTGTAATTTCCTATGTGTACTATCAGACACTGGTGACCTGACCATACAGGGCAAGCATAAATCTAAGGCGTATGACAGTCGTATAAATTAATTTTTTATTCACATAACTGAGACCCGATTTCCTGTTAAATAATGGAAAAAGTGTGTTCATAGCTTTATGCGCTTTTTCTATAACGAATGTAATATGGTTATTGAAAGATAGTTTGTCATCTAAGATTAACTCCTAGATACCGAACTTGTTTGACCCGAGAAATTTTTTTTTTGAATTTATTGTTATTTCAGTTAGAAATTGTCTTCTTCTAGTAAATAGAATTGCTTCTGATTTTTGTAAGGTCCCCAATAACGATATCATTCACTTTATTCAGCTGGTGCATAAGGATCATTGGGAACTGATTTAGTCGATCACCTCTTACTAATTACTATCAACTGTAACTGTTTCTCAATAAGCTTCTGTAGTTCTTTTTCTTGAGGAAGATTAATCGAAGAGCAATTATTTTACTGATCAATAGATTACGATTTGGACATCACTTGTTGCCTGACTGTGTTTTCCGTATACAGCTTAGAGAACTGTCCCCTGTATTCTCGACAGGCAGTCTGCAATCCAGATCATGTTTTTTTTCGGACACTCTGCTGTGACACCGTTACGTTCTGAGTTTTACCCCTTATCTTGCAACATTCTCCGTGTATGACGTATAAGCATCTTTGATTAAAATGTAAATAACTCCACAAGTATCAAGTTGAATAGGCCGTACAAGCATATCCCCATTTTCAGAAGAAAAAAAAACAACATATCGTTGGTCAGCTGACGGTCAATATTAATTATAAAATAAAAAAAACACAAGTGATGATAATTCATTCCACAAACTGTTCCTTTATGTTTTTAGATCTGAGTTAACCCCGCTTCAATCGAATATGATCAATTTCTCACACAAAATTATACACTCTAAATAGTAAAAAAAAAAAATATATATAATATATATATATATATATATCTCGAACAGCTGAAAATGTAAATATTTTGTGTAATATGTACTGTGTGTGTTATACGAATATTTTTAGAATTAAAATTTTAAAGTGATATTATTATCCCATCCTGCAGTTATTCCACTCCATTCCTTTCGAGTATAATACTGTTAGTCTCTATATCGACATTCAACCTCTTTAAGAATCACATTTTCTAACCGTGAATTACAAATTTCTCCCCTCGGTGAACGCAAAAACTACCCGAATTCTCTCCTTGCTCTCAATATGTCCAAAACATATACGTCCAATCGAATATGTTCCATCTTTACTACAGAGACTACTGTTATTCTGCAGTCTCTCCGATATATTTCTATTCATCTCCCTTCTGTAAATATTTTAAAATCCTCTCTGATTCTAACAGTTATTTGTCGGCATTATCTCAGATCAATTTTCGCTAACATTGTTCGTAGCAAGGGACATTATAGGTCCATCCAACCCGACATACCTGCTAATCCGTGGATCTGTAATATTAAAATGGAAACGATTAAATTGCGGGGTTTTATTACTACCATTTGTCGACTGATACCTGGCAGTACTTCCTGCTTCGCTACATAAGTTGTAAAGTTCTCCTAATTGCTAACGTTCGATGGGTACGCATTTAGTGGCCCATGTTGAGCTCTAAAATTTCGTGTAGCTGTTTTTTTTTGTCTTGGTCTTAACGTTCCATTTCCTATATAGATATCACATTTCTCTTAGCTCCTCATAATATCCGCCTATTATAAAAGGAATAAACGAAAAATAAAACACGAGAATGTATTTAATTTAGATGTAGAATGCTGCAAAAAATAGCAAAGTGAAAAAAACCACATGTAATTATTTCACTATCAGATTATTTTATAATCAAATCAATTCCCCCGTACACATAAGCGCTCTCGAATCGACATTGGTCTGCTCCTCTTTATATTCCTCAACTAGTTTGTTGTCTTTCTTCGTTTCTGCTTCCATCAGTTATTCCTTAAATTACAAATTGTTCGAGTTCTTATCGCTGTAGTCAAATCACGCGTTCAATATATTCTCGCTTTCTATTCGCTTTAACTTCGACAACTTTCACGTTTTAGAAGTCGAGGAGATTTCGAACAGTCTTCTCTGTTTACGAAGTAGGACCACCACTTCTATATCGCATATAGAGGGGAAATTTAACAACGAACCTGTGACGTATGCTTAATAAATTCAAGATTGCATTGTCTTGTTGCTATTAAAGGTTGATCGGGTTTGTCTGCTTTCTCATGTCGGTATACAGATTAGGCTTCTCTGTGTCGATATTGAATTCATTCTCTCTTTGCGTCGTTTAATTCTTAATTGCGACCGAAATAATCTGGTTAATTTACCGCTTGCTAACAATCGTCCGCTTTGTCTTTTTCACATTAATACGTAAGTTATAGGACTTCTCGATTGAAGTTACCTTATTAAGTAAGTACTGAAACCTAGGCAGGTCATCTGTTTGAATAACACCGTCATCCGTGTACCGAATAATAGTGATATATATATATATATATATATATATATATATATATATATATATATATATATATATATATATATATATATACGTGTGAACGGTACTTTGATGAGGTATTAGTAATTAGCATAAAATGTTCATCACCCTTATAATGAAAATTTCAACCCGTTCTCGATTTTCGCGTTTCGCGCAGATGCGGGTGAATAACATTAACCGAAATTAACGCTAACCAGACTACTACTCTACTACTAATTAACGGGTGAAACTTACTTCGACCGACTATTTTTGGGTCTATTTTCGGGTATATTTTATTTCTGTTTTTAAAATTTTCCGTACAAATAAAAGTTTTCGTTACTCGGAACAAAAAGAGATTTAGGACGTATTATAGCTCTTCTTTAGTTATTAATATAAATAAATGATATATTCGAGATTAAAAATAAATCAGTACGCAGACGATCTTGTTCGCAGATTCGTGTAGAATTGATAAATAGTCACCCATCAGTGATCAAATTAGAATTAATCGTATTAAAAAAACCAAAATCGTTCAAGCTATTACTAAATTTTATCGTTGATAAATGGGTAACAATCAACGATGTTGCATTAAAATCTAAGATGCCTACAGATTTAGATAAAAGATCAACTTTCGACATATTCGTCAAGTACAATATTGGGTTCGATAGCAAGATGGAAGTTACCTCTCTTACAGTTTTTCAACTATTCCCACTATTACACAATTTGTTTCTTTGTTGAAACCTTATTTACTACATCTAATACACCTAAGTCATCAATGCCATAGTATCCTCGTTAGTAACAAATAAATAAATAAGTTTTTCTTTTATATTATTTTATTATTACCAGCTGATCGTGTAAGCAATTATCTATGATAATCTAAGCAAAACCCAGTGGCACCACTCCCGATAACCTTAACCTACGCTACGTCTATCCGACGTTTCAACCTACGTAATTCATCGGGGAAAGTGCCCAAGAGCTCCCTAGTAAGTACGTCTGGGTGGGTCTCAAACGTTGCTATTTCTAGCATATTTTTGAAGCACATCAGCTCTGCAAATCTTCATCTAACGTTTGAAAGAAGAAAGAAGAAAAGTATATTTTGATTGATTAAATTTTACAAGAAAATAATAACTTATACTAACGTTTGGTTTGCTACATACGAATTCGATAAATATATAAAATATTTAGGCAGCAGATTTGTAGCTGACTGGAACGCTAAACATACAGCGCGGGGTCTAGGCTAATAGCAACAAGTGGCGCGAATCTTTAAGCAAACTCTTTATAACCACAATATAAACTTTATACCAACTAGAGAAGCAACATGTTGATCAAGTGATACTTATAAAATGCCGGATTTGCTGGATTTCTTCATCACAAAAAGTACTGCTAGTTATTATACCGAAATTAATTCGTTATTTGATCTGTTTTTCGACCACTCCACAACAATCTTAACACCTGGTGTTTCCAGTAATATGTATAAATTTACACAAAGCGATCATTCGAAGAATATCTAGACGTAAAATTAAATTTAAATATTCCACTAAAAAGCCAAATTAATATCGAAAATGTCATGAGATATCTAACTAGAGCAATACAATTTGCTTTTACACACTTAGTAGTCCTGTTCTTATGTATGAAAAAAATAAATAGTTATCCTATGCCATTCCGACAGCTTGTCTCGAAAAAAATAAAACTTAAATTGGCTAATAATAAAAATAAAGAACTAAAAAATTCATTACAAGAAATTAAAACCAAAATATTCGACCACTATTTAATTGCACTCAAATCACTAGCGTCTGATGATGTGCAAGTGTACCAAAAATATTATTAACCGAATAAATACATTCCTCCGTTAGAACACGGTAACAGACCACGGGCGAAGGGTCATAAATAGAAGACGGATTTTTTGCTGATAATTTATCAACTGTATTTAAGGCTAACTCAAAAGTAGACACAGACAATGAAGTGTACGACTTTCTAAATAGTCCTAGTCAGCATCACCTCAAGAGGTACATCGTATACTTAAAAGACTAAAAAATAAGAAAAGTACGGTTTATGATTTAATATGATTGTACGATTGTTGTTTACATACCTGTAATACATCGAGTATATGTGATGTCAACATGTACGCATAATGAATATTTACAATTCTAATAAGATTACCCGAATATTTTCCGTTTTTATCTTATTGCAAATTTGATTTATTCACAGTCCATACGGAGTGATGTATAATAAATAATATTTTTGTAGATGTAGAAATAGCGGGCGTATTCCCAACAGACGTATGATGAAAAACGCAAAAATTGTAAACAACATGGCAAAAAATAAAAAATTTGAAACACCGCAGTACAAGAACTTTCAAAACCAAGGGATATAAAAAATTCATTAGAATACTTTAAAATTTCTTTGAATTAATATTATCGAAAACATAGTAGATTAACCAAACTTGTATTCTATCTAAAATTGCAAAGCTGAGGTGGAGCAGTTAGTAGGAATCCACATGTTTGCAAGTATTACGAAGTGTCCTAGTTACAAGTTATATTGGAATTTAGTATGTCGTTTTGAATCAATTGCTGACATACAATGTCCCGAAGAAGATTTGATAAACTTCGTTCTTTACATTTTGTAGACAATGCTAATATGCGAAAATCATTATAAATTATTCAAATTACGGCCATTTATAACTTCCATTTTACCGAAAAAACCTTGTACAAGAAAATACAGAGTATGAGATAATAATATCATTCAAGGGTTTATCTTCAATGAAACAGTATATCACAAACAAATTCCATAAATGGGATATCAAAATGTTTGCAATTGCATCTGAGTGAGGCATTGTATACGAGACTTTGTTAAATTGGTAAAAAAAACGATACCTCGGGAAAAAACAAAATTATATATTAGCGACGACGTTGTAATACGTCTTGTAAATTGTGTTCCAACGTATCAAAATTACAAATTGTGTTTCGATAATTGGTTTGATATGCCCTAGTTCGAGAATTAAAAATACAAAGAGTCTTATCCATGGGTACAGTACATCCAAGAAGACCTAACCGATGTAACTTTTTATAAAAAATTAAAAAAGAAAGGCCACGAATCTTATAGTGCTTGATACCACGTGAAACACCTATTAAACGGTAAGCTCATTGTACCCATATGGATACCAGAAAGTTAACTCTGTATATAATGAAATTCTTTCATTAAAAATGATCGATATGTGTTATTTGAATCACTTTAAACATAATTTGACTGAGAAAAAAATATTGTGCAGTTTGATACGTGGGTGGAGTAGGATTTCGTTTCATCAATTTCCGGAGTTATAACCAAAAATTTTTTTTTTTTTTTTTTATTTTTTTGGAAATGAGTTCAGGAATATTTCGATCGTTTTTATAAAATGATGATTCTTTCGTAGATTAAAAAATACTTCCGGAAAATCCGAGTAAACGAGATATGAAACTTTAATTACATTAACCTACAAGTACGCGGTAAAAAATTAAATTTCTAAGTTTACAACATTCGAACCATGCGACCAAGCTGTAATTTTCAACGTACATATAAATAAGTATTGGAAAAATGACAACGGGCAAAAAATAAAATCAAAATTTCCATAATTTATGGGCTTATACTCGGAATGGGGCCTGAAATTTGCAAATTCGTAATTTACGTACAGGTCACATTCAATTACAAGTATGTACAAAATTTCATCAAAATCGTTGGAGCCTTTTCCGAGAAGACATTGATTATATGTATATATCAAATTTCTCGTTTATTTAGATGATATAATTGAACTCGCTTTAAATAATCCGGACAAATCGAAATCTCCAACGATACTCCACACAGGGACTTGAACAACGAATACGTAAATGAAGATATTCATCGAGCGGTAATTAAACATTTATCCCGACTAAAAATTCATAATAATCCGCTAGCAGTTATCCTCAGCAGCTTGCGGCTGCGTCATACAAGACTCACCCACTCCTGATCAACAGAACTCCGGCTGCTCAGCGCCAGTGTGTAGCGTCACGCTTTCCGTCTCTCATATCTTCACTGACTGTCCTTTGTGCTCCTCACTCAGATTATCTATCAAGCTTCCCTCCTCACTTCCTCTTCTCGTCAAAGATTAATACTCCTCTTTTACTAAACTAATCATGTTCTTACGCACGTCCCGTCTCTACTCCTTGATTTAACTTCATCTCCCTCGTGCTTCTAGTTGTCAAATTGATCAACCGCATCAGTATGCTTCTATATACGTTTATCATAGTTTTTAGAGCGGGCAATTGTCAATATGACAGTCGATGGTTCGACACCAGTTCGCGCGATTTCTTCGCCATATTATTCTCAACGCACACTTTCGCGATTGTAATTACTGCCTTATGGTTCGTTTTGTATAACGTATAACCGGTCCATTATGTTAGGAAATGAATAATGAGACGATGATGATAGCGATTTTATTAAAATACATTTTCGATTTATGCGAAGGGTTCGTGTAGATTAAAGTTACAAATAGAATAGAAATAGAAAAATTATATGAGACGACGGCTATTGTAAAAAGAGAAAACCCGAACGGATACGGTTGCTTTGGATTTATATCGAAGTCCGTAGGAGAATTCCGGTAATTCTGTTGCCGGGTCGTTAAGTTTGACCTTTCTACTAACCAAAATTTTCCTATAGAAGCGAATAAAAGGCACCTGTTTTCAATTATTTATAGACGAATTGAAAAATTCGAACAAGAAAAAGAGAAATATTATTATTACGTCGACCTATTTACGTCATAAAGAAAAACATTATATAAACGAAAAGAGACCGAACGATATTTCGAACTTTTACTAAGACCTATTGTATTCGGCGCGAAACATTTTTCAATTTTCACCATGTATATATTTGCACCCATTTTATTCGTACGTTTAATAATATCGATCAGTCATGGCGGATTAATTTCAATTATCATAACGCTATCCTAAGTCGTAAACTTACGTGATCTGTACCATGTCCCTGGAACTATGCATTCATTATTCTATCCCCCGTGTGTTCGTCGATTTCTCGATGTTGTGCAAACTTTTTCTATATTCTTCCCATACATCTCTCGTCGGAAGATTAGTGCGAGAGTTCAAATTAAACGAGCAAAATACTTTATTTTTCCACGTATAATTTCAAATCAAGCTTTTTTTTTACTTTCTTATATATAAAAACAACATGCTGCAAATACGTGATAACGCGCGAGTAGCAGCATAAACAATACAATTATTTTCTTAATAAGCAGTGGCCCACCCACTAGCACGTAGAGGTCTCGGAAAAGAAAGTGTAAAATACATATCAAGGAGGCGCGTAACTTGTAATCTCGGAAGAATTTCGCAGATAAAATGATAGTTGAAACAGAAGAGAATATTTGAAAAAAGCTGGCGTTATCACTAATAAAACCTCATCTTGAAGAGCGTGCAAAACAGCCTAGATTGCAAAAAGTATACTGCTAGAAAATATTCGTCACATTCTATCTGCTAATGACATTGAAAATCTAGCTGACTAGACAAAGAAAAACAGTGGCTGTTGTTTGGCCCGTTTGGCATTCGAATTTGACTCAATGACCAATTCCTTTTTTTTTCTTGTTATTACTTGTTTCGTTGTTCGTGATCGTTTATAGTTTGTTTTGCCTGTAGAATTTTGTTACACATTCGTCTGTGTATATTCTATTCAGTTTTATTAGGAATTTTCTAATTTTATTTAAGCCAACCAAAGGGACAAATACTACGTGTAATCTAATGTAATTAACGATACATGGTGTACGTGCATATAGTATTAATTCAGCAAACCCTGGTATTTTAAAATGCACACACACACACACACACTGCAGTACTCGACATAACATATTATAAATGTTTAGAAAAACCCTGAAAACCGAGGAAGTCCTTTTTTTTTATTTTTTATTTTTTACGTGCCTCATTAAAGGCCTGCGACGTTTTTTAAAATTTGTTAGGTAGGATTTTACATACATGAGCAACGTGTTATAAATTCTTTATAGATAGCTTGAATTCTGGGGTGATACCTACTGAACTTTGGTACGATTTGTATTCCGTGATGGGCAACATATTGTAAGGATTATTCTTGAAGTCATAAGTAATTGTAATTGGTATATCTCTCGAATATTTAGGATTACGTCATCGGAAGAAGGATTTTGCGGTTAAAAATAAAGTTTACCAATTTATTTTGCAGCGTTCGAATTAGCTTAATTTAAGTTGTTTAGTCGCTCCTCCCGAATGAATTAGTCCATAACTGAGAGCAGGTGGTATAAAACGAGATATAATTTACTCAACAGAAAAATATTGCTTTAGGTACGAGAAAAGCTAATTCAATTTCCTTCGTTGTTTTTTTTTTAGCTAGGCGCAAAATATGTTTATTCCACGTTAACTGACGGTCAAATTGAATCCGTAAATATTTCACTTCATGCCCCCTTTCTATCTTATATTTATCGTTTAGCATAAGTTTCATACCACAGATGAGGGGATCGATAACTGTATATTAGATATTTTGTTTTCATTTACAATCAGTCGGTTTCGCTTCAGTCATCCAACAGTTACATTAACATCAGTTTGCGCCATCTGTTTAAGAATACTCGAGTAACGGGAACACTAATGCATTATCGTCTGCGTAGCTAAATATCTTACCGTTAACCGTAATATTACATACGTCATACGCATATTAAAAACAAATAGGGACTTAATACACTCTCTTGTGGAACGCCAAAAGTTTGTGTTACACCTTCACTGCGTACATTATTTACCTCTATAACATAGCGCCTGTTTTCTTATGTATGTTTTAAACCAATTATGTACATTTCCTCGTAAAGCTTTTCAAATAAAATATTGTGATCTAATATATCGAAGGCTTTACAATGTACATGTTAAAATAATGCATCATCAGTTCCTTTTTCAGGTAAGAACCCGTATTGATTCACATGAGCGAGTAATTTAATAAAATTCTTTTAACATATTTTTCGAACTAATCGTACTGTAATTTGCAATATTATGTTCGTCACCTTTTTTTTATAAATTTGTCTAACGGTAGCTAATTTCAATATTTCAGGAAATTTTCCTTTTAACGCGGATTCATTAAATAAAAATATTAACGGTTGAGTAAAGAAATTTTTGTTATTCTTTACTAGGTTAATTCCATCGAATCCATAAGAAGGATTGTTTGGCAATGATTAAATTGAATGTATTACATCATTATTCGAGAACTCCATAAAGCCAAAGGAATTTGTATTATGGCTTCCTGACGCTTTATCCGCAGTCTACTACTCACCCGTGGGGTTATGATTTTTAACTAAGGTAACGACCGAGAGTCATGAAAATAATCGTTAAAACGGCGAGAATCTTTCATTCCATGACCCTGTTGTTCATTTCTACCTCTTCCAAAGTTTCATTTGCTTTACCGCTGACACGTTTTATAACAGCCCAGTAACTTTTTTGATTATGTCCACAGGCATTTAATAGGTTAGTGTGTGCTTCGTTTTTCTTCTAGCTTTTAGTACTTCTTTTGATAGCATTTTATATTTTTGTCTTACCTCCCTGCACATCGTAGAAGAGTTCAATAGCTTATACAGCTGGTATTTTTCACGAGGTTATTGGATAAGTTCATCTGTGATCCGATCACTTCCGGTTTATTTTACTCTCCCTAATCCTTCCCCGAGAACCTATCACATCACTCACTTTGTGAATAAACAAATTTTTCATCTATAGATGCTTGACCGATGTATAAATACGTGAGATCCAGCTGAGATGTTATTTTTCGAAACGTATCCTTAACAAAGTAATACTCTAATGTATCACAGTGCGCACTTATATTTATACCGCTGTTGTCTGCACCACGCATGAACACATAGAAGGATTCGTAATTCATACGTTGCCATGTAAGCGTTCTTTTATTTATAAGGTTTTTAAAATCTCGTGAAAACATAAGATTACAATAGGAACGCTGTTAGCTTCTTTTCATAATTCGATATTCATATCCCCCTTAACAATTGCTAAGTTTTCACTAGAATCTAGTATACTACCTAAATCTTCTAAAAAATCTTTATACTTGTATAAAAACGGTATGTTACAGTAAATGATAAGTGTATGTTAGTTCCTAAACGTAACTGCACGTGAACAAAATTTCAAACGGGGCTTTCAGTTGTTTACGTTGATATTGAAAATTTCGTTTTATGTAAGCTATAACTCCAGCATTGCGCTTCTGATACATATCCAGGAGTAAGGCATAATTTCATCATCATATAGCCGTGTTTCAGTTAAAAGATTATATTCCACTGTACTGCCCTTTAAGAAAATTAATAGCTCATCGTTTTCGTAGACTAACCATATTTAATGTTAAAACGTGGAAATCGCCGTAGCTCATACCACTCATGTTGTGATTGAGCTCACTATCGCATTACAAATATTTGAACGTACATATAGACAAATATATAGCGCGCACATATAAGGCTGTATACATTTTTAATATATATAGTTGCTTTTAAAAGTAATATAAATTCTTATAAATCTGCATTCATTTTTGCATTTATCGCAGTTATTAATAATAAATATGCTATATGTGCTGAGACATAAAGTTAACATTAAAACGATTGTTAAGGATAATCTTAATGTTGTTGCAATTAAGTGGTTATCTAAATTAAACATAAAGTTAAAATAATTTATAATGAGTCTAGGTTAAACAGTGCAGGTTAGACGATCAAGTCGTTATCATCTTTGCTGGTAATGTTGATTAGTCTGCTCGTTTCTTTTCACGAATATTTTTCCTCATGTTTATAATTTAGACTTCTGGCTTTTTGTGATTAATTGATTGATTATGATTATTTCCGTCTCGGCCATTTCACGATTTTATCCACGATCTGTTCTACACCCTTCTATGGAATTAAATTTCTATTTCTTTCAATCGGCATTTTTTCGAGTGCGGCTGCCTCAATTTCATATAGTAAAACTGTACACATACATACACACACACACACACACACTGTATCAAGATATCACGATATGCTCTTAACTGTCCCTCCTGGATGAAGGCTTCCCCCCCCAATTTATTCCACCTAATTCGTCAGTCTACCCCTTTACTTTTTTTCTTATCGGATCATCTCTTAGGGCTACGCGACCGGCCTAATTTCACTTTCTTTTACCCATCCGCTCTAATACGTTCTTTAACATCGTTTGTTTACGTATCCGGGTGTTTCTGAGATTTTATAATCTGATGTTTAGTATAATAATCTGGTGCGAAGATTGGATCTTTCTGATATTTAATATGTCAGTTTTTGTATAATGTTTCTGCATCCATATACAAGGACTGGGAGTATACGTCGATTTTATAATGTTATTTTTATCATAATTTACTTATTTTGAAATATTCCGTTGAATTTCTGAAACACACGCCTTTAATCGAAGATCGGTGCTCCTATTAACCTTAAACATACGGTCGAAAGCTGTCTATTGTAATTATACGGTAGGAACTTCACTTTAAATACTTCCACACACAACCGTTCCTGCGTATAATTATTGTTTAAAACGCTTTTTACTTAAATGTCGAATTCAGTACGCGTCATAATTTCTCGAGAATATCGATATAATAAGTAAATAAAATAAATCGATACAGAAACATGAACAATAAAAAAAATGCAGATAATCTCAGACGATATTAAAAAATAGAAATAAAGCGCAGGGAAATCTTCTTCATTTTTTCTTTATTTTAATATTTTCCATTTTAAACTTTCACGTACGCATACAATGACTATATGTGGTAGTTGCAACATGTTACAAGATGTTGGTTTTTGAAACCGTTATCTTTGTCTTATTCTCGTATTGACTGTGTTGAAATAGTTTTGATGTGAAAAACTTCTATTGGCGCGTTGTATATGAGAAGTTAACCAGTAAAACGAGCGAGCCATATATGCATAGGCACACGTAGGCGGGCCTATTCTCACAGTATAGTCGGGCTCATTCACTCCTTCACGCATGGTGTACTAATATAAGTGTATATTCAGTTTACCTGCATTTACGTACAAACACGTACGGAAATATTGAAATATCTTTCTCCTGCGCATGCGCGCGCGACTATCCGTTATTTCGTTCAAATCTTCGCTGCACAAAGGACGTACGTGCGACGTAGATTTTGAAAATGAAAACATTATTAGTCATCGCCACGTCGAGTTAAGCATAAAGTGCGTTCCTTTTCTTTGTGAAATTTGTAACGAATTTATAAAATAATTACCTTTTTGGGAAAACGTCTTCAAGTTTCACCTCTTCACCGCGTCCACAGGTCTGAGACAACGATCGAACGAAACAAAAACGACAAACAGGCCGAATTATACTTACGTTTGGTAAGAGATTTCTCAAAATACGATTGTTTACAAAATAAAAAGAATTGTGGCGGAAATTTCAAATTCGAAACGCATAAACTTAATATGTGGCTTCCTAAATAATTTATCTCGTATTTTTTTTCCAATTCAAACCTTATGCGATCATTTGTGTACTATTCGTCACAAAGAAATTGCGATTTCACCAAATTCGAATCTTAATCGTCGAAGTTAACGCGATTGAATGACGGTCAACATCGAATGAATCAATGAAATATAATTAAGTAAATTTTACACCGTTCGAGTCAATAATGCTATTTAACAAGCATCCCACGGGAAAACCCATATAACGTCGGATACTTATTTCACCACGCAATAATAAATGGAAAAATGAGCCAGGAGAGAAGATAATTTCATAATAGGGACCGAGCGTTAAATGCTATCGGTACTAATTTGAATAATGAAAATAAAATTTTCGAAACGTCTCCCGAATGTTGAATATTGTAACGGATAAATAATTTTTTTTTTTTATCAGTAATGCTACCTAGAATTGAAAAAGTGGAACTGACTAAATAATAAGCACATAAAAACCTATTTATAAGCGCGAAAGTACATGCATATATATATATATATATATATATATATATATATATATATATATATATATATATATATATATATATATATATATATATATATATGAAAATGCATTAAACCACTTGGGAAAAGAAAAAACACCCGGAAGTGATGGAATCACAAACGAAATACTAACTCAAGGAAAAAGCGTTCTAGCTAGAGAAATAACATATTTGTTTAATTTAATATTAAGTGAAGAGACCAGGCAATGGTTTTCAACGGAAATAATATTTTTATACAAAAATTGTAAAGATGAAGACATAAAAAATTATAGACCAATAAGCCTGTTGCAATCATTGTACAAGATATTCACAAAAATAATTTACGCAAGACTATATAAAGTATTGGATGACCAACAACAACCGGAACAAGCGGGTTTCAGATCTGGTTTTTCTCTACATACAGTAAATCAGCTGATAGAAAAGGCAGACGAATACAACATAAAAATTTACCTAGCATTTGTAGATTTTCGGAAGGTATTTGATTCAGTTTATCACGAGGGTTTGTATCAGGCTCTAGAAAAACAAAATATACAATACAAATATATCAGAATTATAAAAACTATATACGATAATGGATATGGAAAGATTATTCTGGATAAAGAAGGTGAAAATTTTTCCTTAAGAAGAGGTGTACGTCAAGGAGATGACACCAATTCTATTTAATGCTGTGCTAAGATATTCAGAAATTTGAGTTGGGAAAAAAGGGTATAAAAATTAATAGAACCTTTATATCGAATCTACGATTTGCAGATGATGTAACTTTAATCTCATGCAAACCAATTAAAAATCATGTTAACGGAACTAGAAGCTAATTCAAAAATAAAAGGTCTCGAAATAAACTTTGAAAAAACGAGTTTAATTACAAACGGAGATAAAATAGAAATTAAAATTAATGGAAAGGCGTTACAATGGGCAGACGATGTTATATATCTAGGACAATTAGTTTCCTTCACAGATAGAATGGAAAAAGAGGTAAACCGAAGAATAGCGTTAGGTTGGAAAAAAAATTTTGGTCATTAAAAGAAATATTTGGACTTAAGTTAGATCGTACTAAAAAAGCACAAATCTTTAACACATGTGTCCTCCCTGCCATTACTTATGGCGCTCAAACATGGTAATTGACGAATAAATTGTGTAAAAAAATACAAACAGCTCAAAGAGCAATGGAAAGAAAAATGGTTGGGGTAACTAGGTTGGATAAGATAAGTAACAAAATATTAAGATCCAGATCGAAGTTGGAGGACGCTCTACAAATAATACGTGAAATGAAGTGGAATTGGGCTGGACATGTCATGCGGTTGAAACCGAACAGATGGGCCAGGAGAAGCACGGAATGGTTACCATTAGACAAGAGAAGGCCGCGGAAAAGACCAAAAACAAGATAGAGCGAAGATATCGTCAATCACGCAGGAAAATATTGGATGCGTAAGACTCAAAATGGTCTGGATTTGATTGGAGGAGGCCAATGCTCGACATCGGACTCAAATTTTCTGTTTTAAATATAGTGCACTACATAATATTTATTATATAAGTATTAAGGTTATAATATACCTAATATTATAGATGGGTATGTTATAAATAATGGAAATAAAGGCTTTTGTATTTGTATTTATATTTGTATTTGTATATATATGTATATAATAAGTTGGATTAGGGAACAGACAAAATTGGTAGACGCAGTGTAGCGGATCGTCAGGCTAAAATGAAAATAGGCCGGACATTTGGTAAGACAAGAGTATGAAAGATGAACTATACTGATATTACAGTGGTGGCTAATTGGCAACCAACGTCCGCGAGGGAGGCTTATGGCTAGATGGCGAAATGATACTGTTAAATTGTCAGGAATCAATTTGATCCGAGCCACACAAGATAGGAATCATTGGAAAAGTTTGGGGACATCCTACACCCAGCAGTGAGTTGGTATAGACGTATCCTGGTATCGTGATATATATGTGCATAAGTGTGTGTGTATATATATGCATAAGTGTATATATATATATATATATGAAATATGTAATCATCATCATCGTCGTCATCTTGAACATTGTTATCAGTCTATACGTAATTTTTGCGTATAAAATGGGCTGAAATCCAAAGCATTAATTAGATGCAACTCGACTCCGCGCGTATACGTATATATATATATATATATATAGTATATAGTATGTGTGTGTTCACTGGAACATGTTATCTTGTTTCTCGAAGATGCTTATTTACCGTTATTTACTGGGCTTTGTAACTCTTTCGGTTAAATTCTGAGACATTTCTTCTTTAGGTTTCTGCATAGAAACTTCAGTATATAAAATTTTCCATAATAATAATAATAATAAGTGGAAGGAATGTAATTCGATCGAGTTGTACTCAGAAAACTATTTTAATTAATTCTATTAACCGTAAAATACCTCTATTGGTAACGCGAAAAATAACCATAATATTAGCGCATTATCGTCCGTATGATTTTAATCGAAGCTCTACATTCTTACATTAAATATATAAAATTTATTAGAGGGAAAGAAGTATCGTCCAAGTCAAACGAGAGTTCGAAATGCTGAAACATATTCATCGAATTTATTATAACGGACTAGAACCAGTTCGATATATGGGTTTTCCTTTTTTTTAGGACGACTTCTATTAATATAGTGTACAATTATTTCGTTTACGAGTAAATATTTCGCGGCAATTTTTAATAATGTACTTAATCGATTCTGTCATTTAAATATTTAACACGACGATCGAAATGAAGCGTGTTATATCTAACAAGGTATCGACTGATGATGTCATTTTGATTGCAAATAACGAGCATGATTTACAAACGATGTTAAAAACGGTCAAAACGGAATCTAATAAAATGGGTATATTCATAAACTGCGATAAAGTTACGGTAGTAAGCAAAGAGCAAAAAAAAGACCAATTAAAATCAATAATAGAATCATACAACAGGTTAATACGTTTAAATACCTAGAATATAATATTAACAGAGGACACTGATTACGAAATAAAAACGAGAAACGCGTGTTTCTGAAAATGAAAGGTATATTTGCGAACAAAACGATAAAATAGGACACCAGATGGGGTTTGTGAAATGTTACATATGGACCACACTACTATATGGAATGGAAGCCTGGACGATCAAAAAATCAATGCTAAATAGATTAAGATCATTTCAGAGGTGGGGCTATACCGTCGGATGCTAAAGATGGACGGATATCAAATGCGGAAATACTAAAACGACTAAATAAAAGATTATAGAAAGAATTATTCAGAAAAGAAAAATAGCTTACTTCCGGCACATCTTGAGGAACAACAGATATGAAATGTTACAATTGATAATTGAAGGAAACATCGCTTGAAAACGGGGAAAAGGGAAGAAAAACATGGTTGGATAATGCAAATGGACAGAACTTAATACAGAAATCATATTGCGGAAGTTAGTCAACAGATCGGAAGCCACATCCATTGAGGATACGGCACCAGACACGATGAAGAAGATCGACCGCTCGTAAAGCAATTTACAATTAGAACTGGAACATAATTTTTATCACCGTGGCAGACTATTCTAGCGTAAACGTGAGGCATTATTAACGGAATATTTTACTTAGCGTCCGTTCGATAATTCCGATATCGCTAATTTCGTTCGAATTATTAAGCGTTTTAATTACGTAAAAAATCATACGCAAAATTAATAAATCCTTTGTTGCATAGGTTTTTCAATGCACGAATAGAACGCACTCCAGAGAATACCGAACAAGTGTACAAAACTGTTTACCAACGCACCGATGTGGATAATCGTTAAATTTTAACCGATTCCAGAATAAGATCTACGGTGAAACTCACACAACCTACAAAAGTAACAGGTTCCGAATATACTCTGGTAGTATTCGATGATGGAAGAGTAAATCGTGAGATTTATATAACGAGTAAAATTCCGATGAATAAAATTATCCTCTATTCTATCATCGATGATCCTAATGTTTGACGAATTTCTGACGACTTCACTTTAGCGATAAGGAAGAATTTAGGTCGTATTGTATGAGAGAAATAATAACGGATCGGACTATTTATGAGAAAAACGATATCGTTGAAATTTTAAAACATAACTAGCATCACCGTAGCTCACGATGGAGACTACAGTTGTTTCAGTCGAGGAAGCCTTTGTCTATTTTCAGTGCTAGATTATAAGTTGTTTAAATTTTTTTTTTTTGAATTTTTTTATGAAATTCAAGATTTGGAGTCTAACTGAGGTCGGGGAAAAATATTAAGTAAAAATGTTGATACAACCTACACAAACTTCAGTATTCCCAGAACGCTGGCCACTATTACTATTACCGTACACGATTATTGACTTAAAAACTGGCAAAATAATTAAAAACAAAAATGTTTTCGAAACAAATTTAAATATTATTTTTAATATTCGGTGGTCTTAACTTTTTAAATACCTATTATTTTGTGTATATAAAAAAATGTATATTAGTTTTTACTATAAATTCGCTACTATTTACAATGACGGGGTAGCACACCTACTTATATTGTACTATTTATTATATACAATTTGCAGGGAGCACGCCTACTTATAATTATTACTTTTACATGGAAAATGTTCATACGAAACACGTTTTCTCATGCATACTGAAGCATATTTGTATTTATGACTACAAACTATTATACACCAACAGCTAACCAATAAAAAACCTAACCTTCCTACACACATTTATTCGCATTCTATCATATATCGCGAACCAAACACCGGTAAGATTTGAAATATTTCACGCATAAACACCTATGTTGCATTTTTCACGCACTGCCATCGGTTTGGACGAGCAGTCTTTCTCCGCACAACGTCTTCTAGTTTCGATAGGGATAATCATTACCTAGCTTCAGCTCTAAATAGAACCCTTCTATAAGGTCCTAGACTGACATATCACCGTACGTTGTGATGCGAACTTCCACTTAAACATCCAAGATGTCGAGTATTTCATAAAGCTTTAGTCTGAAATGGAGAAAATACAAAACTGAATTAGTGATATCTACACCATAAAATAAAACATTAGGAAGCACAAAGCGATACTTATGAAAAATGTTACGTACTAAAACCCCAAGATTTAGACAAATTATCTACCGAAAATCGGAATAAAATGAATAATTCGTAATACATTTTTATAAATATCGATAAATATCCGATACTACCATAAACCAACATACCTGAAAATTTAAAAATGATAAGAATAAACTTATTCAACTGTTAAATGCTACTAATACATTTTTTAAAGAATTTATTATATAAATATTATAAACCCCCCGATAACGCCCAGCGTTCCCCCTTCGGAAATGCCGATGTTCACATATTTATAAAACCCGCAAATGTTGATGGAACTTATTCAAATTTTAACTAAATCGTGTCCTATTCGAAATATTATTAAAAATTTCACCGATATTAGCTAGAAAGTTGTAGTACTTACGATCTTCGATGAGCCGTGTGATTTTTCTGTATAATAAAACACAAACTATTCAAGCGATAATAGAAAATAAAAATTAGTTAGATGCATCCTTCCCATACAACACAGGAACTAGATCATGTTTCTAGCTACATCAACCGATGCACTCAACCTGTTTCTCCACCGCTCTTCCAAGTTCACGTACGGGGGGGAACAACGCTGGGCGTTGGAGGGTTACTTAAAAAAAAAATTATTAAAAATAATAATATCGCTTAAATTAATAATAATTATTATTTACTATTATAACGTTGTACCAGCAAAAATACCATCACGAATGTGAGAAAATTTGACGCGGCAAGTGTGAAGGAAAAAGAAGGAAACGGAATAGTTCAATAACGTAATTGTAACAGCGATACACAATGTGCGCTTAAAAAAAACCTAAACATGTTCGCGGTGCCTGAATTAAAAATGTTATGTAAAATTCCCGCGCAAGTGCACACAGCCGGGTGGTTATTTATTTCATTGTATACGAAATTATATATATATATATATATATACATATATTATATATTAACCTACGTTCGTAGACGCTTAATGGGACGCTGGAAAATTGCGTTGCGTGATGTTTGCACGCGTCCGTTATATGTAACGCCAGAAAGAAGAGATAATAAGTTGGTAACTAGTTTTGAAAAAGTTGCCTGGAAACACCTTTTTACTACGAGTATCGCAGTTCCTCTTTTTGTTCGCTACTTATATTTCGGTCGTCTCTTGAAAGTTCCTTTAGAAAATTGAGAAACTTCAGAAATTAATGATATACCGCCGAAATTACTATCGCAACTTATAGCCATTATAACGGCCCTCTATTATTTTAACATTACGACCCCCATCGACCGATCCGAAATAACGTTATTACGAGTTATTTGCACACGTGCAAAATATACATACAATACGCGCGTACATTACATATCGCTAACACGATTATAACCTATCCATTGTGGAACATCGATGAGTGGTGCACATTACACTTCCGTTTAGAACTTGGAGCAATAACTTTAATCGTCTCCTGATTAATTTCGAATTCAATTTGTCTCTTTGAAACAAAAAAAAAAAAAATATTAAATTAATAAAAGTTGGACACCTCGTAGTTTTTGTCACAATGTCAAGAAAATAAAAATGAGACCAAACGTTGAAGAAATCTTACAAAAGACATAAAATACATATATATATATATATATCACGATAAGCGTTTATCCATCCACTCCTGGATGAAGGCTTTCCTCAACGTCTTCCACCCACTTCTGTCCAGCGCTTTCCACAACCAATTTTTCCTATCTACATTTGCTATATCATTGTGCCACCGCATAATTGGACTTCCCCGTTTTAAGAGAAAAGTGACGTACTCTGTTTTGGTCGCACAAAAAGGTTTATGATGGATATGTCTTCCTGATGAATATATGATAAGATCATCAACTAAAACGTACCAAGTCTCGCTTCAAATGTTCTGTTCCGGAGAAAATCGTTTATATTTCCTGTTCGGATAAGTTATCGACTATTACGTACTGATTCAGTCGAAACTTTTCTCTACGTCAAAGCTGACGATTGCTATATTTAACTCGTTTATTCTTATTTACATTTTTCATGCATGATTTCCCGCATATAAATAACACTGAGGTTGCCTTATACGCTGATGAAACAGCGTTGTTCTGCAGTTCCTACAGGCCAAGTACTATCAGCAATAGGTTAGAATCCGGTGTTGATCGTGTAATTAAGTATTTTTCTAAATGGCAAATTGCTCTTACTCTTTCCAATACGAAATCAATTTTTTTCCCTCGTCGAAGACCGTTTTTACCGACTTCACGTCAGTGGCGTTGATATAGAATGGTCTGGATACACTATCTCGAAGTCATTTTAGACAAAAGGCTAATCCAAGCATATTGATCATGCATCATTGAAGACAAACAGAGCAATCTGTTCAATCTACCACATTTTCAAACGTAAATCTCACTTAAATATTAATAATAAACTAATAATCTACAAGTCAATCATTAGACCTATTTTAACATATTCTTGTCCAGTTTGGTCTTCAGTCTCAAATGCTAGTTTTAATAGACTGCGATTAGTCCAAAATCGATTTCTTAGATGTATCCTCAATGTTATACACTAAAATTTCATATTGCATAGTGCTCTGCAGGTACCATATGTAAAATATCCTCAAATTATGCCAAAAAAATTTTCTCAGTTGTAGTGCGCACCGTAATAATTTAGGAAATTACGATTCCAGGGAACTAAGTATTATATTAATTATAAGCATCGACGCATTAAACATAATGTATTATTCTCATAACGTTATAATTTGTTTGCTTTCGTTTCCATTACTTATAAATGATGTTACATATTCGTTATATAATTAAACTTATTATTTTTTAAATTACCGCTTTTCATTTGTGATGGTTTTTTTGTCTGATTTTTCCAATTTATATGTTGTATATTTATTATTTATCAGTTTATATTATTAGTTACTTTCACAAATGGAGAGAGCCTCCGGTACATTTATTAAATATTATTATAACTTTTTTTAATATAATGTCGAATATACGCGTTTTTACATTTTTACATTTTACATTTCGTTTAAAAATATACTTAAAGCAAACGGGCGTAATTACAGAAATATGAAACAAGTATTGAATTCAGTTTTAACACAATTTAGGAGAAAACACCAAAAATATAGAATAATCATTGATGTAAACTTATCACTTCTTCCATATATATATATATATATATATAATTATTATTATTATGTTACAGCCGACTGGCTGATTCGACCGCGTTACATGTCCTACCCAACGAAGACGAGTTTTCGGTATCCTGTTGAGTATCGCTTTTTCTTCTCCTATTCGTTCTAGCACTGCTTTATTCGTAACTTTTTCGGTCTAACTAATTCCTTGCAGTTTTCGCCAGCACCACATTTCAAATAGAGATGCGCAAAACGACTCTTTTCACTGAGTTGGTTTATGTGAATTGACTCACTTGAAAGAACAAGTTTTTAAAACCAACTCTTTAAAGAGTCTGTTTTTATGAAAGTGACTCAGTAGTCTATAAGTTATAGATTTTAATGCGGAATCATATCTTGCGCATGCGCTTTTTACATTTCTCTTCCACTTATTAAAACACACGTTTTGCAGTACTTATGTGTAAGAGATTTTTAGTGCAATTATATGTACTTGTTACAAGCACTGTATATCTCACTAACATTTTTATTTTCGTGTATACCTCCTGATATATAAAAAATGTGTAAGAATATATATATGCGCGCGCGTGCGTGTGAAAAGACGATATACATACTATATTGGATGCAAAACATCAAAATTAAAATGAAAAAGGAGTATATTTAAGGATCCTAAATTTATTGAATCCTACGTACTGATAGAATTAATTTTCAGTTTTAAGCTTATTAAATAATAGCTTATATTTAAAAGTATAATTCATCAATAAAGACTTCAAAACCGTGTATTTGAAAATTAGAAAATGTAAATAAAATATATGTATATAATGAACCCATTTCCACTTATCAACTTTATGCCAAAGATATACGGATATAAATTTTTTAAAATACACATATTAAAAAAATTAACAACAAAAGAAGGCATTTTAAAAATAAGATCGAATTCTGAAAAAGATATAATTAAAATTTAAAAAATTATAGATTCTCGTTTAAGAACATAATTTCCTTCATTTTAGCAGAAGAAAGTCTGTTTCTCTTTTCAGTTATCGTCATACCTGCTTTCGAGAAAATACGTTCAGAGGGTACTGAAGTGGCAGGAATACAAAGACGTTTTTTGACGATATCACATAATCTTGGATAAATGTTTGATCGTTGATTCCACCACATTAAGGGATCATATGTACGTCGTAATAATGGCTCATGGATGTATTTGTCAAATTCCACAATTCATGCTGCCACAGGATTTGTTGATGCACTTAAATGATCAACTTCAGAATCGAAATCATCCCAAATAGAATTAGTAGAACGATTTTCATGTATTTGAGAAGGTAATGGTTTTTCACATGGATCTAACAATGGTAGTTTCACATGACAAACTTTTTGCTTTAAAATTTGGCATGCTTTTTCATATTTATCTTCATTCATAAACCCACATTTTTTAAAGCGTGGGTCAAGTATGGTTGCTTGACAATACAATTCATTATCCTCGACGTTTTTAAATTTGTTTCCAAATTTGTTGTGTAATGCAGTGATCATGCAGACAACTTCTTCAGTAAAATATTTATTTTTGTTTAAAGTATTAATTTGTTTATTCATAATTTTAACTAATGGTATTACTTTGGATAAAGAAACTGATTTTTCAGAACTGATTTCAGTTGTAATATCATAAAATATTTTTAATATTTCGATAGATTTTTCAATGAATCCAATCATTTTTGGTGAGAGTATTTAAACCGGGATTTAAAATAGCCAGTGTAGAAATTACAGCTTCCTTTATTTGGAGAAAACGGTGAAGCATATCATACGTCGAGTTCCATCTTGTTACGACGTTTTGTTTTAATTTCAAATTTGGTAAATTCATCTGCTCTTGCGTTAGTTTAAGTTTCGACAAAGCATGACTGCTTCTTTTAAAGTATTCGACAATACTTTAAAACTTTAGTAATTGTGCAATTGATTTCGTTCAAACTTTGCTGGACAATTAAATTTAATGTGTGAGCAAAGCACCCTAAATGACGCCACTGACAATGACGAATTGCTGCCACTTCATTTGCAGCGTTATCTGTTACGCTAACAATAATTTTATTTTCAATTTGAAAGCTTTTAACGCAATTTTTAAGAAAACACGCTATGTTTTCTGCAGTGTGGTTTTGATTAAATTCACTGCATTCTAGGAGTATGGATTCTAGACTATAATTTTGGTTTAAAAAATGAGCTGTAACTGCAATATAACTATCGTTATTAATAGATGTCCACGCATCCGTTGTAATAGCTACAGCACTTACTTCATACAATCTAATTTTTAATTTTTCTAAAGTTGCTTCATACACTTGGGGTATAAGACTATTCGATACAGTTTTGCGAGAAGGAAGAGTATAATTGGGACATAGCATATTTATGAAAGTTTTAAATTCCGGATCATTAACTACAGAAAACGGGTGAAATTTTTTGACGATCATTTTAACTAATTGCATATCAAGATTTCTATGTTTTGTTGAGGATAATGGTTTCATTGTGGTCACAAAATTTCCTAAATTCATTTGGTTTTTTTTTTGAATTTTTATTTCCTTGGAACGTGACTCTGGCTTATTCTTTTCTTCATTATGTGTTTCTATTTCCATATTTTCAACCAAACATTGCCGATTTGACATTTCCTTAATTTCTTGTTGATTATCTATATTACGATGTAATTTATTTATATTCAGTAAAGGATGTTTCATCTTTAGATGTCTGCTTAAATTACTAATTGACTTATAAGATAATAACTGACTACAATAATTACATTTTACCTTTCCTTCGGTATCGTTTAATTTTTCAAAATGGTCCCATAGGTCGCTTCGATTACGACGATTCATAATGGTATTTTATAAAAATAATAATTTTATTAATATAGTAAGAAAATATTTTGGAATCTACTAATATCAATTACTATATCACTAATAAATAATCGCTTAAGAAGAATAAATATTCACTCAAGAAAATAAAAAAAAATAACGAAAAAAACAAGCTCGTATTTAACACTATTGTAACAGATTCAATCAACAGAATAAACAAGCATAATATTTCAATTTTCAATGAATGGTAAAAGAAAGAAAGAAAGAAAGAGGGTGAGTTTACGTTTGTTTAACGGCTATTCTGACTGTTCTAGCAATCAGCATTCAAGGTCGTCGGGAGTGATATTAAATTGGTTTTAGTTTACACAATATAGAGTTAGTTTTTAGGCCTAAATCAGATAACGTTCGAGAGAATACGACACATCGAACCTCTTCACCAAAGAACGATTTTTTGTTGTGAATCACTCGGCAACTCAGCGTCTAAACTAATTCTTTAAAACTGACTCACTTAGGAGTCACTCAATTATTTTCTCGAGAGTCATTGTGAATCATTCGACAACTCGGCGTCGTCTAAACCAACTCATTAAAACCGACTCACTTAGGAGTCACTCATCTTAATTCTCGAGAGTCGTATGAAGCAACTCGGCATTAAAACCAACTCTTTAAAACCAACTCACTCACGAGTTACTCATCTCTAATTTCAAATGCTTCCAGCCGACTGCAATCTACTTTCTTAAGTATCCGCGTTTCTGACCCATTCAACGTTATTGACCAGCAAATGTTTTCATAAGTTTTTTACGTAATTTCAGAGATAATGAGCATTGTGTTATCAACGAATATTTTTCTTTAAATGCTGCTTTTCCCATCGCTATTCTTTTACGAATTTCTGGCGTACAATCGAGGTTATATGTTATTATCTGACCCATATATTTGAAAGATGTTACTTGTTCTATGAAACATGGTATGGATATAAACATACCCAAACGAAAGTCATGGTCATAAGTAATAAGCAATATCAAATAAAGATTATGTTGAACAATGTAAATATATATATATATATATATATATATATATATATATATATATATATACATATATTTAAAAATTTGATTAAACTGGCCAAAATGAATATTTTATTTTAATAGCGATACACTTTCCCCCTAAGCAGTAGGTAAACTACAAACCATTAATCCGAAAAATGTTAATAACGTAGAAATAAAAATTAGAAAATTAGTAAATAAACTTAAAAAGCTAACCATCAGGGTGGTTTTAAAATGGATTCCAAGACACGTTGGACTTAAACGAGACAGTTGATGCCCTTTGTTGAAGTGAGCACAGAATAATAGTAGGCCGATAAAATTGAACTGGGAAAATTATATTACAGCTGTCAAAGATCGGTTGTATAAACAATGAGAACAAATATATATAGCAGAAAGCCGAAACGGAAAACCTATACATTAGTAAAACGTACTGTTGATAGGAATCCACGATATGCGGACAAGAAGAAGAAGAAGAAATATATATTTACAAAACATATAGACAAAATCATGAATACATGAACAATTGAATAATGAAAAATGTTATGTACCTTATATATATATACCTTAACAGTTAACTTACTAATGTATAACTACATCTAATGTATATGTAATAAAATTAAAATTTAAAACGTAAAATTTAAAGTTTTAAACTTTTAAGTACAGGAAAAAATTAGAAAAAAAAAACTGCAAGAAAACAATAAAAATAAATTATAATTAGAACTTAAGTAAAGACACGTAGTAAATAGGAAAATAATTCTTAAACAAGTAATCTATGTTTAATTCTGCGGCGTTTGTATTTAGAATATCGTACGATGAGACTCGACATGTCGTAATCCCCTATGGTGTTAATTAATGCGCTGTCATGCATTAAACAATTATGGTAAAATTTACTAGATAATTTGTTTATATAGGTAAGTGTATCTGAGAGGTTAAGCTGCGAATGCATATCACGCAATTTAGTACATCTATGGGCGTTTAATATGATTCTGTAGCAGTGGTTTTGCAACAGCTGTAATTTTTTATGAGTACTGTTGGAAACCGAAAACCAAACAGGGCAGGCGTAAGTTAATCGGGGTAGAATAATAGATGTGTATAACAACTTTTTGTTTGAAATAGATAAAGAAGAATGACGATTAAAAATTGGTGAGAGTATACGATAGCTTTGAGCGCGTTGTCAATGCAGTTAGTAATATTGTCATTGAACGATAGACGAGAATTTAATATGACTCCTAAGTATCGAACTTGCGTCGACCACTGAATACATTTACCATCGATTGTAACCTCAGGTAACGTTAGTGGGTGTCGTCTTGAAAAAAGTATCGCCTCCGTTTTTTCTGTGTTTATTTTAAGTCTCCAACGTTTGTAGTATTTAAAGACAGAGTTAGCAGCTTTTTGCAATCTGTTAAGTATAGTGTCTGGTCTATGAGACGCACAATATAGGGCGAGGTCGTCAGCATATAAGGCGATATGAGGTAGTTAGGGATATCGTTTATTAAAATTAAAAATAAGTAAGGCCCTAGCACACTACCCTGCGGGACCCCTGAGCAGTAAGATCTGATACCGGATTTATGGTTAAGATGGGAAACGTAAAAATTTCTATTGATTAAATACGAATTTATTAATTTTATTAATGATAAAGGAAATTTAAATCTAAGTAGTTTATATATAATTCCTATGTGCCAAGCTAAATCAAACGCTTTGTCAATGTCAATCAATAATAAACCGATATGTTTATTAAAATTAAAGTTGTCGGTTATGTAATCCGCTATTCGAGCAACCTGATGTATAGTGGAATGGTTGGCTCTAAACCCGAATTGCTCCTGAATAATAATATTATTTGTTGTAGAGAAAGTTTGCAATCGATGTAATATAACCTTTTCAACTATTTTACTGAGAGTACATAGTAAACTAATTGGTCGAATGTTATTGATGTTTGTAACGTCACGACCCGGTTTGGGTATAAGTATAATTTTAGCTGTTTTCCAGGGTGTGGGGAAATACGCAGTTTTGATAACGGCGTTGGTGATTTTGGTAAGATATAAAATTGCCCTACGAGGGAGCTGCTTAATTAAAATTGCAGAAAGCTGATCATCACCATAGGATGCTTTATTTCCTAAAGATTTGATATATTTAGTAATTTCAGATGGTGACGCAAGTAATATCTCTGCTGGGGGAGTGGAAGAGGCTAGTTGACGTGCCACCACTTTACGTATGTTATAGTAGTGTCAACGCGGAACTAAGTTATTATAACGATTACCAACACCGGCAAAATGTGAAAATTTGTCACGTAGTTTATATACCTGTTCATTTGTTAGTGGATCGATAATTGGTGGTAGTAATTGGTTTCGTTTTGTTAAATATTTGTTCGCTTTCCATAAAGTATTATTACTTGGAGAAAGAGTCTTTAAAAAGTTGCTCCATTTACTATTTTTCCAGTTCACTAATAAATGAGAAGAAAACTTAACTAATAATAAATACATACACCTCGAACTGTTATACATTGAAGTAAATTTGTGTTTAGTTGACTGTCGTCTGTAGCAATTTTTGAGAGATAAAATTATTTTTATATAAGGCGAAACACTGGACTTAGAATGATATCCAGAAACAACAATCTTTGGTATTGAAACAAGTTTACTAAATTCAGTTACACAAGTGTCAATATCATCGCAAGTATGAAGTCTGTCGAATAAATTTATGTTTTCATTAATGTGTGTTTTGAATAGATTCCAGTTAGCTTTTTTATAAAGAAAAATTATCTTAGGTGATATTATTGTACTGTGTTTGACATTAGGTGTAATATAAGATAGAATGGGATTATGATTAGAAGACAACAGTGTTAATGATGTAGGTATGGTAATATTGTGGAAGTTTTTAACTAATATTAGATCTATTATACTAGGTTTTTGATTACGTTGTGCTGGTATATATGTAGGATCAATTGGTGACAATATGTGAAAGTTATATTTCAACGAGGCTTCAAACAAAGACGTTCCAGCATGGTTGCTATTGAAACAGTTCCAAGATTTATGCTTACAATTAAGATCACCTATAATAATAGTGGAAGTGTTCGTGTCCAATAATAATTTTAAATCAGAGTCGAAGAATTTTATATTATTTTTAGGGTTCCGATAAACGCATATTAAATTAACGATAGATCGATCAATACATATTTGGATACCTATTGCGTGAAAAGAATTTAGACATATGGCAGGTAAGACGTCGTGCTCGATTCTATTATGTACAAGCAAAGCCACTCCCTCGCTGCGCCTGTTTTTGTTTACCCTATATATTCTATAACCTGGGATTTTAAGATATATTTTACTATCAAGTTTAGTTTCGCAGATAGCAGCAATATCTACTTCTAGTGAAAAGTGTGTAAATTCGTTAATTTTAGGATAAATTGAATTAGCATTCCGACCAACTAGGCTTATATTTTTGTTATCTATATTTCGATTCATTTTTAATTATTAATATTAGAAACATTGCATAACAGTTTCGACAATAATCATAAATTTGGAAAAGGGATCGGCATGATTAGATGCCGACAATCTTCTACAAACTTGTTTGAAGACTGCCAGCAACTTACCGACATTTAATTGCTTGCAAAAGTCAATTAATTCGGAGAATGAAGAGGAATTTCTGCTCTCCACATACACCGGGTTCTTACCACGTACAGTCTCAGCGTACGATCTTCTAGGAAGCGCGTTAACATTATTAATACTACAACTACTACTACTACTACCGTTATTTGTATTAACATTAAAATTATTTTTATTTATATTCCGAGAAATATTAACACTAGTTGTTACATCGTTAGGATATGATTTTAAATTTGTAAATGTAACTTGTCTTTTGGGTTGAGCTCGGGAAAGAATCTTCTTACGGACCAAGCAACATGTATCATTAGCAGCGTGCGGTGAATTACAATTTGCACATTTCTGTTAAGAAGATGTACATTCGCGACTGTCGTGGTCCAAGCCAAATTTTACACATTTGCGCGGCATATTACAATTGGAAGAAACATGTTCGTACAACTGGCATCTATAGCATTGTAACACTCCCGTCCTCAGTTTATATTTCTCCCAGCGTACAACACAATGTTCGATAATATTATAGTTTAAGACCTTCTTGATATTTGTGCCATGTGGAAAAGCAACAAGATAAATAGGAGGAGAAGTGTCGGACTTTTTATTGAAAGGAGTGATCGAGTCGAACACAGTAAAGGAGGATATCGTGTCAGAAATAATAGAAATAGGTAAATCAACGGGTAAACCTTTAAGCACCATTTTTAGTGGCTTAACTCGAATTTTGTATTCCGATTTGACAAGTACGCTGATATTCCGTATTATATCAGCGTACGTTTCAGCCCCTTTGCTTAGCACAATAGGTGAAATTTGTGGATTCTCGTTAACAGCGGCTATAAGGCAGTACGCACTGTAGACTTATCAACGGGTAAGGTAGAAAATCTGTTTTTATTATTAATGAACACGTTATCAATACCTGCTTTTCTTTTATAAGAATTACTTTTTCCTTTTCTGTCGCGTTGATATTCCCACACAACGTCGTCGTCAACATCGATGATCTCCATCTCGCCATCGCTGGATGGGGGTGAAGGGGCTGTCGATGTACTCGGCTGCGGACTACGTGTACAAGAGGCAGACTTGACGTCCATGGTTTTACGCTACTTTATCGGTGAATGAAGCAGAGCCATGTTTCTGTTAGTGCGCTAGCACCAGCGGCGAGTTCTGGTTACCGCACGAAAAATTAACAATTAGATACACACACACACTCTATTATAATTACAAAATAAGAACTACGAAAAGATAACGATGAGAATGAACGCGTTAAGCGAAGAACTTTCATCGAAACATCGCACTTATATATATATATATATATATCCATATGCGGACAAGAATATAGAGAAGCACAACGTAAAAATCATATGCAAATTATTGGACATCATCGAACGCCATTTCATAGCTCGACTAGCGATTATTGCGACCTAGAACGGATAATAGATCATATTATAGTGGAGAGTCGTCGGCATAAGTGGCCAAAGCACGGACTTCTATACTGAAGGTACGGGATTCGAATACGATCGACAAAAATATAAATAATCATAATATTATTGTCGCGTGGACCGCAATGGCAATCCATCACGTACACTATATGCGCGCTAGTAACAATATAGTAAACTACAAAAACGTGTGGGGCTGCACTGTGTCGTGAAAACAAAGCGATGACAATTGCCGGTTGTTTGTGTGTCTATCTACGCTAACGACATATTACGATTGGCTTCTCCTATTTACACTGTACAACAAATAAATACGGTTTGTAGCGTTATGCGCGTCTACATATACACATAGGTAGACTCATTCTTATACATATATATCTGTATGTATGTGTGTATATTTATATATATACATATATATATATACATATATACTCGGGCGTAAATATTAAAAAAAAAAACTTCGTATCGAATTTAGTTAAAATGTTTACAAGTTTCACTTCTTCGCTGCACTCCGAGGCACAGATATTATTTTTTTGTAAATATATTTATTTATATACGCGAATATCTACGTATGTCTAAACATATCGGCAAAACCGACGCTTAAAATTCTGAAGGAAATTTGAATCGGCCTAGAAATTTCAGAATACATATCGATTCAATAGGCACTCTTAATAATGATGATTAAGTCGATAATGTTGAGATTGACTCGAGAGAAATTTCCAAATTTCATACGTACACAATATACATATATATATATAAGAACACGCTACTTCACATTCTGTGTTGCTTTTGCGAATGACCTTTTAGTTAAATTTCAATTTCACCTTGACGCTGCTGGTAGCGTTTCGTAAATGTCCTGGAAATAACCGCTGAAACATCAACCGGTGCTGTTGTAAACGGTTCTAATTGAATTTTTGATAGCGGCCGTAAAGCGCGTAATTCTCAAACCGCAACTGCCTCGGTGTACGCAAAGGACTTAATTGCTGCAAATATCTTAACATCCGGTCGAATAACTAATTTACGTCAATGCGGTTTTGTTTACGTTACAATTTTCGTCAGCTTCCATAAACAGCGCACGTACGTTTGAGCACACTCGAATACCGATAAATTATCTTTTGGCGTGTTTACATTTGTACACGTGTGTAGACGATAATAAACTGTACGGTATAAAAAATTTAATTTAGAAATATTTCGCAATTACCCCCCTTGTATATTAAAATTACGAGCGGATGATATATCCAAGATGAATACTGCAGTCAACGTTTCTGTATATATTCGTCTTTCTCTCCTCAACGTAATGGTTGGTGGGTATTAAAATGACCTTGTCAGATCTTTTTTCGGGAACAGGCACGTGCTTTTATGGCGACATAACTTTCACCGCATTTTATTTGCTCCGCATATATTCAAGTCTTGGTCTGGCTTTAGTTCGTCTTCCGTTCTACCCTTCTATTAGAGTTCTCATCCATTCCGAATGTCTGATCAGATGCCCAACCATTTCATTTCTTCACATGTTGGTCTTATTCTGGATTTCACGTTGCTCATTTATCTTGTGCGAAACTTCGTCTACGATATCTTTAACATCCGACGCCAACACCTCATTTCAAACTCGCCGAGTTATATCATTTCCTTTTCTTTCAGAGTCGTCCGTGTATCTGCTCCATATAACGCCATACTCCGGATAAAGCTTTTTATAAAATATTTTTTAACATTTTCCGACGAGTTATACGTGAAAGGTTTTTTTTTTTCATAAAAGCGTTTTTCGCATATTTTTCTCTTTATATCTTTCGTTCTGCGACCGTCTAACGATATTATACTTCGTAAGTAGTGGAATTCAGTTACTTTTTCCGAAACTTTTTTAATAAGTACAAAGTCAAATTAATCCTACACAATAAAATATGCACTTTACTACCCACCTCCCGCAGCGACAGCCTTTTACCAATAGCGCCGGTCTCGCCTTATCCTATATATTTTGACACATATCTCCTGGAACTATGCTGTCCTACTTTTCAAAGTCGTGTGTATTCCCTCTTTGAAGATTTAATAAAGAAATACAATCATTACGATAATACAGTGCCAAACGAGACAACCATTGTGCTTGTGAAGTTCTATATTCAAATAATGTCGTTCGTTTCCCGCTTCCACAAAATTTCAGCGTCCTATGTACGGAAAAGTACGCAATTAAATTGCTGTCGACTTGGTTATTTTTAAACTAAGAAATTTCCTTGAGCTCCGTCAGAAGTCTTGAAAACAGATCACACCGGCAACATCCTTTTGCGAAATCGTCGCATCAGAATTTTCCGGAAAAATTATTCTACTCTACATTTCGGCGATGTAGGATCTAACGACAGTGCAAATGCAGCCGCATATTCGGGCTATACTAATTCCAATAAAGGACTTTCTTCACAGTATAAGATCTAAATTGTCCGACAGAACAAATTATCGAATATATACAACATCAACCGAATAAAATCAACCGCTTGTCATAACTCAAAAAAAGTAGAAACGAACTTGTCCTGTGCCGTATACACTCAGGCCACACATTGCTCACCCACAAATAATTACTAATGAAGATCAACCCAAATGTACTACATGCGATGTTCCTTTAACTATTACTCACTTGCTTCTTACCTGCCCGCTATATTCCTCAGAACCTACAATCGCAAACCTGCCAAATCCTCTCTCAAATATCTTACAACATTCTCTTACATACGAATCTATACTCCTTACAGTCGTTCATTTATCCAAAATCTTCCCGTTAATATAAATGCTTCCCGTGCCTCTTGTAGTTTTTTTTTTTTATATATGATTCCTAATACGATTCTTTTGTCTGTTTCGGCATTTCTGCAGATATTCCACCCCTAGTGACTTCCAAATGTATAATTTTTGTAATACGACTTTTATTTCTAAATTTTATAAACGGCGGTTCAAGATCGAAATCATATCCGACTTTACGGTAAATTATACCTCATTTACATCTTTCATTAGTAAGACTCTGGTTTTTAAATCGTAACTAATCCATTTATTTTATATAAATATCGTTCCACGTTTTTTATAATATCCCAAATTGTATAATTGTTCCTAATTCTTCGTAATTGTATTATTTCTTCGATAGCTGATATATAAAAACCTCGTGTCTGATGAAGGCCCGTCCATTCAAGTATATGAAGTCTAGGCTGTTTTACAATTGTAGTAATATTCGCGGAGTTATAGAATAATATTCGTATCTACTGGGTTACCTTATTCGATAGAATTTTTCATTATTTATTTTTTCATACACTAGTAAAGCGGACAGCTGAATTTCGTTTGATTGCTTGATCATACTATCGGATTTTTCCACCCGTTGATACGAAATGTACACTATGTGGGTTTCATCTACGAAAACTGTTCAGTAACATTTTCTAGCGCGTAAAATTTGCCGCGGTGTCTCTTATATTGCATACTGCCGTATTTTCCACCGAACAATGGTTTATTAAATATCCTACAGCGGGTCGTTTATTTAACACATACGTCCCCTTGGTAAAATAATTTGATTATATGTTTGTTCCATAAGCTTTCCACGAAGTTGGTGAATCTCTTCACTTTCCGCGTTTCAAATAGCCGTTTCTAAGTTGGGCGGAACAAACGTTGACCATTCGCTGTTCTGCTTCTTGATTTTGAACGCCAGCCTGTAGCGGCCACACTCCAATATTTTTACTCGATGTTTTCAACGAGTTTGTATACAATGTTTTCGGAGGGAGCCTTTTCGACCCTTTCGTAAACCTTCATATACGGTCGTAGCTCCAAGATGCACAACCAGTGAACGTACTTCTTCCAGTAATAGCTTTATATAAGGTTAGAATGTAATAAGAACGATGTTGTTCCGTAGTCAGAATACGGGTGTTTTTTGGATGAAAACTGACTAAATAAAAAAAAACTTAAAGCTTTTGTACTTTCATAAACTATTGAAGAGCGTACCAGTTTTATCCCGGGGAAAATTTAATGGAATTCAACCTGAAGACGTAATTACGTTTCGTTTACTACGAAAAAGCGTTCGATTCGCTAGATTTGGTAAAACTGTGGAAATTTGTTCATAAAAAAAAGGAGATTTAATTTTTCTATTGGAAAAACTTTAATGAATTTCCGATTAAGAAAGTCCAAGAATGTGTACTGTCGCCCGTTTTTTTCGATATATACATATATTGTGGATATATAACGAAAAAACTACTGAGATGGCAAGTAGTAGGCGTTTCTATTGATGACCTTAAAATGAGCGACTTTCTATATGTAGACGAAATCTTCCTTTTAGCAAATGGGAAAACAAAAACGTGATATCCTAGGGCTCAAAATTAATGTGGAGGAAACAAAAATTTACCGCTATAGATCGCGTAAGAAATTCCAAATCCAATATAACACTGACGGCTATAAAATGGTGTGGACAAATATAATTATTTAGCTTACCTCATCTTAAATGAAAAGGAGTTAAACTGCTGATATTGGGTAGATTAACGAAGTTAACTAAAATTTGAAAAAACACTGCACATAGTAAACGAAATAAGATAAAATTGATAAACAGCGTAAATGTACGTTTCCTGGAGAATCTTCTTCTTAACGTGAAATTATCGATTATATATAACTACACAAAATTCCCATCGTAAGTCTAACTTTAAATTTGTTAGCCGGTCTATGGCTCCTTGTGAAGATTGTGTCTACTACTCTAATATATGCTGCATTGTTTGTCTTGGATTTCCGCACTGGCACGCTGCAATTGCCGTTATAACCCATTTCTATATTCCCTGTCATAAATTCTATTGACTCCATAGTTTCCTAGATAAATCCATTAAACTTCATTCCTCGGGTCGACAACTAAATTGAAATCTGTTTTATGTTCTAAATTCCTTTCCCGCATTATTTTCCATTTATTAACATCTTTCATATCTTCTGCTAATAATTCATCGATTGTCCAAGGTGATTTTCTGGATTTGATTCTCGATACCGGTGCGGACCTTATCTCTTCAGATATTGACAGTTCGGGGTACGTCTGAAATTTATTTTTATCTCCGAATAATGCTGTCTGCCGTCTAATTGCATCCGGAGCTATACTAGCTAAAACTGGAAACCACGTTAGTGGTGTGGATTTCAACGTTTCTGATATGATTCGAAGCGCTTCATTTAATATTACATCTACTTTTGTAATATGGCAGCTACTAAAAGAAATTCAGCGTGTATTCTGGCATCAGCATCACCCCAAGCTGAACCTGCGAGTCTTCTAATGAGATTTGTACGTATTTTTAATTTTTTATACTCGTTATATGATAATGCGAGGTCTACCTGGATAATAAAACGTGCGAATTGACGCGTTTGAAGTGTGTAAAGAAGGACGCCTAGAATACTTCGATTAGCATACCGAATAAACCGGTCGATATTATTGGATGATTTGAAAGTCGATGTCCGCTTATTAACGAGAATTAACGGGAATGCGGTAAAATTTTTTTACAGACGCGTAACAAAGAAAACAGACTCACTCGTACGTACTATACTACAAGGAATGCCTGCGAGATATAGAAAACGAGAATGTTGTGCCCTTGACGATGAATGGATTAAAACGAAAAACTGACGATATTAAATTTCCTTACGTCGTCCGAGAAATCGATGCAAAAAAAGAAATTCCCGTTTGCAGAATAAAAAAATTTTGAATCAATTTTGTCACCAGATCAGAAAATAAGGATTCCATATAATAGCCGCGATATAAATTTAAATTTTACCATACAACATAGGCGCTTGTAAATATGTACAAATGCGTGGATTTAATATTTACATAACCTTTTGATATATATATTATATATATATAATTAACTAAACAAAATAAAAACAAAGTTAATCACTATAAAAGTTATTTTGTTAATGCGAAGCTTTTCGACAATAACGTCATTTTCAAGTATATACGAAAAAAAGTTACATATAAATTAACAGGTATATTAATATAATAAAAAATCAATAACAAATAGTCAACTATACACGAAATCATAATAAACATAAATAAATTAGACACACGTCTCCTTATGCTGTAATAACCCTGGTAGTTACAAACAGCATATGGAGATTTACATAAAAAAAAAAAATATATATATATATATATATAATAAAATATATATATATATATCGATTTACATTAACTAGCCAGATGTAATTTAAATTTTAAATATATTGGAGAGTAGTGATTTTATTAATTATAAACAAAAACAAAATATAACACCGTTTAACCACTAAAAGTTTTTGATTGCGAAGCTTTTCGACAATTACGTCATTTTCAAGCACGCACAAATAAATATTACGAAAGGTTTTTGGAGATATATATCAATTTTTATGAAGAATTATTTTTCAAAATCTGTTTTATAAATAAAATTTATTGTAAATAAATCTAAAATTGAAATCACGTCTGGCTAGTAAAATATGTATATCAAAATTTAAGTTGTCGTTATATAAACATTTCTGGTAATTCGCATGTAATATTTATTTGTGCGTGCTTGAACATGACGTAATTGTCGAAAAGCTTCGCAATAAAAAACTGTTAATGATCAAACGGTGTTATATTTTGTTTGGTTTATAAGATGTAATTTAATTTACTTAAAAATAAATTACATTTTCAATAAGATTTAATTGTAAAACCGATCAAAATTGATAATTTAATAAATTATTACTACTTTTATGTTTTATAATTTGTAGGTTTTCTAATAATTTTTTTTTTTTTTTTTAATTTCTATTCTATGTGTAAAATTTTGATATTATCTGTAATGTTTTCTATAATATTGTATATATATATATATATATATATATATATATATATATATATATATATATATATATATATATATAAGTATTGCGTCATGTTGTTTTGTGTTTCTCGCGTTGCGTTTCTTATCTGTTAGTTTGTACCGCGCACCGCCTAATCTAATCGTTAATATTTCCCCCTCCTAGCTATGCCATGTTTTTGAGCCACTCCACTCCCCCTTCACTACTTATTACCAAGCCGTCTTCTCTGCCATTGACGACTACGTCAAATGTCAATAAATCATCATCAACAACGACGGATGATGAAGATATGCACGTTACCGATACGAATGATACAGACGTTAAAAATAATTGGATTAATCAAGGTCGACGTAAAGGCAAGAGTAATCCGCGTAAATGTAAATCTTCTTTATCAGATAACATAAGCGATAATACACAACCGTTTTCAACCGTTGAAAGTAGACGAAACGCAGGTATATTCGTCTTTGTTTAATGTGACGGCGAAAAAGAACGTATACCACCTGTATTTATGGTCGGTGATCAAAATAAATCTTATAGTGAAATGATAACTTATTTTAAATCATTTTTAAAATCGACATTTAATATTCGCCTTCGTGGAAATAAATACTTTATTTACACAAATGCAACGGATGACTATGATAAACTTATTACAACTTTAAAACAAAGTGGCGTTTCCTTTTATACGCATTTACCGTCTGATAGGAAACCACTGAAGATGGTGCCTTTAAAGGTTTACCATCAGACATCGGTACACTACTCACGCGCTTAAAGAAGTACCGACAGTCATATCTATTTCCTTATTTAAAAAGAAATCTGTACACTCCCAACGGATGTACTTTATGAAATTTCCGCACAAAACCGATATTAGAAAAACTCAATTTTAACATATTGCCTCCCCTTGATCCCGCGTATATTCCTCTGCAAGCTAATCACAGATCTAGCTTTACAGATCTAATATTAGTCAAAGGTTTCAACAATATCACACTACGTATTTCACTTTCATGTTTATCTTCCAATCACAATCCTATATTATCTTATATATTACTTGCTGACAAGCAAGTTATACTAATACCAACGCATAAAAATGCAGATTGGAATCGATTTAAAACTTTTATTCATAATAATATTAATCTAAGTGAAACTTTTTACAGTCCACCTGCAATTGACAAAGCTATTGACACAATCCTAATTACACACGGTGCTAAACTTTTTATCCAAAAAATTTCAGTTACTTCTTCAACTTTAAAAACTAATAATATGCCATATTATATTATAAGAATTATTTCTCTTTAAAACTATTATAAAATAATGATACCTAAATACAAATTTACATATCGATAGATGAAAATTAAACAGATATATTCTTTTTTGCTGAAATTTTCGACATTATTGTTAAATAATTGGAAAAATAAAAAATTAATTCTTATCTAAGCTAACTCCCAAAAATAATACCCTCTGGAGAACCAGTAAATTTTTAACTAAACAAACACAATTACTTCCCCCGTTAAAGGATCCCACAACTAGTAAACTGGTTTATAAATTAAATGATAAACTAGAATTCCTTGCTTTCAAACATCAGTATACATTAACTCAAGAACGGATCATTATAAAGTAAGTAAAGAAATTAGAAATAAATTCCAAACTATTGCAGCTAGCTCCATCAGAAGTTAATAAACACAGTAAATCCTTCAAGAATAAGACATCTTCTGGCATGGACGAAATTTCGGCAACAATGGTTAAAAATTTACCCCCGCAAAGCGATTGTTTATTTAACCATAATAATCAATAGTATTCTCAGAAATTCTTAAATTACGGTTAAATCGAAAACATATAAAGTTATTATTCTACTTAAACCTGGAAAAGATATGTCAAATATAAAAATTCATCCGCGTATCTACACAAAAGTGATGATCTCTTTTTTTTTCTATAGTGTCGGTGATTCATATTCCCAATTACAGTATTATATATATGTATGTATGTATGTGTTTTGAATAGGGATCATTGCTGTTATGAGTCATGCGCTTAAATTATTGGTGACAATAATTAATACCGGGGAATCGAACATAAGTCGGACAAAAACCTAAGCGAAAACCACTATGGGTTCGCGATTGTATTATTACAAGTCGTCATTCAAAGAACGTTAAACGCGAATAGGGACATAATCGTATGCGTCACGCCGACCACGATCGATAGTGTTAACTATAAAAATATGATCGAAATTCTAAAAGGAAACATAATATAGACGATAAAGATATTATAATAATTAAGAATTCGTACTGGAACTATCGCGCGAATATAAAAATCTATACGGAATATTCTGAAGACAAATGCAGTATCGAGAGAGGAGTGAGGCGAGGTTGCGCTCTGTCACCAAGATTATACAACATCTATGCAGAGGAGATCGTGAGAGAATGGCGAATGTATGTATAGATGCATCTGGTTTTTATTTCTACTTCCATGTCCCCACGTTTGTCATTTATCAGGTATATTGGAGTTCGCACTAGCTTCCTACTTTTTCATCAAACATCTTGTTAGCTCACGTTATGAAGTCCCGACATAAAGCCAACTATTTGGTCTTTCCCGTATTTATCGTCGAATTATATAATGCTTACTGATTCGGTTAAATTACACATTTTTCGCACATTATCGACGATGTCCGTAATAATTCAGCATTATCAACGTATCGGATGTTGTTGATTATTCTTGCATATACGCTTGTTCTTATCTCGAAAGCGCGTTGTCAAAACCACACATTCTTCGTAAGTCAATGGCAAAGAAAACCGACCTTCATCTTCCCTTTCAAGTCAACTTTATCGCTAACCTTTACGAGCAGCTCTGTTTTCCGTTTTCAATGTAAGTTCTACATCATTCTCAAATCGCTGCTATCGATTCTATTTCGTGAAAGAAAAACATTATCGAATCCGAAAGACAAACATCGTGATGCATATCACGACATTTTTATAACGATACACTGGGACCTAGGAGCGCTTCTTCTAAGGCTGCTTCAAGTGTAAACTGGAATCTGTTAAGACGAATTAACGTTTATTTGAATCGACAGTGAGAAATTTCTCCATTAAATAACTCGTCGAACAGTTTTAAAATGCTCTACTTTAGTTTCTGCGGATTTTAGCGCAATTCTTCCGGAACTCTGCGTGTTAGCTAAATCTTATTGAACAGGGGTCGTTTCGTCATCACGCTGAAACATAATCGCCGCCTGTAGATTTTCTATATTACATCTGGTCCGTAATAGCATCAACTTCTGATGTTGGTAAAATTTTAAAATTATTCGTATCAATACGTTGGTATATCCGTAAATTATAACATTACGTTTATTTTCTTAAGAATATTAACGATTGACAGTATCTGTTATTTTAGCACGACTTATATCGCCGTTCGAATAACACGAATATATCGACAGAAATGTATTTACTTTACACGGTAATTAAAGTAGACGAACATTCAGTCTATAGGTGGGTTGGAACGTTGTAGTAGATGGTCACGAGACAGTGATATGTGGGCCAAGGCGAACCCTGCTGAGTGGTATATAGTTGGAACGGGATAAATCGTCAGGTGGTTTCCAGAGGATCACATTGAATTTGATAGTAAGACGGAAGTTATTTGAGGACTGCGTTCCAGACGGTGGCGATATTTTATATGTTGTTGTGGAATACGCAGTATTGAATAGACACCGATTCATTTCCTACAATTCCCTGATGATCTGGAACGCATAAGAGGGACTAAATCTATATCTTGTGATAATTAGTAAATGCGTTTAACGAGAGGATTTTTTTACTTTGTCTTCTGTGGGCTCATAGATCCGTTACAATTAGTGCTTTAGCGTCATTAGGGTTTTTGGGAATAAATGTTGAAGACAGAAGAATATAACGTATAATTCTGCATCGTATGCAGAGCAAGAATCATGCAGCCGTATGGGATGGCATAAATCGTTGATGCAGAATGCGTATACTGCAGGACTATTAATAGAAAGGGATAGGGATTTCGGCGCCGTCAGTAAAGCACAACGTTTCAGGTAAACAGCTGCTTATTAAGTAATTTGCTTTCGTAATCATTTAAATTAATCAGAATTGTATAACGAAAAATTAAACAACTATAAATTGAAATATGAAAATTATAAAAAACTATAATTTTCTTACGGTAGAATTTGCAAAGAAAAAATAAATTTTAAAACTCTCCTAAAAATATGAATAATAAGAAATCTAAATAGAATGAACAAAATTAATCCATAAAAGCCGGTAACTTATAATAGAGGCACGAACGTATTAATTTTCATAGTAAATATATATGGCGTGAGATTAAAGAAAGTAATTGGATGAAAATAGAAATATTTACTATTATTAAAATAAAAGGTGAAAATTACACGACAATAAACACATTCAATTAGGTCATTTTACGATAATAAGCGGAGTAAGGAAGAAACAGATAGGACGAAGGAAATAAAATAAACGAGAGTTTATTAAATGAGTAAAATTTTGTACGCTGACCGACCCCCCCCCCTTGAATGGATATTAATAGAAGATAACAGATGAGTTATAATTTTTATCCAGATGAAATATGATGCAGTTACGTTTATAGTTTTTAAAATTTAACAGAATGGTAGGGCTTGAATACGTGCAACATGTTTACTGAAATTTGGAATGCGTGCTATCCTCCTCGGACAGCTCTTACCATCATAGACACCGATGTTGAACGATGACTTTCTTTTGCATACATAACTGAACAGTTAAAAAGAAGTATGTTCTGCCGTTTTTTTGGACGTCGCCCAGGCGTTTGATAAAGTTTGGCACCACCCTGGATTACTTCTTAAGCTGGAACAAATTCTCCCGTGCGATCTCTACGTGTTACTTCAGTCATACTTGACTGTCAGAACATTTACGGTTAGGATCAACAACTCTTATTCGAAGGAACATGCAGTCTTAGCATCAGTTCCTCAAGGTAGTCTACTTGGGGGCCTCTACAGTATTCCATCTACACGGCAGATTTACCCACAAGTAATCAAAAACGATTCTAGCCACATTCGCAGATGACATAGCCATCCTCGCGTCGAATTCAGATGTCAAATATGCAAACGTTGCTGTTCAGAACCACCTGAACCGAATTGTTCAATGGGCTCAATATTGGCGAATACAATTTAATCCGCACAAGTGTCAACATATTATGTATACTAATAGATCGGTCGAACATATACCTATAACAATTAATAATGACATTATTATCGCGCAAGTTGATTTCGTACGCTATCTCGGATTTGGATCGAAGGCTCACATAGCGCTTTCACGTGTCGCAAATTAGAAAGACCATTATTGCACGTGTTAGGCTATTATATCCGCTGCTGGGCCGTCAGTCAACCTTAAATTTAAAAACTAAAATTTATCTCACAATTATTGCGCCGATTTGGCGTTATGGTATTGAAATGGATCAACTAGCGCAAGTAATTTGAACAGAGTGCAGCAGCAGCAGTCGAAGATACTTCGTATAATCACATCCGCGCGCCATTCTACGTTTCTAATCCAACCCTGCATAATGATTTGAATATTTCATTTGTCCAGGATGTTTACATTAGCCAGTACGAGAAATTATTTAACAAACTCAAACATAGCAGTAATCCCAATATTTTCAGAATGCATTCATTAGAACTTCCAGCCAATCCAATTAGGAGACCAAGAAGGAAGTGGTGCCGGGATGCTCTCCCGATTACCTAGTAACCGGAATTATCCTTCCTGATCGTTACATTTACATTCTTTACTATATTACATTAATGCAATACTTCTAAAAGGCGTTCTTTAATCAATATTTATCTCACATATTACTCTCGCGTTATATCTTAATTATTATCCATACTTATTAATTATTTTATTGTATCGCAATGTAATGTCTCATTGGAGACGTTAGTTTAATACCCCAAATTTATCGCGATCACCTTTGTTTATGGTTCTTGTTACAATGTATATAAAAAAAAAAAAAAAAAAACTGAAAAGTTCAAATATGTACAAAATTTACTTTTAGTTATAATCAGTATCGATATTACTTCGTAGAATGTTTTGTATTTAGTGACGTGATAATGAAAATTTGAATCTTCTCTCTAGAGCATAATTTCTGTAAACCAGTACAGGCTGATATAATGATAATGTCTGTTTTAAGAGAAGTACAGATTTAAATAGTAAACAGTGATAGTAGTAATAATAATAATAATAATAATAGTAATAAATAAACATAAATAAATAAATATTCCGCAGTCGTCGAATTGTTAGAAACGAAATACGAGTTTTTGGTTCGTTTTTTTTTTTAAAGTTTATTTTACTTGTGAACGAGGAAAATAAAATTGAGTTATCGGTTCGAGTAACAATTTCATTTTAGCCGAACATCAACTGAATTGTTAGTTGCTCCCCATCTACTGCCAGCCTACTGCTCTCGCAAAGTCGCACGAATGCGGACGTCGAAATAAAGAGTAATATGAGAAATGTAATCCTTTAACTGGAAATGCGAGTAAAAATTGAACCGAACTGTAAAAAGGAGCTATCGATGATAGTATTCCGGGTCTAATTTTATTCGAACGTGGTATTAAGCGAGATTACTTTTTCATCTTTGCCATTACACGTATATTACATATTTTATATATATATATATATATATATAACTAAAAATTCCTCGGGTAAAAAAAAAATAGAAATAAAACTGTCCTCAATAAAGTAAAAAAATAAAAAGCGTACAGAATTATTAAGTTGCGTTAAAGAAAAGAAGCCGCGTTACTTGGGACACATTTTGAAAGTATGAAATATTGCGAATTATTATAGAAGGCAAAATTGTTAGCAAGATATCAGTGGAATGTCCTCATAATTCATGTATCGTACTGGTTTGGCTGCTCGTCCATTCAATTACTTCAGACTGCTGTTTCAGAAGAGTCTGTAGCCAAGTTGATCGTCGACCTCCGGTACGGAGTTGACGGATGAAGAAGATGAAGACAAACGCAAAATTGTTTATTACCTTCCGCATTGTCGAGCTCATCGTGTACTTCAATTTTCCCAAAAATGTGATTTTATCTACTTCGTTACGTTACTACTTTCGTTGTCTCGTTTAACTTTCTCCAATATCCACGCTGCTATCGGGGAATTTCCGATAATGCCGATATATCGGTAATGACGTTCTCGGCGATGAAAAATTCGGTCGATATCATTCGTGCGCTTATATGCGACGTAATATCAACTTGATCGTCTCCCCTTGAACTTCGGTGGTTCTATTTCTATAAGACGATGATTCTTCGCAAAGAAATTGTACTCGTAATAAATTTTTCTTATAAAGCATCCGCGAGGGTGTACTTTTAAAAATGCTATCGAAACGGATGACGGTATTAAGATTTGGGAGACAGTCCGGTATTTAACGTACCAAACAATCTGAATAGTAAGAATGATGTGATTAATCGTGTTCAGGATATTAGTCTCGAACAAGGACTATAACGTCATAACGACGTACATGTACCCCATCATGGAGGTTTAATTCGAATTTATACATCGGTCCACGGAGTCGATAAATCTATAAGTATTTATATAGTTGCATAAATAATTTTTAAATAGTCCGTAATAAAGTGTACATTCAAAAATGAATTATATTATACTTAATCTTTTTTTTCAATGTTTGGAAAACAATTTTTAGCTATACCATTATATTCATTCCATTTCGATCGAAATTTATTTGTACAATGTTTACCTAGGGCGGAAATTGTTTAATCGTTAACAGTTTTTGTTCGTGAATAAAACAAGGTTGCCGATACTTAAAAACTATCGAATTCGTGATCTAAATAAATAAATAAATAAATAAAAAGTGTATTTCGAAAAAATAGAATTAACTATAACATAAAAGTACAAAATAAAAAAATTTGCGCATCCCGAAAACAGATTTCTTATTGCGTATAGCACGAGTGTAATAACTATATAATACAATAAAATCGATTAAATCACAACCGAAACCTGTATACTAATTACACGACTACATATGTTCGAGATAGAATGAAATAAATATTATATACGTTATAATAAATATGAGAGATTGATACATTAGAGTAATATATGTTTGATCCTCTTATATTTCTTATATTTTAACTGCAAACAAGTTCTGTCGTAGCCTATTTCACTGATTATCGAATATTTGCTGCCAACGCAAGAGTCGCAAAAATTTATTGTACGCTGTTTTATTACTTCCCGATGTTTGGGGTAAATTCAGATGCATAAGATCTATTCTAGCATATATCGGTAATTTAAGTATTACTCTGCAACACTGATTCTGAAGTCGCTGTAACTTGGAAAGGTTAGTACTTGTATACGACACAGGGGGCGCGCGTATAAAAGTATAGGTCTTATAATCATTTTATATATTATTAATTTTTCGAGCGTGTTAACGGAAAATTTTTTATTAAATACGTGGTTTTAAAAAGGGACCCATGTGTCCTATTGGTCAAGTAGTCGATATGCTTAGAAAAAACAAGCCTTTTATCCAAAATTACACCTAGATATTTAATATCGGTCAGTGTACGGGTATGTTATTTATTTTTCAGAGCTTCTGGTGCGAAAGGTCTTCTTTTAGTAAATAATATAGCCCGCATATATTTATTAAAACTTTCGTGGTTGTTTTCATTCGTCTAGAATTATTTTCGGTGAAAACCACGTCCTGATTATTCAAAAAATTTAAAGTTTCGAATGGACTTACACCACTCATCATCAGAAACTAACTAATAATAAAGATAAAATTCGCGATGGTCATACTGTCGGCGTGTATAAAATTCCTCGTTCGTGTGGGAAATACTACATTGGGCAAACTGGAAGGTCTATTAATACACGCATTAAAGAGCATGTTGCAGATTGTTAGGTAAATCAGCAGTAGCAGAACATCTAATTACAGCGGGTCACTCTATAGACTTCGTGGAAAGGAAGGTATTGGTAAAGGAGCAAAAATATGGGAAGCGAATTTTCCGAGAGGCTATTGAAATAGAGAAGCATAATAATTTCAACCGAGAAGATGCTTGGAAACCAGTATTATTATTAAACAATAGAGAAAAATTCAAATATCCTACTGAAGTGACCAACCAAGCATTGATTAAAGAAGAACTAACCAATCACAATACAGAAATATCAGGTGATGAATCAGCCGATGGTAGGACCAATCATAGCCCTGGAAATATAATGACTACTGAAAAATCAACCAATCACAATACAGGAATGATAGTAGGACCAATCGTAGCTCTGGAAATATAATGACTACGGAAGAATTAACCAATCACCATGCAGTAATATCAGGTGATGGGTAGGACCAATCACAGCCCTGGAAATATAAAGTTCTGATTGAGAAGTGCCTATAAAATGAAATAACTCAAGAGTCTGTGGTTTAGTTCGTTTCTGATGATGAGTGGTGTAAGTCCATTCGAAATGTTAAATTTTTTGAATAATCAGGACATGGTTTTCACCGAAAATAATTCTAGACGAATATAGCCTGCGTTTTGCTTTTATTTTAATTTTCCATTTCTTAAAATGAAAGTTTAATTTTTTGTAACCATCAGTTAATCTTCTTTGGATAGTATCTATTCTGCAAGATGTAAAATATATGGCAGCGCCATCTGCATACGAAGCAATTTCTAAATTATTATTTTTTGGGATGTCATTTATAGATAGTAAGAATAAATAGGGGACTGATCTAAATTTATATTATTTCATATGAAAAATATGTTAATATACTTGTCTCTATCTAAACTTAATGTTTCGAATACTACAATGAAAATGCTTGCCAAATAGCTGGTAGTTCTATAGGATTTAAGTAATTTTATTTATACAGGTTTTTAGAAAACTTTATTAATATGTTCTGAAATCACTTTATTTGTAGCATATTTATATATTTGATAAAATATGCTTTAAAAAAATACGATTTCTTCAATACGCTAATGACGTGGTGATATATAGAGATTAGCGTCTACATTGCGTAAAGTTATGAAATATATCACAGGAGCAAAAGAAAAGATTGAAAACTATGCTGAATGGTTACAACTTGAAGTAGTACAATGTGAGAAAACTGAAGGCATGATATTTACAAGACATAGAGTAATCGAAAGTCCGTATTATGTTAAAATTAAAGGTAAAACGATTCAATTTAGCAAAACTATAAAATACCTAAAAGTGATATTGGACAAAGTTATTAATTTGTAAAAAAGAAATAAATTACATTTAAAGGAAATGCCAGGGTGGCCTAAATATTCTTAGAGCTTTCAATGGAACTAGTTTCATCCCAAAACAAATATTTTAATATACAACGCGCTGATACGATCACAAACAGACTATACAGGACCAATTATCACATCAATGAGTAAATAAAAAATGGAGTTAGAAGTATTACAAAAATATTGCGCTAAAAAAAGATCGAGCCCCAATCATTCAACTCAGTTTGAAGCTGTAGAACTACCGATATATTTATATTTGCAACTAATCAAATTTTATTTAAAATGTAAATCCGATCGAAACCACCCTTCTATAAGTACCTCTTAATTATAAATAATGCGAAATCAAGTAGCATGTGTTCTGCCGGCGTGCCTCAAGGTAGCGTGCTGGGGCCATTCTTATTTACATTTTTCATGCATGATTTTCCGCATATAAATAGCATTGAGGTTGCCTTATACGCTGATGACACAGCGTTGTACTGCAGTTCCTACAGGCCAAGTACTATCAGCAATAGGTTACAATCCGGTGTTGATCGTGTAATTAAGTATTTTTCTAAATGGCAAATTGCTCTTAATCCTTCCAAAGCAATTTTCTTCACTCGTCGAAGACCGTTTTTACCGACCAGACTTCACGTCAGTGGCGTTGATATAGAATGATCTGACCAGATACGCTATCTTGGTGTCATTTTAGACAAGAGACTAACGTTTTCTAAGCATATTGACCATGCATCATTGAAGACAAACAGAGCAATCTGTTCAATTTATCCCATTTTCAAACGTAAATCTCACTTAAATATTAATAATAAATTAATAATCTACAACTCAATCATTAGGCCTATTTTAACATATTCTTGTCCAGTTTGGTCTTCATTCAGTCTCAAATGCTAGTTTTAATAGACTGCAATTAGTCCAAAATCGATGTCTTAGATGTATCCTCAATGTCCCCCGTATACACTAAAATTTCATATATGCATAGTGTTCTACAGATACCATATGTAAAAGACTATATCCTCAAACTATCCCAAAAAATTTTTCTCAGTTGTAGTGTGCACCGTAATAATTTACTTCCAGCAATAGGAAATTACGATTCCAGGGAACTAAGTATTAGATATACTAAGTATAAGCATCGACACATTAAACGTAATCTATTATTCTCATAAAGTCATAATTTGTTTGCTTTCGTTTCCATTACTTATAAATGATATTACATATTCGTTATATAATTAAACTTATTATTTTTTAAATTACCGCTTTTCATTTGTGATGGTTTTTTGTCTGATTTTTCCATCAATACTATTTTCATCTTGTATATTTATTATTTACCAGTTTATATTATTAGAATTTTTACTTTCATAAATGGAGAGGGCATTTGTTCCGGTACATTTATTAAATATTATTATAACTTTTTAATATAATGCCAAATATACGCGTTTTACATTTTTTTTACATTTTACAATATTATAATTTCGTTATAAATTGGCAGGGAATCTAACATATTAATTCTTAATCAACTTGCAGCATCCTCCATAGATAATACAATTTCGTCATTTTATATATATATATATATATATATATATATATATATATATATATATATATATAGATGCCATAAAGAATATTGGGTAATATTACACTTTTATATAATGTTAAAGAACGAGTTTCATTAATTTCGACATAAAATATCGCGTTATTCACGTGGATACGTTTAATGAATTATGGTGGAAAATTACGATCGTTTTATACAGGACGTCATTGTGCCAGACAGTATTATTACCTTAACGATATCAAACATAGCCAATCCCCCGGTACGCTTATTACGATGTGAATTAGCCGTAATGTTTCCCGGATAGGTCTAGTAGAATTAGCTGGCCCGAGTACAAATTTAGGAATAACATTATGACAAATTACTCGTCTGTTTAAAATTGATTTTTCGTTCAGAAATTTATTTCAAATGTAAAACGACGGGTGTCCTATATCACTGTTCGATGTAAGAATAATCTTTCCCGAGTTTTGGAAGCGCTATAATTTTACTAATTTTCCAATTGCGAGAACAGTATCCGCATTTAGATGATGGAAAGAAACATCACTGGAAAATGGAGAAAAGGAAGGAGAAGAAAAACACAGTTTGGATAATGGAAAAGAACGGACAGGACTTAATACAGAAACAGCCAACAGATTGGAAGCCAGAGAGATAATCGTCCAACATCCATTGAGGATAATCAGAAGAAGAAGATTTAATCGTATAGCATCGATAACTTGGATAATAATTTTCACGAGAAATCTTTTAATTAAAATGGCCGAAATATCGTCGCAATCTATCGACGGGTTTTTTTATTTAACTCGTACGAATATAAATTTCTCCAAGTTTCATACGTTTAAACCGAAAGTAAGTATATAGTAAAAACCGGAGTAGGGATTAATTCGCGTGCCCCATTTGTATCATATAAAAAAAAACTAATATAATGAAAAATAATGAAACCGAATCAAATCTATTTAGCGATGCTTCGTGTAGGAATAAATAAGAAAATACACTCCTTAATAAATGGTCCGCATAAATACGCGTATATAATCAGAAATGATGAAATTAAATTATATAAAAATATTAAGAATTACGATCATTATCCGAGGTCGAAAAATAATTAATCGATATAATCGATAATAATGCCGAAGAAATTTATCTCGAAATAATACGAAATGTCGGAGAAAGATACGGATTAATGTAAGACTAATCGCCGAGTGCCACCATCCAACTGTTCATGCTCTTAATGTTTGCGTCGTATACGCGGAAACCAATTTGAAAATACGTCGTTAAATCGCGTAGCGTGCAACGTATCTCCTGACCTTCCCGGCAATGTTAACCTGATGTTTGGGTCTTCTTACATTTTGATAATGTAGGAGTCGTTGATTTACAATGTCGTCTGTAGACAATCTCTATTCGGTTCTATATCCCATGTTGCGTTCTTTTTTGGATTCACCGTAGTTTCCTTAGTGTCCCAGTGATCACATCTTTGTATCGTCATTTATATATATATATATATAAAGATTCGATTTGTACGACGAGTCTTAATAGAAATTTATTCATCAACTCTTTCATCATTTTTACCTTTAACCGATTACTTCTATAGCGTATATATATATATATATATATATATATATATATAATCGTCAAGAACACCGAGTGCCTTGGGCAATTAACGAGTAGCGTAATTGGATAGTTCGGATATAGAGTTAATTATGACAAACCAATTACACGACACTGAAGAATCGAATGATTTCAGATTGTGATCTGCCAAACGATTTACATCAACAGATCAAACTGGAACACCTAAACGATGGCTTTAGATAGTGGAACCGATTTTTGCTCGCTATATATATGATTTTTTAAACATCCGGACAGGCTTTAAGTCGATAAACTTAAAATAATTCGATAAAATAATCATTCTTCAAGTAACTTTTAATTATTTTCACTCGATCGCTTTGTACGCGGTAGTATATATACCTATGAGACCCGTGATAAACGTAAATAAAAAACCCAGGTACGCGTGGTATTTTTTTATGGCCTGTACTATCGGTCGCTTTGGCCATCTATATATATATATATATATATATATATATATATATATATATATATATATATATATATATATATATATATACTACAATAGTTTTCCTGTTTTAAGCTATGAATAGTAGGCTTATTATATCTGTACGTTATTCTGGACTATGACCTTATATATGATTTTGACCGGTTCTTCGTTGTTTATAAATAATATTTTTATATATACACCTTTACGCCTTCGCCGTTCGAAGTTTGCCGATCATCTCAGCTATTGTTGGCTCGGATGTTGCAGCCTCCTGTAATTCTTCTTTTGAGCATCCGTATCATTTCCGCAAGTCAGCTAGCCACGATGTTCTTCTTCCTCCTGGTCTTCTTCTGCCTTATATTTGACCATTTAGACGGAAGTAGGTGGTATTCACATACTTCATAAATATTTATTTCTCCGAATAATCTCGATGGAAATAAGAAGTATTTCCTTTAAAAATCTTAAATTATTTATTTCTCCGCAATTTGGTACACCTTGTCTTTTCTGTCTAGTCTTCTTCGTCCAGTTTTTTTTTGTTCCGCGAGAACTGATAAATGTCGGCGTAAGGAAGAATGTTGTAAAAAAACCCACAGATAACTAAATAATATCACTAGAAACCAGTTTGTCGGTGTTAAAAATAAGTGTTCCGAAATAATTTTTTTTAATAAAAATTTTTCATTCAGTCGCACTACCTAATGAATGTTTGACGCAATGAACCGCCTATTTATAATTATTGTCAATAATGAGTTATTCGGTCGACGTAGAATGTTTCAGTTTTTTTTTTTTTTCTTTTCGTGTGTTGGCAACCTTAAAAAAATAAAATTTAACATTTTTTCTTAATCGACGTAATATACGTAAAAAAGGTAATTAACGGTATATCGAGAAAATTATTATACACAATGTTAAAACGTGATTAGTAAATTATCGAGGAAAAGAACAATTTTAAAGGCTGATACGAAGAACGATGCCATAAATAAAACTAATTTCGGTGTAACTAGTTGAGAAACAGAATTAAACGAAAAAGGAAAACACTAGGTTAGGTTAGAATCGGTTAGGTCTGTTTCGGCCAGTTCGAAATAGAAAGGATAATACGAGAATGGCGCATTGATTGATAAATCGAAATTCGCAGTTAAAATTTCATCATATACGCCCAATTTTAATCGACAAATGTACTTTACTACATATTCTAGCTAGTAAATAGTTATATACGAAAGTTCGGTTTAAAAATTATATATATTCATCTATAAAAAGCTACTTTTTACAATTAATCTATATATTTGCTTTTTTTTGGTTTTTATCCGAATATGTATAATTTTCAGTAAATATATATATATATATTAAAATTGATAAAATATACGATCGAATGGATTGATTTAATCGAAAAAATTCAAGTCGAAATTTTACTTACCGATGTTTGTCGCGAAGAAATAGATCCGAATTAGTGATTGACAACAGGTTTTTGGCTTTTCGGTAAAGACGGTCTCTATAAGCCGTACAAAACGATCGTATTAACCACGTTCGGACTAACTTAAATAAATACGATAGTAAACCGAATTAGGAAGCGTAATCGAATAATCCGGTTAACGATTCGAAAACGTATACGCGGAATTTTGACTACTTACGGCACGAAAATCGTCGAACGTACGAACGAGACGCCCGAAATAGACGAACGACTGACGCGAAATGAAATGAAATGAAAAACGCATAAACGCATAAACGTATAATAAACGGACGCGTTTCGAGAAATCTCGAAATCGTCGTAGCGCATGCGCGTATAACGCGAATGATGAATTTCGGTTTTTCCTCGTTAATCGTCGTTAACGGTCTATTCGAAATTCCGCGGAATCCCAATTACGTGTACTTAAGTAAATATAAACGAATGGATGAAGAGGGGGTTTATTTAAATAGTACGACACACTAATTGTAATAAAAAAAAAAAAAAAAAAAAAGGTAGAACCCCATTTTTAACCTCATTTTTAACCTCACTCTGTCCGGGTGACGAATAATTTTTTTGGGAAAACCGTTGTAAATTTACACCGTCAATGTGTAAGGCGAAGTATAATTGAAAATATTGTTTCTTGGCGAATATATTTATTCGCGTTCTTAATTTTCAAATTTTTTCTACTGAAATTATATCGTTATTATCGAAATAATTTATTCGGTACGTGAGAAATTTTGTTTATAATTTTGTGTTTCTAGTACCACGTTCGGTATATCACCTGTTTACCGGCGCTCAAGCAGTTATGAGCATAGTCGGTCTATATACGATATTGTATATACATAAAACTTTTAATGATGTATGGAAATGAATTGAATCATTATTATTATTATTATTATATTCTGCTTATAATTTAACTCTGCGTTTTCCATTCGATGAGGAGATGAAAAAAAAAATCAAACTAATATCCGAACGAATACGAGGTTTCGTCAGGTCTGCCGAAAAAAAAAACATTGTTATTTTCTCCTATTGGATAAGCGCCGTAATAATTCGGGGAATTATTGAAAAGTCGCTAATAAAATTATGGGGAATTAAGCTGTTAACTATTGAATTAAAGATCCTGTTGTGGGTAGCGAAAAGTTAATAGCGAATGTATAAGGCTACAAAACAAAACAAAAAACAGATAGGGAAACAGAACAACAGGCTACACCAACCTTATTTAACATATATACTAACGATCAGTCAATTGGAAGTTCAACAAAAAACACTTAATATATGCTGATGATTTAGCTATTATAACTCGAGAGAAAACTTTTTTTTGTGAGATAGAAAAGAATTTGAATGAAGTACTGGAAAATATGAAAAAGTACTATGCAATTACCTTAAACCAAACCCTAATAAAACCCAAGTAACGACGTTTCACCTGATAAATAAGGATGCAAAACGTAAAACTAATGTTACATGACAATGAATAATCCTGGCTGTAACAACCCAAAGTACTTATTAAGTTGAACCGCAAAAGAAAAATTGCTACAAGGAATGGTTTACTTAGAAAATTGATTAGCACCACCTGCACGCTTTAGCTCTGTATTACTCCGCAGGTGAATATGCCAGTGCAGTATGGCGGAATTCAGCACGTGTAAAAAGAATCGATGTAAGACTACACGAAACCGATCGAATAATTGCAGGATGCTTAAAGCCGACATCGAATGATAAAATAGAAATACTCTGCGTCCTAGAACCACCAGATATAAGACGGGAAGTGATGGCTAGAAAAGAAAAAACAAAACAAGAAGAAGACAAAACATCCATTGAATAAGAAAGATGCGGCAATAAGTCGACCGAAGTCAAGGAAAAGTTTTTTTAAAACAACAAACCCCTTTGAAACAAACGACCGAAATTACTAAGATGGAATTATGGAAGGGAAAGCTAAAAAAAAAAAAAAATCGACTATAATTATGGGAACAACCGAACGGATATCTACCTACCGGTAGTAATTTGCCATGGTCGACATGGAAAACCCTAAATAGAATAAGAACCGTGATAGGAAGAAGGGCAAAGAACATGAAACGATGGAAAATTAAAGATGACGACAGATGTGAATGTGACATGGTACAAGATTCAGAGCGCCTATTAACTTGCTCATTATTGCCAATACAATGCAGGATGATGGAAGATATGACCAGAGTAAATGGAATCTCGGACGGGGGAGCTCAAATTGTGAAATATTGGGAAAAAAAGGACATACAACATGACCGATATGATACGAAGAAGAAATGAGTTGAATAATTATTTTATTGTTATTTCGCTCAACAAATTTAAGCATCAGACTTGCTCTTCGACGCCACCCTACTGACATTAATTCGGACATTTCCGCATTTTTAGTTACTTAAACACTCCTATTAAATCGAGGGTTGATCGGATCGTTCGAAACTAAAATTCCTCATATATACCACACTCGAGGGAAGGTTTTTCCTTAATGCGTTTATACCCCCTTATCTTTTATCACCGCGCAGGAAAAACTCAACTTTTAAACGCATCTGTAGGATTTCAGTCTCCAAATGCGAATTTAATTGAATCTTTTTTAATTAACGGGGAATCGGGGCTGAAATTTTTTGAAGGTGTACATTGGAATTTTCCACAACTTTTAAGCGCGGCTGCATCATCCCCGGACCAACCTTTCCTATTATAAATTCACCCCGAATAAGGATATTTTACCCCTTTGTATTATAACTTTGTTTTTTTTTTAGGAATCAGGGGATTTTACTAACTACGAGACGCATAGATCATTTTGAGCATATTTTGTCCAAATTCTGCTCAAAATACACTGAGGAATTAAGGGTTGAAGACTATTTAAAAAACTATTAAAATTTTTAAAATTGCTATTTAAACCTATTTTCAAATCGTTGGAATAGATTGAATATTATATTAATACCGACAAAACAATTTGTTTATTGGTAGCTTTATATTATATAGTCTATATAAAGTATAAACAGCGCTATGTGTAGCTCCAGCGTGTAGGTGTGTAGTTGTAAAGTGTCAAAATGGAAAATCGCGGTTTTTCTGCGATATTATCGTAGTGCATGGTCGGATATTTTTCCCTTTTATATTTAAGATAATTGGATGGTCTGGATTCAGTTAGAACACATTCCAATTTTTTTTTTAAATTCTCCGGTTAAAAATACAAAATTTATCGTCTCGAAAATCAGGATTTATGTACTAGAAAAAATTTAAATTAATATACCAAACGAATCTTACCCCCAAAATTGAAATTTATGTTTTTAGGGTGGGGTTAAATGTTTTCAAAACTCTAAAAATTGACATTTTTTAAAATTTCTAATTTGGAATTTAATCCCTATGCTATGATTAAACAACATGAGTAGTCCCTGTCCGACAAATACCCGTCGAGTAATAAAGTTGAAAAATAAGCCATTTTCCACGTTTCAAATTAACAATGTCGGGGCTGTATCTACTTATAGAACGCTTATATGAACTGTATCGTATAAATTTAAAAAAAAAATATTTCAACTGTTCGCTATGGTACCCCTTCTTATACATCTTTCAGTTTTTAATACATTGTTTTTATCATTAGCGCGGGGAAATTTGTAATTAGAACTAAACAATGCGAATTTTATATGAAAAACTTTATAGTAGCCAATAATTGAAATAGTAAATTTTACAACAGCAAGTAAATGGAGAATTTTACAATATGTCAGTAATTTATTTTGCAAAACCCAAATAAAATTGTACTATGGCCAACATAAAGTGAATCAATTTTAAATAACTTGCTGTTACCGAAGTAATTGATATACAATATATGCAAATAAAAAATTTTACAAAAACACAAATAAAATTATCCCATTTTTATATATATATATCCCCCAGGGGGTACTATGTACTTCTTGGTATCCGGAGCTCTAATCGGTGGTGGAGAGTGGAATGACCAGTAGAATACTGGTCAGCTGCGAATAACCAATAAGCAGTCGCGAGCAAAGAGCGGCTACTGGCGGAAAGTCTCTGGCAGACGATTCCAGTAGTGACATGCAGATGGACAGCTTGAGAACCTGTCTATGAAAAGTCTGCAAAAATTCTACGACTGTCTCTCCCTCGGCGAGTTTAGGTCATCATAAAAGCCTTAAATCGTTACCTCTTCAGTAACAACCCGCTGCCTTGCGGTTAGGATGTTTATCCAAAGGCTAAGGGAGTAAAACCTGACAGAAAATCCGGCGGAAAGCAAGGAGAAACCACCGCTGTACTCTCTCAAGAAAACCAACATGATGTACAACCAAAATGTAAATAGTTGTCACGAAGGCCTTTCAAATGGACAGAATCGGGCGAGGTAGGAGGAAATAAAAGCCAGGCATCTCAGACCTTCAGCCAGCGAAACCTCGGTATTACAAGTAAAAACTATATAGAATTTGCGACATGGAATATAAGAACAATGCTAAGGGCAGGAAAGTCGAAAATATAAAACAAGAAATGATAAAAAATAACATAGATATTCTAGGAATTTCAGAAACACGATGGCCAAGCGAGGGGGAGTTTAAAAGCGGAAATTTTCACGTCACACATTCACAAAGCCTGAAAGGACAAGGAGGAGTAGCAATATTTTTCAAGGGGTCATTAGCAAATGGAATAATAGACATCAATATTATAGGATATCGTGTTATAATGATGAAACTAGCAGCTAAGCCTGTAAATGTGTCAATAATACTAGTATACATGCCTACTACAACGGCATCCGAAGAGGAAGTGGAGGAAATATATGAGCAGTTGGAATCATTACTGAAAAAGATGATAATGTTATAATTATGGGGAGACTGGAATGAGGTGGTTGGTGAAGGACAAGATAAACCGGCAGTTGGTAATTTTGGACTGGGAAAAAGAAATAAGCGTGGACAAAGACTGGGAGATTTTTGCAAACAGGAAGGTATATAATAACAAACACATACTTTTCAATGCCATTGGCAAACCCCTGATGACAAGAAACGATACCAAATAGATTATATATTGGTTAAAGAACGATATAAGAATCGAGTAATAAAAACTGTGCGTATCCAGGAGCAGATGCGGACACCGACCACTCACTTGTAAAACTAATATTGTGATTTAAACGACGGCGAGTCGGAAAAAATATACCAAAATAGAATAGAGAAGCTTTAACATACAGCAATACAAAAAGCAAGTTCATAGAAATAAGCAATCAGAAAGCAAAAAATATTATTAATAAAATGGATACGATCGAAGAAACATGGAGCTCAGTAAAAGAAATTATGGATAAAGCTGCGACGGAAGTTATAGGTAGGCAAAAAAAAACTTCATAAACCTTGGATCACTAATGAAATACTGAATATGATGGAACACAAAAAGAACTTAAAAGATGCAAAATCGGAAGAAGAGAAAATGCAGTAGAACAGATTAAGAAATATGATAAATCGAGAGTGTAAGTGCTTAATGGAAAAATACAGCTTTGTGAAGACATATAAAACGATACGAAACAAGGGCGCGTAGAATCAGCTTATAGTAAAATCACACATAACTCGAAACAACGAAAAGGGATACGCATTTGAATAGTTTATAAATCAAATGGAAAAATAGCACCAACCGATCAAAAAATAGGACACGCATGGAAAACTTATGTAGAAGGACTGTATAAGCAGCCAGTCTTTGAACCTGAGCAGCAACAATAATAATATATATTATGGAAGATCATGATAAAGTGTTACGTACTGAATTTAAAGTAGCACTGCAATCTTTACCTAATAACAAAGCTGTTGGCATTGATAACATTCCAACAGAGATGTGGAAAAACAGTGATCCAGAAGTCAAGGAATTATTATTTAAAATGATTTGTCAAATAATGGCAGCACTGCGCTTCAATTATGGTGCCGATTCTATTACCTCATGCGTCGAAAATCCTGCTGAAAATAATAAAGACACGACTCGAAACTTTAATTGCGAAAAATCTGGGAGAAACGCAATATGGATTTAGAAAAGGCCGATCTACACGGGATGTAATAGCGGTACTGCGAATGCTAGGAGAACGTATGATAAACCAAGGCGGGTGTCTCCATGTAGCCTTTTATTGACAACGAAATAGCTTTCGATAAAGTACAGTGGAATGACTTATTTACACTATTACGACGAATCGAATGTTCAGAAATCATAATAAGGATAATATATAATTTATACAAGAAGCAAGAAGCAGTGGTTCGCTTCAATGGAATTGAATCGAAAAGAATAAATATAAGAAATGGAGTAAGGCAAGATTGTTTGCTATCACCTGACCTTTTTAATGGTTTTGCAGATATGATTCTGGAAGAAACATTTGGTGATAATAAATATGGATTAAAATATGGCGGAAAGAGAATTAATTACTATGTGCAGAACCAACAGAGACTAAACCCAAATAAGACACAGATAGCCGCTTTCCACCTAAGAAACAAGGACGCAAAAAGAAGCTTAAACATATATGGCAGGAGATGAAGTTAGAATTTACCGATTATCCAAAATATCTGGGTGTCACACTTGATAGAACTCATTCTTTCAAAAAACATTGCATAAATAATAAAATGAGGATCGCAGCCAGGAAAAATATCATACGAAAGCTAATCAATAGTTCATGGGGTGCTACACCACATACTCTCCAGGTGTCAGCTCTGGCACTGTGCAATTAGTCGCAGAATACGCCTGCCCAGTGTGATATAAGTCAGCACGCACAAAGCATGTCGATGTCACCCTAAATGAAAGTTGTCAGATTATTAAGGGATGCTTAAAGCCTACACCGGTACATAAAGTCAGAGTTCTCTCAGGCATTGCCCCACCTTCAATTAGACGCCAAGCAGGAGCTAGTGCGGAGAAAAGTGCACAAGAAGCAAATAGTCGTCACTTGTTATTTGGTTACATTCAGCAGCGGCGGAGATTGAAATCACGGAGAAGTTTCATCGTCGCAACAAATCCACTTAGCGCCAAGCCTGAGGAGGTACGCTTAACAGCTTGGAAAGAGGAACACAATAACATTTTATACAAAGCCGCTGGATTGACCAAGCAGAAAACCTTCCAATAGGTGCAGATCTCTTAATAGATTAAGGACTATGGTTGGGGGTACAAGGAACAATATGAAGAAATGGAACATTAATAAAAGCTCCCCATGTGACTACGGTGAATCACAAACAATGGAACACCTCTTCCAATGTAAAACTTGTCGGCACAACTGTACCTTTAACGACGTCCTCAAATTGGATGGAAAAATAATGAACTTTTTGAACTTTTGGCATGATGTACTATGATCAATTTTCCCGATACGACGAAGAAGATGATAGCTAATAATTTAAATAAAAAAATATTATAAATACAAGACAGAAATAAAATTATACTGTGGCCAACATAAAGTGAATACATTTAAAATAACTATTTCCATGGAAGTCAAGAATATATTGTTAGTTATATATTTGTGTAAAATATGAACTTGTTCTTTAAAAAGACTTAATTTTTGCTCATATTTTATTCGACCGCGCGAAACGTACAGCTATAGTCGTTTTCTTACGGCGGTGGGATTACATTATCAATACGTCAGACCGTTCGATGAGTCGTCGATGACCGAATCGCCGTGTGTTATAAGAATAAGACGAAATTACGAGGCAAAATTTCTGTTACGATCAATTAGAGCTGTAGAAGAATCGGTTCGGAATTATGGCCGATGTTGTACTCCTCGGTACGGTAACAACTGCGACCACGTTGAATTCGCTACCGGTAATACAAAGAAGAAGCGTCCGATACGGTCGACATATTGTTCGGCATACGGTGAATTATGTCGCAGAATACCAGACCGAGAAGTTCGAATAGAATTCGAACTGTTCGAAGGCCCTTCACAAGCATTTGGAAGATATAGCGAAGACGTGCAACACGAGTGTGATTGCAGGTTTTTGATCAGCTGCATAGGGTAGTTAGAATAATAGAAAATTCACTGGAAACTAAAGAGATATGTACAGCATCCTATCTTGATGTTCAACAGGCATTTGATAAGGTCTGGCACATTGGCTCGTTGTATAAATTGAAACTACTACTACCCGCAGATCTTTATCTCTTATTAGAATCGTACATTAGTGATAGATATTTTCATGTACGCTATGATCACGCGTTCTCTGAGCTGTGTGCCGTCTGTGCGGGTGTGCTTTAAGGCTCAGTACTTGAACCCACGTTGTATTTAGTTTACAGAGCCGACTTTTCTATTACTGATAGTGTTCAATAGCCACATTTGCCGATGACATGACACTTCTTTCTTCTGATACCGATCCAAATACAGCGAGTAGTAATCTTCAAACAGCACACATTAGAGCTCAAAATTGGTTTAACAAATGGAATATAAAAATATTTTTTTTCTTTTGAATAAATAACTGCCTTTCAGGAAGGCAGTTACACTACTACAATCTTAACCTGTAGCTTAAATAATTAGTAACTTTGATAATTTAACATGTTGTGTACGTTGATCAAGTGATCAGTTTCACTAATATTAACTAAATATTAATAATGAATATGGTGTTCGATAGAAATATAATTATTATTTAACTATAGATCCAATGTATGTGTTCGCTTAAGGCGTCTCACATCATTTGCAGTGTCCAGTAACCGTGTAACTTCTTTATTAGTGTGACCATGCAGTCTCTGTTCGTGTTTGACTGCAAAGTTGTGAATGATGTCATCAACTTGTTGAATATTCAGATCATAATGTACACTACTGTTCCGCTGGAACCATCGTGCGTTAGTCAGCGTCCGAAGAATTTTGTTCTGCTATCGCTGGATGATAGCTCTGTTGGAAGCAGAAGCGCACCTCCACACTTTAACTCCATATATGGACGTAGGATTGTTTGATATAGTAACCTCTTGCTATATAAGTTTAGAGGCGATGCCAATTAACCAGTACATTTGATTCATTTTGCGCTGTAACTGATGTTTCTTTTGCCTGACGTGCGTTTTCCATGTTAATCGTGTATCAAGATGAACGCCTAAATACCTTGCTGAATTCGCATGAGGTACTTGAGCATTATTTATGTATATATTGTGATTCACATCAACAGGTCGAAGCGTGAATGTAGCATGGATAGATTTTTTTAACTTGATTTTCCAATCTTGCATCCATCTAACTATATTATCAAGGTGTTTCTGAAGTGCATCTATCGCCTCTATTTGGGTATCTCTGGTTACCATGATGACTGTATCATCTGCATAAGTAGCAGTAAAAATCCCATCTGAGGTTGGAATGTCAGCTGTATATAGTGTGTGCAACACAGGACCAAGGACACTTCCTTCTGGTACACACCAGCACGTATAAGTTGAAAATTTGAATTCGCTTCTTCATATATTATACTCGGTCGAATGCCTGTGCCACATCTAGGAATATAAAAATAAATGAGAACAAATCTATAAATATTCAGTTTACTAACAGAAAAGCTAAATCTCCGCCAGTAAGAATCAATAACGCAGAAATACCAATCAGAGCAAGCGTGAAATATCTGGGCTTATGGATAGCCGACTAACATATTGAAATACAAATGAAAAGGAAAGAACATTAAACATTATAAATAAAAAGAAATCCTTAAAATTAGTCCCAGAAAAAATTTGCCACAGAACGCGAAATCAGAATTACTTAGAGCTTGCGTTATTAAACAAGCCAATAACATCAATCCGTCTTTTCTTTTTTGTTTGTACCATACCATCGATAGATGTCGGTGATTATCCCGATCTGTCAGAGATAGTGTTCGTCGTAGTAAGGCTTTTTCGTTCAGAGGCCTATCCGTTCCTTCGTGTTTTCAAATCGGGCTTTCCTTCTTCTACCTTCACCCCCATTTTCCATATAACATTTCCATCAACGATCACTCTTGCAGTAGGCCATATGACATAGGGGCTACTTTCCGTTTCTTTATAATGGTCACCAGTTCTAGTTTTTTTATTTAATCGCGGCAAAGTAATCGAAACCTTATGATAACCGCAACGGCCTTCGGTAAAGACACATCTCGAAGGGTTCGGTTCATTTATCGCGTCAATCGACGAAGAAGTTACATTTATAACAGAATCGTTGAAGAAATGTGCGATTAAAACGGAAACGAAAAATGAAACAGCAATCAATAAGTCGAGTGCAGGAACTAAATCAAAACACTAAAACTAGATAAAAAGAATGTAATTTATAAAACGATAAGAAAAAAATGAGAAAAGATATTTTAGCAACTTTAATAGAAACGTTCCCGGCTATTACTTCTTCGACTTGGGCCGCCGTTCGGTACAGATTTCTGGGGTTTCCCATTTTTTTTTTTTTTAGTGTATATATTTATCGCAAATATTCTTTTAATTACTTTTTCTGCTCGGTTGTTTTTACTTCATAATTGTATACAACCTCGAAGAGCGTGCGTTGGAGTAATTTTTTAATTTTAAAAGAACGATGCGATAACAATATTTCAAAACAAAAAATATAGGCTAAAAGCCGAATTTATATTTTGATCGAAATTTGTATATACACACACACACATATATATATATATATATGAATATACATAAATTTTTGCAATTATGTACACACATATATACTTTCGCTTACATTCTCGCATACATTTATCGTACGCAGATAAATCTGTATCGAAGTTATTCTTATTAATGGAACAAAAAAAAACAAAATTGTTTTTATTTCTGGCTCTATCGTTAGCTTTATACCGTTTTATTTAAGCGAATCCAGAATCATCCATCGTACTAACTTTTTTTTCAATACAAAAAAAAAATGGCCTGGTCCTATACAAACAGATTATTTATACCCCCACAGTTCTTTTCATTATCAATTATCTACCTTCGTAAGATACCGTGATTTCTAGCAACCATACTTAAATTGCTGGCGGCCGTTTATCTTACATACAAGCATATTCAGTATATTTTTATACGTTTTATATATACATACATTTATATATAATGTACAATACACGTTTATATTTACTATATCCTTATATTATATATATATATATATATATATATATATATATATATATATATATATATATATATATATATATATATATATATGTACTACTGAAAAACTTTTCATCCTTATTGGTCGGGTAATTCCTGAAAGTTTGCACGCACTATATCCTTCTCCAGTTTATTACTGCTTTTAGTATTACTGAACATTACCGAGCACTTCTCAATTCAAAACTAACTCTACATCAACTTCTCTTGCGAAACTACGATCTTGATCAATTTCGAAGTTTATCTTCTGGCGCGGCGATAAAATTTATTCCGAATTCCGTGATTAATTCGTATCGTTTTCGGCGTTTATTCTTACTATCGTCGTTATTATCAATGTGTAGTCCTTCCGATTCTATTCTCGACGGTTTAGAACCAATCTCACCGGGTACATCACCGTACTAATCCATATAACGGTTCCCGATTACGTAATCATTATTAAGCGTAAGGTGTCACTAGCAGGCACCAATATGTTCGAACGCTTATATTCCACTCTTACTCGACTTGTAAAATTTATATATATATATATATATATATATATGGTACATTAGACGTATAAATATATGTATATATAAATGTGATGTTTACTAGTGGTTGTGTGTACGTGTCTTTACAACATTCATTTCCATATATATGTAATGGGAATAAGGGAGAAAGAGGAACATAGAAAGATTTCTACAATATGAAATCTACAATTCATATGCAAATTCCCCCTCTACTCTTTCGATAAAAGTATGATCCGTATTTCATCTTACACAAATAGAAATATTTATATGACAGTCACGTTTGCAGGCGATGTTTTCTTTACACGTTTATTGTACATATATATATATATGTATGTATATGTATGTATGTATATATACAAGAAATTATTCTAGTTAACTGAAAGCTATTACAGTATCAAGCACGTAGCTAGTTTCAAAAACATGCTATGCTTCCTAGTAGGAAAATTTGATACGACTTCATTTCTATACGTGTGGGCGGTATTTAAAGACGACGCTTATATCAGGTAAATGCGTCACGATTTATGTATGTATTACAGAAAAATATATTAAAAAAAACCTTTTCAATCTTAATAATAATAAAATAGGGCACATATTTTCGTCGGAACGAATTAATAAGTGCAATGGATATAAATTATTTTCCATAATAAATTGCCGAACTCGCTAAATAGAGTGATAAAATTAAGATCGACGAAGAAAAGTCGAAATGTATAATTTTCACATACAGAAGCGCATTACCAAGTGTACTTGGGGACGAACCTATTCCGCAGGCTTGCTCAGTCAAGAGGGCTGTGCCAGTAGGTCTAGCGGAGCAAGTATCCGGGCCGGACAAAATTACTAATGTCGAACTATTTAAAGAAAAAAAAACGTATATCACGCATTTTAATTATATCTCCCGTATATCGTGAAAAAATGTCGTACAAATTTAGGATTATCTTTGTCGTTCCTTAAATGATTTTAATGAATACGTTTTAACTCGTTAATATTTTTGTATTATCTCTTTCAGACCAAACATTTTTTTTTTAACTTCAACTTTATAAAAAAATCATTACCGAGCTCCATTATATATGAAAACCGTCTCTTTTTTTTTTGTATTATTGACTTACGTTGTTTCCAAAAATGTAACCACATAATTGTGTAGGTTGAATACAACCTAAGCCGATCAAAATAAATAATGTATAAATTTTTTATTCAAATAAGTATAAATGCAATCAACAATACTATTTGTAAACTATTTACATAATTACAGTACGAATGTTGATATTATAACAGGCGTGAAATTTTCTGAAACAATTTTTTCCCCATTAAAACATAGGTAAACGTTGCATTTTTTACAACGTATCCCAGTGCGTGATTTGTATCAGTACTTAAATCGTTACTGATTGGCCAATGATTGTATCCTGTTCTTTTATCAATGTGCTACAATGGAGCTCTCCAATTTTGTGTCACGACTCTATCGTCACCATTGTCCGACTCTGTAATATCTACTAGTAGGCGGTCTAGATGTCTAATTAACGCTTCTGCTAAGCCGAAAGCTTAATAAATCTAATATTATTGTGGGTTTTTTTCTGCATCATTCCGATATTTTCTCTACAACATGCATAAAATGGAGAATTACTTTTAATCTCAATTTTTTTTATGTCAACATTTTTCAAAGTCCCAACATACACAATTGTGTTGGTAAAGCAATACTTCTGTATGAAACGTACAAAAATAACGAAACTATTTTTGTATTATCCCTTTCAGATCCAGCATTTTTTTTTTAACTTCCACTTCGTAAAAATCTTTACCGGATTCCATTCCATTTTTTTTTTATTTTATTTTTTTTTTATTATTTTTTTAATTTTTTTTATTTTTTTTTTATTTTTTTTATTTACATTATACCGGTACCAGTTACCATAAACAATGGCGATCACAATAAAATACGTATTAATTTAATATCTCCAACAAGACATTAGATTGCGATAAGAAGATAATGAGTAGGTGTGGATAGAAAATTAAAATTAAAATATTACGATACGAACAATAAGATAGATAATATAAGCAATGATTTAAGAGTGTGATTTAAAAGTATAAAGTTATGTATGATTGATAAAGACTATATCGTGCGAGATAGTTCCCGGTTACTAGGTAACCGTGTCTCGACACCATTTTCGTCTGAGTCTTTTAGCTGGCAAGGAAGTCTTGATGAGTGCATTCTGGCGATATTGGGATTACTGCTATGTTTGAAGTTGTTAAACAGTTTTTCGTACTGGCCAATGTAAATATCCCGAACAAATTGAATGTACAAATCGTTGTGCAGAGTTAAGTTGTAGACATAGAATGGCGTGGACGTGATTACGCGAAGTATCTTCGACTGCTGTTGCTGTATTCTGTTCAGATTACTTGCGCTGATCGACGGATTCCATTATATATGAAAACCGTCTTTTTTTTTTTGTATTATTGACTTATGTTGTTTCCGAAAATGTATACCCGCACAATTGTGTAGGTTGAGCACAACCTAAGAAAATCAAAATAAATAATGCATAATATTCGTTGAAACATAAAATCGTATGAAAATCTAGATTTTTTATTCAAATAAGTATAAATGCAATCAACGATACTATTTGTAAACTATTTACATAATTACACTAGTAATCGAATTTTTTTAGCCTAAAACTGTCGGTGTAATAAAAAACAAAAAAAAGAGTCATCACGAATCATTCAGCACTTATAGTAAGCAAATACTTCGACTGCATACCAAAACCCATTATGAATTATACGATTACAAAACCGATTCTGTACAGCTGATAGTAATAAGTGAGAGGTGATGATGCTCTCAGTGTACATTAACTCCCATTTATGTTCTAGCTGAATAAAGTGACATCTTTATGAGAGACTAAGGATAGCTCTATATACCACTAGACGACGCGCAGCCAATGAGTTAACAAATTCGTTGTCTGGAATACCTATATGATCCGGCATCCACAAGAAAGACACTGATACACGTTCCAAATTATTAAGTTTTACCAATTAACGTATCTGACACAAAAACGCTTTTTGAATCGGTAATAATAAGGTAACTTCCGCGAAGATTTAAGTCCGGTATAATTAGGCTTGTAGTACTACTACACATTCTGCAGTAAATACTGGACATTCTTGGCATAATTTGTACACGTTACTAATATCGAAAGCTGGAATGAACACTGCTGCTCCCGTTCGTCGCGCTGACTTTGATCCATCCGTGTAAACAAGGCTGTGTAGTGGAAACATTTCGGAGATAATACTGTTGAAAGTGGGAAGGATTAGTGTAGAAGGATACAGACTGCAGTTTTCAGGGAAAATGGATGAATTTTGTTTGTAGAAGAAGTAAAAATATGCTACCATGCATTTAAAAGGAGCTATGCACGTGAGACGTACACGAAACTCCTCCAACCTTGTTATAACGGAAGAGAGCTAGATTGAACATTAGCCCATCTAGCAGAATACTTCAGCAACTATGCAATAAGCTTGTAAAATATATATTATATGTTGATAGTTATATCGTCATTAAAAATTCTGGCCGTGCGTCATCGCGAGTTGGCGAATAACACTTTTTTTTTCTAATTACAGCTGGTGGAGAAATATTCGCGGCATTTGTTTTAATTGTTTGCGTATAAATTCAATTCGTTAGTAATTATTATTTATGACGCGATCATCACGATCGTAAAAAACTCCATAATTAAACATCCTGATATACGTTCTGAAAAAAAAATCAATTGATAGGAACGAGCGTACCTATTAATTACGAAAGAAGTAGAAAATTCCGCATTTCGAAGGAAAAATTTAAATATATTAAATGTCGCGATGGCGTATAGAGTGCTCGACTTCAACTCGATGGTCGAGGGGTTCGACACGCGACATAGAAAGTTTGCATCATTATTTAATTCTTAATTATCACTGAGAATGCAGTGGCACCCCACTCCGTATAACATCATATGCGCTGCCATCTGCGTTGCATATAAATAGTGTCTTGAATGCTATATTATTTTGTACGTAAAAATGAACGTACAATAACTAGTCACGACGATCGACAACGTATAATGATGATATATATATATATATAATATATATATTTAATCGAGTTCGTTAATTTTAATTATTTTATACGAGCTTACGTGTATACGTATGTATGAAATATATTCGATGTTTGGCTGTTTATATGTCGGACAATATTCAATTTTGAAGTCATAAATCTTCTGTAACTACCACGCACATCGAAAGGAATTTATCGCGACAACGTGGAACGAGGCGAAACACTTTTTTACATCGTGCACCTATATAAACTTCAGACATGACAAAAGTCCGCTAATATCAGCAATTTGTCTAGTTCAATAATCATCATCATTGTCTGAGCCTCGGTGAAAAGTAACGAAATATGTCACTGAATTTAAAATGCGTTCTTTTGATGTCGGCGCTGTTGTTGCTGATTGTCTACGCCGGTACGTAGAATTAAATTATTCGTTATTAAATTAAACTAACACGCCACGTGCTGCCGCTAATAGAGGTACCGTGGAAAAAAAGATATTAGATGGAGTAGTAGACGTTTTACGTAGGAAAAGAATCCGGTTGAAGAGGGTGATAACGTATTTATCGAGGAGAAGTAGAAAGGAAGTCGGAAGGTTCGATAAAAGATTTCCGAGAGGAATATCGGAGAAATTTTTCGATAAGATATATAACGATAAGACCGACAAAAAAATGTACACCGTTTTTCGAAAATATACACCTCCCCTATAATTTTTGAAGTGATACTTCTATCGGCGCGTTGTATTAAAACGAGCGAGCGAGCGAACCAAAGGCTTATAGTCACATGGGCAGGTCTATTCTTGCAGTATACCTCATACACTGTTTCCCGCGCACCGTACTCGTACATATATATGTTCGTATTCTCTTGCACATACGCTCACGGCTATTTCGTTCAAATCTTCGCCGCACAAATGACGTACGCTCAACGTAGATTTCAGAACGAAAACATTCGAGTGATCGCCACGTCGAGTCTTAACAGCGCGTTCATTTTCTTTTTTGGAAAATTTGTACGAAATCCTAAATTGTCTATTTAGGAAAACATCTTTAACTTCTTCCCGGAGTTTATTATTTTTTTTCTCAATTTTACATTTCCAGATATAGGTCGTCCTCTTTAGAAGTTCAACTGGATTAAAATAGGATATCGTTTTGGATTCTTTTTCCGCTTACCTTCATGCCGTTACATTCCAAATGCATGGACATTATTTCGTAAAGATAATTCGTGTTCGTATATTCGACCATTTGATTTGTTCGAAACTCTAAAATTAAATATCTCGTTTTAAAGTTTTTCAGTCACGACGTCCGTTAAATACGATACGTGAAATTTTAAAATTAACCAAATTTTTTATTTCCTACTTAAGGCGGAATGTTTCAATTTCGAAAAATATTTATATAAATAGGTTTAAAATTACCCACAGTTCGTCCCTAAGAAGCGGTATTGTATATATAATAACATGGGGGGGGCCAACCTGCGGCTCGCGAGCCACATGCGTCTTAAGATTATTTCTAGCTCTCGGTAAATGTACCCGAGTTCCATTTTCATTTTTAGGCTATTATATTTTAAAAAATTATTATCGTTCCGTATACGTGATTCAAAATGTCTCTTTTAATGCGTATTTCATCGCGGCTCGAGAAAAATTTTCAAATTTTGAAAACGGCTCGGACTATCGAGAAGCTTGGTCATCTCTGGTATATAATAATAAACACCCGTATATAAAATTTATAATTTTGTGTTCAAATTTTACGGAAGGGTTAACTCCGTCTTTTGTTTTACGATATTTCCCATTAGTCATCGTTTATAGGCATATATCAAGTGGCAAATACATACGCCTATTAATACATAACGATGGCTTTCCAAGATGTCCCCTATTAGGTTGAAGGCGTGGATATGGGATAGTGAATTAGCATGACCATTTCCGGTAACAACTGCAGCGAGACAAGTATGTGCGCTTGCACTGTCTGTGTTTAACCTTTATATATATATATATATGTATATATATATATATATATATATATATATATATATATTATATATATATATATATTATATATATATATTATATATATATTATATATATATATTATATATATATATATATATATATATATATATATATATACATATATATATATATACACGAATGATCATCCTAACGCATAATTGAAAAATTGAAAAAACGGGTATCGAGTGGTAATTCTTACGACGGAGGATATAATTAACAGAGATAGAAAGCGAACTTAACGAATCGGAAGTATTTATATTGCAAAACTGAAAATACAGAAATGATTGCGTCGTATCGAATGAAAGACGATTGAAATACAAACAAACCATCTGCACCATATAACCGGGATCGCGAACTAGTTATTAATACGAAAATGTGGTGACCGCCGAGCAAACAAATTTATAAACTACTGAGAGGCCGCCTAAGCTTTGTAGGTTATCTGTATGTACATACACTACGTGTAAGACCTATCAATTTCATTATTTCCTGATAAAGTAGAGAGAAAATAATTTTATATATACGTTTATATACACCTTATTCGTTTAATTTTATCAATTAATATATTTATTCATTCTTTCCTTTTTCAGATCCAGCTTCCGCAGGTAATGATATCATTTTTGGTTTAAACGCTCATATAATTAATGCCGATCATTGAATCTTGGAGATGAATTGAAGTGGAACCACGAAATACGTATTACCGATAAAACAGTTTAAGATGAGAAATAATATTTAAAAAAAAAAAATGTTATTATTTGATAACATCTTTTAGTAGGCTATCATGCCTTAACACATGTCCGATCCATTTTAGCCTGGATTTCCTGATCGTTTTCAAGAGTGATCTTTCTTCTTGCACTCTGTGGAAAAATTCTTTATTAGATATCTTACCGACCCATGAGATTTTCAATAGTCGTCGCCAGTACCATGTTTCGAAAGCTTCAATTTTTTCCTTATCTGTTTTATTTAGCGTCCAGGTTTCCGCCGTATAAAGTGCCACTGCCCAGACATATGATTTAACTATACGTTTACGTAATCCAATGGAAAGCGTGTTCTGCGTAATTATTTGTCTTTTTCTATACATATATATATGTGTGTGTGTGAGTCAAATTCTATTAATTTATTTAAAAGCCGATACAAAATTTATAATATTACATTTTGAATTTAACATATATATATGGAAATAAACGTTAATTTGCCACGAACACTAGGCATTCAATTAAATTATTATTTTTTATCGCATTTGTTCTGATTGAATCAATAACATAACGTTTCCACATATGAAACTCAAAATACATAGACACAGATGCATATATATAAAACAAATACACACATATAAACGTATATACATGTACACATTTATATATACGTGTTTACACTTACGCATACATCTCTAGAATAAATTACAAGGATATTACTTTTTAGTCTGGTTCACGATACATATAATGCACAAATGATTCCTATGGTTCACTCAACATTTTTTTGCATTGCTATCTATCTGCTACATGTCTTCTCTTTGTTTATGATATAGATTTTCAAATATTTTGTAATTTTCTGGTCTGGAGTTACTGGTGAACAGAGGTGGTTTTCGGGGAAAGAAATTTGAGCGAGATTGAGATGAACTGTAGAGTTTCTTTTTTACAATACGAAACTACATTTCGGTCGATTGCTTCAAACCATTTGTGTAAAAAATCTATAAAAATCACCGAGGACATCTTTGCGTTTGAGTTTACGGGTAAATTTTTTTCACTGTTTTGAAGATTACAAAATGTTTCTTTTTTTTAAACGCGCCATTAACATTGCACGATATAACTGTTATTGATACTTTAATTTCCTTCCCACGAAAAGGGTGTGTAGTTCTTAAAGACGAAGAAGTTAATCGTGGTAGCTTTGTAACAAATCCCTTAATTTAATCAATATAATAGAACAATATATATATATATATATATATATATATATATATATATATATATATATATATATATAATTATTTATTTAATTAAAGTGTAAAATATATTAAAATTATTATAATATAACCAGACCGGATTTGTAGTGGATAGACTATTGTTATACAATAATAATAGTTAATTCGTTAATAAAAGTTTAGCCAGTAAAATTAATTTTGGTTAGTCAAGAAGAAAAAACCAGTAAATTAGTTTGACCAAATAATTTTAGTTAAAACAGCCAGTAAAAATTAATTTAGCCCGTAAATAATGAAGAGAATCGAGTAATTTTTTGTTTAACAAGGCTTAAGAAAAATGTATAAAAAGGGATGGTTGTTTATTTTCAAGTGAGTTCTAGTTTTTCAGTTTAAAAGTTCAGTTGTGACTTTTTTGATCAAGATGGTTAAAATGAAATGAAGGATGGTTGGGCAGTAATTACAAATCCGGTCAAGTAAATTTTTTTTATTAAATTATTATTTTTTATAACTAATTCATTAATAAATATATAATAGTTTTTTAATATAAAATAAACTATTTCTTTATAAATACATAACAATAATAATAATAATAATAATAATAATAGTTTATACGAGCATTCACGCATAAACTTATGATTTTAGGCCGTCCATTTTTAAGCTAATCATTAACACCGCTTGAATCTGCATCATAATAGCTGAGTCCATGTTTTCATCTTCACATCCAACTATCTGTATGGACGGTACAGTTACACATAAGTGCCCATATATATATATATATATATATTTAGCAAAACAAAATAAAATCGAAGTTAATAAGTGATTAACTTCGATTTTATTTTGTTTTGCTAAATTCATAAATCACTACTCTCCAATACATCTCATAAATCACTACTCTCCAATACATCAACATTATATAATACATATATAAAACTTGCATAGCGGGAATCTGAGTTGAGCACAACATTAATACAAGTTTTATTTCTAGCATTGCTGCGTATTGAACTTTTCTTTTGCGTAGGTAAAATAGAATGGTAATAATTAGACTTGAACACAAACGATTTCAGTAATTACGTCTTGAGGTTTTCAAATTTAAATAAATATCGATAAGAATCATTGCAGTTTTTGAATAGCACTGGAACGTTAAATTCGTTTAATTTCTCTGTCATTTGTCTCATATTCAACGATTGTTCCCGTGTTCCTTTTCCTTGTACGTAGCGAGCTTGTTCCTTTGAAATGTTGGTATACAGGAAATGTCGAAGTCAATTCTGGAAGATAATGACCTTGCTAGCATGAATTATCAATGCAATCGGGCGGTAATTCTCACATTTTTTTGTATAGAAATATATATTGTTTCGGTCCAATCTATTGGCCATTCGCAAGTTTCCTATACTTTTTGACATATCTCGTGCATGACATCCAGTGCTACCTCTCTGCTTCTATAAGCATTTCCGCAGTTATGTCATATTTTCCGGGAGATCTGTATTTTTTAATCGCCTCTTCCACCTCGGATCTTAAAAGGTGAAGTTCCATTTTCGTATATGACTCGATGCTATTTTCCTTCACATCATTCTCATTAAATCCGGACAGCATTGACGCCGTCTATCTAATATTTCTGTTTTTGTAGTTAATTCCACACCTCTATTGTCCTCTACTGTTAGAAGTTTTGTTTTAAATGTATTCGTTAATTTTTTTATTTAAATCCCTCGGTTCGTTTTTCTTAGTGTTGTTCAATCTCTTGGCATATTTCGCTTAAGTAGCTATTTTTATCTCGATTCACGAATTTGTTCATTTCTTTAGTTAATTTTCCGTATTTCTGTCTGTTATTTGCGTTTTTCATTCTCTTCTGTTTCACTTTCTTTCTTCAATTAAGTTCCACGTTTCTTGTGATATCCATGGTTTCGTTGGTTTTGCTTCTTTTGTATCATTTTATTTTACTCTATCATGAATTGCTTTTTTCATGGTCATCCACTTTTCATTACGAGACATGTGTGTTTTGTCATTCTTGAGATCTCGTAGTTTATTTGTTATTTGTCTCATGTAATCATTATCATATTTTACTCCCCTAATTTGTCTTAGCTGATTTTGTTTAATTCTATTCCGAAATTTAAAGCATAATTCACTAACAAATGCATTAATCCATCCCTGGGTATGGTTTTATGTCTTTTATTGACATTTTCCTTTGTTTTTTTTTAATATAAGGACAGAGTCTGTCTGATTCCTCATTAACCCCCGTCAGCTGAACTCCAAGTATACGGCCTGCATTTGAATTAGAATTTGCTACGTATAAGTCGTTTCGTGCACAGAACTCAATAAGAATTTCTCCTTTTGTTTCTTTCCCCCAGTCCATATCGTCCTACCACCTCTCGTAGGTGTTAATCATTTTCGGTTGCCCCCATCTTAGCATTGAAGTTACGCATTATCACCAGTAATTCTCTGTTCGGAATTCGATGTATGGATTCTTTCAGCTTATTATACTTCCTCGTCTCTGAATGCTAAGTTTTCGGAGCATATACAAGATTTATATTTACTGGTTTAGCTTTTAATTTTACTGAGATTATACGATCTGTGATTAGTTTGTACCCTTCAGCTGTATATTTTAAGTGTTTGTTGATTATCATTGCCACTCCATTTCTAGACTCATTTTTATTGCCACAGATTACCATTAGGTTTCCATTTGAGCACTCGAAGTATTCGATCCAGTATGTTTCCGCTAATCATAGCCAAATCTATCGTGATTCCTTCCAATATGCTCAGTTTCTCTGTTTTATTTAGGCCTCTGATGTTCCAAGTAGCCACTTTAAGTTTAATCGTTTTATTTGTTACACGTTTATTTTTGTTCACACATTACCACCACTAGCATATTTTCCATATAAAGGCTGGTCACTCTTCCCATGGACGGTCATCGATTTCACACATCAGCGCCGATCGCCAGTCGGATCACGTGGCGAAGTTATTTCATCTGCATTCATTTTCATCGGGTTTTCATGAGAATTCATTTCCGTTGTAGGGTCTCTCTCTCCTTTACACTATTTATGACAGCCGTTCCTCACATGGAGAACAGATTCTTTTGGATTTTAAGAGCGGCCATACTCGCTTTGGCACGATGGTTTTAACGTGTTTATGCGGCATTGTTTAAGGAAAGTTTTCCCACGTCTTTCCCACCACTGACGCGTCGCCGCTCGTGGTTGCGGTTGCTTATTTATCAATGACATCTTCGAAACTAACCTCCATATCAGACGTCCATTCTACCATCCACCACCTGTGGACGCCTCCCCCAGGTTACACATATCTGTGTATTTGCAATCGACTTGTTTTATGATGTAAATTCGTTTACTATGTACGCAACCCGGTATTGTCTTGTTCGCGTAAAAAATTATTTACATAAACTTCGATTTACGTAACACGGGCTTTTTATAAAACGTAATAATTCTCACATATTTCCCGATTTATTACAGCTCCCGATGCAACTCTGAGTAAATAAAAGTCCATTTATTCAATGGAAAATTTTTATATATATATATATATATATATATATATATATATATATATATATATATATATATATATATATATGTTGTAACAACCATGTTGTTACATGTTAATGATTAAATAAATAAATAAGATGAGTTTGAGAATAAAAAAATAAGTAAAAAGAATAATGATAATGACGATGGTTTAATAGCGTGCTTGTATTAAGGTTTATTAACCTTTCTGTTGCTTTCTCGTCGTACTAGTTACACAATAAGTATATGTGTATGTCTGTATATGTATGTGCCTAATTTTCCCACGAGAAAATGAGGAGAAATTAAACACATTTTGATTGGTTATTGAAAATCGTCTGATCGACGTATATACACACACACAAATATAATATATTAAATGCCCAAGATAATTACTACACGTGAGATGCTCCACGTGGAGTCGGTAAAATCATGTTTATGATTGGATATTAAAAATTATGCTAAACTAATCAAAAAAATATGTAAATGTACAAAGATTTTTTTAGAAGTTCCATAAATATATACAATAATAATAAACGAATCTTTTCAGAAAAATCTAGAAAGGTCTAATTAGGCATGTATATATGTATACGCGGGTGTATATATGCATATTTTTTAGCATAAAAGGAGATGTTCAGTCTAATTGTTAGTTAGTTCAAATTAATTCAAGTTAGTTACTTCAAATTAATTCTAGTTTAAAGTTAGTATAGTTTTATTAGTTCAGTTTAAGTTAGTTTCAGTTTTAATTTTAATAGACGTATTTGAAAATCGTACGCGTTCGAAAATCCGTAATTTATTCGTTTCTTTTTTCTATTTTAAAATTCTAATAAAAATAGAAACTGCGTTTTATTTTGTTTTATTTTGTTCATTTTTAATTAACGGTCGTGGCCCAATCCATGTGGCATCCCATCTGGAGAGTTCGTAAATGTCGGTAACATATATATATATATATATATATATATATATATATATATATATATATATATATATATAAAATTTTAATTTCAACAATTTAATAATAAATCATAATAATAACCATTGTATGTGACGTCACACTAATCTGGATATGTATTATTAGACGGTGTGTTAGTGGCGTTGCAATGTCTATGTCCTTCATACAATATCGCAATTTCGTAACATCATATGATGTCAACATCACGTCGCATTCACCACTTTCCTCCACACTTACGATACGCTGCCTTTATACATTATATATATTACAAGATACCTCGTAATTATACAAGATACCCCGTATATACTATTATTATAAAAAATAAAGTATTTATAAAGAAAAATTTTATTATATTTTTATTAAAAACTATTATATATTTATTATACAGAAATATTTTACTTTATATTTTAAAATAATTAATATATATATTTTAATGAATTAGTTAAAAAATAATAATTTTATTTACTTGAAAAATAATAAATAACTAACCCGACCGGATTTGTAATTACTGCGTGGCTATCCTTCTTCATTTAATTGTAACTGTTTTGATCAAGTAACTAACAACTGAACTATTTGACGGAAAAATTCGAACTCTCTCGAAAATGAACAAGCATCCCTTTTTTATACATTTTTCTTACATAATTTACTGGCTGTAATTTATTTTTTTACTGGCCAGATTTATTTGGTCAAATTAATTTACTGTTTTTTCCTCCATTGACTAACTAAAATTAATTTTAACTATTTTATAATAATAGTTTATCTACTACAAATCCGGTTTGATCATATTATAATAATTTTAGTATGTTTTACTTTAATTAAATAAATAATTATATATATATATATATATTTTGTTTTATTATATTAATTAAATTAAATATTAGTTTTCCACTTTCAATATAATAAATTTAGATTTATTATAACGTGAACATACGATGATCGTCGTATAACCCCGCCGCTAACTAATAAGAAAACTGCAAATTTATTTGAAGTTTACTTATTCTCTATATCTTCGCGTGCTCGATACCTTTTATATTACTCTGTGCTTTAACCAACATTTACATCATAACTATTTCTTAACATGAGTATGGAAAACTAATTTTACAAAATCTTAAGATATAAAAAAAAAACGATTCACTTGAAACGTGAGAAATTTACATGATATGTACGTACATTTGAAAAAATATAAGAATTTTGATAAATATAAATTAATGTAAAAATAAATCGGTCTTAAACAAAATAAGTGATATTTACAAAACATTTTAAGATTATATATATGTCGTAACGCATGGATTGGCTTGGCTGAATTTTCCCGCGCTGATTTGGTCATCTCCTGGTTTTCTTTTCGTTCTTTTTACTGCGTGGAAATAGCGATCTGATATTTCATGAATGGTAACATTTTACGAACGTTTTTTTTAATTTCAAAGTTCAATGACGTATGTGCGTCAAACATTTGATGTAATGGTTGCTTTCGGCGATATTAAACCAGATGAGCGTAGGTTATTGATAGTTGAACGACGTTTTGTATTAAACGTGATCCACCTTTTTACTTTTTTAACATGTTCATTTACCATTTTCGAACATCGATAACGTTCAGAGACGGTTCGTAACGATTTGGTTAGCGGTTCGAATTATTTCATTCAACGATCATTTCTGCGATTAATATTTATAAACAGCAGATCAATATTTTCGGAAACGAAAGAATTTTTCACGGAGATTATCTTCTCATCAGGCAGTTCTTTTTTTATAGCCGATCCCTTTTCACGATTGCATTATCTGGCTGGATTGCCCTTCCATGTGTCACGCTTTATTGATTCTATAACTGTTACGGAACGTTTTTTCATTTACAAATATTTCAGCTTTTCCGCAAACTTCATCCTATCTTAATTTTACGAATGCGACATCAGGATAGTATACTAGTTAACAGATAGATTAATTTCATTTAATATTTATATGTATGTTTATATATTCTTTTATATAATTGATACGTATACACATTCTAACTCTCACTCACATATTTTATCCGTCATTTTCAAACATACACACGCACATTTTCTTTCTGACTATAAGTAGGTACATGATTATTATTTTATAAAAAATAAAATATACATAATAATAGATACAATCAACACTTAAAGCATTTCTTGATTCTGGTTTTTATTTATTCTTCTTGTGTCGATCCTGAGAAGTATACATCTTCATTTTCGAATTTGATTGAATGACTTAGAAACATCAATGATTCTGGTATGCTAACTCTACTAAACAAATATCTATAAACTTTGCATTAATAATTAGTATATACATATTACATTTATTTATTATTATTTATTTATTCAAATCTTTTTAAATTTCTTTGGTTTACCCATCCAGTTTTTTTTTTTTAGTTTCCAAATTCTCCAGAATGTAAGCGCCGTTATTTCCACTCCATTTAATCTCATATGGTCCCGTGTACAAAAGATCAAGTTTTCTACTTCTCTTCTTTGCTCGATTTGACAATGTATTATTTCTGAGCATAACTCTATCACCAATATGAAATACTACGTGTCTACTCTTATCATTTTTTGATTTTCTCTGCTCAATGTTCTTTTGTATCTTATCTGCTGCTATTTTTATGTCTTCATCATGATTATGTGAACGTTTATCAGGAAATCTGATAATATTTTCGAATATATCTATTCCTTCTACTTTACACATGAGATATATGGGTTTGAATACACTGTTTGGAAGATTATTTAGTATATTTTCTATTTTTTGTAAATGTTTAACCCAAGTTATATGTTTTTTATGGGAATATAATCGTAATAATATACCTACTTCCTTTAATATTCTTTCCGCTGGATTTGCTCGTGCATTATAGGCTGATATATGTGTACATTTTATGTCCTTCTCTTTTAAATAATTATACCATCGGCAGCTAACAAATGGTGTACCATTATCTGTGATAACACGTTTTGGTTTTCCTACTTGTTTTATAAAGTCATCGAACTTTCTTATGATAGTTTGAGTATTTGCACTTTGAATGGGGTAGAGACGAACATATTTTGAGAATGGACATGTGATAATTACTATTTTATCAAGCTTCCCTACTGGTGCTAGCGGTCCTTTTATATCTATTGCTACTACTTCTAGTGGATGGGTTGGTACAAGGCTCATAAGCCTTCCTTCAACTTGTTGATTATTTGGCTTTATTTCTGCGCACGTCTGACATCGTTTCAATATTTGAGTAGTAATCTTTCGTAAGTTTATAATTACGCCTTTTTCTACTAACAGCATTATTGTTCCTTTTATTCCTGGATGACCCATATTTTCGTGTACTGACCATATGATTCTTTCTGCTATGTTACTTGGAATGCAAACTCTCCACCAGTTATATTTCTCAATTTTCATAAACAATATATCATTCTATTATACATATCCTTAAGATCATTATTATGGTCGATACTGCTGAAAACTTTCCCCCAGATTTTATCTTTTCTTTGTTGTGCCGAGAAATTATCCAACACGTTCGACAGTTCGCCATTGCTCAATTTTGCTAGATTAATCCTGATCACGTTGGGCTTATATTCATACATTTGGTCAAAAAGCTCTCTAGTAAGCGCATCTGCTACCTTATTGTCTTTTCCTTTTATGTAGTTAATGTCTAAATAAAACTGCTGCAGATACAAACTCCATCGCGTTAAACGTTCATTTTTCCATTTTGTTTGAAACAGAAATTTTAAACAATGGTGATCTGTTAGAACCTCTGTCTCATGACCTAAAATAATTACACGATATTTTATACACGAAAACACCACACTTAATAATTCTTTTTCGGTTATACCATAGTTTATTTCATGTTTGTTTAATGTCCTGCTTGCAAACATTATTGGTTTGGGATCGTCTCCATCATATTGATATAGTTGACTTGCAATAGTGTATTTGCTGGCGTCTGTACTGATATAGAACGGTTTTGTGTAATCAGGATATTGTAATAATATTGCTTCACTAAATTTTGTTTTAAATCTATTGAAAGCCTCTTGCTGTTCAGTGCCCCATTCAAATGGAACACTTTTACTTAATAACACATTTATAGGCTGTAATAGTCCTGAGTAATTTTGAATGAATTTTCTATAAAAATTACACAATCCTAGGAAACTTTGTATTTGTTTCTTATTTCGTGGTTGTGGAAAGTTTAATACTTTTTCACGTTTCTCTTGTGTCATACTTAGGCCCGTATTAGTTAATTTATAACCTAAAAATTCAACTTCTTCCTTTGCAAATTCTGATTTCTTAAAATTCACAGTCATTCCTGCTTCGTTGAGCTTTCTTAACACTATCTCAATATGTTCTAAATGTTCCTTTTCCGTATCACTTATAATAAGTAAGTCGTCTACATATGATAGTATAAAATTTTCACATTCTTCTTTTAACACAGCATCAATTGCATTGATGAAAGATGCAGTGCTATTTATTAATCCAAAAGGTACCACATTATATTCATAGCACTTGCCCTCATAAATAAAAGCTGTGTATTTTCGTGAATTCTTATGTAAGGGAACTTGTAAAAAACTTTGTACCAGATCAATTGCAGTTATATACTTCAAACTCGTAAATCTCGTTAATATCACATCTATCGGCTCAGTTTGAGTATGTTCTTTAACTAATATCTGGTTGATCTTACGCGAATCTACACATACTCGTACTTCACCATTCTTTTTGTTTACCACAACTAAAGGAGAACAGTAGGTTGATTTACTCGGAGATATAACTCCTTCACTTAATAATTTTTTTATTTCTTCTCTGACTAATGCTCTTTTACTTTCTGGAATAGGGTATATCTTATTACTTTCAAAAGGTTCATGATCTTTTACTTTAATTTCATAACAATATTTATTACACAATCCGGGTCGATCGGAAAAAACATCTTTATGTTTTTTAAATATTGCTTTTAAACTGGCCTTTCCATCTGATGTGAGTATTGAAACATCGATTTTCTCTAGTAATTCTGTATCGGTTTTGTCATTGATTAATATGTTATTTATTTCTTTTGCTATCACATGAATTTTCTTAACTGATGGCTCTTGAATTTCTGAACTTAACAAATTTATTCCCATCTCATTTATGAATGATACCTTTATACAACCATCTATTGCCCATATACCTACTGTGTGGTTTAAATAGTCAATTCTACATTTGTGATCATTTAAAAAATCATTACCAAGAATGATCGGTACGTTTAATTTATTTAAAATTAGAGTGGTTTGCTCAAAAACAAATTTGTCAATTTGAATTAGTAAGTTTATTTGTTGCCTAGCCGTTATCGTTGACATACTGCATGCACTAATTATTTTAATGTTGGTTACTGGTAATTTTGGGAGTTTTAAGTTGCTATACGGTTTTTGTATTTCTCCCCAAGTTTCTTTCGATATGGCAGTGATATCAGCTCCTGTATCAACTAAAGCATGATATTTTTTATTAAATAGATGGATGACTATTTTCGGATTTAAACCTTCACTCTCATCATGAGTGACTGTTTCATGCAATGAATCCTCTTCTATTTGAATTTTTTTTTTTTTTTTTTTTTTTTTTTTATTCATTATTTTCACTGTTTTTTCCCGTTTCTATGCCACATACAGAACGTTCCGGGGAAACTTCTGCTGGCATTATTAAAAATATTGACTCATCAGTCTTTCTAAAAGTCGGTGTCCTTCCCAATTTAGGTGTACCCCATCTTCTCTACCTTTTATGAGATTTTCGTACAGACGTCTATTTGGGATAAGAAGTCGTCTTCCCTCTACGTAACCCTTTTCTTGATTCCAATACATCTCTTTGTCTAAATCGATCACCCTAATATTTCCACCTTCTAAGCTCCTTATGTAGTTGTTATAAATCGTTAAATTAACCCAATGATCTTCGAACGCTCTGTGTTTGTTTACTGGAGGGATTGTAATCAGCTTAATGTTGTTTACACCTTTGTTCTTTAATTCAGTTATAAGGTTGTTCAAGTCATCGATCATTTGTTCTCCACTCCTTTGTCCAATTAGGTCGTTCGTACCTATCATAACTATTGTATTGTTTGGACTGAGATTCGACATGCTTTCAACTCGCTCTCTTAATTCTTCGATAGTACTTCCGCTGCGACAGGATCCATTCACCTTTTCTGACTTATATTTTAAAATATTACTGCAGAACCTTACCATCTGACTGTCACCCAATATTTTCGGCGTAGCTGGCATTGGTCTGGGTAAAGCATCTTTTGCGATCCCAGTAAAAACTGAACCGAGGACTTGTAAGATGATTCGTAAAAATTGCTGGTAATATAAACATTATAGGACGCCGATGCTCATTGAGGTAGTCCATCCGTTACCTTGGCGGGCCTAGTCGCGAATAGGCTTGCTGAGTTTCGGGTGGCCTCTGGGGTTGAGCGTCAATAATGTGATGGCGAAGCTCTGCTTTCCTATCGCCTTCTCTCGCCTGCAATTTAGCGATGAGGTCGTTTATATGTCCTCGGTTCTCAATGGAGTGATTTAATTACAGAGTGCGTGGCCTCCGGTAGTATACTGGCATTGGTCTGGGTAAAGTATCTTTTACGATCCCAGAATTTGTCTGGGTAAAGTATCTTTTACGATCCCAGAATTTGTCTGGGTAAAGTATCTTTTACGATCCCAGAAACAACTGAGCCAAAGTTCGGCACGATGTCCGTTGGCGTTGTTGGTAAGAGTCTACACCTTGAATACCGAAGCTTATGAGATGGGCCCCCTCGGTTTCTTCAGGCGGTCTAGTCGCGAATTGATTCGGCTGAGGAAGCTGGGAGATCTCATAGAGCCTAGGGAGTTGAAGGTGCCTCTTATTGATGGCGTTGGCGGTGTAGTTGTTGCCGGGCGGCTCTCAATGATGGCCCTTACCTGTCAGTCGGTAAAAATCGATCAAAGATTAAATCTCCAGCAAGTGCGTTTATTTTACCTTGTCGTGGTACGCCGGCTTAACTACCATTCTATGCCTCGAGGAACGGTAGTGACTAAACTTATAAACGCTAAAGTGGTAGACAGCGCATCATACTGTCGACTCCCGTGTAATTACCACGCCGCTTGTCGCTGTCACTATATTATTCGAGTTTATCGGTAATAGATATCTGGCAAATGATCGGGAGATATCTGTCCTTGTACCATCTGGGCGGTAGTTGCTGTTGGAAACGCTGTAGCTACTACTTGCCTAATGGTCAATCCAATTTCCCATGTTACTCCTGTCACCTACTCGTGTGGCGCGCCCGCGGTTGCGTCGGTTGACTTCTGTTTTTAACGGGATTGACCGGCATAGCTGTTGTTGCGTCGGTTGACTTCTGTTTTTAACGGGGTTGGCCGGTGTAGCTTCGGGCGTGCTGATTTATATCTTATCTCTATCTACAAAATTTTTGCAAAGTTTTTATAATTTCTAAAAAGTTTGTAAAAATTTTTCTTTCTTTAAAATAATATCTTTGTACAGTTCACGGTACATTTCAAGTACCACCTCGTTAGAATGACCGAGGTTAAAGTTGTTCTAGTCTAGGTGAGGTGTCATGCGACCCGTGCCGAAGCCTGATGGCATCCGGACTTTAAACAAGGATGTCTTTAACGGAGCCTAGCCGTTGCCCAGCCGAAGGACGGTTTGATGAATAATGGCTTACCGCACTAAAGGGGCCCTCTGGTGCGGCGGACAGTTTATAAGGTGCCCTTATCGTGGGACTAATATGGAAGTTCTTATAAATAATTTACCCAATTTACATAGCATTAAACACACAGATGACGGTGGGCAAAGGCCTGTGCCTGAGCGTCAGCGCAAAGATAGCGCAAAAAGTACAGAAAATATTGAAGACGGGAGTAATGTCGCTAATGAAAGCGGACATCCCCAGTCTATACGAAAGCGCAAAGATAGCGCTAGAAGTGAAGAGGACGGGAGTAATGTCAGTGTAGATCACAGACATCCCCGGATTCTCAAGAAAAAGAGGAAAGGTCAATTATGCGTACCTGATTTCGCGAAGCGTTGCGGTGAAGCAGCGTTAGCAAGTCAAGGAATCGTTGCTACGCTACATCGAGATAGGAAGACCCCGAGAACGACTATTTCTGCCGTTAGTGATAGCCTTGAACAAATCATGGGCGTACTATATGAGCAGGTACAGGTCAATAGTCAGTTATTGGGGCGGATAGAAGCATTAGAGGCACGCTTAGGGGAGGCTCCAGCCCCGAAGATAGCGGACTGTCCCGAGGTCTCGAATGTCGAGACCGTACAACCGGGATTAGTTGAAGTAGTCAATGCTCGTATGGATGAGGTCATGCGAAAAATTGGTCGCCTCGTTAAGGCTACTATTGACACGACAGTTGCCAGGAGAGACGACGTTCGTACCGTCTCCCATACTTCTGAAAATTTACGTGTGAAAGCAGAGCTAGTTAAGCCTGCCAAACATGTAATGAGGAAGGAGGCAACAGCCGCTGATTTGTGTCGGTCCTGTGTTCCGGGTCCGTCTACTAAGTCAGGGGTGTCGGAAGAATTCATACAGGTTGTTAATAAAAAGAACAAGCGTAAGAATAGATCTTCGCCTGTTAAAAAGACCTGGATGGAACAAAAGACCTCGGTGATAAAAAGCCCTGCACCGCCACGTCAACCGGGTGAGGCTTCTGCTATTGTAAAGGCCAACAAAGCAAGTGAGGCAGTTGAGACTTGGGCCGAGGTGGTGGCTCGGAAACCCAAGCGCTCAAAGGAACATAGGGGTCCGAATTCTCGGAAGATAGATATATCGACTGAGGTTCGGACAAGTCTAGGACCTGTGCCGGTTGGCAAGACTAAGAAGGCTTTGCCTGATATAGTCGTTGTTAATCGTGATAAAACTCAGGCCGTTGACGAGAAATCCCTACGGAGCCTTTTGGATCCGGTAAAGGGAATGCTTAAAATCTGTATAGGCGCGGCAAGGCAGTGCATCTTGCCGTAGAGGATTTGCCGACGCGTGAAAAGATTTTGGCTGATTCCAAATGGGCTCAGTCAAGCTTTAGCGTGTCGGTAAGTTCTCCAAATCTTCCATTAGTCCAAATATTAAGGACGCCAAAATGGGAGACTGCCGAGATACTGGAGGCTTTAGTTAAACAAAATGGTCTGGATTCAGAAATCGAGAAGATACATTTCCGTTTCCAGAAAACACTGTACGGTGGAACGAGCAGCCTCGTGCTCGCTGTGGCGCCAAGTGTGCGTGAACGACTCTTAAAGGTTGGTCGCGTATATCTTGGTTTCCACACGTGTAGGGTGGTTGACTTCGTTAAACCAACGCAGTGTTATAAGTGCTTTGGTTTCGGTCATGTGTCCGGTAAATGTAGGGCTGAGGCCCAGTTATGTTCGTATTGCGGCAAGGCGGGCCATAAGTCCGACCGTTGTTTAGCGAAAGTACCTACTTGCTTAAATTGTAAGAAGTTTGGTAAAAGGGACGTTAGACATCAGGCTAACGATAAAAATTGCGCTTGCTTCCGTCGGGAAATTCTGAGGCTAGTTAATAAAACTGACTATGCCCTCAGTCCGGCCGATAAACTTTCTTCAGGTCAACCTCGGACGTAGTCGTACAGCTGCGGAAGAGGTTGCCATCTATATGTGTAACCGTGGTGTTCATATTGCTCTTATACAAGAGCCTTATGTTCATCCCGGGGGCTATATTGGATGTGTTTCTTCGGACATTCAGTGTGTGTCTACCTTGAGTGCTTGGGCGGCGATTCTTGTTGCGGATCGTACTTGTGACATCCTTAGATTGGGTTCGTTATCGAGTGAGTGCTTGGCGGTGTGTCAGTTGCGTTTCAGTAATGAACGTATGCTGTACGTCGTCAGTGCTTACTTTCAATTTTCGGACCCGGTTGAAAGACATCTTAGGGAGTTGGGACGTGTTCTCGATTTGCTAGGTAATGTCCCGGTTGTTATAGCTGTGGATCTTAATGCGAGGTCGTCGCTTTGGGGTTCGGGTGATACGAATGCCGAAGGATGCCTGATAGAAAGTTTTATAGCTGCGCACAGTCTCTATGTACTAAATCCAAGAGACTGTGTACCGACTTTCTCCAGCTCATCGGGTCAATCTGTGATCGACGCGACACTAGTAAGCGGTTCGCTGGTTCAGAAAGTGCGGGATTGGAGAGTACACTCTTTCGATGTGTTTCATGATCATGCACCGATAACCTTTAATTTATTTGGCGGTGATCGAGATGCTGAGTGTGGGCAGTCGAGTAGAGTGTTACGCTTTGATGGGGACTTTGCTAGTTTTAAGGAAAACATAGCTGGCTTAACCCAGGATTTGTACGTTGGTGATACACCGGATTATGGTCGAGGAATTCCAGCGTGCGGTCTTTCGGGCGGCCAATGGGTGTATTCCCTTAAAGAACCCGATTCCGTCTATTCGTAGACAGCCCTGGTGGACACAGGCTGCTGCGCAGACTTTGAAGGCAGTGAGGAAACTACGTCGACGAGCACAAAGAACTCGTGAGATGGTAGATTTCCGGGCCTACAAGATTGCCAGGAGAGCATTGGATCGAGAAATCCGTGATGCAAAACTTTGATCTTGGAAAGTGTTCATGGGTCCTGCAAATTGGCGGGATCCTTTTGGCGCTGCAAGTCGGGTTTTGCGAGGTAAGAATATTCGGAGGTCACGGCAATTTTATCAACGTGGGCCGAATGCTCAGGTATGACCTTTTCTGCCGGAAAAACGATGTATATGCCTCTTAAGGGGAAACTTTTGCGTCATCCGGTAGTTAGGTTAGGGAATAATCCATTACGCTGGACTTCATCTCTGAAGTACCTGGGAGTTACATTAGATTCTAGTGGAAGCTTCTCGGGCCATCTTCGGGATGTTGTCGAAAAAGCAAAGACAGCGTACCACGGTACAGCCCGAATTGCGCGGGCTGAGTGGGGGATCCCGCATGCTCCGGCGAAACTTTTGTACAAAGTGATAGTAATACCGATTGTAACATATGGTGCAGCGGTATGGGTTCACAGGGTCGCTAATGTTAAACTAATAGACCTCGTACGAAGCGCACAAAGGCCTGCCCTTATCGCTATAACCCGAGCATTCCGAACAGCTCCAACGATTACTTTGATTGGCTTAGCGGGAGTATTACCGTTAGAAATTGAAGTTTATTGTCGTGCAGTTATGTTCGCATTAAGGTACAATGCGAGGGTTACCTGGGAGAGGGAAGTATTCTGCGCACTTGATGATTCTTCATCGGTGAGTATGAGTATTACCCTCGACGATCGGGAAAGAACAACGGTTCGAGGCTCGAGAGCTTATACGGTTAGTAGCTCAGTATGCGCGTCTATAATAAGCAAGCGTACTGAGTTTGCTAGGGTTGACGTTTTTACTAAGGGCCGCAAAATAAGCAGGTCCTTACGTAATAAAGTATATGACGTCGCTCTCGCAAGATGGCAAAGGGTTTGGGTGGATTATGACGGTGCCGTCAAAACTCTACTGCCTAATGTGGTCGGCCGAGAAACTTGTGAATGGTTTGTGCCTACAAGAGCGCTAACTTGTTTCAGTACGCGGCATGGTCGTTTACATGCTACGAGCAACGTTTCTCTTTACGAGAAGTGCCTCGTCAGTGTGTGTGCGGTGCTGGTGCGTGCACGGTCGATCATCTGTTGAATGCGCAAGCAGATGTACTTGGAGGTACTTGTCGCCTAGCAACTTTGGCCAGGGATACAGCTTTCGGTCAGTATCGTCAAATTATTGGCGTGCCGGCTGATAGCTGGACAGATTTCTTCCGTCAGAAGTCTACCCGGTCCATTGGCCTAGATCTCCTACGCATTCTTTATAGAATCGCATTAGAAAGTGGAGAGGAAGTTTGCTATATACAGGCCGCAGTAGGGCCGCCAAACTCTTCACCCGAGATGATAACATCTAGTACCTGACAGGTCGCGGAGGCGACTTGTTGGGGGGCAGTGGCTCGGTCTCTCGAGTTCACTATTTGTTAATAGTCGTTTTTACCGGCTCGGCTTTGGACACCGAGAACTATACCGGTAGGTGAAGTAGTTGGACGATGACGGCTGCCGCGACTCCTCAATCGCGCCACCAGATTAACTGGCTGAAAGTCGTCTAGGTCTTTGGAATGATCGGGTCGGTGGTATAAGCATAATGAGACTTGTCTCGCGCTGAGGAACACTGGCTCGGGGAGGTCGGAGGGCCTTTCAAATTCAACAAACACTGTCACCCAATATTTGATAATCTTTGTATATTGGTGGTGATTGTTCGGTTTTCTGTATTCTATATACTCTCTTCCCAGTCGGTCTTGGTACATCAAATCGTTTATTACTCATATTACTATGATCCTTTGTTTCATCCACTTTATTCGTTGGTATACTGTACTTTTGTGCTACAGTGAGAAGTGCATCGAATGAGGTTTCTGCTTTGCAACTAAATACTATTTTTATTTCATTCGGCAAATTTTCCAATATTTTTTCTATGAAGCGTTCATCAGTTATTGGATCATCCAGATAGCTGAGTTTCTTTTTCCATTTCAATATGTGTTGTTCACAAGACTTCAAATCTGTTCTGTCCTTGCACATATAAAATTCTATACGCGTTTTTTCTTGCTCGATGGAACTCCAATAGCGGTTTTTCAATCGCAACTTACACTCGAGCCAACTAGTGCAGTTATTTAGCACCACATTTCCCCAATCCTGTGCTTCTCCCCTAAGTTTTGAGATTATCAACTGTATTTTTTGATCCTCTGTTATCTCACTTTGTTTAAACAGATCATCATAATGCTTAATAAATTCCAGGATATGTTTTTGTTTGTTATCTAAGTATGTAGGATGGTCGCCTTCCTTGAGTTGAGGATGTTGATTAAGTTTTCCTATCAATTTATCTGCTAAGATATGCGAGATTTTTTCTTGTATTTTTAGGTCTAGATTATTTGTCTCTAAGGAATTACTGTTCGCCGATCCCTCCATCGATGTTTTCTTATTTCTTTCAACTTCAATTTGCGTCACCTTATGTTTTAGTTCATCTATATCAGTATTCATCTTTGATAAGTCATCGTTTACTAGTACAAATTGAGACTCTATTTCTCGAGACGACATTTCTATGGTTTCTATTTGTGACACTGTCTGTTTATTTATTAAATTCCTCTCCACTGCTTCACTTTTTATGTCTTCATAGGTGTATATGCTTTTAATGTCCTCTTTATTTTTTCTTACCTGTTCATTGATATTTTCCATATTCTGACTATTTTTTTTACTTATATCTTTGATGTTATCCTTTAAGGTCACCATGTCTTTTTTATAATCATTTTGAATTTTCGACACACTTGCTTCAGTAATTTCAACTTCTAATGTCAATTCCGCCGTTTCCGTTTTTAGTTCAGTTATTTCTGTTTCCGTTTTTCCTCTGAAATTGAACATTTCTTTTCTTAATTCATTTATTTCTACTTTCATTTCTGCTCTCATTTCATTTATTTCTGCTTTTATTTCATTCATTTCAGCTTTCCTTTCATCTATGTCTGCTTTCCTTTCTGCTTTCATTTCATTTATGTCTGCTTTCATTTCTGCTTTCATTTCAATCAATAATGCTAGTATGTCTTCTAAAGTAGCCATTTTTTTAAGTTTAATTATTAGTATTATTAATTATTTTGTAAGAAGCTTGTAATTTATAAATTAAATAAGAGTTTAATTTTAATATATTGTTGTGATCACTAATCATTTATACGAAAATGCAAGTTCTAATTTAAAAATTAAACGAGAGTTTAATTTTAATCTATCGTCATGGTCGCCAAATTATACAAGATACCTCGTAATTATACAAGATACCCCGTATATACTATTATTATAAAAAATAAAGTATTTATAAAGAAAAATTTTATTATATTTTTATTAAAAACTATTATATATTTATTATACAGAAATATTTTACTTTATATTTTAAAATAATTAATATATATATTTTAATGAATTAGTTAAAAAATAATAATTTTATTTACTTGAAAAATAATAAATAACTAACCCGACCGGATTTGTAATTACTGCGTGGCTATCCTTCTTCATTTAATTGTAACTGTTTTGATCAAGTAACTAACAACTGAACTATTTGACGGAAAAATTCGAACTCTCTCGAAAATGAACAAGCATCCCTTTTTATACATTTTTCTTACATAATTTACTGGCTGTAATTTATTTTTTTACTGGCCAGATTTATTTGGTCAAATTAATTTACTGTTTTTTCCTCCATTGACTAACTAAAATTAATTTTAACTATTTTATAATAATAGTTTATCTACTACAAATCCGGTTTGATTATATTATAATAATTTTAGTATGTTTTACTTTAATTAAATAAATAATTATATATATATTTTGTTTTATTATATTAATTAAATTAAATATTAGTTTTCCACTTTCAATATAATAAATTTAGATTTATTATAACGTGAACTTACGATGGTCGTCGTAATATATATATATATATATATATATATATATATATATATATATATATATATATATATATATATATGTATACATGTATGTATGATATTTAAACGTTATCAATAAGTAAATAGGCGGATCATAAATGAAAAAGAAATTAACTTCATTTTTGCTTTATTTCTTAAACAGGTAACACTTTTGGTTTCGGCACGAACGATCAACCATGTAAGTGCAATTTGCAATTGACTTATTTTATGCGGCAAAATTCGTTTATTATGTACGTAACTCGGTATTGCCTTGTTCGCGAAAAAAATTATTTACGTAAAATTCGATTCACCTAAACCGGGCTTTTTATAAACCGTAATAATTCTCGTCTATTTTCCGTTTTATTGCAGCTCCGGCTCCAACTCCGGGTAAGTAATAGTTGATTTATAAGTAAAACATAATGCTTGTTTGAACATTACGTACAAGCACGTATACAGAAGAAATACATGATCGCTGGTAGTGAGTTGAAAATTGCATTACGCTTCAAAATTAAATAAATGATTAAAAATATAATTACCACGAAGATAATATTTACTGGTTTTTATTATATGAAATCTTCGTTATATTAAAATCAAAAATAAATTTATTTTTATTAACTTTTATACGTTTTTTCTACATATATACGAACGGGTTGATAACATTAAAATTGATATTCATGCGTTCCGCTCTTAAAATATTCACGTTTCATTACAGATAATACATTGGAATATGCCAAATATATAAATAATAATATTATATTTTTTTAAAATAATCGGAGGTAAATTATGGAGACTAAACTGTAAATCAAAGGTAATGCTGTATAAAGATTTAGAACGATCATATCGCGCTTGTCTCTACTTCAAACATTTAACTAAGCAGCAAATGCATAATGTAATTTGTAACTGTCGTAAATTTCTAATTGATTTAACTTTATCATATGTTACCGTTTCTAATATAACGTTATATACCATAGCACGGATGTTAACTATTGATGTTTATATAAAAAAAAGATCTTTGATCATTTTAATACTAAAAAAAATTTATTATAATAATAATAAGTAAAATTGTTTTCAAACAGATTGATATACAACATTTAGATGTAATGTAAGACGCAATACATTAACAAAGGATAAATTTTCCCCGTTCCAAACACAATGCCGGTTGGGGCTAGTTTATTGTAATAATTGTAATTATAAAGGTGCAGAGAGCAGCGTGCTTATAAATTAGTGTATGTAGATGAATGTGTAGTTTAAATGTACAAAACAATCAGCTGTAAAACGAGAAAATGGATGCGTGTATGTGTGTGTGTGTAGGAGTTCTCTGCAATATGTAAGTTAAATATAAAGCGATAAGGGAATAACATAGTCCCTTTACACATTAAGTATAAAATGAATTTGTGTCTTAACATAATAATAAAAAATATGTATATACAGACGTAAACATAAATATATACATATAAAAATATACATATATAGAATTAAAGACGCGGATTAATATTTAAATAAAGAAAATGTATAAAATAAAAAGCAAATTACAATGAGGTATTAAAAAAAACACTAACCATACGTTAAAGTAGAATATTATATAGATTAAATAATTTATAAGTTATGGAGTTTGTATTAAAATGAAAAAATCAGATATTATATTATATCATAAGAAAGCAAAAATTAGAATATATACAAATAGAGTATAATCTAACAGTTTATTACACTACGAAGCTAGAAAACTGTACCGGTCTTGGGTTAACGTTCGAATTAGAGTTAAGTAGTTAAGTTAAAAATTACTATTAATCTTTAGGACGCGTCACTTGCTCCGCAAACAAAAGGAAATTTTGAAACCCTTACTCAAAAGGATTAATCTAACAGTTTATTATATGTTTGGTGCAAAGAACAAGAAAAACAGGACAGAGAAACAAGGTATGTTTAACATGCTCACCTACACCACAACGGGAACAGACTGAATCATCAGAAAGCGGAAACTAATAAAGATAGGATCCAAACCTGCCATAGCCAATTGTGCACTATACAAGTTGACATCAAATTTTAACATCTTCCAACGTAGAACGCTATTAGGAAGAAACTCATATGTTTTTCCGCCGGTTAAGGCAGAGTACCGCTGAATCTGCCCATTTTTCAACCAACAGTGGGGCGATATACTTTTTGAATATTAATTTTGTCACTTTCTGTTCAGATATACCCTCTAATAAATTCAAACGTTTCACCCATCTGCTGCCTAGGCTCACCCGTAAGGGCCCTGCCAATGAGAAATAAATCCAGAGGTAGAACCCCACAGATAACACATTCAGAGAAGGTTGGGACAGTCCGGCATAATGCAGCCATTCCGAGCCGAAATTTCAATCATTCTTCTGTACGCGTAGAAGTTTATTAATTTCAATAATGAAGTATGTTGAATACTGGACTCGGATAATAATTTCAGATCCTCGATCTGATGAACAAGTGAGACGTCACGAAATACAGATAATCTGCACTTGGAAGAAAAGAAACATAATCCTAATTCAGGCACTACACACTCCAGATATTTCGAGAAGAGGTAGTTACCAACGGTTATCTATATTAAACACTAAACACGGATCCATCGACATAGGATATTAGGTAATATTTTGCATCAATTCTGGAACAATGCTCCTCAGCATTGCGGTGCACAGTTGAGTACAACACGTTTCATTGTGTAAGTCCAAGAACTGAACCCTGGGATACCTACATGTAATTATCCCTGTTGCACTCGATAATTCGAGTTTAAGAGTAGTCAGACGATCATTAAAGTAATCGACAGTAAGATTAATAATACCGGTATTAATGTTATTATTTTTTTAAGACATCAACAATTGCGGACTAACGGCAATTATCGAATGCTCCTTTAATATTGTACGAAATAACGACAGCTGTACAATTAGTTTGAATAGGCTGTTTAATATAAGAAACTAGTTTATAGACTGCATTCCCAGCTGATAAACCTGAGCGAAAACCGAACCTACGATGATGCAAATGCCACTGCGGCAACAATTTTCTGTAATAGTAATTCATTAACAATTCTTTCCCATGCAATTTATGCAATTTAGCAGGGAAATGGATATATAAAATGTTAGCTCTGTTGAATGCTTATCCGGCAATGGAGCAGCCTAAAAAAAGCTGCCTTCCAACAATCTGGGAAGGAGTCCAAAATTAACACACTTTTGTAACAATGTAGGAAATAGTGTTGGAAAAAGAGTATGAATTTTTTAACTAATAAATTGCTTATATCAGCAGGCGTCTTTTTATAGCGTAAATACTTCACTATAAAAGATATGTTTTCTGAATGTATATAACAGGAGAATAGTGACCAGAAACAGTATTTGACAATACATTACTTTTTCATGATCTGAGACCATAATCTGATTGCGCACATTTAAATCCGGCAACAGTACATCGGACTTTTGCTTAAACAGTATTTTATAAAAGGAGGCTTTACATTTAGATAGTTTCTTACGGATAGCATTAATTTTAGTCCTAATAAATTGCAAACCGTCATTCCACCGATCTATCTTTGGAAATTTGACAGGCAATAACACAACCGGATAATTTATCGAATGCAGTGAAGCCGCCCCCTAGACAAATAAATCCGTACGCTTACAATGAAAGTATTCACCGGTATAGGATTATGTCTACCAACAAACCGATCCACCGCAAGCCTACAAGACTGTACAGGAGGGTAGCGGCTGATCGTTTTATTGAATATAAATAAAAAGCTACGATCGAAAGCTAGAACTATTTCCACCAATTCATAGCTTAATAGATGTGTTGCCCTGGCAGAAACTAATAAATAATCTATAATAAATAAATTAATAAATAAATTATTTCCTAAGGTAAAAAATCGTTTCAAAAGTAAAAACATTACATAGTAAATTACTACACAACTCAGATACTTTCTGATCGTGTTTCTATCGGATATTATTTAAATAAATTAAATATAATCGGAGATGATAAATGTTGCAACTGCAAGAGTAATGAAGTTGTTAGTGTTTAACATATAATATATAAGCGTAACAAATACGATAACCAACGCAGTTGTAGAGAATTATACATAAATTGAGTGAAATTATTTTATCAAACCAATTTCCGATTTTCATCTCGGAATTATTTAAAATTAAGCATATATATATATATATATATATATATATATATATATATATATATATATATATATATATATATATATATATATATATATAAATGCTACTGGTAGCCTTAAAATTTGCAGTTTACTGCATTCTAGTTTAAAATGCTACATTAAACCATATATACATATATATATATATATATATATTTATACATTTATATATACATTAAATATTATGTACGCATACATAGATAATTTAGAAGATGCAGAATGCCGTCGTTATAGCAATTCTAATGGACAATTAGTACGAAATTTATTATATACAAATAAATAGAAGCATATATACACGTTCAAACTCTTTTCCAGTATAAACTGTGTCCACATATTTGCCTAGTATCGTTTCGGAAACGTTATGTGAAAACGCAAGTGTTTTCGAAACGTCGCAAGAAATAAATATGGGCACACACAAAAAGGTTCTAAAAAAAATTATATTTAGGCATATATAAAACTTCATTTTTGCATTCATATATACGTAATATATATATACGGTTCATAATAGGTAACCACATTATGGAGTACCGTGGTTTCCACCACAACGCATCCGGCGGTCGAATGTTTCTTCCTTGGTTTCGGTTTCTTCTTTTTACCGATTCTGCTCTTTACTCCTTTTCGTTTTCTCATGTCCAATTTTTTGTTCTTCATCATTCGCATGAGTACGCAGATAGTATTTTCTCAAATTTTCCATTTTGCAAAACAACGCCGTCTAAATGTCTCATGCAAAATCTAGGCCTTCATTTTATATATATACAAAATTTACAACATTATTCATCGTATTTCACCAAGATATTTTTTTCACCTTTTTTTAATTATGTTTGAGTATGAATACCAAATTTACCCATTGCCAAACTATTTTCATAGAAATATATCATAAATAAGAGAAGAAAAAAATTACGAAAAGGAAAAAATATTAGATATATAGTGCTGTAAGGATGTTGTCGTTAATTCAGGGCCATAACCGAGAAGGGGAAAATATTTAACTGCAAGAACGAAGTCTAATCGAAATGGAAAAGAAAAATCTAGCTAGGAGATTCTTAGGTGAAATAATTGCAAAAATGGAATTGGCACGATCAGGTTGGATAGATTTGTAAAAGTATTTTACAGAACACAGACTTCCATCGATGAAGAAGATCTGCACGAGAGGAGGCAATTAAACAGGAAGAGGGAATCGTCGGATTGAAAATGCCCCGCGATGCCCTAAATTTAGCAGCCCGATCGCATATTTCACTTTCCTAGATACTGTCACGAGTTGAAACGCGACAGAATGATACACAGACATGGTTATCACGTAGATATGTAATACACTTTCTGCAATCGGTAATTAAATACAGTCAGTATGTCAGGATAGTACAGGTTTTTTTTCAAAGGTTTAAGAACACTAAGAGAGTCGTTTGTGATTAATATTTTCCCCTTCATCTCATTGGATTGGATATATTGTATGACTTTGAGAATAGCGAAAGCCTCTGATATAAACATACTAGGAAATTTCGGAAACTTAATTTAGCGTAGTTCAGATGAGAAATATAAAAGGCTGGAACAGTAAGTTGAGAAGCCGTATTTTTTTAAACATCTGTTAAAACTAATGCGTAATCAGGTAATAGCAATCGTTGAAAGTTGAAAGAAAAATACTATTCAATTGGCAATGACTTCCAGTTAGGGATGGCGAAGAAGAACATGTAGGATCAATATCAATCTTCAAAAAACCGCACTCAAAGGGAATGGATGAATATTGGATGGGAGAGTTTAATGTTTTTTCTTAGTGTAGAAAGATCGCTAATGAAACAGTATTCACTAAACCTAGTTTGTATTTGACATACTCGTGTTCATAAATATATACATGTACCGCAATCATCAACAACCGTCAAGCTGAATAGGGTTGGATTAATATTAGTTCATTTGCGATAATAAATAAAAAGTGTAGCAAAAATTGCTTAGTATGAAAAACAGTCCAAGAAGACCGAATAGCTACAGGATAAACCGCGACATGCATCGCGAAATCAAGTGGACGATGAAACAACGAAAGGAAAAACCATCACAAATAATGATAATAGAAGAGCAAGGAGAACTGCCCTCAAATAAGAAGAAATTGCGGATACCTGGATGAAATACGTCATCAAATTATATGAACATAACGAACGGCTTCAGACAGCACCTAAAACTCTTTATGGAAATAGAGCTCGAGATAATATAATATCGGAATTAGAACATGCAATACGGATAGCTAAGGCGGTTGGCACAGATCGAATTCCGGTAGCACTAATAAAGTGCATGTGAGATAATTTAAAAAATCCTTATGTAACATGTTGAATACGATGTATAAGACTGGTGAATGTGGTGTACAAAAATCAACAAAATAATAATAATTATACGAGTCAATATATATATATGAATACATATTTATTTATTAATTTTTCATTTTAAATTTACGTGTCATGCACAACAACTATCTGCTAAAAACACGAATAAATATAATTACATATAAAAATTAATAAATATATTTTTTTTTCTTCTATTCTACAACTAGCCTTTAGAGGCTATAGATCTCTATATAGAGGTGAAAAATAGAGAAGTTAGAATGGGAAGGGATAGGAGAAAACACGATCGACTAGAAAAAGAAGAGATATTAAATAAAAGAAGAAACTAACTCGGAAATTCTTTGTGCACGTTCTTCCTGTAAGGTTTTTTGACCAATTTTTATTTTGTTGCAATTGATTAAAATGACAAGATCGTCGACAAATCATGAGCATTGCACCGGTTGTAGAACAACAGTGGAAAGATCACTGATAGCAATATTAAGTAGAGCGGGGCTCAAGATGGAACCCTTATGATCGCTGTTTTCCCAGCTGAAGGGTACGCGTTTTCAGTCCGTATGTTATTAAATATTTAAAGTAAAACTTAATTAGTCTGAATGGAACGTTTTTGATTACAGAAATATGTGTATTATCATGATCAAGTACAGCATGTTTTATAATACCCTTAACAGACAATAATAGTTCTCCAATACTAATAGTCTGATCGCATGCTTCGTTATCGCAATTACCGGGATGGTCTATAATAAAAAATTATTTACTATAGAAGTAGAAAAATGTTGATAGTGATTAGCGAGAGCGGTGACTATTTCGTTTGAATTACTAAATTACCAGTGTTAATAGGTGAACAAAGTGAGTTAGATACTAGTGGGTTTAAAGAAAGGATTTTTGACCGAAATAAACTTGATTAAATTAACGTACAGTTAATGATAGTGAAGTCTCTGTGATTTTCGCTGGATCTGTTTAATTGTTCATTTGAATTTTGCAAGAGCTTTCCGTTATGCTACACGGGATTCAATCACGGGGTGTAGATTTTAACTATTTTCAATACACCGTGTCTAAGACAAATGGCAGTACAACCTTGGGCCGTCCACCGAGAAAGTAGCGTCCGAATGAATTGTTTTGAGGCAGGAGTAAATAATTTTGCTGTATTGAGAAGAGCTGAAATAAAGAAATGTACAATACAATTAACGTCCTAAGTATACGAAGAATGATATTCGCAATGCGAGACCGGTTAGTTTTCTTATAATTTCTGTGACATGTATTGATTCCTGATATCACCGAGCTGACAACCTTATTGACTATCGAGAGAACGTGATCACTGTCTGTGAAATGTGGATGATGGAACATCGTTAAATAGCTGCATGTTATTAGCGGATATGTAAAAATTAAATCCAGCTTAGATTATGTATGTTATGCAAAACTGTAGCATGTAGGTTCAAATAGGTTTAGAACGCATAGATCGAGAGAACATAATACATTTTCTACTAAGCGTCCATTAGGATTGCTACAACGGGTGAGGGCATTCTATATCTTCTAAATTAAGTATATATATATATAAGATTCAATGACGTGATTATAATGTACATTCTAATAACTTAATATTGATATTCTCTTTTCTTCTGTTCTAGCCGGTTTCAACAGTAAGTAACGATTATTTTTCCAACTTACGTCTGATTCACGTTAACGAAAATTTGGTTGATAATGAAAATATGTTCTTTATAACGGCAATGTAAAGAATAAAAACAAAAATATATAAGTACACATATATGCCTTATGCATATACAATATATATATAGATAAATAGATTGATAGATGTAGATAAAATACATAATGGGGAATTATTTGAGTTTTTGAATTGGTAATAAAATAAGAGATGCATTATTTAAAGAATCACACGAATTTTTGAAACTGATTTATATTTCCATTTTTGAGTATAATAAGATATTTGATATAATAAAGGAAGACAACAACAACTGGAGACGTTCGAAGTATGGTTCCATAGGAAAATACGAAAGTGAAATCGGCGAACAAAATAAAAAACTTACAAATTAAGATGAAAAATGAGATACTCAATGAACATAATAAGAATGACGAAATGTGACCAATGAATATCATCAGAAGAAGAAGAAGACCACGCTAAGAATTCATTACCAGATAATAAAGGATAAAAGTGTTGTGACGTGCCAATTATTTAAAGAGAAGACGAGGAGCAAAGCGTTAAGGGTGCTACGATTTTCTGGCTGACCACCAATTGAAAGATTGAAGAATATAAGAATACAACGTGCAGAATTAAAGGAAGCATAAAAAATTATCGGAATTAATGACGCAGATTTAATCATTTTGCAGCCACTACAGAAAAATCAACATACAACGCACCTAGTAGACGATTGACTGTCAGGAACGGTACAAATACGTAGAAGTGTCAGGCAAGGTTGTGTACCGTGGTCGATGTTAATTTATACTCGTAAGCGATATTCGTGAGTGGTTTTTAGTAGGATATAATCACGTTATAAAAATCGGAGTAAAATAAAATCGCAGTAATACGTTTTGCTGATGTCGCTGCAGCGGTGGCAGAAAGTATCGAACGAAGAACTACACTCGACGTAAACTTCCAGAAAAACCAAAGCTAATGGTTGCCTCGAAACAGCCAATTGCGAAAGAGGAAACGTTGTTTAACGGCAAGGAAATTGAACACGTAGTAGGTAAATGTAAGTACGAAGGCTGTTTTAGGACGGAAGATAATGAAACATATCGAATTGAAATGATCCGGTAGTGCGTTTATGATGATGAAAAATGTAGATTACGACGAGAGATTAAATCTGAAAGTCGATAAAAAGATATCGAGATGGTATGTATGGTCAATATTTGGCGAATCTAGAAGGTATCGTCGACCAAAAAATGAGAGATGGTACTAGAATTGATGAAAACAGGTATAAGGACATAGAAATAAAAACCAAATTTCTTAGCACGTTTTATGAGAGGACTTGCGTGTCACCTACTGCAAACAATAACGATGGCAGACGCAGAATCGAAAATAAGACAAAGAAGATAAACGATTTCTCGGTTGCAAAATGTTAAGACACAAACTGAACTCGTGAAAAGAATATTTATATACAAATATTTGGCGTGTATATGTGTAATACTTAAACACATCTATACGAAAAGTCACGTAGTCTAAAAGTATCTTTTGATTTTTAAATGAATTCTATTCGAAATTATCAAAGTGAAAAAATGGAATGTAAAAATATTCCATATTGTTGAGTCTACAACGCGATTTTTTCTACAGTGTTAAAAATCGAGCGAAATTAGTAATGAAAATATATCTTCCTTTATATTTAAAACAATTAATTAATAAATCAGTTTAGATAGTAATTTTTATACTTTCAGGCAATTATTCTGGCAACGAACGTAAACAAGGTAATGTGCATATATATATATATATATATATATATATATATATGACACATAAAATTATATTTAAACATATATTCCTACATAATCACATATACTCACAAATATGTGTATGTATTCATATGAACATCTAAATATATATATCATTATATACCATGTGTATATACATACATCATAATATAAAAGTGTATATTTGCGTACCGCAACTGAAATAATAATTTTAAATATTTTTTTCAGATAACCATATTAAATCACCGGATCACAGTAAGTATTAGACACACTGGAATTGTGTTGTTCTTTGACCTAATAATTCATGGTGTAAACTATAAAATCCATTCAAAAAAATAAATGTTGAATATATCGGAGAGTAGTGATTTTATTAATTAATTATAAACAAACAAAATATAATACAATCACAAAAAGTTTTTAATCGCGAAGCTTTTCGACGGTTACGTCATTTTCAAGCGCGAACAAGAATTATTACATCTTTTTTTAGATACATATATAACTGAAATAATGATGATTTCACGAACCTCTTGAGGTCTGCGAACTGGTAAATTAGGAACAGATAATGCAGTTGCTGCTTCCTTTGCTGCCCTATCAGCTAGCTCATTTTCAGCAATTCCAGTATTTGCTGGGATCCGGAGAAATGTAATGGATCGTTCAGTATTTTTACTAATTAATTCTACAATTGTTTCCGCTATAGGATGCCTATTGTTGTTAGATACATTATGAATAGCGTTCGAAGCTGGAAAAGAGTCTGAAAAGATTATTATCGGCAAGCTAGATACTCAAGTTCAATATTTATATTTTAAATTTACGGCCAAGTATATTGCATTATAGTTCGGCAGATAAAATTTTAAATGATTGCGGCAGTGAGAATCGAATATAGACTTCATTATTTTTGACAACGGAGCAACAACCGAACGAATCAAATTTTGAGCCAATAGTAAATGATATTTTGAGCCACCTGTATAGTAAATGATTGAGATGTTCGCAAAGTTGTTATTATTACGGCTGTTCTGATTTCTAATATTTGTATTATTTATTTGCTTTATAGGTGCAGGTTTTAAAAGGGAAAGTAAGTAAACTGAATAAATCGCAGGTCGATTTTTATTTTCGATATTTATATAATCGATAACTCGTTCTTCATCGCGTCTGTTATTATCGTCGAACAAGTGTTGAAATTTGAAAGAAAATTCACTAAGCTACGGTGTTTTTTTTATCTTCGTGTCCGAGTCAATTACAACGCGAGTAGATTAAATTTAAATTAAATTAAATTATATTAAATCTTCTCGGATCAATAATCCGCCAATTGTTAACGCGGTCTCGTCCGCGTCAATGACATTCTTCATCGTGCATCTGACGCTAGCGAATCCGGATTCAAGTATATATATAATCTTTATACTAAATTCTGCTCCGTGCACGTCCCGTTCGAATTCCGTACTCGCAGTTGCCCAGCAGCAGCCTTCAATGGTATATGGCTGGTAGAAATGAGAAAGCTTTTCTTCCATGATCAATGCTATGTGTTAACTCTATCTTTGCGTTGTGTTTTTCTGTGTTCAAGAGTTGTTATATCTTACTTTTGTTCGTTCCGCTGCCTGTGCTAGTTAGCACTAGACATTATCAGTGTATTTTTCTTCTCTCTCGTTTTTGATCGCAAGCGCGCGGTTTCTTATCATTATAATGATACGCTCGCCGACCGTTTCGAGACGAAACTCTATGTGCGATGACAGCTGCTCATCGATACCGTCAACCAGTTCCGGAATTATCCACCAGAGCTCGAACGATCGAGCAAATGAATCAGGTATTATTTTAACCAATTAGATTCACCGATAACGTGGACGAAATCCTGTGGCAAACACAAAAGACTAAAGGTAAAAGTTCCTCTCTTAAACGAAAGAAATACGAAGATTTCAAGATCGAAGTAAATAACAGATACAAAACGCTTGATCTTAATCAGGAAATCGTTAATAGTGCCGTACATCACACGCCGTCGCATTCGCAAATGCCACCATTTGTATTGCAAATGCCACCATTTGTATTTAATGGTCCGCTATCATAATAAAATTTTATACCTATTAACTAATAATAAGACAAAATTTTATACGCATACACCGAAGGATCTAAAACCAGTTAAATACGTGTTGCGAGGACTTCCCGTAAATATTTCACCTGAGGAGATTTTGGAACAGATTTCTGCAACGATTCCCGTTCTACGAGTTCGACAAATGTCTAAGATTAGTTCACACGATCGAAATCTGAAAATTCTTATTCCTCTTTACATTGTTTACTGTCCTCCTAACACATCATTCAGACAGATTCTTAATATTTAAGTAATATTGCTCGATACAATGGGATAAATATGGAAGCTCGAATAGGATTATCCAATGTTTTCAATGTATGTCCTATGGTCATATCGCACTCAACCGCCATAAAGACCGTGTTTGTTCTAGATGTGGCGACTCGCATGATTCAAACACCTGCTCTCTACCGAATTTAAAATGCATTATAAAGGCTTACATCAGTCGAATAGTCGAGATTGTCCTGTTTTTCTTAAAATTTCCAATGTTGTTCATAATAGAAAGCTTCCCTTACCAACTGGGAGTTCTAACGCTACATCTTCAGCTACTAATAATAACACACCTGCCGTAAATAATAATATTAATTATAACATAGAAAATACCGTCAAAACTAAAACAAATGCGCGAGCTGCTAGTGGTACTTGTTCCACTAGCTGCGCTAAAAATCCTGACGTATCACAAATTCGTCTAGTTTTAATTTAATCACGGATATACTTCAGTTAATTAAAGATCTTAATCTACAAAAAATTTATGATTTTATTAAAGTAGCGGTAAATAGACTAAAAAACGCTGGTGACATATTTAGTAAGAATGCTATCATAGCTGAAATTGTTACTGACTATAATTTCAGGTGTGATTAATTCTCTTAGTAATATTAACATATTGTGATGGAACGCGGATTCCATTAAAAATAAATTCTTAGAACTTGTACAGGTATTACGTGATTACAATATTCATGTTGCTTGCGTCAGTGAAACCAAACTTGACCCTACTCATAAAATGAAACGTCCCGAGTACGAGGTATGTAGACTTGACCGCAATTCACGCGGAGGTGGTGTAGCATTATTTATTAAAAATGATCTAATTTACTCTCCTGTGCACATACCTTATTTAAATAAAATTGATGAAGCTACGGGCATGTCACTACAGATGATTAACTATAAGATAATTATATACTCCGTATACTGCCCTCCAAAAATTTCTAATAAAAATTTGTATGAAGACATTCTAAAACTTGTATCATCCTATAACAAGGTGTTAATTGTTGGAGATTTCAATGCCCGACACAAAGCCTGGAATTGTTATTCGAACAATTCCGCAGGAAACTGTATATTACATATGTCTGATAATTTCCAAATAATACCTCCTAATGAGCCCACATTCTATCCAGGCAATCATCTTTTCCACCCCAGCGTTCTTGATTTTATATTGGCAAAAAACGTCTCAACGGTATCCACACCTGTTTCTCTACCTCTACTAAGCTCTAATCATAATCCTATTCTGTTCAAAATCACTCAGTCTCTTAATAAACTTCCTTTAAATTCTACGTACTACTTTAAAAATGCTAACTGGAATGAATTTCGAAATTATATCTCTGATAACATCTACATGGCCCTAGTAAGTCGAATTTAGAACTTGATGAAGAGGTGGACCATTTTGTTAAACTTATCATAAAGGCAGCTGATAAAGCGATTCCAAAGATTACTACCACTTCGCGTTTTTATCAACCATCTTCCGGTACCCTTGCACTACTGGTAAAGTTCAAAAACTATATCAGACGGCAATATCAGAGATATCGTAGTCCAACTTCTAAGAAACTATATAATTACTTAACCCGTATGGTCAAAAATAGATGAAGACCGTAATATCCAATGGAATTTAAAAGTTTCGTAGTAAAAATAAAACATACACACTCTGACATTAAATCTATTCTAGCTGGTGTTCCACAGGGAAGCATACTTGGACCCTATCTATTTATTTTATTCATTAACGACATTCCTAAAATTAAAACCTTCGATATGGCTTTATACGACTGCCATATATTGTTCTCCATACCGAATAGATACTATACAAAAGAGATCAACAAAAGGTTATAAGAGGTTAAATTCATATTTTAACAAATGGAGAATTAAATTAAATTCTGAAATAACTGAATCTATCTTATTCACTAAAAGAAGACCGCGATCTTTAGCCCCCGTCCTTATAAATAATAAAGCTATTGATTGGAAAACTCATGTTAGATATCTAGGTGTAATATTAGATAAAGGTCTTACCTTCTCGAAACATATTGAATACGTATCAAATAAAATTCATACATCCCTAAAAAAAAAATTATATCCGGTTTTTAATAAACGTTGTCACGTTAATTCAGTTAACAAACTAATTATTTATAAAAGTATTATTATACCGCAAATGTTATACGCGTGTCCCGTATGGTCTTATGCAAGTAGTTCTAATTTAGGTAAATTACAAAGACTTCAAAATAAGTGCTGTAGAATAATACTTAAAGCCCCTCTGTACAATAGAATTGATAGTATGCATGACACATTGAAATTATCGTATGTCGAGGATATTATTATCCAACACACAAAGAGATTTTTTGAAGGTTGTAAACTCAATCAAGATCCCATTATTAATAATATTGGCGATTATAATCGTACTAGTTTGCAATTAAAATATAAACGGTACAAACATAATGCCTTACTATAGTACCAGCGTTTTTTGTTCTATTTTTATTTTATTTTTATTTTTACTTTATTTAGTTTTTAGCATTCTAATAATAAGTATTATTATTCTTATTTAAGAGGCCTATATAATGTGTATTCAGGTTTTGGTGGTGGTTTTTCCTGAAATGATATTTTGTTTTGTTTGATAAAAAAAAAAAATTGTATAATTATCTATTTTGTTATTTGCACGTGGTATGAGATGTAATTTTTCGATACACGTAGTATACTAAGTTTGTTGTTCGTGTAAATTTAATTATTGTAAATAACACTTTTCTTCTTATTTTTTCGTTGATAACCGTGCCGTGTACTGCTACTAAGGTCAGAGGCACGGGAGGAATTTATATTAACGGGTAGATTCTGGATAAATGAAGGAAGGCAAGGAGTCTAGATTCGGATGTAGGAGAATGCTGTAAAATATTTGGGAGAGAGTTTGGAAGGTTTGCGATTGTACGTTCAGAGGAATATAACGGACAGGTAATAAGCAAGTGAGGAATAGTTAAAGGAATATTGCATGCGGTACATTTCGGTTGGTCACTATTAGTAAATAAGTGCTTGTGAGTAAGCAGTGTGTGGCCTGAGCGTACACGGCGCAGGACTACTTCGTTTCTCCTGTTTGAGTTTTGACATGTAGTTGACTTTATCCAGTTGACGTTGTATTGCTGCAGGTTTGAAAATCCTTCGTTTGCTCTATCGGATAATTTAGATCGTATGGTGTGAAGAAGTCCTTTGCACGTAGTGTGAGATGTAATTTTTCGATACACGTAGTATACAAAGTTTCTTCTTCATGTAAATTTAAATATTGTAAATACACTTTTACTTACTTACTTACTTTTCTTCAATTTCTCCGAATTATTTTCCATTTAATGTGTTCTAATATATATAACGCTAAATTGGAGTGCTCGAGAAAGTTTTTATCATTATTTAATTCTTAATTATCACGTAGAAGGCAGTATCACCAAACTCCGTATGATACGCGCGCGCGTCAGCCTTCCATATAGATAGCGCTTTGAATGTTAGCCTATTTTAACGTACAATGGCTAGGCGTGACGTTCGGCAAGCGAGCGAATAGTAGTCTACTAAGGTAGAAATTTAATTTTCACATTGTCGGACAGGATATTATATTGGTAAATTTAAAAACAATTTTTAAACAGAAATTTTGGTATAAAAGTACATAATGGGATTCTCATGGTCTAATATTAATATGAATGTAAATTTAATTTTTCAGACACTGTTGAACTTTCGAATCCTGGTAACGGCAGTGAGTATTTTAATGTTCACTTCGTTATATATATATATATATATATATATATATATATATATATATATATATATATATATATATTTGAAGAATGTTAGTGATTTTTATTTCAAATAAACAACAACAATAAGTTAAAATCAGTAAAAAAACTTGTTCTTCATGAAAAATCACATCTATCGAACTTCCGACTTGCCTACAGCTGGTAAAGGCGAAGAGTAACGGTCGGTAGTGAAAAAAAAAGGCTAAAAAAGCTAATAAGGTTGTAAGGAAACGGCTTTAAGCCATAGACGAGTTTAAACATTTTTAAAGACATCGCGAGCTGAAAATTTCTGCAGCAGCTACAGCCAATACCGTTCTATATAGACGATTGAATGTTACGTCGTTTAAAAGGAAATAGTCTGACTCGATTTCCTCAAACAGGGCGATTTTTCGCTAAATGATGTAAAAATGGAAAAGTTTTGCGAAAATAAAATTAATTTTATTGTTTTTATTTTATGAATTATAAACAAAAAACAAAATCATAACACAGTTTAATCACTAAAAGTTCTTTTATTGCAAAGTTTTTCGACAGTTGCGTCATTTTCAAGCATAATATTTATTGTATATGCTTGAAAATGAAGCATGTGTCGAAAATCTTTGCAATAAAGAAACGTTTGGTGATTAAACTGTGTTATGATTTTGTCTTTTGTTTTGTTTATATATATATATATTATATATATATGTAAAGTAGGATTAGATCGTTCTTTAGATAACAGCGGCGTTTGTATGTTATCTGTTGTAACGTGAACAGTTAGTTTTAGTTTCCGTTATTTCTCCCTAAGAGAAATGATTATTTCGTTTTCGTTCGTCGATTCGCGCTTGTAATATCGTGTATTTTCGATTTCTTCTGTAAAGTTGCAATAAAATACAATATTAAATCCGAGCGTGAATCTTACAAATCGAAAATACAATAAAAACTGCACATATGCCGGTGTATCAGTTTTTTATTGTGGCAGAAACCAGCTGTGCTACTGATAAAACAACGATTTTGAAATTCAAAAGAATCAGAGCAGCAGATAGTGATACTTAGTTCAGCTTTCCTGATGAATTTCAAGCGTTGTGCCACCATAAGAGCGTAGCAGAACATTCTCCTATCAAGAGTATGGTTAATTCTATCAAGTCCCGAGGTCAGTAAACGTCAATGTGAAACTTTCATCAGAAGTAGAAAAGATTTATCGAGATGAGGCCGATAATTTTATTTTTAATAATTTCCTGTTGCCTGAATTCGAACCTTCTTTATCACAAACGACGGAATCAAGTATGGGAATTAATGAACTTATTTCTTGTTTAAATAAAATTGTTGAAAAGAAGGAGGATTCCTTAAAAGAAATTATGAAACATTTTTTAGTAGAAAAATTTTCAACCAGAGATAACAATATTGAGTCTTGGATCGATAATTTTGAGAAAAAAGCCAATCGGTTCTCGTTAAAAGGGTCGTACACAAAAAGCAAACTTGGTATGAACGCAGTCTGGAGATTGTGGAAAGAAGATTTCATTTCCACTTTGGGCGGTGTCCCATGAAAACAGTCTAAATCGGAATAAACTTGATGATATCAGAACTGGTCCCTTTGAAATTCTAGAAAAAATCTCAAATTCAATTTACAAAGTTAACTCTGGATTCCGAAAAACCGAAATCTTACATATATATTATTACGAAATGAACCCTCTTAACTCGTCGTTGTCTGCCAAGTTATTACGAAACGTAGCTTAATCACGTCGTGGTGATCCTGGTTGCTACGAAATATCCTTAATTCCTACGTCGTGATCGGCCAACTTAATACAAATGAGGCTAAATCCCCTCGTGCTGATTGCCAATTTATTACGGAATTAGATGGCAGATAATTTATTATGAATTGGAGGGCTTTATTTCGTAATAAGATAAAACAATTATAAGATCGCGGTCGCCAGTCTCTAACCTGGACTGCTCGTAGAACTCGCAGCCGGTGACACACTAATATATCGATTAAAATTTAATTATTATTACACGTGATTTTAATTTATATATTATCATACATTGTAAATATTGACAAATATGATTTTGATTTTAAAATAAAAGAAAACAATCACTTATATCATACAATTATTAAGTCATACATATCATTCACGAACATATAATAAATAGAATAAATAACATGAAATGACAAATAATAAAACAAAAAACGTACGACCTGTGGTATCTCCGCTGCTCGTGTTTCCGGAAGCCCTGATGTCTTCAGATCGTATCCCGTATAATTTTGATGATGGTACGGTTTCCGTAGATTAAACCATAATTAATTTGATTTATTATTTTTAATTTATTCAAATACAATCTTGTCTAGTCTGCGATTATTTATTTCTGTTTACGTATTCTACTGACTAGAAAATTATTTCTTTTTATATAATAGTTTTAATGGTCCTATATAGAATTTCTACTGCATAACGTCTACGTGACGTCTTCTTTAAGAAGGCAAAACACGCGATATAATTTAAATGAATATATTTCGTTATTACGAATTGACGTAACGATCTTTCGGACCAAAAATAATAAGCGACTAGAACGATACAAGCTTAACGGTTAAAGACAAAAGTACATCTCTCGATCGATAAGTTTATTCACACACATATACAACACGCAATCACCGGTTGCGGGCTCTACCCGCCGTTATTCCCCGGTTTTTCCTTCATAACCTGGCAATCCGCATTTAATTAAATAGTACTTATTATTTCCCAGGTTATTGCTAACATCATTCTATTCATTATGCCTCTATGTTGTAACTTATCAGTTTTGACGATCTAAAACTATCCTGATGGAAATACCTCGGTTATTGACCGATATTATATTACGTTAATTATTGTCGAAATTTTATTTTTATTTTTATTTTATTTTTATTTTTATTTTTATTTTTATTTTATTTTTATTTTTATTTTTTCCATCAGTACCCCCATCGTCTTAGATCGTCATAATATATATATATATATATATATATATATATATATATATATATATATATATATATATATATATATATATATATATATATATATATATATATATATATATATATTTAGCTATTCGATCTTCTTTTGAAGCGTGGATTTGAGAATCCATCATGGCAGTGCGTCGTGTACGTTAATGTCTTTTGCGGGTCATCAGATTTTTCATATTCAAACAGGTATTCCTTACTTTTCCTATGCGCGATCGTATATCGGTCGATTAGACGGTTGACCATTTAGTGTTATTTTAATTTTTGATACGGCTGTAGTCTCCTTTTATGTACTGCTAACCATTTTGTTTTGCTTATATTTTATATCACGACCATATTCTTCGCTAATTGCGGTTACCACCCGATCAACAGTTTCTTTCAACTTATCAGTGACACCTGAGATTAGAAGACTGTATCGTTTACGTATTTTATAAATACCATCGTCGTCCGCGAATGCTTGTTTAAAATTTTTTTCAGAATATATATATTAAAGTGTAACAGGGACAATATACACCTTTTTTAATTGGTTATATATATATATATATATATATATATATATATATATATATATATATACCTATATATAAAATATATTGATTTGCAATATTTTGATGTAGCGCTAGATACTCATTAATATAGATATATTTTTTTTTTTTTTTTATTTATTACTTCATTTAGGATATACGAAAAAACGTACAACAACGCCGTAAGTGTCTGTTTTTTCTTCAAGTAACATTAAAATGATAACCGGTTGTCTCGTTTGAATCTTTACATTAGTACGACAATTATCCAACGCTGATCGTTCTTGCTTTCAGTGAATATTGACGATATAGAATAGTCCGAAATTTTAATCAAATTTTAGAATAAATTTATCATAATTGCAGCATTAGCGAAGTAGTTTTAATCGGTAGACGCTTTATTATAGCCTGAAAATCGGTTAATTATCGGAGAAACGCAAAATTAACGGATTTACACGTCGAAATATTCTGTCTCTGAACCGACTTAATTTACCCGACTAAGTTAATTACATACATCGCCGAAAAATGTTTTTGTGTAAAGTATTTGGTTTTTTTGTTTTACGATATAAAATTTTCAAATTTGTTCAAATTTGGTTATATATTTTTTCGGAAGAATATTTTCAGGTTTAATACGTAAACTCCCTTAATCTTCTCGAAGCTATTCGCGATTTTATTTATTATAATCGTATTTTCAAAATGGACTACTACGAATAAAAATAGTATCCTAGATTTAATTTCGCGTTGATGTGAAATAATTTCGTCATATTATTTAAAACAACTTTCGGTTTTTCAGATAAACCGTCCGAAGGAATTTCCAGCGATATTATTAGTCTAAAGTTACATTTTAGTGGTATCGGTATCGGGTGTCAATATAGGCTTATAATTTTGCGCGCGTTATTTTATTCTTTATGTAAAACATTTCTAATTGAAAACGTAATATATTTAATCGCTCATGTGGTCTGGCTTAAAATTTCCACGCAGGTAATCGCGAATTTTGCGGCTGTCGTCAAAATACAATCTCAGTCCAATCTTGAGAACTATTAATATTTCAGGTCGAAATAAATCTCAATTCACGCATTTATTGGTCAATGTATATCGAACCTTTTTGCTTAAAACAGTAGCACTGAGTAATAAATAGTGCGGGATTATTAGAGATAAATCCTATATACCAGCAACTTATATATAATTTGCACCGAGCGTTCTAGTAATAAAAAGAAAATCTATTAAAATATTTCTTCACTTATATTAACCGAATATATATATTACATATAGGACGCGTTATCTTTGCGTTGAACGACGCGATTCTATATATATATATACTCAACGCAGTAACGTAAAAAATATTTTAAACATTTCAAAAACGTATACCCAGTTTAAAAATAATTCCGAACTTGCATTCATATTCTTAACTTTCGGTAAAAACGATTAAGGTTATTGCGGAAGATTCGAAACTTTTTATCGTTTCGGCGGAACAGTTACAGTGAAATATCAAAAGCTCAATCGTTACCCCAACTTTAATTTTTTTTTTTTGGTTTAAATATCTTTATTAGCGTATAAACTAGTGATAAACATTAACGCACTAAGCGACGAAAGATGTGTAGCTTTCAGCGATTTATATAAAGTAAAACTGGTTGACTAGCTGACACAAGGCGTCGTTTTCAGTGATTAACAGATTTCCTCATTTGGATGAAGACGGAGTCTTTTTGTGGTATAGCGAAGCGCCATATTTTGTTTCATCGATAAGTGACATTTCTAAATCCGAATGGATGTCTTCATTTCGCCGGTAAGATTACGTAACAGATACGAACACTTGTTTTTTGTATCCGTCGGATAATTAACCTATTCGACATTTTCGTGCAGCCCCACAATTGGATTCCATCTATACCCAAATTCGTCAAATTATTTGCACATATATGAACTCGGAATTTCGACCAAAACTAACCGATATATTTGCCGCAATTTACGAGTAATTTGTTATGTTTTCCTCTTTATACGCGTTTTCTGAGGATATTGTTCTGAGGCTTACAGAACCGATACCATAATTCAGGCACAAAAATATTACACGCGACAATTGGTTCACTCCCTTTGTGCCTGGAACTATTGAAAAGATAATTCTGGTTAGAAGAAGAAGAAATATATATTTACAAAACATATAAACAAAATCATGAATACACGAATGATCGAATAATGAAAAATGTTAAGTACCTTATATATATATATATATATATATATATATATATATATATATATATATATATATATATGTATATACCTTAACAGTTAGCTTACTAATGTACAACGACATCTAATGTATATGTGATAAAAATTAAAATTTAAAACTTAAAATTTAAACTTTTAAACTTTTAAGTACAGGAAAAAATTTTAAAAAATGCAAGAAAACAATAAAAATAAATTATAATTATAACTTAAGTAAAGAGGGAAAACACGAAGTAAATAGGAAAATAATTCTTATACGAGTAATCTGTGTTTAATTCTTCGGTGTTTGTATTTAGAATGTTGTACGATGAGACTCGACATGTCGTAATCGCCTATAGTGTTAATTAACGCGCTGTCGTGCATTATACAATTATAGTAAAATTTACTAGATAACTATGTTTTGCAAATATATATTTCTTCTTCTAACTCTGTTTGGAACAATCTGGAAAAATAAATAACAAAATAACAAATTCTTACAAATAAAATACAGATACATAACCTGTTGCTATCAGAATAAAACAAGAGCAGTGTCATATATTTAAAAAAAATAAAAAATAAAAATGTTATACCGATGTCTAGGTATGCATCCAAACTCCGCTGAAAAAGATTCCGATACGAATAAACTTGAAATAATTAGTTTTTATAACTGTACTAAAGGTGAAGAAGTAGATACTATAAACAACGTGTATGCAACCTATAAAATGAGAACTAAACAATCGAGAATGGGCGTTTTTTTTTAGATTATTGGACATTTTATTAATAAATTCCCGAGGTATTTATCTGGTCAATAACACTGAAACAAAAATTGTAATAAGAATTTTTTTTTAAGAAATTGGGATAAATTTAGTAAAACCCGCCCTAGGTACCTACGATTATACGTCAGAATACAGCGGATATATATGGTACGGCCAATAATAAAAAAAAAAAAACAGATTTAGCAATTTTTTTTACTTTTCAAACTAAATGTAGCTAATAATAGCTATTTAGCAATTTTACGTATTTCGTGCATGTAGCCTGAATAGCAGGCTACACAGAGGCAAGTGCTAAAAAGTTATATTAGAACTTTTGTCTTATGCAAGATCAAGTAGCTTCGTTCTATGGAGTCGTCGAATTTCTTGCGAGTTGTCCAGCAACTCGATGGCCAAATTATTTGGATGCATTTCCAATCGGAGAGCATACGTCTTTACGTCATCGGATATTACTTCCTGGACTAGCTTTACTCCGAGGTCTTCGTGAAGCATCAAGTTAGATATGTACCATGGTGCATTTACAACCATTGTGAGGATTTTACTCTGCATACGTTGAATGATTGTTATGTTGCTCTTTTTAGAGCAACCCCATAATGGACAACCATAGCGCCAAATCGGCTTTAAGATCTGGTTATAAAGCAAAAGTTTGTTCTCAGCTGATACGTCCGACTTCCTTTTAAATAGCCAATTCATTTGTCTAAGCTTTATGTTTAATTCAGTTCGTTTTGCTAATATGTGTTTTTTCCACGTTAAACGTTGATCAAGGAACATGCCGAGATACTTAACATCTTTTTTCTGTGGAATCGGAACATTGTTTAAAATTATGTCTTCCGTTGGATAAATTCTTCTGTTAGTGAAGACTATTCGTGCTGATTTACTTCCATTAGTTTTGATTTTCCACAAGCTAAGCCATGATGAAATTTCGTTAACTGCTGCTTGGAGGATATTTCGTGCTTTAATGGGACATATATCCGAGCACAATATCGCAGTGTCATCGGCAAAGGTCGCTACTTCTACACTGGTAGGTGTTGGAATATCTGATGTGTAAATAAGGTACAGTAGCGGACCAAGAACACTACCTTGTGGGACACTTGCTTTTATCGGATATATATCTGATGAGTCGTCGCCGTACTTTACATAAAAGTACCTTTCACTGATGTATGACTGAAGTATTTGATATAATTGATATGGAAAATGACGTTTAATTTTCTGCAATAGGCCATCGTGCCACACTTTATTGAAAGCCTGGCTTATGTCTAGGAAAACTTTTTTCCTTCAAGGGATCTTTCAATAGTGTTGACTATACGATGTACTTGTTCTACCGTGCCATGCTTAGCTCTAAATCCAAACTGATGTTCTGGTACTATTCCTTTGTCATTGATGATCGGCATCAGCCGTTTTAACAATAGCTTTTCGTATAGCTTAGAGATTATAGACAACAACGAAATGGGTCTATAGGAAGCTGGTTCCGTTGGTGACTTGTGCGGTTTCTTAACAACAACAATCTGCGACAATTTCAGTTGTAAAGGAAAATACCGTAGTCGGATCATCGCATTAAAAATGTATGTTAATAGTACAAAACCTTTCTTTGGCAATTCTTTTAAAATCCGTGCGGTTATTAAGTCATAGCCCGGTGATTTATTTGGATTTAAAGTTTTTACTAAAGTATTTATCTCACCCGGGGACGTAAATTTTATTACATGGAAACATCATAACAAGAAGTATCTTGATTCAACATTACATTTCCAGGATGCAGCTGGAATATCTCTGCGAAATGTTTCCCAAATACTTCTGCTTTTTCTAAATCCGTTTTAGCCCAAGTTCTATCTGGTTTCCTTATAGGATGTATTGTTTGCGTTGGCCTTTTAAGGTTCCTTGTTACCTTCCATAGTGAGTAGTCATGCTGCGCCAAGGGTGACAGATTAATAAGTTTTTGACTTAGCGATTTGTTTTTTAAGTCTTGCAATAATTTTTTTACATTAAATATTCAGTTCATTTGTCTAAGCTTTATGTTTAATTCAGTTCGTTTTGCTGATATGTGTTTGTCTAAAAGTTGATCGAGGAATATAACTTAACATCTGTTTCCTGTGGAATCGGCACATTATTTAAAATTACGTCATCCGTCGGATAAATTCTTCCGTTAGTGAAGACTATTCGCGCTGATTTACTACTTCTGATTAAGCTAAGCCACGATGAAATTTCACGTTAACTGCTGCTTGGATGGTATTGCGCGCTTTAATGGGACATCAACAAATGAATCAAGCAAGTCAGGAAGATGTAAAATACGTCCTAGGAATTCAAATAAATAAATTTTCTCATTATAAATGTAAACAGTTTATGCGTTTGAATCATATGGAGATAATAATATGCAAGAATGTGAATGTAATTGCCAGAATATTGTATCCGACGAGGATAATGATATAGAATAACTTAATTTTAGTTTTCTATATTTACATATATCTTATAAATTATATACCATTTTACGGGTTAATATAATTTTATGCGTATATTAAAATGTATACTTTCCAATAGTAATTTTAATGAATTATATCTTCGAAGTTGATCACTTATGTTTAAATTGCTTGCGGTTATTGTTTTTCTTGAATCTCCTCGTTTGTATGTAATAATGTAAAAAACATTCATTTATTGTAAAAGGTTATTTTTAAATGTATCAAAGTGTTGTTACGAAATGCCGTTATCGTTATTTACTCATTTTAGTAGACCATAAATCGAGAAATGTAATGTTTTCTCGGGTATTGCGAAGACCCCACGTACGTCGTTTATTTACACGCACAAGATACTCGCTTAGGTTATTATACAATAATAAACAATTTGTTATTTATTATGATTATAATGATAAAAATTTTAAAATAATTCGGAGTTAACAAATAAATGTACTCTCGTGCGTGTTGTATCAAAGGACAGGTGTTTTGCTTTAAGTGCTGCAAAAGATGCGTGGTTTTTCCTTGATCAAAATTGGTATTGAATTTTAATATTTTTTTTCGACATTTAATTTAATAGTTCCATGCGATAACGAATAAATGTTTCGAAAAATGTTTTTGTAAAAGAAATTAGCCTGCTCAATTTATATATAACTCTTTATGATGATAAATTGTCATTATATCCCATAGGACGTCGTTATCATGATAATCCAATTAACTCGTGAATGATTATTTTCCACTGGCGTCCGTCCACCTACAGCATGATGTTAATGTTGTTATTTCGGGGCACGTTAAATCCAATATTTGACCATCTTCGACGCGGTCTTCCTTCTTTGTATTTTACCGGGTGGTCTGGCTTCCAATATTAGTTTTCTAATTGTAGAGTGTAATCAAAATAGCGCAAAAATAAACTGCATTTTTCGCCTATTCTCTATGAGACTATCTTATTCGTGATCTTTTCACGGTCCACGATATTCTTAAAAGCCTCCGCCAATACCGTAATTCGGAAGCTTGTATTTTCTTTTCTTCCTTTCTATTAATAGTCCAAAATTCGCAACCATATGTGAAAATGAAGAAAATTAACGACTTCATTATTCGATGATGATGATGGTGATCCATTTACGTGCCGTACACTGCTACGAGGCCAGAGGCACGGAGACGGAAGCTATAATTGTTGAAATATGCCGGTTTCACGTAGGAACGCTACTGTTGGACCGGCTGCATTTGGCTGAAAAAATTGTTATACTGCTGATGGAAGATCATATACGTTCAGACTTGTACTTTTGCCAGTATAGCAGAAGGTGTACTATTGTTAATTTAACATTGCTGCAGAAATAAATCGGTAGCGATTCTCTTCTGATCAAGCGACCATGAGTGAGAGCCGTATGTCCTAGTAATATACGACGAATGACTACTTCTTCATGTCGTGTCGACGAAGGGGGAGATCGTCATAAATTAGTATCAGGTTTTAAATGAGCGTAATTTGTAATTGGTGTTGATAACCACAATATATTCCATTTCACGCGAAGTTGTTCGTTTATTATGCTGCGGATATCTTTTGGATCTATTGAAAAATCGAAAGCAGGCCGCATATTTTTTTTTTTTTTTTTTTAAATTTACCTGTTACAATCTTAACTTAACGTTAAATAAGTAACTATATTATAAAGCTTATCACATAACACAGAACATATCTTATTACGTGATACAAACGAGTGTGTAGCCGTTAGCCCACTGGCTAAAGCTTCCATAAAAAAGTTTATCGCCTACAAGACTAGGTCTTGCGGTTTATTACGCTTAAGGCGTCTAATGTCTAATCGTGTGTCGAGAAGTTTCACTGCTTCCACGTTGACATGATGGGAAAGCCGTTTCTCGTGCTGTTTAGCGCACTCCTTGATTACATCGTTAACGAACATGATCTGAAGATCGCGGTGTATATCATCGTTACGCGAAAATCGATATGCGTCGACTATCATACGCAGGATGACATTTTGTCTCGTCTGAATCTTGTCACGATTTGCAGCCTTAGCACATCCCCATAGCTGAATGCCATACATCCAAATCGGTTTTATTATTTGTTGGTACAGTAAACGCTTACACGATACGTCCAACGTAGAATTCCGACCGATAAGCCAGTACAGTTGACGCGTTCTAGCCTTAATCTGTTTGATTTTGAATCGGATGTGGATTTCCCACGTAAGGCGCTTATCCAAGTGTATACCAAGGTATCGAGCTGACTCTGCTTGTGGGACAACTCGATCACCCAGATAAACCTTATGCTGCGCATCGACTTTGCGATAAGAGTAAACGACATGTACAGATTTAGCTTCATTCAGCTTGATCTTCCATGTAACTGTCCAGTTTCTAACTCGGTTGAGCGCGCGTTGAAGTTTTGCTGCGGCTTCAGCTTGACTGTCGCTAACCGAAAGTATGGCGGTGTCATCAGCAAAAGTCGCAGTTGTTGTTTCGTCATCTGTAGGCAAATCTAGCGTATACAAGAGGTACAAGATAGGTCCAAGAACGCTGCCTTGTGGAACTCCAGCTTGTATACGGTAGAATTTTGACTCAGCATCTTCGTGTGCCACCCGAAACTGGCGATTAGCCAAATACGATTCCAGAAGTCTACAAAAGTTCCCTGGAAGAATGTTACTCATTTTGAATATTAGCCCTTCGTGCCAAACACGATCGAACGCTTGCGATATATCTAGAAAGACTGTGGAACAATACTTTCTTTCTTCGAACGCTTTTTCGATTATAGATGTAACCCTGTGAACTTGGTCTATAGTCGAATGTTGGTTTCTAAAGCCAAATTGATGATCAGGGAGATCAACAAAAGTCTTTAGTCTCTTTAATAATAATTTTTCGAACAGTTTCGATAACACCGGGAGAAGTGAAATTGGGCGGTATGAAGTAACTTCTTCCGCTGGTTTTTCTTTTTTATGCAACATAATAATGTTAGCTATTTTGAAACAGTTCGGAAAATATTCAAGACGTAAACACGCGTTGAATATGTACGTCAACAGTACCACTGCTTTACGTGATAATTCTTTTAACAATGCCGGAGAAATTTCGTCGATACCTGCAGCTTTTTTTGCGTTAATCTTCAGAATTTCTTTTGCAATTTCCAAAGGGGTAATATAAACAAAGTCCACATTATTTTTATACGACACTGTAGGACTCATATCCGATGTAATGTCATGCGGTTGAAACGTATTTGACAAATGTTGAGCAAACAACTCTGCTTTGTCACAATTGCGCCTGACCCAGCTCCCTCTTTGATCTAAGAGAGGGGGAACTCTGACGCATGGCCGCTTCATTCTTCGTGTGGCTTTCCACAGCGAATAGTCCCTATCCGCGAATGGACTAAGCTCCTCTAGATAAGATTTAAATGTTTTCCTTTTAATCTCCTTTATTAACTTATTAAGTTTATTGCTTATCCTATTGAAAGTGTTTTTATCCGGCGGATGGTGTGACTGATGCCAAATGCGTCTAGCACGTCTTCGTTCAATAATTAATTTACGTACTTCGAGGGGATATGTTGTCTCCTGATTGTTGCTATTTTTAATCTCGGGCGTTGCAATTTTGGCAGATTCGCGAATCGCTTTGATCATATTATTGCATTGTTTTTCTATTTCGTCGGGTGTTTTCAGACGTACTTTCACGTTCACTCGCTGGTCAAGTTCCAAACGGAAATTTTCCCAGTCTGTGAATCTATTCGTGAGCATACACCTTTCTTTTGTTCTCTATATCACTGTAGAACTAATAGTGAGCAATACTGGAGAGTGATCTGATGTGAGATCTTCGATGTTTTCTGACAGCACATAATTAGTAGCTATACCTTTGACAATGAAAAAATCAATTAAATCAGGTCGTTTTCATTTATCGCTTGGCCAATAAGTAGGCCTACCTCCAGAAATACAAGTACTATGAGTACTGTGAACTGCTTGTAGGAGTTCTTTACCTTTGACATGTGCCATATTCTCATTTCTAATATGAACTGACCTTGAACCCCAGGCTTCATTCTTAGCATTATAGTCGCCACCTATCACGTATCGCGGACCAAAATGATTAAGGAAGTATTCGTAACTATCTCTTTTTATTTTGTGTTTAGGTGGAAAATATACAGCAACAATGTTGACTATTGTACCATTCCATTGAACAGCAACGGATGTTGCCTGCGCATATTCTTCACAAAACTCTTTTTCGGGAAAGTGCTGTATTTGTTGTTTAATAATTACAGCTGATCCTCCGTGAGCACCGCCGTCAGGATGGGGTGTGTGATAGATAATGTAATTTTTAATCTTTGGACAATTCCTCGTTGTGAAGTGTGTTTCCGACACTAGAGCAATGTCGATCTTATGAAAATGAAGAAATGTTTCTAATTCAAGAAGATGATTTCTTAAACCATTTGCATTCCACGTGATAATTCTAAGTGAATTCTCAGCCATTTCTTCTATTTTTATTACGTTTATTAGTAACTGTCTGAGATTGCTTCCCTTCCAATTTACTCAGCCGATTAGAAATGGAGGCCATTTCCTTGGTTAAATTATTCAGAGCAGACATGATGTCCTTGTATGACTGCTCCGTCAGTTGCATATTCTTCTTTTGTGGATTTTCCTTGTATTGTGTTGTTGACTGTTCACTCGTTATTGGAACATCAATATCCTGCCTTGCTGCCGAAGCGTATGTTACAGTATTTTGTATTTTACCGGATATGTCTGTTTTCTTCTGCTGCACCCGTTGCACAATGGACGGTTTTTTTCTTTTTAGCAGTTTTTCAACATCTCGGTAAACTTGACAACCTTGATAGTTGGCTGTGTGATTAAGCCCACAGTTAACGCATTTGAATTTTGTTGGATCTTTTAACTTACAAGACGTAGACTCATGGTTCTGAGCGCATTTAAAACATTTAACTGGGCGGAAGCACCCTTGCTTAGTATGGTTCCACCTTTGACACCTTTTGCATTGTGGAATTGCAAAATTTTTGTGAGGTTCCTCGATTTTAACTGAAGTGTAAACGAGATGAGTAATTTCGTATACGTTTTTATTATTATCTTTTGGCTCAAGATCTACGTAAAATAAAGGATAAGTTTTCTTACGTCTACTGGTAATTTTATTATCATTATCACGTAATTTTATCATTTTAGAAATGTTTACAATATTTACAACATTGTGTCCCATGTTATGTAATTCATTTTTCAGCTCATCTAAATCAGTAGTGGGGTGAAGCCCCCGAATTACTACCCGAAATGTTCTGTATGTTTTAAGTTTGTAGGTATGATAAGAAATCCCATGAAGAGGATGATTTTTACTCTGTTCAAGTTCGCGATTCATTAGTTTAATAAGATCGGTGATATTACGAAACGCATCGGCAGTTTTTGCAGAGAAAACAACATTGCTTATAGTTTTATAAATATAGTTATCACTACCGAGCTTTTCACCAACTGTCTTATAAAACATCGTAAAATTTTTCACACCGCTCACTGTTACTTTCGGTGGTAAAATCTTTTTTAGCAGATAATGGGGTTTCCTTATTTTTCACACTTTGGTTATTAACAGTTATACTATTGTGTTCTAAGATTTTAGCTTCGGATGTTGTTGCTCTATTAACTGTCTATATTGTAGGAAGACTTTGTGTGCGTGGTCTAGCAACATCTTTTCCTTCATACAGCTTAAGCCTAGCTATTAGATTCTGGTTCATTTCTTTTAAAGATTTTATTTGTGCCTGCAACTGGGCATTAGATGCTCTCGCCTCCTCCTGCCACTGTTGATATTGTTGTAGGGTAATATACATCGCGGGGTTACCCGACGACGTATCCATTTGTTGAGACATAATATGACTCGGCGTTTACTAATTTTACGAACGACAATACGTGTATAACGACACGACCGTCGTACTCGAAACAATAGAAATCCGATCAACGATATTAGATGATAGTACAGACATACGCGATAATTCTGTTTTATATAAATGACTACGCTGATAGGGAAACGTGGACGCACGAGCGTACATTAATCGCTACTCAGCTATACCGATACGGAATAACAACGATAGAGATAAAATGTAACGATCTTACCAAACGCCGGTATTCCCCACAACTATATACAACTGATAAACGGCTTACAGTTCTTTATTCAAGGAATGCTTGAGATAAAAGTAAACACGTATTCAAATATCACTAAAGAATTTTAATAACAATGAACACGAGAACATAACGATCGACCAACCTACGCGATAACGCACAATTCAGGCCGCATATAAGCCGCTTTTCCCATGCGATCTTTAATCTTATTTTTCAAAATATGTTTACATTGTTTATATATTTCTTTTCAATCGAAATCGAAAAGAAAACACACTAGTAGTTCTTTATTTATATTTAAAGCTCTCTGTATAATTGTTTCGAATAGTATAATGGCGTCTCTAGTGCCTTTTTTTTTTGCTATAAAGCCAAAGTGTGTTTCACTTAGAAATTTATCTATTTTATGTTCCAGTCATAGTTTTAAAGTGTGACTCATTAGTGCAATTGTTCGATGGTCTGAGCACCTTGCTTTTTCGGTATAGGAATAAAATTAATTTTTTTTAAATCTTCGGGAATTTTACCTTCACGATATATTATATTCAATACTAAATGATCGCATACTTACTTTGGATTTACATCCTGCACTCGAATTATATTACGAACAAGTTGCACGAAGCTATATGAATGGATTCAGATTTAGTTTTCGTAATCAGTACTAAGTACATGAAAATCGGGAGTTACCACCTGATTAATGTAGACACGCAGAATTAGCACGGTCACTGGTTCACTCTTTTTTACTAGTAAGGTTAGGTTAGATTAGGATGGAGAGTTACAACTATCCGTACCTTCATAAATATCAAGTAAACTGGAAGTTTGAATGGTATGAATAATGCATAGCTACGGTATTAATTTTTAATAAAATTTAAAAAATTATTATCGGATTTATCTATTATTTCACTTAAGAAGGCCCTGCCAATCATTCTCAAACTGACCTTTCTAAGCTCGAGACTATCGTCACTTACTTTTCAACACGATGCTGTCTATTCAGTAAGTGAATAATTACAACAATCGAATATACGAGGTTACTTCTTTCACAATTGGGCTTATAAACAGATTAGGAATACTCCCGGAATATTGTCCTCAGAAATTTGGCGATGAAGGTTAAACGAGAACGTACGAGATTCATTATAATGAATTGAATGCTTTCAAAACGGTTATTTGAAACAGAGCAACGTAACAGCGCGAGCTCTGATTTAATGTTCTTTATTGAGACCAGTTTAGCGCGTACTTCGATTTTATTATCATTGGACACACAGATCCTGTAACGCTATTCTTGTACATCTGTATGTTATCTAGGTTACTCATCCACATAGTGCTGCTATGCACGGAATATTGTCTAGATTTCTGTCATTACTCTAATACTATGTGATCGAACTTTGGGTGACGTGAATTCTTTCCAATTTTTGACCTGTCAGCGTTAGTGGCAATAATTCACATTATAAATGAGAAATTAATAGCGTGTACCGCGAGTATAATGACGCAAATTTTTTATTAAATACAACCGATTTAATTGCGGTACATTTCTCTTGGTGGTACATTTACTTTCTATTCATGCGCTGATCGGTGACACATATTATTCTGCTGAAAAACGTAGAACAAAGATAATAGTCCTAAGGATTTGCGACCTGGTTCTATCTTTAATTTTTAGCATTGTTCTTTATTATAATAATGAACTGTCGAGAATTACGCCTGCGTAGAATATTCACTGTGGTTGGAAAGACGTTGATTGTTTTAAAATTGTGCAATTTTGACAATCTAAAAGCTGAGCTTTTTAATATAAATTCGAACAAAGTATACGCCCGATAAATACAGTTATTAATTTGTAACCTATCAATATCTCAGGTCGTCATTTAACTGAACTCTCGACCATTTAAACAGGCCTCAGACCACAAAATTAAGTAAAGAACGGGATGCATTTATAGTCGCCTACTATTCTGCATAATTCAAATTTCACGTACACTTTTAAATGCAGTCGTTAATATCTACCCATCAGTTAGATGTCTTTGAGGATAAATCATTCCTGCTGAGAGGTCGAAATCAACTTCATTAATAACCGAAGACAATTTCCTGGCTGCGTTTACTAATAAGCTGGCAAGTACACTCAGTCATACCTATTCCATTCGTTCAACAGGTGACTGATCGTACGTGTACACAATACACATACACAATTGAAACAATACATTTGTAACAGAAAAAAAATTTGTTATGAATCCGAAAGAGGATATACAATGGCCATAGAACATAAATTTTAATTCGATTATATTAAAATCAGCGTGTGTACATTACGCACAATGAAAAGACACTTATTTAATAAACTCACGATTTCGTACAAATTTCATAAAGAAATGGAACGCACTATCCGCTATGTCTAACTTTACGCAGTGATGCCTCAAATGGTTTCGTTCTTAAATCTACGTCGCGCATACATCATTTGTGCAAGGACGGTTTGTACGAAATAACGGATAGGTGTGCGCGCGTGCGCAGTAGGAAGAATACAAACATGCCGAGTGCGGTAACTGATACATGTACATTAAGTACCGGAGGGAGAGAACGGAAAGCCGAGTACGTATATGGCAAAAGAAAGCACGCTATATACATACAGGGCAAAAAATATTATTTCGTAACTTCTATAAGTGTCTGTACATATATAAACTGAATATATACACGTATATGAGTACAGCATGCGGAAAGTGGTGGAGGAGTCCGACTACACTGTGCGAATATGCCTTCCTATGTGCATATGTGTATAAGACTTTGAATTGCTCGTTTTAAACTTCCCATATACAATGCGCCAATAGAAGTTCAACTTCGAAAACTCGTTGTAGCGTGTTCAATAAGTCGCTATGACTTTCGTAACGTACCAACGTTATAAAGAGTGATTTACACAATCTAGTACACGTGGGGAACGGATTCTCGACAGCAAGTCACATCTCATGCGACGCTCTTGACATCTCAAACGCCGTAAATTTTTTCTCTCTACCGCTCATTTCGTTGTCATTTGTAAAGCTATCTACTATTGCAAATTCCGTAAACCTACACGCAGAACGATGCGCATATATTCACGGTATATTACATCGCTACCTCTTCCAGGTAGCAAATATCGCATTATATACAGAACGGCAACACATCCGTAGTTCGACCAGTTGAAACGATTTCCTCGGATCGTAGCAGAAAAAGTCGGTCCTGTGTACCTACTTCTTAATAAATAGTTCTCGACTATTGGAACTCAAACCGATTCCTGCAATTACCTTTAAGTGACGATCCAATAATGTGTAGCGTTGTTATCCCTAAGGACAAATAGCCGCGAAAAATTCTACAACATCCGGCGAATAATTTTTTTTAGTCTACACGAAAATTAGCATTCTTTTTTTTTATTTTCTCGAACGACAAAAACGGGTTCGTAATTAAACGAACGAGAGATATTTACGATTAATCGCTTCGAAATAATTATTCGTCCGTTTTCTGTTTAGATGGAAGGATAAATTAAAATTAACGAATCTATGTCGAATCAATTAAACTATGGCGTTTCGAAAGTCGATATATTTATTTATTTATTTATTTATTTATTTATTCGTAGTTCCGTTCTGATGCGATTAAGTCTCGTCCACAGTTTCCTCGAAAGATTAAAACCTGGCGGTTCAACACAAGGATCTTCTATGACTTTGTGTTTATCGGGATTTTCTGCCGACCATTTATGCCTCCAAGCTTGAGTATCGTCAAAATTATCAGAAATTAGTTGAGCCGAACTTTTGTATGCAGGTTTCCTCGATCTTAGTCGTTGTACAAAATTTGTATCTAGATGTACCGCGAGGGCTTCGTTGCTGTTATATTTTGTCCACTCTTTTACAGCAGCTTTTTTTCGTCGGATTTCCGGAGGCATTACATTACTTAGTACCGGTAACCATGCTACTGGAGTGGACTTCACAGTACCAGTTATTGTTCTCATCACAGTGTTGAGTTCGATGTTAAATTTTCCTGACATGTGCACTGTTGAGCCAAACTGGAGCTGCGTATTCAGCTACGGAGAATGTCAATGATAAAGTTGATGTTCTTAGTGTTGAAGCGGAGACTCCCCATGATGTTCTCGCGAGCTTGTGTATGATGTTTGCTCTCGTTCGTATTTTTGCAGCGGTGTTTTCAATATGTTTCCGGTAAGTAAATTGTCTGTCCAATAAGATACCCAGATATTTTGGGGTTTCTTCGTGCAATAATTTACAACCATCGACTGTTATGTTTAATTCCTTTTTTGCGAGGTTGGTAGCAAGATGGAAACATGACACAACAGTTTTCCTCGTGTTTAGTTTTAAACGCCATTTCTTAAAATATCGTGTCAGGACTTCTAGATCTTTATGTAGTACTTTCTCTGTGATTCCAATTTTATTATTCTGATTCGCTAAAGCCAGTTCATCTGCGTATGTAAACTTCCTGGATGTTGTTGTTGGTAAATCTGAAGTGTATAGGTTATATAATATTGGAGAGAGCACAGAACCGTGAGATAGACCGTTGTTAAGTATTCTTGATTGACTAACCTTTCCATCAACAGTGACTGTAAATTTACGGTTACTCAGCATTTCGTTGATCAGTTTATTTAACGTCTTACAGGGAATTATCTGCAAAAGTTTTTTAAGCAATCCTGTCCGCCATACTGTGTCATAGGCTGAGGAAAGATCGACAAATGCAACAGATGTTTTGTTATTTAATTGGAATCCATGTTCGATGTATGTTGTCAGGGCAGTTATCTGATCCACGCAGCTTCTTGAGCTTCGAAATCCTGCTTGTTCGATTGGGATAATGTCTTCAATATGATATTTTATTCGATTATATATAGTCGATACATATGTTAATGCGTCAAGTCAAAAAATAAAAAATTATACCTCGTCGGTGTGGTTCGATTAATAATAATTAAACCGACTAATAGCGAGTAAACACGAAATACAAATTTCTCTAAAAGTTTCAATATATATATATATATATATATATATATATATATATATATATATATATATATAAAGACGTTAACACTTGATAGTTTAGATGGAAAATAATCAATATAGTAGTTTAGTAAATTTCTGGCAACGTAATCGATAAAATGTATTTCTTCAAGACTTACGCATTTATGTTCGCTCTGCTCGCCGTCTGCATCGGTAAGTATATCTTCAGTTTTTGAAAGTGACCTACACAAAAAAAGTCCAACAATTTTCGATACATCATTATTATTATTATTATTATTATTATTACATGATATGCTACAACTAGCCAACCCACAGTCCATCAAGTGGTCGATATTTGATTGATGACGCGAGAACGGAAAGAACTCGGTGGTTCCATCCTTCTCCTAATAAACCGTTAAAAGATCAGTTGGTTTAACATAGTCTCCGCGACTTTTCGAATTATCGAAGAAATTTATTTCGGAAGGATTTTTACGCTTTTTCAACCTTTTTAAATGGCGTCGAACACTGTCTCTACTCGAGGACGATAGTTGCGTAAAAGTCGCGATGTATCGAGCTATTTGCGACGTACATGTTAATAGAGCTCGATTCTGATATCTCCGTATTATATATCTATATTTCTTCGTACCCCTCTACAGTTGATGCCGTACCTCTATTGAATCCCGGGTTATAAATACCGGCAATTTATTCCGGAGGATAAAGAATTTCTACTAATTAACCGCGATATAATGATTTCAGTTTGAACTGAAGATCGTTTATCATTCCTCCACGTCGGTAATCAAATAATTTGACTAACTCGCTCGAACAACAAATTTTCTTTCCCTATAAAGGAAGTTGTAGTTCATCTAACGCAAATTCTTATTTCTAAATGTTTCATGGCTTTCATAAAAAAAAAATTAAATTATCATTTTATACACTAATTCATAAGTACCGGAGTTTTAAGGAGTAAAATATTAAACTGAATACATTTAATTCAACACCTCAACTGACTAACCCAACCCACTCCGGATATAATTTAATCATCTTTAATGGATCCCACAGAAATTCAACTAGTTCTTACCTATAATATTTTCCTACTTTTGTAACTTCAGTCAGGGTCTTCATATTTTGGAGCCGGGAAATCCTTCTCCTTCTTCGTCCCTTTATCCCTTCGACAGGTACTAAAATCATTGTTTGTAGAAGTTAATATACGCTCAGTCTCTCTTAAAATGTCGAAAGAAAATGTGGTTTTTTCCCACCCCTATCAAATTATGTCGTTGAGCTGTATAAATATTAGTATCGTTCATTATGTTATTCCTATTCCGTACGTGGTATCTTCCAGACGATCCGGCGATTTGTCTTTCTATCGCGAGCATGAACAATAGCATCTTACTATCTTCTCTTATTATTCATTTCGAGATTTATCTGCCGTGAAGTACACGCTTCAGCTCATAACTACTCACGCGTTCTTATTTCTATATTAGGATTATTATATCCAAACAGCCTAGATATGGTATTTTCCTACTAGGGGTAGAATTTCCTATATGTACACATACTTTCTAATAGTAGCCTGTATATATGTATTATCATGCACATTATGCTAGTCGGTAATATTACAAGGAATTTGAATGACTTTTTCTTCTGGTCATGTCTATAAACAAAAACATCCTAATTGAGTTTCAAATAAATATTTTTCAGCGTAAAAAGATGATCAGAGCAAATCAGTCGTTGTTATCAGATTTACAAAATGCATTAAAATAAATTCGTTAATTTTACACGTAGCAATGGCTCGCAATGCGTTAATTTTAAGTACAAACGTGGTACACTTAACTGTGTCACTTTTATAGTAATTGGCGTCTATTTCAATTATTTTTACTTTTGTAATTATTATATATATATGTCATATATATATATATATATATGTGTGTGTACAGTTGTGTATAACCTGTTGTTGCTAAAAAAAAAAAAGTATAAAAGTATTCGTTTAAATATGCACAACGTACATACTAATATGCACGATTGTTTTATCCGTATTTTCCAGTAATATACGCCGATTCTCGTGCCGACACCCACTCGAACGGACACGGTAATTTATTCGTCATTATTGTGATTTTTTTTTTAAATGAGAAATTTTTTACCCTCTGCAAGGGTTACTGAAAAAAGTTAATTTCGATAATTGTTGAATTACTAAATACGTTTCAGCAATTGTTTCGAAGTACACACACACATATCTACACAACTATATAAACATGTCGTACTTAGGAATACATACCAGATTTAAATATAGGAAGCCTTTTTAAAGTATGTAACACAATGGACTTGGTCCGATGAAATTGACGATTATCGAAGATTGGTCAGTGTATAACTGCAACTTTCTGCTGGAGGAGTAAATACCAACAGAAAATCCGATCGGAGAAAAACGATTACTATACTATTCCGATTTCTGAAATAGATAACGACTGAAGAAATACGATGTCACGTGAACCGCGATACGAGAAATGTGCCACCAGTAAATAACGAGAAATTCACTATTCATCATCACCTTGTCCATTTGGCGACCAACATGTCCAGTACTCTTCTGCTGCGTGATGCGACCGTTAGTTCTCTTATATTTTCCCACAATATCGTGCTTAGAAAAAACGCTTCGATATATTGAGGTTATGTGAAGTCAGATATGTCGATTTTATGTAAACATAGACGGAGGTAAAGCATATCAGTCTAGAGAATGGGCTAAAAACGTTATCGGAGTAGTATTTCGATTACAAACTTCGTAACAATAAACGGTAGCGTATAGCGTAATAAAGTTCGCAACAGCCTATAGGAAATGAATCACATACAAGTATACAGCCCAACAAACGATAAAGAAGCGTCAAAGGTTACAAAACACAGGAAGACATTAACGATGGACTATTTTAAATTGAAAATATTAGCGTAAAGTATTCGTACTAGTGAGCTCAATTTTGGAATGCTCTATTAAATAAGCTAAACTTAGTTTCATGTAAAGAAATAACTGTCGAACGCGAACACGCACTTTCAAAATTCCGAAAAAAGAATAACGATGCTTTTAATTTTTATTACTACCCGTTTTGTATTGATTTAATTTAAAATTGTTTCTCATTTGATTTAATTATCAGAGAGTTTGTACTTAATTTATTTTCAGCTGGAAATTTCGAGGGATTTAATCCCCCTCCACCGAGTATGTATTAACTTCTCACATTTGATACTTTATCTTTTTTCTACTCACACACACACACATTTTATATATATATATATATATATATATATATATACCTGATATATTACTAAATTTTAGTCACGAAAAATAGGTCTATCTCGACAGCTGATACCACGGTAAATAGAATACACGGTAGGTATCACGAACTAATTGCGCAGTAGTCAAACGAAATTTTGACGTCACCGGTGCCCACTAGTTCAGACAGTCGACTGTAGTGTAGTAGTCGTTCCGTTGTTTCGCGTGTTCTTCCGTATTATTTCGTGCTTCTGTCGCCGCTTGTTCCGAGTATTTTTTTATTTATTTTTTATTACGGTCAACAAATTAACTTATGCAATTTATGTGGTTTTTTTTTCGTTTAATACTGCCTATGTTATCAATTTTTATACATATATTACGTCATCAACATAGAAATGGTTAGATCGTTTTGATACTATATTATTATTATTAATATTTTTATTATGCCTTGTTGTGTCTTCGCTGGGTGTTCTAATCATGGCAGAAACGATCATAAATTAGGAATCAGTTTTCATCGGTTTCCCAAAAGATAAAACTGTACGGAAACAGTGGTTACATATGAGCAAAAGAGCTGATGACTTTAATATTGAAACTGCCCGCGTTTGTTCTCGTCACTTTAATGAAAATGATTTTGAACGTGATTTGAGATCAGAATTGCTTGGGTATAAACCAAAGAAAAATTTAAAAAAGATTCGATTCCTCATTTGCGAATACCAATATTAATTGAATGCGAGTCAGATATTCAAAATGAACGAAGAGAAAGGTATAACAAACGTGAGTCTAAAAAAGTTGTAAATTCTTTGTTAGGAAGCAACGCTAAAGACAATAATGAAATTTGTTCATCCAATAACGCTGATATTAGCGATAATAATAAATTTATTAAATTACAGTTAGAAAATAATTCCTTAAAACAAACTAATGAAAGCCTTTTAAAGGATTTGGAGACAGCGAAGGCTGAAATTACGAGTTTAAAAGTTCGGCTAAAAGCGTTTGAAGGAACTTTCTCGAAGTGTCAACAACAAGTAATCGTTAGTGGAAAATGTTCCAGCTGGTCTTCTGACGACATAGGCAATATCGTTAAGGTGTATTTCAAAAAAATCTTTCAACTTCGTAAAAGAAAAGTGAAGTGACTATAAAACGTCGTTTGAGCGAATTTGTAGTTGCCCCGGGTTTTATAAATTTAAGTTTGAAAATTTTGACATCACATTCAAGAGTATTTACGGACTTTGAAAAAGATGTTGTACTTTCATTCGATGAAATAAAAGTTCAATCTGATATATGTTACGACAGCATTTCGGATATGATCCGCGGTCCTCATTCTTACGTGCAGGTTATGATTATTCGTAGCCTCGTTGGAAAATGGAAACAACCCATATATTATAACTTTCACTGTGCAGTGGATAAAAATTTATTTTTTAAAGTCATTAGAATGATAGAATCTACAGGATTCAAAGTTCGTGCGTTTGTATGTGACATGGGCCCATCAAATAGGAAACTTATGGCCGACCTTGGTGTTAATAATGATAAAACAAATATTACGCATCCGCTTTGTGAAAATCGTAAGATCTGGGCTTTTTATAATGTTCCTCATGCGTTGAAACTATTGAGAAATCATCTTCTTGATCAAGGATACAAATTATCTAGCGGTGAAATTGTAACTAAAGACATTTTTCTAAAATTAATTGAATTACAGAAACAAGGAGATCTTAAATTTGCTTATAAGATTAATCAAAATCATTTACTTGTTTCGGGGATCGAGAGACAAAAAGTCCGGATAGCAGCTGAGTTACTTTCAAGAACAGTAGCTGATGCTATTAGTTATACACTTCCAGGCAACGATCATGTTGTAAAATTCTTAAAAACAATTAATGACGGTTTCGATGTGCTGAATTCGAGAATTCCTTTTCATCCAACTAATGAAATGAAAAACGCATTTGGTAAAAATTTAGTGAAACAGAATGAGACATTGGAAAAATTGTATAATTTGTGCACATCGATGAGGGTAATCGGTAGATCGAATTTGTTACCATTTCAAATTGCTTTTCAAGTTTCTATTCGAAGTCTTCAGCGGATGTTCTCTGAATTATATTGTGAAGGATATTCTTACGTAATGTCAGCGAGATGCAACCAAGTTATTCTTGAATCTTATTTTTCTTTGATTAGAGGCTTGGGTAAATTTTATGATCATCCCTCGCCAACTGCTGTAAATCAAAGAATTAAGTGCCTTCTTTTTAGTAAAAATGCGGGTTCGATAATAAAAACTGCTAATTCGTGGAATGAAGCGCTGGTAACATTAAGCGCCGACGTAATAAATGAAATTGAAAAAGGTAGCGAAAGTAAATCATCGGAATGCGAAGAATTCGAAAAATATATAAATTTTCACGAAGAAGAAAATGACTTTACACGCGTGATCGAAACATTATCGGATGATAAAGAAAAGTCGGGCCAAGTAGAAAGTGAAAACAAAGATATGTTAAAAATGCTAGCTGGTTACATTGCATATCGTGTAAAAAAAAAAGGACTAGATAGTGTTTTTGAGTATGGGCATCCAACAAAAATAAATCCACCTAAGCTAACAGACTGGCTGGCAACAATATCGAGGGGTGCGTTAATGAATCCAATCGAGCAGTGGACAGACATAGTATATAATATGGAAAAAGATTTTAGCAATTACCACGGCAGTGATAACATCAATAGAAATTCAGAGGTAATGAAAACATTGATCATCATTTTAAAATTGAGATACAGCAGCATCGGAATTGAATTCGCCATTTCCTGTTTCGTCAGAACACGAACATTCATCAGAATTAAGACGCTAAACAAAAAAAAGTCCAGTAAAAGAACAATCTACGGAAGCAAAAATACCGACGATGGACGAGAAAAAAGGAATAAATTGATAAAATTGCAATAACTAAAATTTGGTGAGTGAAATATTTGCTTATATAAATAAATTTTTATCATATTTTTGGTATTATTTAAAATATCCAAAAATTTAAATGAAACTTGCCTTATACTACAGTTTTTAACGAAATTATTGCGTTTAAACAAGTTGAAAAACAAAACAGCGATATACTAATTGCGTTAAATAATGTTAATAGATATAATGTAATTGTTATAAAATTAAAATAAATTAATTATATCGAAAAGAGAGGAATGTAAAATTGTAAATATAATCACAGCTAGAGTAAGGAACCGAAAGTAGCGTTTACGTTGTACATCGTCGAGCTCGACTGGACACCAGTGACGTAATAGCTGCTAAGCAGCCTGCGCGTGATCCCTACCGTGTATTCTATTTACCGTGGTGGAATTATGTAATTCAGAGTTTTTCTTCCGTAACGAACGTAGATGCGGAACAGGAAGAGTCAATTTGAACATTTCCAGATATGTCAGCATAATGTGGAATCGCAGTGTTGCGTATTTAACAAATTACATTATTCCAGTGATAATTATACCGCGCGTATTTAAGCTTTTGAAAGACTCTTCAGATTATAAATTTATATTATCCGGGGCTTCGTGGAATTATGTAATTTACGCTCATCCGAGGAAATAGAGTAAAGACTAAGTTCTTAAAGTTGTATAGAGTATTCAATAAATAAAGAACATTAACTCTATTATAAAAATTTTATGTTCGATTTTAATATTACCTTACAAACTACGTTTCTAACGATTCCCAAGGTGAGAAATATAATTACGACGACAACGTTTTAATCTAACAAATACAAAGACGAAATCTTCATGAAGGCGATCCCCATGTTTAACCCGGGGCTCTTTCGGGATTGTCTTTTGAATAGTAGTGCTGTTTTCCTTTTTGTCCGGTTTTTTCTAAATATGCAATTGAAAAGAACGGTTTTGTGAAGGAAGACCTCTAATGTACTTATCGATTTGTTCACTCGTCGCTTAATATCTACCTTTTGACATGTTTGATGATGATGATTACGGTAAACAATTTTCTACTAGCAGAAATCGCAAACTGACATAAAGATAACACAGGTAATGCCGTTATCTCGAATTAACTTAATTAATAATAAAATAACTTATTAATAATAACGATGATAACAGAAATGACGTGTTAGGAATTACTTAATTAGCTAGTCCGGTTATTTAAGATGTCGCTTGTCAACAGCGACAGCCTTACGGGTTCGGATTAAATTTATAACTTTAAACTATCACAAGCTGTCCGGATGTCTACATTCTAGCATGTTTCCACCTACAGTCGTATTCGTGTAGCCCGGCCATCGTGCTAATCTAAATATGTACTTTCGAATTGTTTGCACCGTGGTTTTTTATTTTACGTTTGTTCCGCACGCGACAAATAAATCCGTGGAGATCGTCTTTATAAACGTATTACGTCATCTCGGTAGCTCGTGTTCGTTCGTAAGTGTATAAATATTACTAATTGCGATAATTTACTTATTTATTTTACAGGCGATAAAATTCCATTCGGTCGACGACTACAGTGTAAGTAGATCATTTTTACTTCTCTAGAAATTTTTTAGTTATAAATTAACTTGCAAATTTATTCCGGATTTAAAAAATCTAATAAATTTTTCTAATACTTACGCGGATTTAAAATTTAAAAAATATTTAAATATTCATCGATTTCCTTATAAAGCGAATAACGCGTATTAACGATGATAAATATCCATCGTAGCAGTCACTCCCATGTTGTAGCGAATGATAATCTGCAGCGTGCTCTAGATTATATAGCGGAATGAATGAAGGATTGGAAAATTCACGGAAATTTGTTTTACTTTACGGGCAAGCGGGTTCCGTGTTAGGACGATTCACATTAATTGTTCCAGATCCTGCGAAATATTTAGGTACGCGTATGGATTCAAAATTGACACGGAGAACATGTACCGATCAGAAAGCTGCCCAAATACGAAGTAAAATACGTCCAATGTACCGACTCATATTGTTGTCCTAATTTTCTCTCGGGTTGGAAGTTTTCTCAGATAATTATTATACCAAAGCCTTGTAAATCGTCTGTACGGGTTTTATCATGCAGGCCTATTTCTTCCCGTTATTTCGGAGATTATGAACTAATTTTAAAACGATTGTTTCCGACATTATCTACGAATTCAATTATTTCAAATTTTCCATTTTCGTAAAAGGTTCATCGATTAACGAAGATTATCGAGAATAGCTTGTAAAACAAGTAGTATATCTGTACAGTTGCATTTCTGGATGTTAAGCAGGCTTTCGATATGGCATCAGGAACTGTTGTACAAGCTTAAACTCCTGCTTCCTCACACTTTCCATCTACTATTTAAATCGTATATACAAGGGAGGGATATTTTTGAGTGAAAATTTTGAATAATCAGATATTTTCCAGTAAGGGCTGGTGCGGAAGTGTACGCCGCTGACGCAGCAGTCTTAGCTGTGGATAAATGTCGAAAATTCAGCCACGGAAAAACTGCAGGAATCACTCGGGCATGTGATTGGGTAAAATGATGGCGCATTGTAGTCGACGAAAGTCAAATCGAAAGAATGAACGCCCGGCAATCGAAATAAACAATGTTGTCATTACAAATACCAATAGTGTAAAAAAAATATTTGGGCACGCATTTGGACATTAGGCTGAGCCGAGTTACTGCAGCTCTTAGGTACGTCTCAAACTTTACCCTCCGTAACGACTTAAACGTTATGTTTGCGGAGGATGAAATAAAAAGGCAGGCGAGCAATTATGTCGCGCGAATTTTTAATCCACTTGCTACCGATTTGCTAAATGATTCCGGTGAAATAGGCAGGCTGTGACGAAATAAGCCTTTAGAATTTGTCCAACGGGTATAAGTTTAGACGGAGTAAATTTATAACGTGCAACTTTACCCGTATTTCGAACGGCGTGTCCATTTTTTTAGAGATGCAAGGTGAGGAGCGATAATAGTATTTGAAATTAAATTAACGGTAAACAGTCCAGTCGTAAACGGAGTTGCTAAATTTCGACATCTTCTGACGAGCCGCAAAACTACATTACTCTAACTGATCGTGCGATGCTATTATGGCCGATGGTACTATTGTACGATATGGAAAGTATGCGCTGAAGATGTTCCGCCGTATTTTGAAGATTATTTCATTAAGGATTCCGAATAATTTACTTCATAATGTTTCACCCGTTACGTATAAACATTTTCAGAATATTTCCCCGTAGCATATATTTCAGAACGCCGATGAAAAGCACCTATTATTTTCCAGTTGCATGGTATCAATCAAAATTCCTGTCACGTATTGTAAGTAAAGGATTCGCCTAATCTCAGACGCCTGCTTAACGGAACAATAGCGTATACATGATCATATTTGATTACATACCGACCTATACTGTATATATTTAATAAGACACATTATACGTTTATTACAACCCTGGGTGGAATTATACTAATGCCCATTTTAAAAAAAAAATCATGGATAATTGTGTCAATATGCCGGACCAAAAAGTTTAAATTTGATACAGGAAATGATCTCGAATAAAATTAATATTTATTTCCTTAGCTATTTCATCGTAACTTCCGATGATCGAATTTTATAAAAATTAATTTCCGAATATTATATAGCACGACCCGGAGCAGACGGATACGATTTTGCGGTTTTTCGAATAACGCAAAAACTACTCTATCAACATTTTTGAATGAAATTTTATTTAAAAATAAGAAAACGAGAGATTAGATTATAATCATTTTGTAGAACGCAATATCGTTCAGATGACTGTCATTTGCAATGATAGATTCACACAGCCTTCTTACAATATTTATCAACATAGGTCGGTGATTTTTTGAAATTTCTTCAGAGATCGGAATTTTCAGGTCCTCCACATCTCGCTTACGTGTTACGTAATTGCGACTTTTAAAGTATCCCCCTCCCCCACGAAAAAAAATCGCGTAACTTTGAATTATTTTTGAAACGATATTTGCACTGTCGCGATCGAATCACGTTGAAAACAACGTTCCACGAAAAACGCGCGCTTCTTTTCGTTATAGGAAAACTGGACAAAAATGAATCTCTCGTGTGTGCACTAAACGTGATGCACTAAACGTGATGCACGCGGTTTGCTTTGTATCAGTGTTACCAACTGCACTATCCAAAAAACAAAACTATCCATCTTCACTGGGTCATCCTATGTAAGTCAAATCACACAGTTTTTCTATGTTCGTATTTTATGAAAATGTAATAAATCAACTACTTCTTCGTTCCACAGCGGACCCGTCGCTAATATTTAATACACGTAAGTACAGATGAAAACGTTATTTTCTGTCTTAATTAAATATAAAATATCATACACACAGGCATACTATATATATGGTTAATTAGTGTTCTTGTAATAGATGTATTTAAAAAATATTAAGGGAATAATTTACAATATGAAAAAGTCGGTACAAATAAACACTTCTCAAATAAATGAGTAAAACTTGATGACCATCAAATTTATAATTATATATATTTAAGTCTCTGTGCACACATACACATATATATGTGTGTGCGTCTGTTCGTGTGTGTGTGTGTACATATATTTGGTATGCCCCGCATAAACGTACTCATATAGCAAACATATACATATATAATACATGTCCCAACACATAACACTGATACACATACCTATTCATGCTGAATACATATATACATATCCAATATACACATATACTCGTACACTATCTACAACGTATTCATGCCGATAAAATTATACCATCCGTACATATTCATGTAAAACACGCGCGCTCGCACATGCAGGGAAGATGTGACCAAGAAATGTGGAAAAAAGTAGTAATAAGAAAATATACGGCCGTATTGAAGATATTATAATAATCACAATGAAAAAACGAAGATAACAGCTTACTATTATGGTTACTTATAAAAAATTGCAAAGGAACGACGCATATAAGAAGAATTTTGGATGACTTTGATAAAAACTCTAGAATTGCTCGGTTCCGGGAGAAGTTGAGAAACAACTTGAGTAAAATTAACGTCGCGGAAGAAGACATTATGATTAGGAGCAGATTCAGAAGTAAAGTTAATAATTTCCAGAGCTTTGAAGAAAAAGTGAAGAAGAAAACTGTTACTAAATGGACAGACGAAAGGAAAGGAAAATACAGGCGAAGTGACGAAGAAATACTGGAGTGGAAGGAAAAGGAACCGACAGCCATCATGAAGATGTTTGACCACGTGGTCCATAGCTGACCAATTCGAAGAGAGAATAATAAAATAATAATAAGGGGTATTGTCCGCGGGTTCCTGACATGCTTCTATAATATTTCTTAATTAAAAGTAACTCGAAAAACTGGAATTCTCGCTGCGCAACGAATTGAAATGTGTCTAGACATGTGTTGACGGAGATAACATTTGTCATCGTATGGAAAAAGACGAAAGGATAACATCGTGAAATGCAGAAAGATTATGAGATGATATACACAGGATTGCGTGAAGAAGTATACCTAAGAAATTACGATAAATTTTCAGAGGTTAGTTGTAAAGAAATGCGTGTCATGTATAGAGTAATCATTTAATGAAAATGTTTAAGCTACCAATGTTCTACGCACAGTAGGAGAGGGTAACTTCGACTCAATCCGTAAGGCAGCAACTAAATAAAAACAGATGTTTTGGATTTTATCTAAAGTTATCGGACCTCTAGCGAGTGCATTTGCAAAGAGGAAACTGCCGTAGTCTAGAGTACTTCAGGATGAATGATTTATAAAAAAAGCATTAAGATATTCAGATGGTTACCGCAAGTAACGTGATTAACAGCATTTATCTGATTGGTTCGTTTAAATGCCTCACACGCTTCATAAATAAGTACGACCCTAATAGAGAAATACCTTGTTCCACGTTTTTGCGTCTAGAGTATAATTGTCACAAAGATTTAGAAAAACTTTGATCCCATCAACTATTGGAATAATTGCCATATGCACATATCGAGTAGGTCCGGATGCGATATTTTACCTTACGGTATACCTCCTAGATGTGTGCTAGTCGAAAAATTAGATACCTGGGCGTTTAAAAATAAGGGTTTAAGGGGTACATATATTACATATTGGGTATTGTACTCATCAGCAGATTGCGATTTGTACATCGTTTGTTGCCTGACCGTCTTTTCCGTATGCAGCTTAGAGAAAGTCCTTTCTGTCCCCTCCATTCTGAACAGGCAGTGTGCAGCCCCGATCATATCTTTTTTGAATGCTCTGGTGTAGCATCGTTCGTTCGGAGCGTTACCTTATCTTCTTACGTTCTTCAAGTATTACACCTCCATATAATGTATCGTCCCTTTTACATCTGGATAATCTACAATTGTTCCCCCATATAGCGACGTTTTTAGAAAAGTCAGCATGCTTGATTAAGATGTAGATAGTCCCCCACAGTATCGCGTTGGGTAAGCTGTAAAGGCACCCCATTTAAAAAAAAAACAAAAAAAAAAACATTGTATTAGAATAGGAAACTGGAATGGCTAAAAAATTATTAAAATATTATGAAATATTACGATTGAAACAAAATCGATTGTTTTCTCAATACCAAAGAAATATGACCTAACTTCTTTTTTGTCAATAAGCAACTTGTAAATATCTGAAATCATTTGGGAACTAAGATTAATACATAAACCAGAGATACCAGTGGAGAAGATATTTTGATTTTAAAGCCATCACAGTTATTTCAATTTTTCATAATTCTTTCAAAGGATTTACCGAGACAAAATGCATGAGAAATAGGATAATAAAACGTTGTCTTATCATTTTGGGTAAATTGCAATATTTCGAAAATGATTTAAGGCCGTTTAAAAACACGATGCAAGCTGAAGTATGGAATGACCATGATATCGCGCATGAAATGCCATCTCACAGCTTAGGAATGAAAAATTGTTACAAGAAAAATATATTGTTGAAACTCCGCAAAGATGATTGGGTACCAAGTATAATTAGACTTAAAATAGGATTTGAATTATAATATAAGTGCGATCCCAGTTAATTAATTCTAGGTGCATATATATTTTTTTTTTTGGCCCAGCTTGCGCCATTTGGCCAGTTTAATCCTTTATCTAGTTAATCTATTTTAAATCTCAATGCCACTACGTTTGATAAAATTATATAAACTGACAGAGACAGAAGACAGTGGTTTGGAAACAATCAATTCAATACTTACGGGTAATGTGTGCCATTTTTGTACACTAAACAACATCTCATCTCTGTGTTTTCGAAACTTCGGACAAATCCAAATTTGATGCTCGATACAATTGTCAACATGGCACACATCACATGTACCATCATAAATTATGCACAATTTAGCTAGGTGTGAGGGGAGAAATTATGACCACTACGCAATCTAAATAAAGTGGATATATAATCCCTCGAAATGTTTTTATGTAACTGAAACCATGGTTTACTGGGAACTGTATGCATCAATGTGGAAGTTACATATATGTTATTTAGTTGAATGTATCTGAACTAATATGACTGTGTAAATGTAAAAAAAAAAATTATTAAAATATACGATTTTACAAAAAGAAAAGTTTTAATACGCAACATAGTCTCCGTACGTATTCGATTGGACGAGTAGTTTTATTTCACCTCTCTAACGGATTTAAATTTGTTGATTTAATTACAGATCATGGCCATGGGTAGTCATCGCAGGTCAACGCGTGTGAACGGAAATTATGGTGGATATAGCTAATTAAATTATCGCATAATCGCATTTTAGGTTATTTCTTTTAAAATACTTTAGTATCCTAGAAGCACATATAAGCCAGTGGAAGTTTAATAAATTAGGCGCATACATATATATATATATATATATATATATATGTATATATAATATAATTATTTGCACACGTTTTTTTGTGAAGTACGTGCGAGTAAGTGTAATAGTGTATATTTAATTTAAGACATGTCATTTTCGTTCATTGAAAATTATAATATTAAAATAACGTACATTCTTATTGTCTTGTTTGTATACAATTCGATGGATTTAATGTTGGATTTCTGTATAATATGACAAGGTGAATTAATGTAATAATAGCGAACAACAAAAAGCTGCATTGAAAATTAATTTCTCGGAATCTGCGAATGTAAAGACAGGGGTAAGACAAAGATGTTTGTTGTCGTCGTATTTTTTAACTATCTAAAGTTGATAATTAAGTGAGCTCTGGGAGGAACCGTAAACTTTGCGGATGACCGGACGATACTCACCGGAACTGCGGATATGCTTTGAAAGATGATACGACCGGAAGGTGGTAATGAATGTGGAAACAAACAATAAAATCAACGATGATTGGAAGGAAATTGCGCTCATTTTGCAAAAAAATTGAAGGAGAAATAGCTGTGCAAGTTTTAAACAATATCTCTGTTTATATATATATATATATATATATATATATATATATATATATATATATATATATATATATATATATATATATACTGAAATTAATTATAGAATTGTACTATCGAAAAAAACATATTAAAACAAAAGTTCATTGAACGTCTGAAAAAAAATATCGGATATGTAACAAGCGTTAGAGATGCGCGGACTTGGAGGAAAATGGAACTGGTAAGCAGACAAACTGAAGAGGTCGTTATTGTAACGTTATAAGGAAAACACGATTAACATGGATTGGTCGTGTACTATTTCGGAAGGGGCGGATTAAGGTAAAATCCGAGCGAAAAGAACTGGCTGATGATCGGGAAACACGTTTATAACAACCCGGTTAAAAGACACGGGGTTAAAAAAAACATCTGTCCTTCGTGACGCAGGGAACAAGTGAAACTTAAAGACGTTTTCCAGACAACTGCTACACTTCGACCTGCCGAAAGCAACAAAACGTATTTTGACAGACGGGTGTTGTGGAGGTACATTCGAACACGAACGTGATATATATATATACATTTATCCGTCCGTTATTCTTAATGCAATAAAATATGGTTTGACCGGCGGGTGTTGATAGTGGAGGTACATTCGACCGCGATATATATATACACCCATATATATTTTCGTTCAGCCTATGTATTCTTCTCGCTCACTTGTTTTCGGGTTAACTCAACATGCACCAATAAAAGTTTCACTTCAAAAACTAGACTGAATTGAAAAGAGCTATTGGTGGCGGACAGTAAAGTCTACTTGTACTGACTTACTGTCATTTAGTTTAATTTTCCAGGTATGAGCCCAAGTTGAAATACAATCTACTGCTGTTTGAAGCATACATGCAGCTGTATCATAATTATGTGAAATTATTGCAGTGTCGTCGGCAAAAAGACTTATTGTTGTCTCAGATGTTTGAGAAATATCCATAGTATAAAGTAGGAAGAGGATAGAACCAAGTACAGAGACTTGTGTAACAATCCGAGATGTATGTAGAACTGTCGATCAGTTAAATATGAAATGAGTAGTCTGCAAAAGCCTGATGAAAAATAGCTTTTAATTTTGGGAATTAAGCCAAGGTGCTAAACTTTATCAAAGGCAGTATTGAGATCTAGAAAAATAATTCTTTGTTCCCAAGTGCTAAGAAATGATTTAAAGAAATCAGTTCGATTGACCTGTTTGAAAGATTTACGTTATTTTACAACGGAGCAACAACCGAACGAATCAAATTTAAATGATTGAGATGTTCGCAAAGTTGTTATTATTACGGCTGTTATAATTTCTAATATTTGTATTATTTATTTGCTTCGTAGGTGCAGGTGCTAAAAGGGAAAGTTTAACTAAATAAATCGCAGGTCGATTTTTATTTTCGATATTTATATAATCGAATACTCATTCTTCATCGCGTCTGTTATTATCGTCGAATAAGTGTTGAAATTAGAAAGAAAATTTTCTAAGTTACGGGTTTTTTTTTCTCTTCATGTCCGAGTCAAACGCGAGTAGATTAAATTTAAATTAAATTAAATTATATTAAATCTTCTCGGATCAATAATCCGCCAATTGTTAATGCAGTCTCGTCCGCGTCAATGACATTCTTCATCGTGCATCTGACGCCAGCGAATCCGGATTCAAGTATATATATATATATATATATATATATATATATATATATATATATATATATATATAGTGGATCTTTATACTAAATTCCGCTGCGTGCACGTCCCGTTCGAATTCGGTTAAAGGTTCTCCATGTCCGCGCCAACTTTGATTAAAACCTTATGCTGATTTCTCCTTCCCCGCTGAATATTTTATTTGCACCAGACATCGCTACCTCCGTACTCGCAGATGCCCAGCAGCAGTCTTCAATGGCATATGGCTGGTAGAAATGAGAAAGCTTTTCTTCGATTTCAATCACTTACACGACACATTCCGAATTATTTTCCATTTAATGTGTTCTAGTATATATAACGCTAAATATGTTGCGGTGGCGTAGTTGCTGGAGTGCTCGAGAAAGTTTTCATCATTATTTAATTATTGATTATCACGTAGAAGGCAGTCTCCGTATGACATCATATGCGCGCCCGTTAGCGTTCCATATAGAAAGCGCGTTGAATGTTAGCCTATTCTAACGTACGATGGCTAGACGTGACGTTCGGCAACCGAGCGAGTAGTAGTCTACTAGGGTAGAAATTTAATTTTCACGTTGTCGGACAGGATATTATGTTGGTAAATTTAAAAACAATTTTTAAACAGAAATTTTGGTATAAAAGTACATAATGGGATTCTCATGGTCTAATATTAATATGAACGTAAATTTAATTTTTCATTCACTGTTGAACTTTCGAACACTGGTAACGGCAGTGAGTATTTTAATGTTCACTTCGTTATATATATATATATATATATATATATATATATATATATATATATATATATATATATATATATATATATATATATATATATATATATTTGAAGAATGTGGAATGTAGTGATTTTTATTTCAAATAAACAACAAAAATAAGTTAAAATCAGTAACAAAATTTGTTCTTCGTGAAAAATCACATCTATCGAACTTCCGACTTGCCTACAGCTGGCACAGGCGAAAAGTAACGGTCGGTAGTGAAAACAAAAAGGCTAAAAAAGTTAAAAACGTCGTAAGGAAACGGCTTTAAGCCATAGACGAGTTTAAACATTTTTAAAGACATCGCGAGCTGAAAATTTCTGCAGCAGCTACAGCCAATACCGTTCTATATAGACGATTGAATGTTACGTCGTTTAAAAGGAAATAGTCTGACTCGATTTCCTCAAAGAGTGCGATTTTTCGCTAAATGATGTAAAAATGGAAAAGTTTTGCGAAAATAAAATTAATTTTATTGTTTTTATTTTATGAATTATAAACAAAACAAAATCATAACACAGTTTAATCAATAAAAGTTTTTTAATTGCAAAGCTTTTCGACAGTTGCGTCATTTTCAAGCATAATATTTATTGTATATGCTTGAAAATGAAGCATGTGTCGAAAATCTTTGCAATAAAGAAACGTTTAGTGATTAAACTGTGTTATGATTTTGTTTTTTGTTTTGTTTATATATATATGTATATATATATATATATATATATATATATATATATATATCTGTATATATTATATATGTAAAGTAGGATTAGATCCTTCTTTAGATAACAGCGGCGTTTGTATGTTATCTGTTGTAACCTGAACAGTTAGTTTTAGTTTTCGTTATCTCTCCCTGAGAGAAATGATTATTTCGTTTTCGTTCGGCGATTCGCGCTTGTAATATCGTGTATTTTCGATTTCTTCTGTAAAGTTGCAATAAAATACAATATTAAATCCGAGCATGAATCTTACATATATATTATATATATATATATTATATATATATATATATATATATATATATATACATATATATACATATATATATATATATATATATATACATATATATATATATATACATATATATATATATATCCAGCTATTCGATCTTCTTTTGAAGCGTGGATTTGAGAATTCATCACGGAAGTATCGTGTAGATTAATATCTTTTGCGGTCATCAGATTTTTCATATTTAAACAGGTATTCCTTACTTCTCCTATGCGCGATCGTATATCGGTCGATTAGACGGTTGACCATTTAGTGTTATTTTAATTTTTGATACGGCTGTAGTCTCCTTTTATGTACTGCTAACCATTTTGTTTTGCTTATATTTTATATCACGACCATATTCTTCACTGATTGCGGTTACCACCCGATCAAACTTTTCTTTCAACTTATTAGTGACACCTGAGATTAGAAGAGTGTATCGTCTACGTATTTTATAAATATCATCTTCGTCCGCGAATGCTTGTTTTAAAATTTATTCCGAATATATATATTAAAGTGTAACGGTGACAATATACACCTTTCTTAATTGGTTATATATATATATATATAATATATAATATATTTATGTGCAATATTTTGATGTAGCGCTATAGATACGCGTAAGATATTAATATAGATATTTTTATTTATTACTTCATTTAGGATATACGAAAAAGCGTTCATCGGGGTAAGTATCCGTTTTTTCTTCAAGTAACATTAAAATGATAACCGGTTGTCTCGTTCGAATCTTTACATTAGTACGAGAATTATCCAACGCTGATCGTTCTTGCTTTCAGCGAATATTGACGATATAGAATAGCCCGAAATTTTAATCAAATTTTAGAATAAATTTATCATAATTGCTCACTAGCGAAGTAGTTTTAATCGGTAGACGCTTTATTATAGCTTGAAAATCGGTTAATTATCGGAAAAACGCAAAATTAACGGATTTACACGTCGAAATATTCTGTCTCTGAACCGACTTAATTTACCGTAAAGTATTTGGTTTTTTTTTTACGATGTAAAATTTTAAAATTTGTTCAAATTTGATTATATATTTTTTCGGAAGAATATTTTCAGGTTTAATACGTAAACTCCCTTAATCTTCTCGAAGCTACTCGCGATTTTATTTATATAAATCCTATTTTCAAAATGGACTACTACGAATAAAAATAGTATCCTAGATTTAATTTCGCGTTGATGTGAAATAATTTCGTCATATTATTTAAAACAACTTTCGGTTTTTCAGATAAACCGTCCGAAGGAATTTCCAGCGATATTATTAGTCTAAAGTTACATTTTAGTGGTATCGGTATCGGGTGTCAATATAGGCTTATAATTTTGCGCGCGTTATTTTATTCTTTATGTAAAACATTTCTAATTGAAAACGTAATATATTTAATCGCCCATCTGGTCTGGCTTAAAATTTCCACGCAGGTAATCGCGAATTTTGCGGCTGTCGTCAAAATACAATCTCAGTCAGATCTTGAGAACTATTAATATTTCAGGTCGAAATAAATCTCAATTCACGCATTTATTGGTCAATGTATATCGAACCTTTTTACTTAAAACAGTAGCACTGAGTAATAAATAGTGCGGGACTATCGGAGATAAATCCTATATACCAGCAACTTATATATAATTTGCACCGAGCGTTTTGTAATAAAAAGAAAATCTATTAAAATATTTCTTCACTTATATTAACCGAATATATATATATATATAGTACATATAGGACGCGTTATCTTTGCGTTGAACGACGCGATTCTATATATATATATACTCAACGCAGTAACGTAAAAAATATTTTAAACATTTCAAAAACGTATACCTAGTTTAAAAATAATTCCGAACTTGCATTTGTATTCTTAACTTTCAGTAAAAACGATTAAGGTTATTGCGGAAGATTCGAAACTTTTTATCGTTTCGGCGGAACAGTTACAGTGAAATATCAAAAGCTCAATCGTTACTCCAACTTTAATTTTTTTTTTTTGGTTTAAATATCTTTATTAGCGTATAAACTAGTGATAAACATTAACACACTAAGCGGCGAAAGATGTGTAGCTTTCAGCGATTTATATAAAGTAAAACTGGTTGACTAGCAGATACAAGGCGTCGTTTTCAGTGATTAACAGATTTCCTCATTTGGATGAAGACGGAGTCTTTTTGTGGTATAGCGAAGCGCCATATTTTGTTTCATCGATAAGTGACATTTCTAAATCCGAATGGATGTCTTCATTTCGCCGGTACGATTACGTAACAGATACGAACACTTGTTTTTTGTATCCGTCGGATAATTAACCTATTCGACATTTTCGTGCATCCCCACAATTGGATTCCATCTATATCCAAATTCGTCAAATTATTTGCACATATATGAACTCGGAATTTCGACCAAAACTAACCGATATATTTGCCGCAATTTACGAGTAATTTGTTATGTTTTCATCTTTATACGCGTTTTCTGAGGATATTGTTCTGAGGCTTACAGAACCGATACCATAATTCAGGCACAGAAATATTACACGCGACAATTGGTTCACTCCCTTTGTGCCTTGAACTATTGAAAAGATAATTCTGGTTAGAAGAAGAAGAAATATATATTTACAAAATGTATAAACTCGAATAATGAAAAATGTTAAGTACCTTTATCATTTATCAACTCTTACGAAGTTAATTAATTCTTCGTCGGAACTTTTTATTCCGAATAAACCGCTTAATAATTATCCGCATATGGCACTACCAACTTGTATCATGGTTCTCATCAAATTTAAAAATTATATTAGAAGATTGTACACATTAAGCATCGTTTCTCTAATCGTTCTCAAAATTTGAAAAACATGTTTAATTTTCTTAATAAAGCGTTAATTTAAAAATTACAATTTCAATTCAACTTTCTCTAAGCTTAAGCCTAATGATAGTCAATTTTGCATCTTGCTATCGAGTGAGAAAAATTCATTCAGCTGTTAAAAAATTGCTAAATGCCAATCTACTGCCCAATATTTTCCCTCTTGTTACCCCAAGTGAAGTCCTTAACAATATTAAAGCTATAAAAGTAAAAGGTTCGTCAGGGGATGACAATATTTAAGAAATTGCCGCTAAAAGCTATTATTAAACTTACAAATTTAATTAATGCTATCTTTAGATTCGGTTATTATCCAAACAGTTGAAAGATAGCCAAAATTATTGCTCTTCCCAAACCTGGAAAGGATGCCTCATGTGCAAATAACATACGTCCTATTAGTTTATTGAGCAATCTAAGCAAAATAGCGGAAAAAATTATACTATCCCGTTTAAGACTTCATGCAGATAACCAAAAAATCATTCCTAATACACAGTTTGGCTTTCGTCCAGGTTATTCCACCCCCCAGCAAGTAGCACGAATCACGGAGTTTATCACACATAATTTTTAATCGTAATAAACATAGGTTCTCCTGGATGTTGCGAAGGCTTTCGATACTACTTGGCATAAAGGTATTATTTATAAAATGATAAAATATCAGTTTCCTCGTTATGTAATCAACGTTATTAGCAGTTATTTAGCAAACAGACTATTTTACGTTACCATCAATGATTCAAGGTCTACTATGAAAATGTGCTCAGCGGGGGTCCCCCAAGGTAGTATTCTGGGTCCCTTTCTGTTTACTTTGTTTTTATCTAATTTCCCATACAGCTCTTTTCTGTACTTCTTATATACCTAAAGCAATTACTAATAAATTACAGTCAGGAATAAATTGTGTCTTTCGTTATTATAAAAAATGGCAAATTGATATTAATTGTGATAAAACGGAGGCTATATTTTTTACCCGCAGGCGTCCCACGTTACTTGCTGAAGTTAAGCTCAACTCTACCACTGTGAGTTGGTCAAAACATGTTCGATACCTCGGGGTAGTCTTGGATAACAGACTCAATTTTTCTGAACATGTCAGTCATACTACCTTGAAAGCTAGCAGGAGTATATCTGCCATATATCCATTAATCAACAGAAAATCATTTCTTAATGTAAATAATAAATTAATTCTGTATAAAACACTTATACGTCCCATAATGACGTACTGTTGTCCAGCTTGGAGTTTTATTTCAAATACAAAAACAAGTTACAAGTATTTCAAAATAGGTGTCTCAGATGTGTGCTAAATGTCCCTAGATACCACAAAATCGTTGATATGCATGCTACCTTAAACATGCCTTATATTAAGGACCATATATTAAATTTAACGCCTAAGTTCTGCGATGACTGCTTAGTCCACGATAATAGTTTAATTTCTACCATTGGTAATTACGATTCCAGGCAACTCCAATTTATGTATAGTAAATATAAACATAGGAGGCTCAAATGTAACGTTTTTGCGGTGCCTATTTTAGAAATTAATATTCCTTCTTTATTTATTTTTAATGTCAAACGTGTTTTTTTCTTTGTTTTATTATTACTATTTTAATTTTTTGTTTTTTGCTGTACAGTTTTTTTTCAATTATTTTTTGCTGTCATGATAAGTATAATTACTTATTTTATTTATTACCGGTCTTTGTATTATTTCTGATGTACGGCGAGCCATCCTGGGCGTTACGTAATTATTATTTAGAATTTTTGGTTTGTGTATACTCACTGTAAATTATGCTGAAATAGACGTTGTTATTGTTGTTGTTATATATATACTTTAACAGTTAACTTACTAATGTACAACGACATCTAATGTATATGTGATAAAAATTAAAATTTAAACTTTTAAACTTTTAAGTACAGGAAAAAATTTTAAAAAATGCAAGAAAACAATAAAAATAAATTATAATTATAACTTAAGTAAAAAGGGAAAACACGTAGTAAATAGGAAAATAATTCTTAAACGAGTAATCTATGTTTAATTCTGCGGTGTTTGTATTTAGAATATCGTACGATCAGACTCGACATGTCGTAATCGCCTATAGTGTTAATTAACGCGCTGTCGTGCATTATACAATTATGGTAAAATTTACTAGATAACTATATTTTGCAAATATATATATCATCTTCTAACTCTGGAACAATCTGGAAAAATAAATAACAAATTTTTACAAATAAAAGACAGATACATAACACAGACTTCTGTTGCTATAAGGATAAAATAAGAGCAGTGTCATATATTTAAAAAAAAAAAGTAAAAATGTTATACCGATATCTAGGTATGCATCCAAACTCCGCTGAAATAGATTCCGATACTAATAAGCTTGAAATAATTAGTTTTTATAATTGTACTAAAGGTGAAGAAGTAGATACTATAGACAACGTGTATGCAACCTATAAAGTGAGAACTAAACAATCGAGAATGGGCGGTTTTTTTGTAGATTATTAGACATTTTATTAATAAATTTTCGAGGCATTGTTCTGGCCAATAATACTGAAACTAAAATTGTAAGAAGAATTTTTTTTTAAGAAATTGGGGTAAATTTAGTAAAACCCACCCTAGGTACCTACGATTATACGTCAGAATACAGCGGATATATCTGGTACGGCCAATAAAAAAAAAAAAACAGTTTTAGCAATTTTTTTTACTTTTCCGACTAAATTTAGCTAATAATAGCTATTTAGCAATTTTACGTATTTCGTGCATGTAGCCTGAATAGCAGCCTACCCAGAGGCACGTGCTAAAAAGTTGTATTAGAACTTTTGTCTTATACTAGACCAAACAGCTCCGTTCTATGAAGCCGTCGGATTTCTCGCCAGTTGTCCAACAACCCGATGGCCATATTATTTGGATGCATTTCCAATCGGAAAGCATACTTCTTTGCGTCATCGGATATTACTTCCTGAACTGACTTTACTCTGAGGTCTTCGTGAAGCATGAAGTTACATATGTACCCTGGTGCATTTACTACCATCCTGTGAGGATTTTATTCTGCATACGTTGAATGATTGCTATGTTGCTCTAATGGGCAACCGTAACGCCAAATGCTGCGGATATCTTTTGGATCTATTGGAAGATAGAAAGCAGGCCGCATATAAGCCGCCTCTTTAGCTGCTGTGTCTGCTAGATCGTTCTCAGCAATACCAGTGTGACTTTGAACCCATATAAATAATGGTTGTGGGGAAATACCGGTAGATAGGATTCCGATTATTTGGCTATTGGATGTTGATTTTTGCGCTTATAATTACTGATGCTCGTAATTGTTGTAAGAGAGTCGGTGGCAATATTGAGTGCAATTCCTCTCCGCTTAATGTTTTTAAAAAACTAGAACCATGGAAATCTAGAGACGGCTGCAATTGACAGTATCTGGTAAGAGGTTACCGCTGTATACACTCCACATACGTGTGTTCCCAGAGTTTCTTATGTTCCGACTGCATAAAATGTACGATATCAAGTGATGAAACTGAAGAGAATACCACACCACTAGAAGAGCCACCTCCAGCTAATGAATCTACAATTTCATTGCTAGGAACACCTCGATGTCCCGGTACCCACAAGAAAGACACAATTATACACGAGTTTTCAAGATGGTAAAGTTTCAACCTGATCAATGAAACCAGTATATTTGACGCCTTCCCTTTAGCCTTCAAAATGCTTTGTGAGTCGTTGATAATAAGATAATTACCCGGAAGCTTCCTATCAATTAAGAAAGATGAGGAAATAAATACTGCCACACATTCAGCGCAAAATGCGGAACTAAGATTAGATAATTTGTGTGCCCTGCTAATATTAAGACATGACATGTAAACTGCTGCTCCAGTTCCTTGAGATGACTTCGATCCATCTGTATAAATAAGGGTGTGCGTACGAAAATTTTCAGTGATAATATTATTGAATGTAGCCCGTATAATCCGGTAGATGATCTTGAAGGTATGATGAAGATCCCCACAACTGTAGTAACTGAATTAGCTAAAATAGATATCAAAGGTAAAAAACCAAAACGACCAAAGATTGAAGAATATGCGGCGCACTTAAATTTAAATAGAGAAGAAATTGATAAAATACACACACAGATTAATGCATCTGAAGAAGCTTAAACCCCCAATATGTGTCCCATTACTAGAAATGAATTCATAAAAATGCTACAAAATCTAAAAGCCAATAAAGATAAAATCGAACTTACAAAAAAGTACACAGACGACATACAAGGAATTATATATACGACAGAAGAAATTCAACCTTACCTAAATAAATATTTTCGTATTTTTCCGGATACAAATAAATGCCATTTGCTACTTAATTAATTCTACAGATTAATATCTAGTTTTTCGATTCATTCTTTTGCTTGATCAGTTATCTCCGCGATCTCTCTCCAACCGAATGACTGTTTGGTCTTTACCTCCGCAGTCGCATGTTGTATCGTTCTTCATCATCTGTGCAACATTTTTTTCCATGTTCCGTCCTAATGCGGTTTAGTGTAGTCTACAAATTTCTTGGTACATCAAATCCTGATGGTTCGAGGCTTGGGTTTTTGATGAGTTTACGTTTGTCTGGATTGTCATCAAACCAACTGTGTGTCCAGCCTTATTAGTCGAGCCGAGAATTTATACGCCGGTTTTCTTGACTTGATTCGCTCTGCTACGTTTATGTCTAGATGTGTAGTAAGGGCTTCGTTGTTACTACATTTCATCCATTCTTTTACTGCAGCAGACAACATTCCCGCATTATGGAAGGAGGCCACGATTATACCGATCTTAAAACCCAATAAAAGCCGAGCCAGTAGCTACCGTTCAATATCGTTAACGTGCTCTCTCGCTGTGCAAAATATATTATTGCAAAGCGAATAATGTGGATTGTATTTTATCGATTGCGTTACGTTGGAAATATAAAAGTTCATCGTAGTTTTGCGAGACGTTCGCAAACAGACACGGCATGAAGATTCCCAATATTATTGTCATTTATTGCTTGTACAATAATTATGTACCGGCCTTTACGAATATCGGGAACAAAAAGTTGTGATGTCTCCATTCTTAGGTGCATTACCATTATCAGAGATGAAAAGTTGTGGTTTGTTCGAGAGAGCGGTCATTATAAACATTATTATAATTATTATTATCACTAAAACAACACGATTATTATTATTATTATTACTATTTATTAATGTTATTTTCACTGTTGATATTATTGTTATTATTATCATTATTAGGGGTATTTTTTTATATAATAGTTAAGATTATTAGTAGTGTAAATATTGTCCGACATAACGTTAAAAGATCTGATATCGCTATTGTCAGTAGAGACGGAATAATTAATGACGACTGGATGGGTGGGAAAGCTCCACCCGGGCTGGCTTCATTCAAATCTGAGAAAACACCAGTAGTCTCTGATAAACGTCGAAATGTAAGAAAACAAAAAAAAATGAGAACTGATAAAGGTAAGACTCAAAAAAAAATTAACGAACGCGCGAGATAAAAGTCGACACGTTAACGTACGAACGAATATAAATTGGAATGTGTTAATTTGTTGTTGTACAAAGATTATATCGAAAAGTAAGAACAATCAAATGACGTAATTATAAGCCAAAAAAATATAACACCGTTTAATCACTAAAAGTTTTCTATCGCGAAGCTTTTCGACAGTTACGTCATTTTCAAGCACTGAAAATAAATATTACATCTTTTTTTTTTGTTTGGTTTATATAATTAACCGATATATTCAACATTAAATGACGTAATACCTAGGATATATAATATGGAATATATTTATAAGTATATCATCATGTAAAGAAAAGAAATATAATTATTGTTCAGAATCACTACTAATAGAACTAACATAACGTTCGAACTTATTAATTCTTTTCACGATATCGTTCTTACACACAAGTAAACATTTTACAAAGGGCAGATCGTCTTCGTAATATCTTCCCCACAACCATAAATTTCACATTTCACTTTTTTTGTTTGCAATGGGTATAGACAATTTTCAGTCAGATGAATCGGATAAATCAATATTTTTGCATTCGAATTCAAATATTCCAATACTTCTGGTCTTCATTTCTAAATTTGTTTTATTTACTGGATGATATCCTAAATATAAATGAAAAAAACATTATGACCGAGTATGAATTACACATCGTGTAAACTTACTTACACGTGTTTTCATTAATCTAATTATTATGATAAAAAAAAAAAAAGAAAGAAAAACTATATTCTAATAAAAAAATTATCATTTAGTAATCGAAATATATTTACCAAAATGCTTACATAACTGGTCGCGAGTTGCATTTTGTGCAACAGGTTGGATTTTGAAACAAATGAATCACTATTTAATCAGACAACTGAGTATTTCAAAAGTACCACCACGGTGACAGGTTACATAGAAGGTTATTTCGCTTGACGCGCATAGAGCGGTAATGTAATTCACCTAGTTAAGGGTAAAACATTATTCGCCGATAAATCTGATTTAAATCTGATTTCAACTTTTCAGATACTCGGATTTTCATCCTCGTGTTAATGCTCGAGAAGCATTAGTGACAATAAACAATTTATTACGAGGAAACAATTCCATCTGTCTTAAACTGTTAAAGAATGCAATGAAAAACAATGTGCCCGACTGCTAACAAGGTAATCTGCAAGACAGTCGTAATTTGGAAAATATTAGAGAATAAATCTATATCATCTTGTGATAGTTTATTTTTATTTAACCATGTGATCAATTATATTTATCCTACAGCTATGAAAACATGATTTCAAACGATATATTTCCTTTCTTCGCAGAAATGAATTCGTTTGTTTCTTTCACTGCAATTCTAATTTTCCTGCTACTCCTTGCATTTCCCCTTTTTGCTGTCTGCTATTACATATATTAATTTCCTGCAAAGAAGAAAAAGAAGAAATTTATTTATTGACATAAATTCATTAAAAGTACAAAAGTACAAAAGAATAAGAATTACACGTACCGGAGTTATAATAATATCCTTACCGATAATAAACTAAATTCTTTATACGTAATATATCTTATAGTATATTTACTTGATTACAAATATGTAAATATATAAAACGCTTGAAAAAAAAAACCCACTCCATAAAACGCTTTGTATCACATTAAGCATACAAAAAGGAATATTATTCGATATAATAACAATTATAAAGATATACAATATAATACACATTTACTTACCTATATATATATATATATATATATATATATATATATATATATATATACACATGTATATAAATATATACACAGATACACTAAATATTAATCATTTACAGTAAATTATGTTTAAGGCGTCTATGCTTATACTTTGTGTACATAAACTGTAGCTGCCTGGAATCGTAATTTCCGATCATTGAGATGTACTGATTTTCATGCAATACACAATTATCGCAGAACTTACGAGTTATGTAAGAATATAATCCCGAATAAAGGGTATATTTAATATCTCGTGCATATCCACTATTCTGGCATACCTTGGGGCACTTAATACGCATCTTAAACACCTATTTTGTACTAATTGCCATTTATTAAAGCTCGCCTTCGAGATAGAAGACCAGGCGGGACAGGCATAAGTCATCGCAGGACGAATAACCCTTTTATAAATGATGAGCTTATTATTAACGTTAAGGTACGATTTACGATTAAATAACGCATACACTGTACTTACTGCTTTATTTGTTTTTAGAGCTGCGTAATTTACATGCGCCGAGAAGGTTAATCGTTTATCTAATAAAACTCCCAAATAACGTGTATACTATCCGACCAATGTATAACTTTATCATCTACTAGAAGTTCAGATGGCAAAATTGGTCGACGACGTGTGAAAAAGATGGTCTCAGTTTTTAATGCGTTTATTTCGGTTTGCCATTTGCGATAATACTTTAAAACGCGACGTACACCGTTTTCTAATTGATTTTTAATAGCAGTTGGTTTGTAAGAGCTGCAAAATATTGCTCTATCATCAGCGTATAAAGCAACTTGCGTATTTGTCAATTTTGGGAAATCATAGAGAAACAATGTGAATAAAAACGGACCTAAAATACTACCTTGTGGAACACCCGCGGCACAAGTTTTCATTGTCGATTTCGAAACATCTACCATTACATAAAATGTTCTATTGCTTAAATAACTATGAATTAAAAATACCAAATAAGTAGGAAATTTACACTGTATCATTTTATACGTGATACCTTTACACCAAGTTGTGTCGAATGCTTTAGCAACATCAAGCAAAACTGAACCAGTGTGTTTATTACAATTAAAATTATGGCTGACAAATTCTATTATTGTAGATACTTGTTGCGTAGTAGAACATCTTGGACGAAACCCAAACTGAATGTCAATAGTCTGTATTGTTCAGAGTGATAATGTAATCTAGACAAAATAATTTTTTCCGCGATTTTGCTCAAATTACTTAATAAGCTTATAGGGCGAATGTTGCTAGTTATGGAAGCATCTTTACCAGGTTTAGGGAGAGTGATAATTTTTGCTACTTTCCATTTTGAAGGATAATGCCCACATTTAAACATTGCGTTCAATAAATTCGAAAATTTGACTACTGCTTTCAGTAGAAGATTTTTTATGACGATAGTGGAGATATTGTCAATGCCAACAGAATTTTTAGATTTGATGGCTTTTATAGCGGCAGAGACTTACTTAGAACTGACATAATCGACAATACAAGTATGTATTTTTATTTTCTTTCAGATATTTTTTGACAGGGCCATTTGAACTCTGTTTACCTGATAACTGGAAGACATATTGCTATTACGTGTATGAGCTTTGCAGTATTCAGAAGCAAAAAGTTCAGCTTTCCCTACATTACTATACACATAACTATTTAAGTGTGAGTCACGAAGAGGTGGGAGAAATGTATATTGCCTTGTATATTGTTTGCAGATTTTCCACAAATTGTTGTCTTTTAGTGAAAGCTTTGAGAGAAGTGAATTAAATTTATCATTTTTATTTTTGTTTAACAGGTAACGTACTAGTTTATTAAGAAAAGTTAACATTCTTTTAATAACTGACGATGGGTTTAAGTATCTATTTTTCACGTATAATCTTCGAACTCGATTTTTAAGTTTAATAATACCTACAACATAAGTCAGAATAACATTGTGTGGAAAGTTATACACAGGTTTTTTGGGTATAAAATGTTCGGCAGAAACACTAATCAAATTTGTGTATGCAGACAAATGTCTTTCAATGTCTAGAAATCTTCATCATCATAGCATCTCCTGTTCAGCAGGTTGCACATCGCCTATATACGTCGGCATCTGGCTGATTCAATTAATTTGACAAAATCGTTTATTCCTGTATTGGTTAATTCCATTCTTTTTCTTCCTCTAATCGGCTTTCCTCGAATTTTACCCTGTACTGCTAGAGTCCTTCTTCCCTGATTTTGCGAGCCATATATTTAATTTTTTTGTTTTTTATCTCATCCATTATTTGGAACTTGTTGATCTTACATCTATTCAGCACTTCTCGGTTAATTACTTTGTCCGTCCCCGGAATTTTCAGCATGCGTCTATATGTCCACATTTCAACGGCATAAATTTTTCTTTCGCATTCTGCATTTATTGTCCCGGTTTCCGCTGAATAAAGCAGCACCCACCAGACATAACAATGTATAGTATCCGTTTCCTCGTTTCTAAGTCTATTTTACTGCTTCTTAGTATTTTTTCAAGATTTCCAAACGCTTGTCTGGCCATCGTTATTCTGAAAATTATTTCTTTATTTGTGTTCAGAACGCCTAAATATTTATATTGTTCCACATTTTGTAATTGTTGTCCATCTATTTTCAGTTTTATTTCTCTAGATTTATGTCTGCTGAATTTCATTATTTTCGTTTTGTTTATATTTATTTTCATATTGTACTTTCGTCCTTCTCGATTTATGATATCTAGCATTTTTTGCATGTGCTTCTCCGTTTCAGCTCAGTACTTTATCATCTGCGTAAGAAATATTATTTATTATAAAACCCATTGCATTTATTTCTGGTGATTTAACAATTTCTTCTACATATGCATTAAATAATCTAGAAGACAAAGGACATCCTTGTCTAACACCCTTTTTTATATTGCAATGTTTTTCAGAATATTCACTTCCTATTTTTAAATTTAATTTTTGTTCCCAATACAACTCTTTTATTATTTGGATATCTCTGCTATCGATATCGTATTTTTGCAATATTTTAATTAATTCTGCACAATCTACTCTATCGCGTAGTCTATAAAACATACTGCTTTATTTTTTTTTTTATTAATGCATTTATTTTTTTCTTAAGATATTAGTGAATAAGATCTTACATTTTATCAAATTTTCATATATTTTTCCGAATGCATTTAGTAAGCAGATTGGCCTATAGGAACTGATGTTGTTCGGGTCTTTATTTGGTTTTTGTAACAGAATTACTTTCGATAGATTCCATGAATTTGGAAAGTAAGCTAGAGAGTACACTGGTACATTGTTAATAATAAATCGTGGAAATATTTGTGTATAAATTTTATTTGTTTGATATTTTATCGGGACCTGAAGCTTTATTATTTTTTAGACTAATTACTATTTTGTTTAACTTATCCGAATCTATCTGATGCGATATTAATTCATTCGGTTTTGGAATTTTGGGAGAGTAATTTTGAAAGAGCTTACGTGTATCTTTCTGTTCAGTGCTGTCTGAGCAATCACTTGGGAATAGAGCAACCAAACAATAATTTAGATTTTTATATGTATCTATTTACTGGGTTCCATTCTCTTTCTTTAGCAATGGTATGGCATTCGGTTTTTTTTAATTTATCGAAGGTGATTTTGTAGCTAAGGCCCCACGGTTTTACACGTTCTGTGCAGAAATTTTCCCATGCGATCTTTTTGGGGTGTTTAATCTTATTTTTCAAAATATATTTACATTGTTTATATATTTCTTTTCAATCGAAATCGAAAAGAAAACATACTAGTAGTTCTCTATTTATGGAACCCGTAGAATAGGCAGACCACTGATACGTTGGGTTGACGATATAAATGAAGTCTGAAAAGATTTGGCAAGTAAAGTGGCTGACAGGGAAACATGGAAGGAACTTCGAGAGAGTTTCATCCGGCAGGTGGATTGAAAATAGCTGATGAAGAAGAAGAGGACAAAAAAAAAAAAAAACTCTAAATTATCGCGAAATAATAATTTTCTCCTATCGGACTTAAACTAAAACGCAATTGGGCACGGCCATACGTACAAAATAATTCGTGCATATTATAAGGTCGTAGTCGTAAATTATAATTATCGTTCTATTGTTACGTAGATTTCATTTCCATCGAAATTTTCTAGATACCTCCGCGATGTAAAATTGAAATTTCTATAACGGCTGTTTTTAATAATAAATTAATCGTATCCTTTTATTCGGAGCTATTTCAATTTAATCGTTTATTTTTAACAAAAACCAAACTGCAACTTTGTTTAATATCGAAATTGGCGCGTTTTAAAATATGTTCGCCATCTGTTAAAAGCGGTTACCAATTAAAAATACGAACGAAAAAAAAGTCGTTGAATTGGGAAAATTTAAAAATCATTAAACGATGGAATGATTAATTTCGAAAACTAACACGTAAACAATGTGATTTATGACCTAGTCGTCGAATGTGTTCGATGATTCGCTATAATATTTTATATGACAGTATCGTCAGAATTCTACTTCGGTATATTTTTAAATTATGTTCAGCATCAGGTGTTGCATCTGCTTTTTGGCTTTATTGCTGATCGCCGGTAAATGTACATTGCCGTTTTCTTACATTATATATATTTATTTTAATATATGGGAATTAGTGTGATTCCACCCGGGGTGAACGATATGTCTTATTACATATTTATACTACAGGCTGATATGTAATTGAATACGATCATGTATACGCTTCTTGACACGCATGCTGAAACACGCCCCTTATATTAAGGACCATATCTTAAATTTAACGCGTAAGCTTAGTCCACGATACTCGTTTACTTTCCACCATCGGTAATTACGATTAACTCCAATTTATGTCTATAGTATAAACATAGGGGCTCAAACATAAAACATAACCTGTTGTAACGTTATATGGCGATTATTTTAGACATTAATGTTCCTTTTTTATTTATTTAATGCCTAACGTGTTTCTTCTTTTGTTTTATTATTACTGTCTTAACTTTTTACTGTACAGTTTTTTTTTCAATTATTTTTTGCTGTCATTATAAGAATGAGTATAATTACTTTTTTTTATTTATTACGGGTCTTTGTATTATTTCTGATGTACGGCGAGCCATCCTGGGCGTTACGTAATTATTATTTAAAATTTTTGGTTTTGTGAGTACTCGCTATAAATTATGTTGAAATATACGTTGTTGTTGTCGTATACGCTACTGTTCTGCGAGCTGAGCAAGCATCTGAGTTTAGTTGGGAGGCGGATTCTTTTACTTAAAATACGTTACACGAATTTTTGATCGATACATTCTATAATGACTGCAACTGAAAAATAAGTGGTTTTCCTCGGCCATCTGGTCTCCGTCGCAAGGATGGGTAGGTCGAATAGAACGGATGTAATGTTGATGTTAAGCCTTAGGCGACGTATAATCGAAGTAATCTCTTCCAATAACGCTGGAAGATTATTTTCCAGAAAGTGTAGTAAACGGGGAACTATATGGCGGTGCGGGGTAACACAACAGGTCCAAATAACTGACTACCTATCAAACCACACCGCACACATTTGTGTCCGGTAACGAATTGAATGTTATTCTCGTCGCAAGTGCGAAACAATCGATAAGGGGATGTTTCCCGATATTTAGGATTTGCTTGGTTTATTGCGATTTCTTTTGTACGTACGTGCACAAACTGAAGACACTGTACCGTTTTAGACAGCTAATGAAATGGGGAACTTTTTTTTCTATAGCTTGCGTATCAAGTGTCGTATAGATTTTTTGAATAATAATAACAGTTTGAGTAGGAACAAAAAGTAAAAAATTAATTTATCACTACGCTATTTAAATAGTTCTATTTCGAGGATTACGATAATTTCGGGTTTTCCCATGTGTTAAGCGGGTAATTAGCTTTTAAAAAAACATCAGTCGATTGTTCTGAATGAAGTATTTTGTCGGCTGCAATTATCTTTCATCAAAAGTCTGGAATTTTCGAAAAATTCTTAAAATTATTATCATTCAGTAACCGTTTCTAATCATTATCTTATGTGATCGTATATTGCAATTTGTCTATACTACCACCTGCTAAAATATTTCCCTTTCCTCCTGAAACACTGTAACCACCAAAAACCCAACGCTGTGGGAATATTACACCAACCTGATTTTTTCGTTTTTGAAGCAGGATTCATCGATTTCAACAGTGAGATTTGGACCGCCGATCACTATTTGATTCTTTAGTAACGAATCAGCACAAACTTCATGTAAATATCTTTTCCCGTCTGTAATAGCTTCTGAAGCCGTATTTAACTTTGACACAATTTCGTTCTAGTATATTTTTCTGCCCACGATTTTTATAAATAGAACCACTTTTTCCAGTGATTAGACCTTCTAACCACGTTCCGACTCGTAAACCTACTTCCTAACGGCATTCACGTATCATACAACGCCAGCGGTCACTCTTATCGGATAACGATCGAAACATTTCGTGTCCGGAAGGGCATAATCGTCGAAGATGAAGAATTTCATGATCGCGTAAAAATTGAACAATATATATGTGTATATGTATGTCTGCGTGTAGTGCGTAATGTAATAAAATGATTTTATTACGTTATGATTGTGTTACAATTTTCGAAAAATTTTAAAAATCGTGTATATATACCCACGTAATCGTTTTATCGTTCGAATTTCAGATTTATCGGTGGACGCCGCGAATCTATTAAGAAAGAATTCTTCGAAGAACAGAGGAGGTGACATATTATATTTAAAAATTTTTATCTTAGACGATCTCGCAATGTTCAATCAAAAATTTTATTTAGACATCGGACGAACTTATAATTTATCGAATTGTTTTCTACGAAATTCGGGAATTTCGCCCGCCCGAACTATTTATTATTTGGCAAGCTAACTGAGATATCACCCTGCTCGTTGCTCATCATGAGACAGAGTGGAAGTTTTCATTAAAAAAAAAAAAAACTCTTTTTAATAATATCGAGAGTGAAAAAAAAAAAAAAAGTAATTTTGTTTCGCAAGTTGCGCTGTTTTAATATATATATATATATATAATAACTAATATTAAAATTTTCGATCGATACCGCTTTACTATGTTTATACAGTTCATTATCTAGGCAGAACATCAACTGACTGAGCTATCGAAGATACCTCTATACACCTTTGAGCGACCCCGCTGTTTATCAGGCGATATAAAATCGAATGTTAGAGGAGCTGCTTCCGCTTCTGGGCGGTCTATATTTTTCACATTATTTTTTCATTTTTCTGGGGGTGTTTTCCAAATTTGACCTAGGTTAAGATTCGAAATATCATTTAGATGAAAAATTAATTTGATGTTTACTAATTTCATGAGTTTCTCGTGTCAACCTTGCGTGATATTTATCCGCTCTAGTCAAAATAAACACGTCATTGAACTCGATGACAGGACCTGATTTAAATATACGAACGACCTATGGCGAACTTTTTAGTGCTAAGGTATTTTACATCAGCTATGTGCTGTTCGATACAAACATTTTCTGTTTGACCGATATAACGTTTTCCACATGAACACAGAATATGATACACACCTGCAACTTGTATCCACGGTCAGTCGACTTCTAATCATAAATCTTATTATAATTTAATTATCTATAGGTCAATTAAAATTATGTAGGAAGTTTAAAAAAATAATTAAAATATTGGGTTACGATTAACACGACGGAAGATAGAAGTTATGAAATTCGAGTGTTTATATAAATTGAATTCTAGAAATTTTGATAAATTTATATATATATATATATATATATATATATATATGTATATATGAGAAACAGGCAGACAATTAGAAATATTTATGCGATAATAATAATGTTTACTCGCTGCATTTAATTCCTACGGAAGTACAGAAAATTATCTGTCTCGTTATATTTTCAAAAATTGATTATAAAAAAGTTAATCCGCATTTAACGAACTTAAGTTTATAAAATTAATAACGAAATTTATCGTTATTTAAATTGTATATATTACATATTAACGTAGTATATTTACATACATATACATATACATATATATATATATAAACAGACTAAATTTTTCCGAATATGTCAATTATGCTATCGTTAAAGTTGACAAAAGCATACCTGCCATGTATCAGTTAATTAACGGCAAATCATTTAAATTAATTCTGTATAAAACACTTATAATCACGTACCGTTGTCCAGCTTGGAGTTTTGTTTCAAATACCAATTTTACCAAATTACAATTATTACTAAACAGGCATCTCACAGATGTCTACTAAATGTCCCTAAATACTGCAGAATAGTTGACACGCATACTAATGCCTTTTATTAAGGATAATATGCTACATTTAACGTGTAAATTCTGCGACGACCGCTTAGTCCGTGATAATCATCTCATCTCTACCATAGGTAATTACGATTCTAGGCAACTTCAATTTATGTTTGGTAAATACAAACATAGAAGGCTCAAACATAATAACCTTTTCTGACGTTATATGTGGCACTTATTTTACGAATTAACGCAACAAAATAAATGTTAATCACTATAAAATTTATTTTATTTGCAATGCTTTTCGACTATGACGTCATTTTTAAGTTGTAACGTTTTTGTGATGCTTTTAAAAAGCCGAAAAGCTTTGCAAATAGAATAAATTTTACAGTGATTAACGCTGTTTTTATTTTGTTTCGTTAATTCGTAAAATTATTATAATTTTTTATTTTTCGCTGCGCAGTTATTATTTTTATATTACATTATAAGTATAAATATGTTTCTTTTATATATTACGCGTCTTTGCATTAATTCTGTTGTATGGTGAGCCAATGCTGGTTGCGTAATTATTATTTAAAACGTTTTTGTTTTTATTATTTTCCGTAAATTATGTTGAAATATACGCGCTGTTGTATATATATATATATATATATATATATATATATATATATATATATATATATATATATATATATATATATACATATATATATATATTGTCTTTGTTTTAGGTAATCGTCAGCCAACACATCATAAGGGTATTAATCATTTTTTATATATCGCTATAATCATTTTTTAATAATTCAATACCGAACACGATTATAGATTTATTCGGTATGAACGTGCGTTTCCCTTTTGAACTCCCTATTACTTTTTGAATTCCAACTAAAATAGTTTAATCGTTTCAACGGCTCGAGTGGATCAGTCTTGGAGCCTGTTTTGTATCTAATTCACTCACGAGATATTCCAAAGAGACGCCGGAAGTAGCCGAGTAACGCGCACTAAATAGCCTACTTTTATCATGGTACAATTCGAATAGGATAGCGAAGAGTCGAAAAAGTACGTTTCGTAGCTAGGAGCGACGCCTGTCTTTACAAGATATTAAAATCGGGAGTTGGTTAGATCGATAGTTGTATTGAAAGAGTACATTACTAAGAAAAGTAAACAGCTAAAATTAGCGCTTAGTAAAATGTATTGACTTCTGAATAATCTTTACGGTAGTAGAAATTATTATAACACTAAGATCGAATCTCCCTGGACGAACGATTCATACGACTTCCGTCTACCTAATGAAAAATTATACAACGCGTCCAATCGAACCGTATACGTTCGTAACGATAACACATGAAAAAACTGTAATTCAGTAACAAGGCAGATTCTACTTTAATAATTAAAATATATATATATATTAAATATAGCAACGTAACATTCTCGTTAATCTATCAGATAGCGTTGAATAATTCAACACGCTATTAAGTGCACGTTACGATATTTACGTGGTAATAGTTTATTGGATTCTTAGATCAGATTGCGTTCGGAATATGTAAAGAATATATAGTAGACACGAAGAAAAACGAAGTATCTTAGCTAGATTGCGTAACCAACGTAATTAATAGATACAATCTTCGAACGTAAACCGAGTTGATTCGGACAAAACGACATTTTACAACCGCTACCACTATCGAATGCAAATAGGCGTATCGTGAAAATGACCGAATTCGGTCAACTGCGAAGTGCAGATAAAGACAGTTACTAGGAAATATTGAAGAAGCCGCCTTCGCAGTGCAATGAAATGATATTGGCGTATATATTATATATATATATATATATATATATATATATATATATATATATATATGTATATATATATATATATATTTATATATGTATATATTTATATATGTATATATACATGTGTATATATATATATATATATACTTGTTAAACAATGCGTTAACGTATTTGAAACGTAGATATGACGAGAATGTTGTGTGTATCGCGGATTGAAAGTAAAACAACTCTCTCAATAAAGAATTAGATGAACCGATAGAATTACATAAATTGTATAAGAGGAGAAAACCAAAAATATTACCGCTTGGTCTTGTTGAAAAAAAATGAGGTATTTGTGATGACCTGCTGTAGAGAATATCAATGGAACCGATGATTTAATGTTAAAACTATTGCGCATAGAACGCATTTATTCTCTTAAGTGAACTTTAAATTCTTTAGACACGTTGTTAGATATGTAAGAAAAATCTTCAAAAATCAAATAATACTGGTATATAGACTGATTTTGATTTTAATAGAGATTAGCAACCGCATAAGAACAATCATTTTATTTCGAATAAATTAACGAGATAATTAAATGTAGAAAATTGAGATAAAAACCCGAAAACTTATATATACATATAACACAAAGATACATACATATAGACATAAATGAACAAAGACAATTTAACGAAAACGAACGTCAATTTAGAAACACGTCTTAACTCGTACTCAGATGAAAAACCTTAAGACATCGAACCCGGCGTTTGGCAATTGAGAACAATTTCAAACACACGTAATAAGGTGAAACGGATGAGAAAAAATTCTCATACATAGAATAGTTGATGGAAGACGAGGATAACAGACTATTAGATTGCGGCAAAGCTGTGACGAAGCTACACTAAAATTACCGGGAAAACCATGGTGAACGGAGGAAAATAGCAGGGGTATAATCTTCAAGCCACTGGTTTACAATGGTTGGTCTCAAAGTTTGTCAACGAGCAGCACGACTGATGATGATTCAGTTGATGCAAGAGGAACACTACTAATCAAAACCGGAATCTATGGAGAGCACTCGCAGGTCATCATAACCGTCTGAATGGACTCGATACAAAATTAAATTTTCAATTTTATCGTGAAATCCTAAAAAAGAATCATTAAATTAGTAATTGCAAATATCTAACGATCTGGTCTTCGAAAATGATAACGTTACGAAATTATTCTCGTTTCGTCTAACGCGTCGTCGTTTTGATTTAAATTCGAATTTAATTGTTAACGAAATTTTAAATTTATTTTTTTATACAGATGACGCAATAGAGAACGCATGTAAGTAAATCGATATTATCATCTACACTTGTGACAGCGTAAGAAAGATACGAAAAGGTAGTATATATATTCACGCACATTTACGTATAATGAGTACGTATGCATATACACATAGAGTGACCCGGAGAAGACGGATGGCTTTGTTTTTTGAACAGCGAACTTTCGACAGACAGCTTCTGCAACGGATAGAAAACGTCCTGGACAAAAAAAAAAAAAAAAAAAAAAAAAGGAAAAAAAACAACATCCATCGAGCATCGATCATTAAACATGTCGATAGAGTCTGTTCGCCGTATATGACTGGAAGACTTGAAATTTCACGCTTATAAACTGGTAATAACTCAGGAAGTAAACAATACCGACTGTGTACAACGAAAATTTCTTTGTTGAAACGATGCTGAAAGAAATCGAAGACGAACAGACAGATTTAAACAATCATTCGATAAGAGACGAAGCTCATTTTCAGCTATTCGGATTCATAAACAAACAGAACTGCCGCTACTGATCCGAATCTAATCTGAATTCAAACGAACAGAAGCCGTCACGCAGCGAGCGAGTGACCGTCTTTGATGTATGGCGAAGTTGGGAGGGACCATTTGAACGATGTTGTTTTCTACTAATCTTTCGTTTTCCCTTTTTTTAAATAAAGTTTCATTCAAAAATTTAGGTCGAGCGGTTTTTGATTTATTCAACAAAACCGTCCGTCTTCTTTGAATCACATATAATTGAATACTTGTTAAGCGCGTTCACACAGAAGAAAAATTATATATATATATATATATATATATATATATATATATATATGATTAATAATTAATTGCGGAGTAATGTACAGTCTATTCGACGTAGTTCGATGAACATTTCAGTCATGAATTATCGATTTGTTTTTTTTTGCAGGAAATTACACATTTTAGTTTTTGACATAATTTATAAAAAATAGCTCGAACAGGCGAAAATATAAATACTTCTAATTTGTTCCTTAAAGAAAATAGTCTGTCTAGTGGGTGCATTAACTAGGCAGTTGTAAAATATGTAAAGTTATTTATGTTTAAGATGATTAGTGCGGAAATCGTTAAATACTTTAACGTAACGATTTTCTGTCGACACATTTAGACTACTACTTTCTGATATGTCCACTAAATTTAGTTTGACACTCTGTTAAAATCTAGTCGCTGTATTGGTTTTTCGCGTAATTTTTACTTCAGTCCAATTGAACATCGTCTGTGGTTGAATCTGTGTTCGGAAGCCTTAAATGTGTCAATCCCGTTCGGACGACTAAGACACATCACAGCGTCACGGCAAGCCTGGAAAATAGTAATAACACCGTAAATGCTTAATCGGTGAACGAAACCATTCTGAAGGGTCTAGAAATGAAATTACCTCGTAAGGAGCGGCGAATTGTTTATTATTAATTATTAACATTTATTGTTTATGCACTTTTCCTTTTTACTTTACACTCCTCGGTTATCTTTTCTTCCAGGCTATTTATTGTTATTTACCGTTTAGTTCCATAAATCTGTAATTTTTTTTCTGTATTCGTTGTTGTTTCTATTAGAAATTGTTCTCCACTACCTTTTCATTCATCGTCTATCCATGAATTGCAACAAAGGCTAAAGTCACAAAAAATTGGTATAAAAGGTTAGGTTAGTGGATTTGAGATAATCGAATAATTTATTTAACCGAGGAGTTCTTTCAAAGTACACGGATGGAACAACGTGGAGAGAATGTGATTATATTTACAGCAGTCTAATAGAATTTTCTCTGCAGGAATGAATTAACCGGTGCTTGGCTGTTGCGCGGTCGACATAGTGCTACTTATTATTTATTATTATGTTTTAAAATAATTTTATTGCAAAAGCGGATATTAATTCTGACGAAGAATTAATTTTAAAAAGTATATTACAAATTTAATTAATTTTTATATTAAACCAAAAAAAAAAAGAGCTTTACCGGATATTTTCATATTATCAGATTATTTTATAAATAACTGTTATTTTATTTTGCTATTTTTTATAATTATACATCTAAAGCAAGCGGTTTTTTACATTTAAAAAAAAATATATTTTTATAAGTATATATTATGGCGATCTAAGACGATGGGGGTACCGTGGGAAATATCAAATAAAATAAATATAATAGGAAAAAATGTCGTAATAGTTAATTTAAAATAACATATGAATGTATTATAAAGGTATTACCATCGTAAGAGTTTTAGATCGTCAAAACTGATAAGGTTACATCGGAAAGTCAGAATAATAAGGAAAATAAACAGTAAACATGGGAAATAAACATAATTTACCTTATAATAAACAATGTCTGATCCATTAAGGGAAAAACCGGGGAATAACGGCTAGTAGAGCCAGCAACCGGTGATCGCGTGTTGGTGTGTGTGTGTGGAGAAATTGGGTTAGATAGATATGGTAGTTTAGAAAGACAGTAGTCTGATTTGTAACTTCGTATCGCGTTGGTCGATTATTATTATAGTACGATTATTTTCTAGTAATTTCGTACTAACAGGAATTCGGGGAGTAATAAGTAAAATTTATTAAAAGAAATATAAATAATAAGCCAGGAATAATAGACGGTATTTAAATAATCAATTAAAAATAAATAATTGATTATTGTTCATCATACATACGTAAACCGTGGACACGCTATAAAATACGGAGTACGACCGAAAATACATCAGCATCCGGTAGCAGTAACAGCAGATACTGTGATACCACAGGTTTTACGTTTTTATTTTCATATAATTTGTTCTTAAATGTTGCATATTAAATTTAGTATATGTCCGTGAATTATTTGTATGTTGACCAATCGTATAAAATAATATTTGTTAATATTTAAAATGCATAATAATAATATATATATATATTAAAATTAATTGTTGTACAATTAAATTCTAGTCTATGTATGAGTGTGTCACCGGCTGCGAGTTCTACTAGCAGTCCAGGTTTGGCACGGGCGACCACGATTATTTAGTTATCAAATCGTCTACTACGAAGTTAAGCCCTCCATTGTCATAGTAAATTGAGAATCGACGACGGGATTTAAGGGTTAATTTCGTTATAAATAGGCGATTTCACAACGGAATTTCAGGTCCCATTTCATCATAAATTAACATCAAATAAGGATCCTAGTTACGTTACTAAGTGACGGCGAACGACGGGATCCAGGTACGTTATAATATATATATATATATATATATATATTTATATATATATATAAATTGAACGATGTTGTCATTATACGGTATTCGTTTCCTCAGTCATTTTCCATCCTTTCACCAGAACTTTATACAGCGATCGGTTGTATGTTCCGACTCCCAGCGCTTCTTATACGATGTATTTAGCAACGATCAGCATCCTACAGCCAAAGAAGTGACGCGACTGTTATTAGTCAACCGAGCCAATTAGTCTCATTCCTGTGGATTCCAGCTCATGCCGGATTCCAAACAATGAAATAGCAAATAGAGCAGGCAAAGGAGACTGGTACATTGTTGTCAATCCTGAACGTCACAGTTCCAGCTATCGATGAACGTAATTACGTCAAATCAAGATTTTTTGTTTCTTGGCAGCAAAAGTGAAATCGACCTCCTCATTAAATAAGCTTCGCTAAATTAATAATTCCGTTTTATTTTGGAAGACTTCGCTTCCAAACCGTCAAGAAGACATTGTCCACAGCAGATTACGGTTGAGTCGTACAAGGCTCAGCCATTCAATCAACATAACTTCTGCTTCTCAGTGTCACGTGTGTAGCGTCGTGCTTTATCCTCATTAACTCTCCTTTGCACTTTCCACACAGATTGTCTTTCAACTTTCTCTTTTCGCTTCCTCGTCTAAAGATAAATTATCTTACCAACCTAATGATGTTCTTACGCATGTCCCGTCACTACTCCTTGATTTAACTTCCTGTACTCCGCGTTTGTAGCCTTAGTTGCCGCACACGGCACGTTAATTTAGACTAATAATAGTAACAATTATATATATATTACGTCTACTTCTCTTTTTATGTGAAATTTAATGATTTTCACTTTATTATTTCCATTTTGTGGCGGGCGTTGACTATTACTAAACATTCGTATATATATTTTACATTCTTACGTATCATATTTCCCCGTTTTAACGGCGTGATAACTTTTAGTGTTTTACCTGTAGATTTAAGTGTAGAATTAACTGTAGATTTACGTGCCATGTACTGCACCGATTTAGTGTTTGATTAACAGTAAAAATATTAAATTTAGCTTTGATTTTGTTTTTGTTATTAGCTGATATACCTACACAATGTCTATATATATATGTGTGTGTTTTCAATCGTTATATTTTCTTTTTAGGGATATACCGCGACGCTTTCGCTGACGTGGGACCTAATGGAGATGGTAATTTTTTTATTCGATTATTATTACTTTTTATTAGTATGAAATTTTGTTTTACGACGGGATACTGATTTTGTACACACACACACACACACACATATATATATATATATATATATATATATATATATATATTAATTGCAATCTGGCTGATAAACCACAAAAATTTTCTAACATTTTCCAAATCTCACTGTAACTCAACTAAATTATATCCTGTTGCCATAGAAATTTTGAATCGCTTTGAACACTTAGCTTAATACAATCTTATTATGGATTCCAAGTCATACACAGGTTTTTCACTTAATGAACTATCTACCTCGTCTTCGCATTGGTCACACTGCATTGACTCACGGATACGTTATAAATAAAACAGATTCACCATTGTGCGCTTGCTGCATCCAGACACCAATACTCCGACATCTATTTCTTGAGTGTCCACAATAATGCCGACCTCAAAAGGTCAGTTGCAATTCCCTACAACATATTTTAACCAATGATTCAATTGCAGTACAAGCATTTCTTCAATTTCTCTGAACTATAGATATGATATAATATCCAATAATTACTTTCGGGTGCTCCTGGCCATAGTAGTAATTAAAATAACATACAATGATCATAATAAGAAGTAATTTAATTTAAATTATTTAAATTATACTCTTAATAAAAACCTACATAAACCATATAATGAATTACTCGAATTAAATACTATTCTACAATAATTAAAAAATGTATACAATCGTATAAATGTAGTACTCAGGGTGGTCCCAATAATAGACATAAAAAAACGTGGCTTTTATTAAATATATAATATAAATACATATGAGAATCATAATAAAAAATCCCACAGTTAAAAGCAGATGTTTACGTTAAAATTTATAGTTAGAAACACGGGATTGCGTTTGATAAAAATTTTTTCGCAAAACATAGATCTCTATGTCACTTCAATGTACAAAGTTACATATTAGCAACATTTTCAAACCTTATATAATGTGTCATAGAATTTGTTGCTGTAACGTAACGCATCATAGGCTAATATGTCGGTAACGATAATGTTGTACAGAAACGAGAGACGGCACGAAATGAAATGATAGGAAAAATTATTGAAAACTCGGTACCTGAGATTAGCAAAATCCTACGAGTTATCTGAAAAGATGCCTTCTAGAACGAATGCCTGCCGTATCGACGAGCAGCTTATTATTCGGGTGAGGGACGAAACATTTGATTTGTATTGATGAAAGCCGAACACACAAAAAAAAACTTTTTATGGTGTGTTACATAATGAACAGGGACTATTGGGTCGCTTTCGATTGCGTTGCAAAGAAATCGTCGCGAAATTTATATATATAAAAAAGTAGGAATTATAACTATAAATGACAGAGGTGGGAAAAGTTGTCTTTGAACGGCAATGATGGATATCGTTAGTTCAAAAAACGAAAGCGCGACAGAAATATTTAAAAAAAAGTAAAGTAAAATGGGATATAACAGTTAGCAACACGTGGCAAAACAGAATTAATATCACACAACGGACACAAATAAGGATGATAGTAAAAACCTCGGATATGGACACGCTAGCGGACGAGATGATGATATAAATTTACGCTTATGGTGAAATTTTCGTACATAAATAAAAATTGTACTCCGATAATTTACTTTTGAACTATTTTCTAAAAGCACGTGTTAAATAATTAGATTCCTTACTTTACTAGGTTTCTAGGAATAATTTATTTTTAATATTTGAAAAAGAAAATTTCACGTAAATCATTACTACCCATTTTGTATTGATTTAATTTACAATTGTTTCTCATTTGATTTAATTATCGGAGAATTTATACTTATTTTATTTTCAGCTGGAAATTTCGCGGGATTTAATCCCCCTCCACCGAGTATGTATTAACTTCTCATATTTGCTACTTTATCTTTTTTCTACACACACACACACACACGCATTATTACTAAGTTTTAGTCAACAAAAATAAGTCTATCTCGACAGCTGATACGGTTAGTACGTTCCATTATATTATCTTTAAATTGTAGGTTGTTATCTAACACAAAACAGTTCCCATTTATTATTGGTATTTATCGTTAAATTAAGTATATTTTTTTCTGTGTGTGTATGTAGACGCATTTCATTTTTCGAATTGTCGGTTCTTCAGTTATTTTAAAACTTTTTCCATTTTTTTTCTTATTTGTTTATTTACTTTATTTTATTTTATTTTTTAATAATTTCTGCATGTGGGTTCTTCCACATCGCAGGTAGTTATGGATTCGATTAATGAGTTGGGCAATCTCTTTAAACAGGTTCCCCAGCTTTAAAATTCGTTCCCAGTTTAAAGGGAAATGCGTAACAAAACAAGAAAAAAAGGAAATTATTTCTACATAACTAAAAATTGATTCTGTGATCGCTAAGTCAGCTGGATTTTTCGAGTCGATTAAAAAGATTTTAAGCACAAAAAAATACAGCCATTGAGAAGGTGGTGCAGGATGTTCTGCACACCCCTCCTTCTGCAGTGTCGGTTATCAAACCTTTTTGTACAGGGATGTTGTAACCAAGAAAAAGACTATAAATAAAAATAAAATAATTATCAAATGTGACGATGTTTATGTTTTTTATCGTGAATTAAAAAAAAACATTTATCCTGTTAAAGGAGGTTATTAATGTGTCTTTTTATAACAAAATTAATAAAAATCCTGCCATTATTAATATGGCTTCCAAGACGGGCTCTGATAAATTGGCAACAATTATTTGTGACAGAATTTCTAACATTAAGGTTCACCAAGGGGAACTACTTGATCCTACTATTTGTATCTTTCGTACCAACAATATGTCTAAAAATGATGTTAAACAGCATTTTCAAGTGTCATTTGGCGAAACACCTTCATCATTTACCAAGGTCGCCAATCAGCATGGTAGTCGGATTTGTGTTCTTCTTACTCCTTTGCAATACGAGAAGCTGCCTGAGACCAACGTCTCAGGATTAACTGGGAATCGCTTGTTTTTGCAGAATCCATCATACCGAAGATATGCAAAAATGTTGTCGTTTTGGCCATACCGAAAAGTTTTGTAAAGCAGAAGCAGATTTTCTAAATTTTCACACTAAATTTAAAGATACTTCATGTACTGATTGTTTACAATTTAACATCTCAAAAGAGTGTAATTTTAAGAATATTAGTGTTAATCTTACTAATAATGATATGATTCAAAAGTGTTTAGGGGCATTGATCATGTTACTCTAAGTGAAAATTGTCCTATCTATCTTAAGTCAGTTGAACACCTAAGGTCAAAAATTGGCTTTGGAGGTTAAACATACATACTTGAATGTTGATAACACCTATGCTTTCAGCTTATTCTTTTTCAGGTCTCTTTGGGACAGTTGTGCTGACGTAGGTGTTATTGCAGAACCCTATGTTGATCATGATGCTCTCTCTGTTCAACGTCCATATATTTCTTACTTTAACAAAACATTCAGCCATAAGTTACTGTTCAACGTAAATAACATAATTATCATCATTAAAGGGAAATATTTGTTCATTCCTTGTTATTTGTCACCAAATAAACCTAAATTTCGTCATATTGATTTGATGGATTCTTTCATTAAGGCTAATTGTCTACTTTTCCCCATTTTGATTGGCGACTTTAATATAAGGTTGCCTTTCATGGAGTATACTTCTACACAAAATTCTTTAATGTTTACTGAATTTTTGCATTGCAATGATTTGGTAATCATGAACAGCAAAAAACCAACTTTTTCTAATTCAAATTGGGAGAGCATCATTGACTACCTCATTATTCATAGCAGAGTACAGTCTTTGGTTACTTTCTCACTGAATGTTTTGAACTTACCCCTCACAAAAATATCTGCTCTATCCTATCTCTCGATTTATCTGTGCGTTTGAAAAGCACTTTCAAAGCTTTTTAATAAAAAATATATTGGCTCCATACATGATGAGATTTATAGGTCTGTTGATGTTCATAGCTTAAATACCTCAGTTTCTAAGTTTAATGTTTATCTATCTAGAATTGTTAGCCTGTCATAGTCTGAAATTACTGTTCCTAGATTTGATTGGTGGAATATTAAACTTCACTGAAGGAAAGGATTAATTCTGTTAGGAAAAGAAAAAGTAAATGTAAAAACATTGTATACTTATTTATTTATAACTCTACACTTAGAGCTTTAACGTTGGAGTATAAAAAACTAATTATTAAATCTAAATTAGATTCTTAGAGGAATTTTGTGCAGGATATCACTACCATGGGTCGCCCCAACAAATATATTTTTAATAAAAATAAGCGTGATTCCAGATATTATTAGGAAATTCGCCTTTTTCTAATGATAAGGATAAGTGTAGCGCTCTCCTTGATCATTTCTTTCCACGATTACAGGATGAACAACCCATTACTCTTTCAACTCTAGGTTCAGTTGTTCCCTCAGTTACTTGTGATCAGGTTACAAATATTGTTAAGGGCCTTGCCAATAATAAAGCTACTTCTTTGGACAGAATTAATAATAAGTTGTTAAATATATTGATGATGAATTTCCTGGTTTCTTTAGTTCTATTTTCAGTGAATGTTCAATTTTTCAACTTTTCCCACGATTGTTTGAAACTGGCCAATATAAAATTTTTATCTAAGGTTGGTAAAGACCCTTGTACTCTTAGTGGATATCGACCTATATGTTTATTAAATTCTATTGGCAAGGTTTTTTGAAAAGGTAATCAATGAGTACATGTTAAAGGAAGCTGGCAATAAGTGTGTTTTTCACTGTCATCAGTTTGGTTTCCGGAGAGGTCTCTCCACAGAGAATGCTCTCTACAAGCTGGTTTCTAGTGTAAAGCACTCATTGGAGTCTGGCTCGTCTGCAGTTGTCATTTCCTTCGATATCATGGGAGCTTTTGATAGCTGCAGATGGTCCTCAATTATTGACGTTTTAAAAGAATTTAATTTCAATTCCTTCATTGTAAATACTATTATAAATTATTTTGCTAATAGATATGCTTCATTAGCAGTTGGTAGCTCTATTGGTTGCAGAAGACTGGTGTGTGGGGTGCCCCAGGAGGCCTGGGACCCACACTGTGGAATATTTTGTATTCCAGTATTCATCTTAAATTGGAGCAGTTTTTGTCCCTTACTTGTAAGGAATTTGAACTGGTTTCCTATGCAGATGATCTCTGTTTGATAGCGAAGGTTGACAAGCAATATGATCTTAATTTAATTGAAATCGTTTGCAAGTTCTTAAAAAATATAATTAGTGATTTAGGTTTGTCTATTTCTGAACCCAAGTGCAATTTTATTGTTTTTGGTGATCAGAGAATTGTACATTCTGTTAAAAATTTATAGTTAATTTCAAGTCAGCCAATTAGCTATACAAATCATCGTCTTAAATACCTTGGTCTAATATTAGATCACAAGTTATCTTTTATTCCACATTTGTGTATATCCACAGGAAATGCGACTCCATATTCTTTAAGCTCAAAAGATTGCAGCCTAATACTTTTGGGTTTAAATATAGGGAAAGGGCCATTTTGTATAAGGGGCTGATACAGTCATTTTATGCATATGGCTCTCTTGTTTATATTAATAAAAACGTTTTATGTTCTCTTATCAAGTGCCAGAGGAAGTTTCTTCTTAGTATTTCATGTCTATACTGAACCTGTCCCACCTCTGCTGCTAATGTTATATCTAATATCATGTCACTGGATCTTTTTGTCAATGGCATCTCTATCATCTCAGAATTTAGAGTTGTTAGAGACGTTGTCAAGAATTTCCAGTTCCTTAATATTGATCCGCATATCTTTGAATCGTTTCCTAGTGTTTCTATCCTAAAAAAATATATTCAATCCTCACTTATTGATATTTGGCAAGCTAGGTGGGACAGTTGTTCGACTGGAAGGAAAACCTTTGTGTTTTTCCCAAAGGTTTTGGAGCGTTGTAAACTTAAAAATATTAATATTAACTTTTATAATGCTCAGGTGCTCATGGTTAATTTTGTTTATATCTGCATAGGTTCCATCTTGCCTCCAGTTCTCAGTGTAACTTTTGCTGTTCCAGCGAGGACTCCGTTGGTATTGTAGATGATATTGAGCATTTAATGTTTGTTTGTCCCCTGTTTGATGATCTTAGAAATAAATTTAAAATACATAGAGGACAGCCTCTTGTATTTTCTAAACATAACCATACCGGTCTTCTGTCATATATGAAGTTGTCTATGCTAAGAAAATTTAAAACTGGTAGGTAAAATTTTTAGCAACCTTTTATCCTGTTTTTAATGTTTCCATTCAAACCTGAATCCGCATTTTTTTTTCTCATGGTCATTGCCTCCATCCATTTTGTAATACCGTTGCATGCAATATTAATAATAATATTGTCTACAATTGTTTTTCTTATAATTTATATATATATATATAATATGTATGTATATTTTTTTTTACTTTTTATAATTAAATACACTATCCTTATTGAATAGTTAACATGTTCGTAATTGATTTTTTATCAGTATTTTTAAGAATATCTTTGTGTATACTTACTTTGTTTGCAGTTGCACTCCTTCAGTTATTTCATTCGGTCTTGTCTTCATTCTTGTTTTATAATAAATTTAATTTTGATAATATAATTTTTTTCTCTTCTCTATGATATTTAGACGTAACCTTTTATTTATTTTTCTTTGGCTTGATCTTTATCTAAGCAATATTACTTTTTTTTTAATCACTATCTTAAATTGTATGTGTATGTATATATGTGCACGTGTATATATATATTTTGTTTGTACAACGTTCATATTTATATTTACACATATACTACACAAAACTCATTTTTCACACATTCTTGATGGCCTAGGGGACTAAGTTTCTCATCCCTTATTCCATCCTATTTTTAAGTTACACATTGCAGGAAACTACTACCCACTCCTATTTATATTTTGTATTACACTGAATGTTTTCTTTTGTTTCAGCTACTCAACACTTACACACAGTTATCCATTAAGAACACTAGTTGCACCCTTATGAACACAAATTATTTAATACATTTGCCCCACCGTATTAGTGCGTATTGGGGAACAAAAAAAAAACTTTAGTTACCAAAACCTTGAAATTGGGTTTAACGAAGAATTTCGATAACGCTATGTTGTGCAAACTCGTTAAAAATTATTTACTTCGCTAGTTGAGATTAAAGCGACCAGTTTTATTTTTCTTAAAAACACTCCTCTATGTATGATCAACAAATTCGTAGAATAAATTTTACATTTTACTACAAAAATTTCGAAATTTTTTCATTTTGCAAATTTGGAAATTGTTAAATTTTACGTAAAGGTTAACGTAACGGAATTTTTTTCTTCCGTCGGGCGCAGCTTATAAAAGATTCTATGGTTTTCTCATTCAGAACGGATAATGTTTATAATTAGCTACTTGCTGGTCCCTATACTGTCCGGGTCATTCGAAGAATACAGGTCGGCGATTAAAGAGGCGATTTCTACAAGCCTAGAGCGTCGCTTCATCGAATCTCTCCGGATCCCCTTATGTTAAACCAGAACGTTTCTTCGAAATTGAATCATTACGATTACAAACTGAGTGGTTTTCGTTTTATCCAGTTTCACGATTTATTTGGAATAACTCGCGATTAAAGTTATACATTTTAACCTTATTCTACGTATCGTATGTATATATGCATATCTATATGTAGTTCTTCTTCAAGTTCTGTAAGTTTATCTTCAGTAATCAACGTTGTAACTTGTATGTACCTGTGTACATTGAGCGTCTATGTTGGTTGCTGTGTTCGGGTGGTTTGTCTTGTTGAGAGGTTGCCTTCTTTATATTTATATTTATTAAGCGGAAAGAAGGCTTGTGTTAAGTTTGATTACCAGTTAAGGTCTTGGCTGCTACAGATGTAACCTAATCTACATTTTATCCTTCCTGGTTATCGTACTTTACTGTTTGATTTACTTGTAAATGGGTGATAATTATTCTTGTTCATACGTGTTTTTATTGTTCTTATTCCTTTATACTATATCTATTATTACATTTTAAATTTCATAGCATTAATATGTATTGTAAGAGAAGGGACGATTGAACTATAGAAGACAGTGTTCAAATTTTTTGGTACTGTTTACTCCATTAGCCAAAAGAACGCAGTTTTAAGGCGCTAGACATTCTCCTACACGCTGTAGATCAGTATTTACGGATCCGACAGAATATGTCATGTTGCAAGTAATAATCAATTAACTGTATTTAACAGTAAGGATACCTTTGGCAAGCAAACCTTACCCTGTCTTCTGATCAGCGATATATTATGAGTTCCATTTGAAACTTTCTAATCAGCGCCAAGACAGCCGAATAGGAAATCACCACCCTGCACGTAGTTGTTGTTTGGTTTCTCCGCCGATGGGTCTGACACCATGTAGCGGTTGAATGAATTAGAGAAGGTGAATCAAGTTAGCGCAAAAATATATGTCTTCTTGATTAGACGAATCGGTCGTGAGATACGGTCTAGCGCTTCGAATTCTTTCGGCGTATAAAAATTATTTATTTTAGTCAACCTCATTATGCTCAAATAGTCGACTGATAACGTTATTTTCAATATTACCACTTCCTGATATATGTACAGGCAGCATAGATCGCGTGTCAACGCGGCCTCTTCACCTTGTCTAGTTCAAGAGCAACTCTGACTGCATTATCACACTAACATAAAAATAAAGTGGTCTATACTGGGCTTTATACGTTTGCGTGTGTTTTGTATACATGTTCACGTGGATAGAATCATATATGTATAATTTATTACGTTTTACAGCGCAAAGCATGCCGGTATTTGAGAGTAAACCAGAAGGTAAGTAAAGTCCTCTGTTTCAAGCACTATGTATAAATTATTTTCGAACATTATGTAAACGTCAACTGTGAATGTCGTTTATTTCTATCCATTCGCTGTATAAACGTATGTTCATATTTTGATCAAATTGGATCAAGAATAATGAGAACGTGTCGTTTTGATTATACATGTCAAATTGAGTAGCAGATTTAGCGAAAAATGATTTAGCGAAAAATTTGCTAGAATTTTTAGAAATGGCAAAACTTTAAAAATTCGTTCTGGTAATTTGAGATCAACTCAATTTGTTGCATTTAATAAAAAATTAATTATTAAATGTTAAATCTAAAATTGAAATTACGTGTCTGGCTAGTGAAATATCAAATTTTAAGTTGTCGTTATATAAACATTTCTGCTAATTCATATGTAATATTTATTCATACGTGCTTGAAAATGACGTAATTGTCGAAATACTTCGCAATAAAAAACATCCAACATTATATCGTACTTATAAAGGCTGCTGGAGATTGATATATTTCTGCACTTCTAAAATCCGATATATTAAATCGAGTAGTCTCTCACGGAGTTTGGTGGTTTTTACCGATAACTAAATTATCGATTGACACATTCGGTGGTTTTTGCCGATTTCAGTAAATACTTCTGGTAAATCTTTACATATTCTAAATCGGTATTATTATTACGCAAAGAAAGTGGGCAACAAACAGCATCCTATCGTTTAAGATATTCGGTAGTTAACGGCAAATTTTAATCGACTTTATTAGACGCGTTTAACTTAGTGTTTTCCTATTTCGTTTATAATCGTCGTGTAACACGAAGTGTCTTGTAATTTAACTCGCGTTATCGTGAACATATTTTCAAACTATCCATTATTTTTGTGTGTTATTCAATATATTTTTGCATTATGGCGCATTTACTTCATCCCATCAACGTATATGATATTCGTCGTGATACGTCATTTCCAAACATTAACCCACATTTTATTTTACATTTCACATCATAATGCTCAGATTGCTTTGTTGCAATAAGAAAAGCTAATATCGATCTCTGTTCTAATGTATTTTTTAAATTGCCTCGCACGATGCTGGGGCATTTGTTCGTTTTTCTCGGGTATGCATAGTCTTCATTTGGTATATGGTTTTTAGATTACTCACGTAAGCTTAGATGTCACATCTTAAGAGACTCATTACATTCTGTAATTGCGTTTGCTTGATCATTACTTCTGCCGCAATACGATGTCTAAAACGATGTGAAGACTATGAAATTTTTACAACTCGAAATGGGCATTAAGGGAACAAATTTTCGAGTGTATTTTACGGATTCCGCTAGGTTGAAATATATAAGCGTTTTAGTTTCTTATTTAAATATTAGAAGTTATCCACAGCTTCGCCTTGTGTAATTATTATTTTTTTATGCAATATCGCCGTTCCTTTCTTTTAAAAATATATATATATATAATATACAAGTAGTCATATACGTGCCGGTTCTACAGACTCTGACATAGCCCATATACTCGACGTATAAAATGTCCATCATTCTGGGTCACTTTCTTATGGAAATTAACATTGATGCCGTTTCTACATGTTTTCAATTATTACTCGTATTATTCAACGAGTATATTATTTCGAGGTCAACTAATCATCACTTATGACCGCCACACCCCCTCCGCCCCTCCACTGTAGCGATTATTATACATATTTCGGCAAATTTCTTAACCCAATGAATTATGCACGTCAATGACTTCTGCAACCGGTGTTCGATTATTAACGAGTTTAACTTTCACTCAGTAGTAATATGTAGACATCTTTCTGATGAACCGGTAATCTGATTTTGTCATTTTGACCACCCCACCCCTCCACACCTCCCATTGTACCGATTATTATACATATTTCGGTGGAATTCTTAACCCAACTAATGATGCTAACTGAGAGTTTTACTTTCTTTAATTTCTTGTCGTAGCTCTTCTGTTTCAATCCTCCTCTCTTCCCATTCAGCCCTCGATTACATGTAAATATACTCTTATACATACATATATATATATATATATATATATATATATATATACAGGGGAATATATGTGTATATATATATTCTGTTTGACAGTAACTAGTTCCAATCCTTCATTATTATTGCTACCTGCCGACTATAACCTTTTATAAACTGTTAATGAATATAGCTATGTGTATATATATATATATATATTTCGGCGGAATCATCAAATTCATCATCGTCATGATATTTAGACGCGACATTATTATTATCTATGTACTCGTATTATTCGAGGACGAGTTATTAATCGATTATTATTATTTTGAGGTCTACCAATCATCACTTATGACCGTCACACTCCCTTCACACCTCCCACTGTACCTATTATTATACATATTTTGGCGGAATTCTTAACCCAACTAATGATGCTAACTGAGAGTGTGTGCGTGTGTTAGTGTGTATGTGCGCGCATCTTATCATCGTCAATTGTCGTATGTATCATATGTTTCGGGATTTTAACGTACGTCTGACACAAATAGAAACAATCAATATTTTTATGTCTAGCTCTAGAAAAATAGTTTCGTATTTTCCCCAAGTCATCGTTCGAGTCTACATTGTCGAATATAATTACCAAATCCTCTTCTTTGAAAATAATTCAGATGATCGTAATAAGACGGATCATCGTTTATATCTTCCCCCAGTTTCTCAGCTTCCATAATAATATCACGAATAGTATTAACACTATTCGTAATCGTCGACTTTATATTGTTTTTTCAGCAACGCGACTACTAATCGTTTTGCTCACTAATATAGGTGTAGAGCTTCAAATACTTTTTCTTTTTGTTTTTTTTTTATAAATTATTATCTACCAATTGATAAATTATAATTTTTCATCTTCGAATACTGCATCGTAGCAATGTCAAAACTAAAATATTGCGCGCACTCACACTCACATGTACACAACACACGCTCGCTCGCTCGCTCGCACTAACACACATACTCTCATACACACATGTGCACGCATTTACGCACACTCGCATTCACGTGTTCACACTCATACTCCTTATCTTCTTTTCCCTATCATCTTGGATTTCATCATCATCATGTTCCTCTTTCATGAACGTTAGTTTTGAAAAAATATAGAATGTGAATTTGATCTTTTTTTATATTTTCTTAAAAAATAGTAGCCGATATACAGATATATACGTAGATGAGATAATAATTATAAAACTTTTTTTACTAAATCGTTTAGAGGATTATAATTAATTTCTCGGTCGTGTAATAATAATGTGTAACAAGATGTCTTCTCCGGGATAGCAGTCGATGATTTAAATTCGATCTTTAAATCTATCGGGCTGTTTGTAAGTAATTCATTCTGATAAGTAGTATCAATCACGAAAATTGTATAGTTTTTCGCGAATCCTTTTATCCCGATAAGCGGTGATGGATTAGGTTTCTGATAGTACATCTGCTGGAAACGGGAGTACATTTGATATAGCGGAGCGTATTTATTTTCCGCGAAGTTTAATTGAAGGTTATCGTACGGGTAATAAATCGAATTCAAGTAAACTTTAATATCGATTATATTACAATGATCGAATTCAGACATATCTTTTGTTAGTTGATTTTTCCTGTCAGTCTGAAAAGCTACTATAACGCATGAAGGTCGTTCGCTATTAGTACCGGTTTTTACCAACCAACTATGCTCGGTAGCGCGCGGTAAGTCTGGATACTCATATAGACTCCATTGACGAAAATTTATCGGAAGAAATTTAGCATTCTTCACATATTGTAATAGAGCTATTCTAGCCTCGTCATTGACACGTATAAATGGTAAATTCCACGCGACCTTTTGCAATGTAATCGAGACATCCGCTGCATTCGTATCGTTATATAACGCATTTACATCTTGTCTGCCTCTGGTCAATATTAATTCGTGTCGCGTATTTATAAATACTCGCCGATAATCTTTGTGTAAGCCGGAAATAAGTTTTAACGGAATACTGAATGAAAAATAGAGCGTTTTCGCATCCCCAGTCTCCGGTTTTTCATACGTACAAACTTTAAGGTCGCTCCGATTCATAACTGAACTAGCGTAGATATTTTCTTCATTCTTTCCGTCCATGCTGACGTATGCTTTAAGAGTAGACGTTATACCCGAATTGTGTACTCTGTCTATTTCGACTCCGTTTATTTCGTATTGTATTTCAGAAAATAGATGAAGTGGACCAGCGAAAGCGAAATTTGTCGATTTTTTCACATATCCTTCCAATATTAGAAAACTTTCACTCGGTAACACGTAGACATCTTTCTGATGAATCGGTATCCTGATTTCGTCATTTTGACCGAAATTATTACTCGAATACGGTTTATGCGTATGATATTCGAACGAAGTAATACTGTTTTCCGTCTGAATCGGTTCGTTTACACATAGTATACTATCCATTGTATGTATGTGTGTTATACTCTGTTTGATATGACTTTGTAACCCAATTGACGTAATAGTTGTATACTGCAATGAGATAGGCGCGATTTCTTACGATTGACTCGTTGTTTACGTACGTGTTGTCTATTTATACTTTTTTTGAATGACCACCAACACAGCGAGCGAGTAGTGTTCGAGATGGAAGAGTACTTATTATAGGTTTTAACCATTATTGTCGGCGTCTCAAGTGTAATGTAATAGTAATCGTTTCTTCGTGAAAATCGATTACACGCCTGTTTTGGTCTTCAACCGATATGGTAATATTATTTATAGTTTCATCGACTATCGGAAGATAGACGATACTCTCGGGTCTTTCGACTATCTTATAACCTGGCGCTATATCGAGTGGGAACAAATGTAGGATGTGACTGACTGTACCATTCTTGTATGAACCACGAACCAAATTACATACTAGATTGATGACGTTCACGTTATTCATTTGGATAGTACCGGATGATACATTTTCTTTATTCGCAGGCAATAATCGGTACTGTTTTCCCGGATATTTCCCGCTGTATAGTTCTCCATCGGTCTGTTTAAATCCGAGTAATCGTCCTGGTCCTTTACCGTTATTAAATAAATCTAGGTAATGTTTAGATTTAAGACGCGCTTTTAACGTGATCGGGTCGACTTTCAGTGATAAAGTATCATCTACGAATGTTTTTAGGGTCTCCTCCAAATCCGACACTTCGTAACTACCCGGATCGAGTATAACTATATTATTAGCCACGTCCACATTATGCGGTTTTTCATCCATTTTTACGTACCATACTAGCGTGTTTTCATTCTCGGTAATATTGAATATAGAATTGTAGGCTGTGAATGATGTTAATCCTAAAGAATACGAGCCCTCGGTGAGATGTAGCGGAGGAAATATGTCGCAAGACAATACGCTGCTACCCGCTCCGCTTAGTTGAAATAAGAAGGATCCCATCGTTAGAGAGCGTAGATATTTTAAGCACAGTTCACCGCAATTTACCGAGTTGACTTTGTTCATAAATTGATACGGTGTTCTATTGTAACTTATATCGATTTTTTTATTAGCGCGTGTAAAGTATCGTACGAGTTCTCGAGGTGGCGGAAGATTACCGTAACTATCAAAATATCGAACGCGATTACCGTTCTTTATATAGCAACACCAATGCGTTCCTTTACCCTTCGCGCTATCTAGGTTAATTACAGCCGCTTCTCGATAGTGTGGACCGCTTATCGGTAAACTATCTCTGTCGAACACGCCTCTAAATGATGGGATTTTTAATTATTTCGCGAATTTTTCAATTTCCAACCCGTTTAACGGTCGATCAGTCGGTACGTTTGCAGCGACGAAAAAATTTCTTTCTTTTTACTCGTTTCGATGTAGTACTGCTCGATGGTGATGATGACGTATTTAAATAAAGACCGTATCCTTGTTTGTACGGTTTTAAATAGACTCCTTTACCGACTTTAACCGACGACTCTGTTGATGATGATGATGAATCGCCAGCGTTAAAACTGTGACGCGCTTCATTAACATCTTTGACAGCTTTCGCCACGGCTGATGTAGTACCTCCAAGAGCGCCGATCAACGAAAGACCGGCTAAAATTGGAACTAATGGTAGCGCTCCGCCTATTTTTGGAACGGGTATTACACGCGTTTTAATCGATCGTTTACAACAGCGTATTTTTTTCAAGGCCGCTAAAACTTTTTTCGTTTTCGCCAAAACTGTTTTAACACCTGCCCCGGCCTTACGAGCGATTTGTAATACTTTTCGAAAGTCTAGTCTGTTCTTTGTCGATTTGGGACGAGAACAACGAGGATTACAACAACATCCTGCTCCTAGTTTCCGTTTCATCTTCATAGCGTTCGTTACTAACCACGCACTCGTTCGTTCACCGATGGTAGCTGATGAATCGGTCGCTCTTTGCCAAGCTGCGTCTTCGAGTTTCTTATCAGCTTCCGATCGCTTTTTATCGTCCTTATATAGACTATAGGCGATATCGTGTTCTTGACAAGCTTTATCTAATCCGTTTATAGGTCGACAATTACTCGCTAATCGAGCGGAGAGGTTAGTACCGGGCCCGCAATAGTTATATCCCGGTAAATGAAGTTCGAACGGTAATTTATCTATAAGCGTATTCACTAAACCACTACCGACACTTTTCGATGTAGGCGATGATGTTGTCCTATATATAGTTTTTTGACTGGGACGAGTCATATCGTTGAGGAGTGCTTATATACATATATATATATATACTTATATACTTCTATAATAATTCGGTATAAAATGTTCCAAATCGTACGCCAGAATACTTCGCTTCCGGTGGAGGACGCTTTGTATTCGATCGTAGGAAACGGTTTAACGCTAGATGAAAACGATAAATTCTGAAAACACAGTACGCTCTTGCCGAATCATGTACGATGTCTAGTATGTGGAAGTAGTGGACGTGGAAAAACTAACGCTACGTTGTCGCTACTATTTCATCCGAATGGTTTAAGATATACGTGGGTGTATATATACGGTAAATCGTTAGATCAAGTCAAGTATCGTTTACTACAGTCGGTCTTGGAACTGTTACAACCATCGATAGGTGTTAGTATGTTTGATCAATTAGACAAAGTGCCGACACCTCAAGACACGAAAGAGGATTCGGTAATTATATTCGACGATGTAGACTCGAACGACGACTTGGGAAAAATACAAGACTATTTTTCTAGAGCTAGACATAAAAATATCGATTGTTTTTATTTGTGTCAGACGCACGTTAAAATCCCGAAACATATGATACGCGATAATGCTAATATGATTATTGTATTCGCGCAAGACGAGATTAACGCGCGACATATTTATGACGAACACGCGAACGGAGGTGGATTGAATTGCGACTATAAAACATTCCGCGAAATGTGCCGTGTAAGCTGGTCGGGTGACAAGTACGGCTTCTTAACAATCGTCAAAGAAAATAATATAAATAGCGGTCGTTTCCGTAAAGGTTTCGATCAATTTCTATCGATAAAAGAAATCTAATAAGCGCTCGCTCCTACTGTTATATTACGTACATTATGGATCGTGAACGTATCGAACGTGAAATACAAGTGAAAAAATCGCTAAATACTTTACGAAACGCCATCAAAGAAAAATATAATACTCTGATTCGGGATAAAAGTTCGATGATGGATGCATCTTCGCTAGTATTACAACCGGTTATCGAACCATTGAAAGAGTTAAAGCAAGTTATATCGGACAAAACGGGTATGACAAAGATGACAGCATCATCACCACCACCGTTAGACACTGATGAGAAACGTATTAAATTATCCGCTATTCCTATACTTAAAACTCAGCTCAAAGCCGAACCTTTATCACCATTATCATCAGCATTAGGATCATTAACGCAAATCGAATCACCTTCTATTCGATCACCTAGTAGCAGTATAAAATTGTCGTTATTCGATCGATTTGAAGATACCGCGTACGGTATTTGGTTTAATCGTGGAACTAACGAATATAGATTGGGAGATGTACCGATTAGTTGGAATGATGAACAACATACTTTACGATTGCACGCGAGTGAATTAAAAGATCGAGACATCGAGGTATCTACCGGTCTAGCTTATCTACTTACGCATAAACTACCGGCTCCTGAATATTACACAGAGAGTGATTTGAAAATGTATAGACAACTGTTAGAAGCTACTAGAGCTCATTTACGTAGTACCGGTGTGATAAAAGGTTTAGATAACGCCAAGTACCGCGAAATAATTAAACCTATGTTCACCTCATCATCATCATCACCGTTAGGAGTTGTAAAGGAAAAAGAAGGCGGTAAAATGAGACTAATGAAGTTAATAAATAGCCGTAATTGTAATAAAGGTGATATTAATACATCGTCGATTGTTTACGAATACTGGGATGATCCGAACGAATTAGTCGAAAGATTAGTTTTATTACACGCCTCCAGACAAAGCGGTAATACCGATCTCGATAACGAAATTTTATCTATCGAAGAAGAATTAGCGGAAGCCGGCTATATTCATTTACCGAGTGAATATGAAAACCAAGACGAATAACGCGTCTGTGAAAGAGCAGATTGTTAAAGAATTATTCAAACCGGCTCGTAAAAATTATCCTACGCGAGCTGTACAAACATACGGACAGAATGAATTTCGGCAAGCTGACATCGTTGATATGAGACAATACATACGTTCGAATAAAGGCTATCGATATATTCTCACGATTATCGACACGTTTTCAAAATTTGCTCATTGTATTCCGCTGAAGCGTAAAACAGGAGCGGAGGTAGCTAAAGTCTTGGATGATATTCTACGCGTGTGCGATAAAACACCGAATAATTTACAGACGGATGATGGTTTAGAGTTTTTCAATCGGCTGGTCAAACAAGTAACCGACAAATATCGTATTAATCACTACAGTTCGTACAGTCCGCTAAAAGCTAGTATTGTTGAAAGATTTAATCGCACGATTAAAAATAAACTATGGCGTCATTTTGCGATTAGCGGAAAATATTATTGGGTAGGCGCATTATCGAAATTAACGCCCAAATACAATAACAGCGTCCATTCTACGATCGAAATGCGACCTGTCGATGTTAGTGCGAAGACCGAAGCGGAAGTTGCTAAACGCATTGCGTCTAAACGCATGAAACGATTAGTAGTCGCCCCGCCGAAAAAACTATATAAAGTCGGCGATTACGTATGTATAAGTAAAGTAAAATCGATATTCGAGAAAGGTTATACGCCTAATTTTAGTTCGGAAATATTCATCGTACGAGACGTATATCTTACAAATCCGATAACCTATACGCTTCGAGATACGAACGGAGACATAGTTAAAGGTCGTTTCTATCATCAAGAACTATCCAAAACCGCTCATCCCGATACGTATCTAGTAGAAAAAGTGTTACAACGTAAAGGACGTCGCGTGTACGTAAAGTGGCTCGGTTTCGGTCCGAAACATAATTCTTGGATAGCGGTTAAAGATTTCGTTTAACAGGAAGATGCCTCTACATAAATCCGGCAAGTACTCCGATAGAGAAGCGCAATCAGCGCTATTACCTAAACAACCGTCTATTACAAACACTCTACCATTAACCGCGGATGGAAATTACGATTTATGAGGGAAACGAATGTTACACGCTGATAATAAAACAGCCCTGCCGCAAGATGATGAATTGATTAGTTATTATCAATGTAAAAATTTCGTATGGAGCTACATCTCATAGGATGCGTTCAAAGATAAAGTACTAGAACATTTAGGTATTTCTCAGACTAGCGAAGGAGACTTCAAATTGAACGGTAAACGCTTATTAGGAACCGATAATACTCGTCTTAATGTGGAAGATGATGAATTAATTTCTTTCGCGCGTTGCAAAAAAAACTCAAAAATGGTTTACCGAGACTACTACATTCAAGGAAAAAGTATTCGAAGCTCTTAATGCAACAGACGCAATTACGAAGCAACAACCGGATATGAATATAGCCTCGTTAGAGAATCGTGTAAAAAGATTGGAACAACTTCGAAAACCCGATTCGGCTAATGAATTACCTCCAACTCCATCAAACGCGAAGAAACCGACGTAAAATAAATAAAGAATAGTATTAATAAAATAATAAATGAACGAATCGATTAACAAGTATTTGTATTATTTCGATTAGCTCGATTATACATTATATTCTTAATAGATAAAAATATACGCGTATTTAATTACGGTCGAGTACTTATTTCGCGAAATATAATTGTACAGAGTAATGGTAGGATTATTCTTCATCCGATACTCCGTTAAAATACATCGTTACATCTGCTACCCCTTCACCTTCTCTATCGTTATCTTTATCATCGGTACCATCATCGCTAAACACGATTTCATCATTATCATCATTACTAACGAGTGCGCAACACTTATAATCATTGACTATACGCATATTTTCCAAACCCTGTTGAATTATTTCTAAATGTACGTCGTGCATGTACTGTTCCATTACCTCATCGCACTCGGTATATGTAGGAATAGTATTACGTAGCAGGTAATAAGCTAAGAGTTCGCGACAAAAATAGTTGCATACGATTTGTTGATAGAGCAACGAGCTGCGTATATTTTTCAATATAAGCGAAGTTGTCTGTTCCAGTACACGTGCGATCCAGTATTGCGGACGTTTACGTAATAAATTTAATTGTTGCGGAAACGCGCGAAGTTGTTTTTAGCACACGCGATACAATTTTCGCATTATAATTTCGACTACGCGCTTATAACGATTTTGTAATTGATCCAAATATTTATCAATTTCATCGCATTTACGCACGAATAATCTTCCGCTGTCAGATTGCGGTAATAAATCTACCGCATGATTAGTTTCTTCCATAGTGATATATATACCGAATAAGCTGGATTTACTCATCGCAGGATAGCGACTCACCATCATTTGACCTTGTTCTTCTCCTCGTTCCGGATAAACCCATATGGTTAAGTTATCGATACAATACCGTTCATTCATCATTGCGTCACAGACTTCGAACATGGTAATATGAGGGAGTTGACTGAAAACTTTATCGTACATAAATTTAAATTGTCTATACGAAAAATATACAAAATTCCGAATATTCGATGTATCGATATCGTAATATTCTTCACGGAGGAGGATATTTTTATCTAGTGCTTTATACACTAATACAAACGGTTCCGCATTGTTGTTCATATTTAAACCGACGACTATATAAAAATCTGAATCTAACGAAATAAATTTTTCCGCAATCGGATGAATGTTACACATTGGAAGTGTTCCATCTTGTCCAGTTGGAAACGAGCATCTGCTATCTTCCATAACGAGTTTAGAAAAAAAAAAGAACAACAACAACGATGATATTAATATCGATGGAAACACAATAACGCTCTTGATGCGGTTTAACTAGTGAGTAAACGTCTTTTCGTTCCTACTTTTCATCTATCACTGATAACATCTCTTCGATGAAATGGTACATTGCGTCGCGAGTACGTCGTGAAAACGTCGAGATCGCGTCGTGAAAACGTCGAGATCGCGTCGTGAAAACGTCGAGATCGCGTCATTAAGACGCCATAAGAACACTGTATTTACATCATGAAAACGTCAAGATCACGTCATGAAAACGTCATGAAAACGTCAGGAAAACGTCATGAAAACGTCATGAAAATGTCGAGATCGCGTTGTGAAATTTCCCTGAAATGTGTATAATCAGTATGTGGGCGGTGTGGAGGGGTGGGGTTAACGTGTCAGGAGAACATCATTCAGACATCGGGAGTATGATAGTCACATTACACACAAGCGGACTCTTATTATAACGAGTGAAGTAGTTAACGTTACACGTAAGTTTCAGCATTCAAATAGTTATGTCTACTAGTACTAGTGCTGTTACTACTACACTAGTGTCTCTTTCGACGAAAAATGTGTTTTTTGTTGATTTGCAAGGGCTCAAAACGTCAACGAATACGTTCATTATTAAAGAATTGACTATTCTTAATATTAAAGGTGATTACGCGTTACATAAACTCTATCAACCGCCGTTCGATATTTCGCTAATTGATTCGCACACTCAAACAAAAAATCTTTGGATATCTCAGCGATACCACAGATTATCGTGGAACAGCGGAACGGCGTCTTATAAAGAAATTTATAAAGATTTACGCGATGTTGCGGAAACGATGTCACCGTGTTTGTTTCTAGTAAAAGGACTGGAAAAATGTAAATGGGTGGAAAATTTTCTACCAATGCCACATACATCAGTCGAAGTTTGCAACTTGGAAGATCAATTCGGTACGCCGAATTTAAAAGTGCTACATTCGCTCTACCGTGGAATATCAACTACAACATCCTGTTTGCATCATGGTCACGATCGATTTATTTGCGCGCTACGTAATGTTTACTTATTAGCAAAATGGTACGATATGAATGTGACGCCGATCCAGGCAATAATATCACCGAATATGTTCTTGGAAACTGTTCTGGATGATTTATTACAAGGCGTATTTTCGAGTAGATTATGCCAGTTATTTCATAAATTACCAGCTAAATTACGCGATCGAGCAGACTTCCACAAATATAATCCGTTTCGAATTACTTTTCCATCGCAACAACTTTGTACCAGTTGTAATCCAATGGTAGATAACGAGTAATATAAGTATGCTAATAGTAATAAGTATTATAATAATTTTTAATAGTACTTTATTAGATTAGAAGAATAATTTTATTTTTAATTTTCTGTTACCTAATACGTTAACGAATAAACAAATATTTTTTCTTAAAAACGAGAGCTTGTGTTTATTTTTATTTATTTCATTTTGTGGAGCGCTAGTTTTTTGCTATATATAAAAATCGAATGATTCTTATATACATTGCCCAAACTACACTTCGTGGAAGTAAACTATCATGTAGTTCTCAGGTGTTTTTTTTTTTTATTTTTGAATTTTTTGATTTTTTTTTTGATTTTTTTTTTAATTATTATCTACCGATTGATAAATTATAATTTTTCTTCTTCGAATACTGCATCGTAGCAATGTCGAAACCAAAATAAACTAGCTGTCACTTTTTCACCGTGAATTGTCATACTTGTAAAATTAAGGCGCGCTAAATTTTTCATAAATTCATACACGTCCGTTATTCGTTTATGTCCGGAGACATCGTCGTTATTTAGCTGAAAATATTTCACAATCGACTTTTTCTGTCAAGCGTTCCTCGACTACATTTGTATACGACGCATGTCTTATAGCCACCGTCTACTAATATCATATTCGGACAAGGAAAGCGTTCTGAAAATACGATATTTCTTTTCATCCGATAAATATAAAATATAACCCATTCGTGTGTTTTATAAGGCGGTACGTAACTAGCTATTTTAGATTTAGCCGTAGGAGGAAGTCCACAGCGTATCCATACATTATCCAAATCTGGACTAGTAAGCTGTTCCTGTTGTTGATGTTGTTGTTCTTGATGATGACTGGAAACATCCGGTATTATTCCCAGCTCTATTAATAATTTATCGACTTCTCGAACGAACGAAGGCCATTGCGACGATGTCGGTTGAATAAGTTGATGGTTAGAAGACGATTCCATTATGAGGACAGATGATGTGTATTGAAAATCTTTGACGAAAACGAGTAAACAAACGTGAACACCGATGAAACGATTGAAATGTACTGTGCGCTGTATAAAATATTTGACGCGATTATTAAAAAAATAAATTATGTAACCTATCGCAACCGCGAGCAGAACATTTATATAAGCATTCGCCAATTGCAAGATAGAGTTCTTCCATTTCTTCGAGGTTAAATAATGTTAAATATTGTTCGCAACGAACAAAAGCATCACATAAAGCTGTAATATTATTAGATGATGATGATGATGGTGATGATGGTGGTGATGATAGATGTTATTTTAATTCGTTGCAATTATGACGAAATAAAAATTCGCCAATCGCTATGTGGAGTTTCATCATGTCCTTATACTTTTTCGAGTACATTTCCAATAATAATTCATACACTCTTCGAAATAGCGCGCAATCCCGCAGTTTACGTCGAAGTGGTAGAAAATATAAGTAGGATAGTGGTAAATGATTCCAATCGGAATGATGATAATGATGACGATGTTTATCATTTTTTACGTGATTTCTTCGAAAATAATTCAGATGATCGTAATAAGACAGACCATCGTTTATATCTTCCCCCAGTTTCTCAGCTTCCATAATAATATCGCGAATAGTATTAACGCTATTACTATATTTATTATGTAGTACGTATTAAGAATAATATAGATTATGCGAATAGTCTTACTAAGAACACCGGATGAATTATACATACCCACACGATTGCAACAATGTGATTAATAGTATGTATTTGATTGCAATAGCCTCTCTTAATTACTCGAGCGAAGAAACTTTGACGTATTTGATACAGCTTATGTAAACTTACGTAATCTTCCATTTAATCGTGTATAAACGTCACGTAATCATCAATTTGATCACGATTACACACACACACACACACACTAACACTCGTACCTTCGCAAACACTGATATGATTAATAAGACTATTGACCAATTTCGTTCGATTTGTCATCAAGTATACAACATCGATTATCGAAGCGCAATATCGACAAATTGTTCCTTTAGATAATTACGAAGAAGACGAGGCGATATTTTTCTCAGCAACAGCATGTCACACACACACACACACACACACACACACACACACACGCTCCCTTGCAAACACCAATACAATGAATATGACTGTTGGCAATGATAAGATGCGCGCACATACACACTAACACACGCACACACGCTCACTCACTCACACTGATAGCGTTAAGGACTGTTGAGGATGATAAGGTATGCACGCACCTACACACTAACACATGCTCGCACTCTCAATTAGCATCATCAGTTGGGTTAAGAATTTCGTCGAAATATGTATAATAATCGTTACAGTGGGAGGGGTGAAGGGGGTATAGCGGTCAAAATGACGAAATCAGATTACCGGTTCATCAAAAAGATGTCTACGTATTACTGAGTGAAAGTTAAACTCGTCGAATAAGAGTAATTAATCAAATACCATGCAGAAACCCCATCAATGTTAAGGGTTAAGAATTTCGCCGAAATATGTATAATAATCGCTACAGTGGGAGGGGTGGAGGGGTGTGGCAGTCTATCAACTTCTCAAACAAATGAAGGTCGTTGCGATGATGTCGGTTGATAATAATCGATTAATAACTACACTCGCACTAACACACATACAGACGCTCACACATCATCAGTTTGGTTAAGAATTTCACCGAAATATGTATAATAATTGCTACAGCGGGAGGGGTGGAGGGGGTGTGGCGGTCATAAGTGATGATCGGTTGACCTCGAAATAATATACTCGTCGAATAATACGAGTAATAATCGAATACCATGTAGAAATGGCATCAATGTTAATTTCCATAAGAAAGTGACCCAGAATGATGGACATTTTATACGTCGAGTATATGGGCTATGTCAGAGTCTGTAGAACTGGCACGTATATGACTACTTATACATATATCCATAATTTCTGCTACGCCCCTAACACAACAAAATGTGGTTTGTATTGTGGATGTGTTGGTAGCGAAGGTACATTCAAACTGGAAATTATATTTTAAACTATTTAACGGAGATATCGCTGTTTTTATTATGTTTTTATCAGTTTAAATTATTCTAATTTCAGTCCTATTTGCGATATTAATGTGAAATAAAGTTTAGAACGAATCCGATAATATAGGAAATAAGCTGTGCGAATTTTTTCATTGTCGCTTTAATAGTTTTTGAGTTAAATCGAAACGAATATGTCAATTATGCTATTGTTAAAGTTGAAAAAAGCATACCTGCCATGTATCAGTTAATTAACGGCAAATCATTTAAATTAATTCTGTATAAAACACTTATAATCACGTACCATTGTCCAGCTTGGAGTTTTGTTTCAAATACCAATTTTACCAAATTACAATTATTACTAAACAGGCATCTCACAGATGTCTACTAAATGTCCCTAGATACTGCAGAATAGTTGACACGCATACTAATGCCTTTTATTAAGGATAATATGCTACATTTAACGTGTAAATTCTGCGACGACCGCTTAGTCCGTGATAATCATCTCATCTCTACCATAGGTAATTACGATTCTAGACAACTTCAATTTATGTATGGTAAATACAAACATAGAAGGCTCAAACAAAATAACCTTTTCTGACGTTATATGTAGCACTCATTTTATCAATTAACGCAACAAAATAAATGTTAATCACTATAAAATTTATTTTATTTGCAATGCTTTTCGACTATGACATCATTTTTAAGTTGTAACGATTTTTTTGTTGTGCTTTTAAAAAGCCGAAAAGCTTTGCAAATAGAATAAATTTTACAGTGATTAACGCTGTTTTTATTTTGTTTCGTTAACTCGTAAAATTATTATAATTTTTTATTTTTCGCTGCGCAGTTATTATTTTTATATTACATTATAAGTATAAATATGTTTCTTTTATATATTACGCGTCTTTGCATTAATTCTGTTGTATGGTGAGCCAATGCTGGTTACGTAATTATTATTTAAAGCGTTTTTGTTTTTATTATTTTCCGTAAATTATGTTGAAATATACACGCTGTTGTATATATATATATATATATATATACATACATACACACATGTATATACATATATATATATATATATATATATATATATATATATATTGTCTTTGTTTTAGGTAATCGTCAGCCAACACATCATAAGGGTATTAATCATTTTTTATATATCGCTATAATCATTTTTTAATAATTCAATACCGAACACGATTATAGATTTATTCGATATGAACGTGCGTTTCCCTTTTGAACTCCCTATTACTTTTTGAATTCCAAATAAAATAGTTTAATCGTTTCAACGGCTCGAGTGGATCAGTCTTGGAGCCTGTTTTGTATCTAATTCACTCACGAGATATTCCAAAGAGACGCCGGAAGTAGCCGAGTAACGCGCACTAAATAGCCTACTTTTATCATGGCACAATTCGAATAGGATTGTGAAGGGTCGAAAAAGTACGTTTCGTAGCTAGGAGCGATGCCGATCTTTACAAGATATTAAAATCGGGATTTGGTTAGATCGATAGTTGTATTGAAAGAGTACATTACTAAGAAAAGTAAACAGCTAAAATTAGCGCTTAGTAAAATGTATTGACTTCTGAATAATCTTTACGGTAGTAGAAATTATTATAACACTAAGATCGAATCTCCCTGGACGAACGATTCATACAACCACCGTCTACCTAATATAAAATTATACAACGCGTCCAATCGAATAAGATCATTGCCTGCAAACCTCCGTATACGTTCGTAACGATAACACATGAAAAAACTGTAATTCAGTAATAAGGCAGATTCTACTTTAATTATTAAAATATATATATATATATTAAATATAGCAACGTAACATTCTCGTTAATCTATCAGATAGCGTTGAATAATTTAACACGCTATTAAAGGTATTTCCTAGTGCACGTTACGATATTTACGTGGTAATAGTTTATTGGATTCTTAGATCAGATTGCGTTCGGAATATGTAAAGAATATATAGTAGACACGAAGAAAAACGAAGTATCTTAGCTAGATTGCGTAACCAACGTAATTAATAGATACAATCTTCGAACGTAAACCGAGTTGATTCGGACAAAATGACATTTTACAACCGCTACCACTATCGAATGCAAATAGGCGTATCAGGAAAATGACCGAATTCGGTCAACTGCGAAGTGCAGATAAAGACAGTCACTAGGAAATATTGAAGAAGCCGCCTTCTCAGTGCAATGAAATGATATCGGCGTATATATTATATATATATATATATATATATATATATATATATATTTATATAAGTATATATATACATGTATATATGTATATATATATATATATATATATATATATATATACATATATATATATATATTTGTTAAACAATGCGTTAACGTATTTGAAACGTAGATATGACGAGAATGTTGTGTGTATCGCGGATTGAAAGTAAAACAACTCTCTCAATAAAGAATTAGATGAACCGATAGAATTACATAAATTGTATAAGAGGAGAAAACCAAAAAAAATATATATATATATTACCGCTTGGTCTTGTTGAAAAAAAATGATGTATTTGAGATGACCTGCTGTAGAGAATATCAATGGAACCGATGATTTAATGTTAAAACTATTGCGCATAGAACGCATTTATTCCCTTAAGTGAACTTTAAATTCTTTAGACACGTTGTTAGATATGTAAGAAAAATCTTCAAAAATCAAATAATGCTGGTATATAGACTGATTTTGATTTTAATAGAGATTAGCAACCGCATAAGAACAATCATTTTATTTCGAATAAATTAACGAGATAATTAAATGTAGAAAATTGAGATAAAAACCCGAAAACTTATATATACATATAACACAAAGATACATATATATACACATAAATGAAAAAAGACAATTTAACGAAAACGAACGTCAATTTAGAAACACGTCTTAACTCGTACTCAGATGAAAAACCTTAAGACATCGAACCCGGCGTTTGGCAATTGAGAACAATTTCAAACACACGTAATAAGGTGAAACGGATGAGAAAAAACCTCATTCAAAGAATAGTTGGAAGACGAGGATAACAGACTATTAGATTGCGACACAGCTGTGACGAAGCTACACTAAAATTACCGGGAAAACCATCGTGATGGGAGGAAAATAGCAGGGGGTATAATCTTCAAGCCACTGGTTTACAATGGTTGGTCTCGAAGTTTGTCAACGAGCAGCACGACTGATGATGATTCAATTGACGCAAGAGGAACACTACTAATCAAAACCGGAATCTATGGAGAGCACTCGCAGGTCATCATAACCGTCAGAATGGACTCGATACAAAAGTAAATTTTCAATTTTATCGTGAAATCCTAAAAAAGAATCATTAAATTAGTAATTGCAAATATCTAACGATCTGGTCTTCGAAAATGATAACGTTACGAAATTATTCTCGTTTCGTCTAACGCGTCGTCGTTTTGATTTAAATTCGAATTTAATTGTTAACGAAATTTTAAATTTATTTTTTTATACAGATGACGCAATAGAGAACGCATGTAAGTAAATCGATATTATCATCTACACTTGTGACAGCGTACGAAAGATACGAAAAGGTAGTATATACATTCACACACATTTACGTATAATGAGTACGTATACATATACACATAGAATGACCCGGAGAAGACGGATGGCTTTGTTTTTTGAATAGCGAACTTTCGAGAGACAACGAATAGAAAACGTCCTGGACAAAAAAATCGAGTTCGGATAGCGATCATTAAACATGTCGATAGAGTCTGTTCGCTGTATATGTCTGGAAGACTTGAAATTTCACGCTTATAAACTGGTAATAACTCACGAAATAAACAATACCGACTCGGTACAACGAAAATTTTTTTGTTGAAACGATGCTGAAAGAAATCGAAGACGAACAGACAGATTTAAACAAACATTCGATAAGCGACGAAGCTCATTTTCAGCTATTCGGATTCATAAACAAACAGAACTGCCGCTACTGATCCGAATCTAATCTGAATTCAAACGAACAGAAGCCGTCACGCAGCGAGCGAGTGACCATCTTTGATGTATGGCGAAGTTGGGAGGGACCATTTGAACGATGTTGTGTTCTACTAATCTTTCGTTTTCCCTTTTTTTAAATAAAGTTTCATTCAAAAATTTAGGTCGAGCGGTTTTTGATTTATTCAACAAAACCGTCCGTCTTCTTTGAATCACATATAATTGAATACTTGTTAAGCGCGTTCACACAGAAAAAAGATTATATATATATATATATATATATATATATATATATATGATTAATATTTAATTGCGGAGTAATGTACAGTCTATTCGACGTAGTTCGATGAACATTTCAGTCATGAATAATCGATTTGTTTTTTTTTGCAGGAAATTACACATTTTAGTTTTTGACATAATTTATAAAAAATAGCTCGAACAGGCGAAAATATAAATACTTCTAATTTGTTCCTTAAAGAAAATAGTCTGTCTAGTGGGTGCATTAACTAGGCAGTTGTAAAATATGTAAAGTTATTTATGTTTAAGATGATTAGTGCGGAAATCGTTAAATACTTTAACGTAACGATTTTCTGTTGACACATTTAGACTACTACTTTCTGATATGTCCACTAAATTTAGTTTGACACTCTGTTAAGATCTAGTCGCTGTATTGGTTTTTCGCGTAATTTTTACTTCAGTCCAATTGAACATCGTCTGTGGTTGAATCTGTGTTCGGAAGCCTTAAATATGTCAGTCCCGTTCGGACGACTAAGACACATCACAGCGTCACGGCAAGCCTGGAAAATAGTAATAACACCGTAAATGCTTAATCGGTGAACGAAACCATTCTGAAGGGTCTAGAAATGAAATTACCTCGTAAGGAGCGGCGAATTGTTTATTATTAATTATTAACATTTATTGTTTATGCACTTTTCCTTTTTACTTTACACTCCTCGGTTATCTTTTCTTCCAGGCTATTTATTGTTATTTACCGTTTAGTTCCATAAATCTGTAATTTTTTTTCTGTATTCGTTGTTGTTTCTATTAGAAATTGTTCTCCACTACCTTTTCATTCATCGTCTATCCATGAATTGCAACAAAGGCTAAAGTCACAAAAAATTGGTGTAAGAGGTTAGGTTAGTGGATTTGAGATAATCGAATAATTTATTTAACCGAGGAGTTCTTTCAAAGTACACGGATGGAACAACGTGGAGAGAATGTGATTATATTTACAGCAGTCTAATAGAATTTTCTCTGCAGGAATGAATTAACCGGTGCTTGGCTGTTTCGCGGTCGACATAGTGCTACTTATTATTTATTATTATGTTTTAAAATAATTTTATTGCAAGCGGATATTAATTCTGACGAAGAATTAATTTTAAAAAGTTTATTACAAATTTAATTAATTTTTATATTAAACCAAAAAAAAAAATATCTTTACCGGATATTTTCATACTATCAGATTATTTTATAAATAACTGTTATTTTATTTTGCTATTTTTTATAATTATACATCTAAAGCAAGCGGTTTTTTACATTTAAAAAAAAATATATTTTTATAAGTATATATTATGGCGATCTAAGACGATGGGGGTACCGTGGGAAATATCAAATAAAATAAATATAATAGGAAAAAATGTCGTAATAGTTAATTTAACATAACATATGAATGTATTATAAAGGTATTACCATCGTAAGAGTTTTAGATCGTCAAAACTGATAAGGTTACATCGGAAAGTCAGAATAATAAGGAAAATAAACAGTAAACATGGGAAATAAACATAATTTACCTTATAATAAACAATGTCTGATCCATTAAGGGAAAAACCGGGGAATAACGGCTAGTAGAGCCAGCAACCGGTGATCGCGTGTTGGTGTGTGTGTGTGGGGAAATTGGGTTAGATAGATATGGTAGTTTAGAAAGACAGTAGTCTGATTTGTAACTTCGTATCGCATCGGTCGATTATTATTATAGTACGATTAAGAAAATAATTTTCTAGTAATTTCTTACTAACAGGAATTCGGGGAGTAATAAGTAAAATTTATTAAAAGAAATATAAATAATAAGCCAGGAATAATAGACGGTATTTAAATAATCAATTAAAAATAAATAATTGATTATTGTTCATCATACGTACGTAAACCGTGGACACGCTATAAAATACGGAGTACGACCGAAAATACATCAGCATCCGGTAGCAGTAACAGCAGATACTGTGGTACCACAGGTTTTACGTTTTTATTTTCATATAATTTGTTCTTAAATGTTGCATATTAAATTTAGTATATGCCCGTGAATTATTTGTATGTTGACCAATCGTATAAAATAATTAATTGTTTTCCTTTCATTTTAAAATAATATTTGTTAATATTTAAAATGCATAATAATAATATATATATATATATATTAAAATTAATTGTTGTATAATTAAATTCTAGTCTATGTATGAGTGTGTCACCGGCTGCGAGTTCTACTAGCAGTCCAGGTTTGGCACGGGCGACCACGATTATTTAGTTATCAAATCGTCTACTACGAAGTTAAGCCCTCCATTGTCATAGTAAATTGAGAATCGACGACGGGATTTAAGGGTTAATTTCGTTATAAATAGGCGATTTCACAACGGAATTTCAGGTCCCATTTCATCATAAATTAACATCAAATAAGGGTCCTAGTTACGTTATTAAGTGACGGCGAACGACGGGATCCAGGTACGTTATAATATAAGAGACTCATCAAGCAATAGCGGAGTAGCTATATGGGTCTCAAAGAAGTTGAATAATATGGTGACTGGATATATAACAATAAGTGAGAGAGTTATGGCAATTAGGATAGATGCCAAACCGGCTCCTATTAATCTCGTACAGGTATACGCTCCTACAACTACAGCATGCGAAGAGGAAATAGAAACGTTTTATGCGGAACTAGAAAATCTTATGAAAAATATTCCTAATCGGGAAATTACGATAATAATGGGTGATATGAACGCAAAAATTGGAAATATATATGATAAACAACTGCGAAATACAGTTGGTAAATTTGGAATTGGTAAAAGGAGTGAGAGAGGTGAAAGATTACTTCAATTTGCATTGGATAATAGTATGAGTATAATGAATACCATGTTTAAACACCATGTTAGAAGGCTTAGTACATGGATATCACCTGGAGATCGTTATAGAAACCAAATCGATTATTTCCTACTGAAGAAAAGGTGGAAAACATCATGTCTAAATGTTGTGGTTTATCCAAGTGCCGAATGCGGATCAGATCACAGGATATTGGCTATGACTTTTTGCGTAAAGCTAAAAAAGACGTTCCTTAGATCAAATAGAACTAAATTGGAAATTACGAAACCTCTAGCATTCAAACAAGCTCTAGGAGTATGGGTAAAAGAAGATGCACATATAAAAACCAACGATGTAAATAGATTATGGTGCACTTTCAAAAATAATACCATTAAGGCCTTAGCGAAATCGCAACCACGTGAAAGGCATAAAAAGCGGAAGCCTTGGATATCGGAGGAAACCTTTAAATTAATTGAAGAAAGAAGAAAATTAAGAAGTATATTGCAGGCAAATGAAAACAAAATAGCTGAAATAAATAGGAAAATACGCAACTATTGTCGTAAAGATAAAAATGTATATTATGAAACTGTTTGTAAAGAAATACAAGAACATGCCGAAAGAAATGAACCGCGTGATTTATATAAAAAAATGCAAATGATCACCCGTGATTTCAAAGTGAGAAACTGGGCAGTAGAAAATGAGGATGGTTGTATTAAACACGACAAAAATGAAGTTGCAGAAGTATGGAGAAATTATTGTCAAAAGCTGTATTGTACTACAAATAAAAACAAAACTGGTATAATGAATCCATTGTATTGTACTACAAATAAAAACAAAACTGGTATAATGAATCCATTAGAGTTATCAGAACCACCTATTCTAGAAAAGGAAATTGAAGAAGCGATTAGGAACATAAAAAGGAAGAAAGCGACTGGATACGACGGGATATCTGTCGATATAATTAAAGAAATGGGCCACATTGGAGTACAGAAGATTCACAAAATATGTAACAGAATATGGTCTACTGCAGAATGGCCAGAAGAATGGTGTAGAACTATATATATACCTATTTTCAAGAAAGGTCAATCCTCGAAATGCGAAAATTATAGAACCATATCACTCATACCACATGCCAGTAAAGTAATGTTAAAAATTTTTCAAAATAGACTGGCGGGATTCGTAAAAGAACAAATTCCGGACGAACAAGCAGGTTTTGTTAAGGGAAGAGGATGCCGCGAACAGATACTGAATGTGCGGCAACTAATCGAAAAGGCCCTCGAATACAACACTCCGATGATTTTATGCTTTGTTGACTATGCAAAGGCATTTGATAGTGTTATTTGGGAAAAGATGTGGCCCGCTCTAATTGAAATGGGAATTCCAAAACACCTGGTTTACATTATTAGTAGATTATATGATCATAATAAAAATATAGTGCGCATTGACGGGCACATAGAATCAAAAGAATTCACCGCACAAAAAGGAGTGAGGCAAGGCTGTATTCTTTCTCCGATGTTATTTAATCTATATGGAGAACATGTTATGCGTCAAATACTAGATGGATGGAATGGCGGTTTCCCTATTGGAGGCAGGAAAATAAATAATTTGCGTTTTGCTGACGACACAGCACTAATAGCCAACAGTGTTAGTGAGATGAAAATTCTTATGAAACGACTGGTTAAAGTAAGCAAGCATTATGGCTTAAAACTGAATAAAGAAAAAACAAAATTAATGATAATTGATGCGAAAAAATCAATAAATAAAACTGAAAAATGTATAGATGGATATCAAACGGTACGGGAATTTATATATTTGGGATCATTAATAGAAGACGTAGGTGGCTCTACAAATGAAATAAAACGCAGAATTCAGTTAGCACGAAGTGCTATGAGTAGATTAAATAAAATATGGAAAGACACATCCATCACAAATGCAGTGAAAATGAAACTTGCACAGTGTTTAATATTTTCAATATTTATGTATGCGTCGGAAACTTGGACGTTGAAAGCGATCGATAAAAAACGCATAGACAGCTTTGAAATGTGGGTTTGGCGACGGATGCTGAGAGTACCCTGGACAGCTAAACAAACAAATGTATCAATATTAAACAGGCTTAAAATTACAAAAAGATTAACCAGCCATGTCCAAATGAAAATAATGAAATTTTTCGGTCATGTTATGCGGCGACAGAATTCTATCGAGCGATTAATTATAGAGGGAAAGACGCCCGGAAAACGACCTCGAGGACGAGTCTACACCAGATGGACCGATTCCATAAGGAAAGCAACAGGGAAATCGTTCGTGGAATGTGCGCGAGAAACCGAAAACCGGAATAGATGGCGTACATTAGTACAAGAAGCAGTAACATGAATTGTGGTCACGACATCCCTTCGGGGGATTACGACTATTGATGATGATATATATATATATATATATATATATATATATATATATATATATATATATATATATAAATTGAACAATGTTGTCATTATACGGTATTCGTTTCCTCAGTCATTTTCCATCCTTTCACCAGAACTTTATACAGCGATCGGTTGTATGTTCCGACTCCCACCGCTTCTTATACGATGTATTTAGCAACGATCAGCATCCTACAGCCAAAGAAGTGACGCGACTGTTATTAGTCAACCGAGCCAATTAGTCTCATTCCTGTAGATTCCAGCTCATGCCGGATTCCAAAAAATGAAATAGCAAATAGAGCAGGCAAAGGAGGCTGGTACATTGTTGTCAATCCTGAACGTCACAGTTCCAGCTATCGATGAACGTAATTACGTCAAATCAAGATTTTTTATTTCTTGGCAGCAAAAGTGAAATCGACCTCCTCATTAAATAAGCTTCGCTAAATTAATAATTCCGTTTTATTTTGGAGGACTTCGCTTCCAAACCGTCAAAAATACGTTGTCCACAGCAGATTACGGTTGAGTCGTACAAGGCTCAGCCGTTCAATCAACATAACTTCTGCTTCTCAGTGTCACATGTGTAGCGTCGTGCTTTATCCTCATTAACTCTCCTTTGCACTTTCCACACAGATTGTCTTTCAACTTTCTCTTTTCGCTTCCTCGTCTAAAGATAAATTATCTTACCAACCTAATGATGTTCTTACGCATGTCCCGTCACTACTCCTTGATTTAACTTCCTGTACTCCGCGTTTGTAGCCTTAGTTGCCGCACACGGCACGTTAATTTAGACTAATAATAGTAACAATTATATATATATTACGTCGACTTGTCTTTTTATGTGAAATTTAATGATTTTCACTTTATTATTTCCATTTTGTGGCGGGCGTTGACTATTACTAAACATTCGGATATATATTTTACATTCTTACGTATCATATTTCCCCGTTTTAACGGCGTGATAACTTTTAGTGTTTTAGAATTAACTGTAGATTTACGTGCCATGTACTGCACCGATTTAGTGTTTGATTAACAGTAAAAATATTAAATTTAGTTTTGATTTTGTTTTTGTTATTAGCTGATATACCTACACAATGTCTATATATATATATATATGTGTGTGTGTGTATGTGTGTGTTTTCAATCGTTATATTTTCTTTTTAGGGATATACCGCGATGCTTTCGCTGACGTGGGACCTAATGGAGATGGTAATTTTTTTATTCGATTATTATTACTTTTTATTAGTATGAAATTTTGTTTTACGACGGGAAACTGATTTTGTACACACACACACACACACATATATATATATATATATATATATATATATATTAATTGCAATCTGGCTGATAAACCACAAAAATTTTCTAACATTTTCCAATTCTCACTGTAACTCAACTAAATTATATCCTGTTACCATAGAAATTTTGAATCTCTTTGAACACTTAGCTTAATACAATCTTATTATGGATTCCAAGTCATACACAGGTTTTCCACTTAATGAACTATCTATCTCGTCTTCGCATTGGTCACACTGCATTGACTCGCGGATACGTTATAAATAAAACAGATTCACCATTGTGCGCTTGCTGCTTCCAGACACCAATACTCCGACATTTATTTCTTAAGTGTCCACAATAATGCCGACCTCAAAAGGTCAGTTGCAATTCGCTACAAGATATTTTAACCAATGATCCAATTGCAGTACAAGCATTTCTTCAATTTCTCTGAACTATAGATATGATATAATATCCAATAATTACTTTCGGGTGCTCCTGGCCATAGTAGTAATTAAAATAACATACAATGATCATAATAAGAAGTAATTTAATTTAAATTATTTAAATTATACTCTTAATAAAAACCTACATAAACCATATAATGAATTACTCGAATTAAATACTATTCTACAATAATTAAAAAATGTATACAATCGTATAAATGTAGTACTCAGGGTGGTCCCAATAAAAGACATAAAAAAATGTGACTTTTATTAAATATGAATTTGTTGCTGTAACGTAACGCATCATAGGCTAATACGTCGGTAACGATAACGTTGTACAGAAACGAGAAACGGCACGAAATGAAATGATAGGAAAAATTATTGAAAGCTCGGTACCTGAGATTAGCAAAATCCTACGAGTTATCTGAAAATATGGATTCTAGAACGAACGCCTGCCGTATCGACGAGCAGCTTATTATTCGGGATGAGGGACGAAACATTTGATTTGTATTGATGAAAGCCGAACACAAAAAAAACCTTTTTATAGTGTGACATAATGAACAGAGACTATTGGGTCGCTTTCGATTGCGTTGCAAAGAAATCGTCGCGAAATATATATATATATATAAACGTAGAAATTATAAATATAATTGACAGAGGTGGGAAAAGTTGTCTTTGGACGGCAATGATGGATATCGTTAGTTCAAAAAACGAAAGCGCGACAGAAATATTTAAAAAAAAGTAAAGTAAAATGGGATATAACAGTTAGCAACACGTGGCAAAACAGAATTAATATCACACAACGGACACAAATAAGGATGATAGTAAACCTCGGATATGGACACGCTAGCGGACGAGATGATGATATAAATTTACGCTTATGGTGAAATTTTCGTACATAAATAAAAATCGTACTCCGATAATTTACTTTCGAACTATTTTCTAAAAGCACGTGTTAAATAATTAGATTCCTTACTTTACTAGGTTTCTAGGAATAATTTATTTTTAATATTTGAAAAAGAAAATTTCACGTAAATCATTACTACCCATTTTGTATTGATTTAATTTAAAATTGTTTCTCATTTGATTTAATTATCGGAGAGTTTATACTTATTTTATTTTCAGCTGGAAATTTCGCGGGATTTAATCCCCCTCCACCGAGTATGTATTAACTTCTCATATTTGCTACTTTATCTTTTTTCTACACACACACACACACACACGCATTATTACTAAGTTTTAGTCAACAAAAATAAGTCTATCTCGACAGCTGATACGGTTAGTACGTTCCATTATATTATCTTTAAATTGTAGGTTGTTATCTAACACAAAACGGTTCCCATTTATTATTGGTATTTATCGTTAAATTAAGTATATTTTTTTCTGTGTGTGTATGTAGATGCATTTCATTTTTCGAATTGTCGGTTCTTCAGTTATTTTAAAACTTTTTCCTTTTTTTCTTATTTGTTTATTTACTTTATTTTATTTTATTTTTTAATAATTTCTGCATGTGGGTTCTTCCACATCGCAGGTAGTTATGGATTCGATTAATGAGTTGGGCAATCTCTTTAAACAGGTTCCCCAGCTTTAAAATTCGTTCCCAGTTTAAAGGGAAATGCGTAACAAAACAAGAAAAAAAGGAAATTATTTCTACATAACTAAAAATTGATTCTGTGATCGCAAAGTCAGCTGAATTTTTCGAGTCGATTAAAAAGATTTTAAGCACAAAAAAATACAGCCATTGAGAAGGTGGTGCATGATGTTCTGCACACCCCTCCTTCTGCAGTGTCGGTTATCAAACCTTTTTGTACAGGGATGTTGTAACCAAGAAAAAGACTATAAATAAAAATAAAATAATTATCAAATGTGACGATGTTTATGTTTTTTATCGTGAATTAAAAAAAAACATTTATCCTGTAAAGGAGGTTATTAATGTGTCTTTTTATAACAAAATTAATAAAAATCCTGCCATTATTAATATGGCTTCCAAGACGGGCTCTGATAATTTGGAAACAATTATTTGTGACAGAATTTCTAACATTAAGGTTCACCAAGGGGAACTACTTGATCCTACTATTTGTATCTTTCGTACCAACAATATGTCTAAAAATGATGTTAAACAGCATTTTCAAGTGTCATTTGGCGAAACACCTTCATCATTTACCAAGGTCGCCAATCAGCATGGTAGTCGGATTTGTGTTCGTCTTACTTCTTTGCAATACGAGAAGCTGCCTGAGACCAACGTCTCAGGATTAACTGGGAATCGCTTGTTTTTGCAGAATCCATCATACCGAAGATATGCAAAAATGTTGTCGTTTTGCCCATACCGAAAAGTTTTGTAAAGCAGAAGCAGATTTTCTAAATTTTCACACTAAATTTAAAGATACTTCATGTACTGATTGTTTACAATTTAACATCTCAAAAGAGTGTAATTTTAAGAATATTAGTGTTAATCTTACTAATAATGATATGATTCAAAAGTGTTTAGGGGCATTGATCATGTTACTCTAAGTGAAAATTGTCCTATCTATCTTAAGTCAGTTGAACACCTAAGGTCAAAAATTGGCTTTGGAGGTTAAACATACATACTTGAATGTTGATAACACCTATGCTTTCAGCTTATTCTTTTTCAGGTCTCTTTGGGACAGTTGTGCTGACGTAGGTGTTATTGCAGAACCCTATGTTGATCATGATGCTCTCTCTGTTCAACGTCCATATATTTCTTACTTTAACAAAACATTCAGCCATAAGTTACTGTTCAACGTAAATAACATAATTATCATCATTAAAGGGAAATATTTGTTCATTCCTTGTTATTTGTCACCAAATAAACCTAAATTTCGTCATATTGATTTGATGGATTCTTTCATTAAGGCTAATTGTCTACTTTTCCCCATTTTGATTGGCGACTTTAATATAAGGTTGCCTTTCATGGAGTATACTTCTACACAAAATTCTTTAATGTTTACTGAATTTTTGCATTGCAATGATTTGGTAATCATGAACAGCAAAAAACCAACTTTTTCTAATTCAAATTGGGAGAGCATCATTGACTACCTCATTATTCATAGCAGAGTACAGTCTTTGGTTACTTTCTCACTGAATGTTTTGAACTTACCCCTCACAAAAATATCTGCTCTATCCTATCTCTCGATTTATCTGTGCGTTTGAAAAGCACTTTCAAAGCTTTTTAATAAAAAATATATTGGCTCCATACATGATGAGATTTATAGGTCTGTTGATGTTCATAGCTTAAATACCTCAGTTTCTAAGTTTAATGTTTATCTATCTAGAATTGTTAGCCTGTCATAGTCTGAAATTACTGTTCCTAGATTTGATTGGTGGAATATTAAACTTCACTGAAGGAAAGGATTAATTCTGTTAGGAAAAGAAAAAGTAAATGTAAAAACATTGTATACTTATTTATTTATAACTCTACACTTAGAGCTTTAACGTTGGAGTATAAAAAACTAATTATTAAATCTAAATTAGATTCTTAGAGGAATTTTGTGCAGGATATCACTACCATGGGTCGCCCCAACAAATATATTTTTAATAAAAATAAGCGTGATTCCAGATATTATTAGGAAATTTGCCTTTTTCTAATGATAAGGATAAGTGTAGCGCTCTCCTTGATCATTTCTTTCCACGATTACAGGATGAACAACCCATTACTCTTTCAACTCTAGGTTCAGTTGTTCCCTCAGTTACTTGTGATCAGGTTACAAATATTGTTAAGGGCCTTGCCAATAATAAAGCTACTTCTTTGGACAGAATTAATAATAAGTTGTTAAATATATTGATGATGAATTTCCTGGTTTCTTTAGTTCAATTTTCAGTGAATGTTCAATTTTTCAACTTTTCCCACGATTGTTTGAAACTGGCCAATATAAAATTTTTATCTAAGGTTGGTAAAGACCCTTGTACTCTTAGTGGATATCGACCTATATGTTTATTAAATTCTATTGGCAAGGTTTTTTGAAAAGGTAATCAATGAGTACATGTTAAAGGAAGCTGGCAATAAGTGTGTTTTTCACTGTCATCAGTTTGGTTTCCGGAGAGGTCTCTCCACAGAGAATACTCTCTACAAGCTGGTTTCTAGTGTAAAGCACTCATTGGAGTCTGGCTCGTCTGCAGTTGTCATTTCCTTCGATATCATGGGAGCTTTTGATAGCTGCAGATGGTCCTCAATTATTGACGTTTTAAAAGAATTTAATTTCAATTCCTTCATTGTAAATACTATTATAAATTATTTTGCTAATAGATATGCTTCATTAGCAGTTGGTAGCTCTATTGGTTGCAGAAGACTGGTGTGTGGGGTGCCCCAGGAGGCCTGGGACCCACACTGTGGAATATTTTGTATTCCAGTATTCATCTTAAATTGGAGCAGTTTTTGTCCCTTACTTGTAAGGAATTTGAACTGGTTTCCTATGCAGATGATCTCTGTTTGATAGCGAAGGTTGACAAGCAATATGATCTTAATTTAATTGAAATCGTTTGCAAGTTCTTAAAAAATATAATTAGTGATTTAGGTTTGTCTATTTCTGAACCCAAGTGCAATTTTATTGTCTTTGGTGATCAGAGAATTGTACATTCTGTTAAAAATTTATAGTTAATTTCAAGTCAGCCAATTAGCTATACAAATCATCGTCTTAAATACCTTGGTCTAATATTAGATCACAAGTTATCTTTTATTCCACATTTGTGTATATCCACAGGAAATGCGACTCCATATTCTTTAAGCTCAAAAGATTGCAGCCTAATACTTTTGGGTTTAAATATAGGGAAAGGGCCATTTTGTATAAGGGGCTGATACAGTCATTTTATGCATATGGCTCTCTTGTTTATATTAATAAAAACGTTTTATGTTCTCTTATCAAGTGCCAGAGGAAGTTTCTTCTTAGTATTTCATGTCTATACTGAACCTGTCCCACCTCTGCTGCTAATGTTATATCTAATATCATGTCACTGGATCTTTTTGTCAATGGCATCTCTATCATCTCAGAATTTAGAGTTGTTAGAGACGTTGTCAAGAATTTCCAGTTCCTTAATATTGATCCGCATATCTTTGAATCGTTTCCTAGTGTTTCTATCCTAAAAAAATATATTCAATCCTCACTTATTGATATTTGGCAAGCTAGGTGGGACAGTTGTTCGACTGGAAGGAAAACCTTTGTGTTTTTCCCAAAGGTTTTGGAGCGTTGTAAACTTAAAAATATTAATATTAACTTTTATAATGCTCCGGTGCTCATGGTTAATTTTGTTTATATCTGCATAGGTTCCATCTTGCCTCCAGTTCTCGGTGTAACTTTTGCTGTTCCATCGAGGACTCCGTTGGTATTGTAGATGATATTGAGCATTTAATGTTTGTTTGTCCCCTGTTTGATGATCTTAGAAATAAATTTAAAATACATAGAGGACAGCCTCTTGTATTTTCTAAACATAACCATGCCGGTCTTCTGTCATATATGGAGTTGTCTATGCTAAGAAAATTTAAAACTGGTAGGTAAAATTTTTAGCAACATTTTATCCTGTTTTTAATGTTTCCATTCAAACCTGAATCCGCATTTTTTTTCTCATGGTCATTGCCTCCATCCATTTTGTAATACCGTTGCATGCAACATTAATAATAATATTGTCTACAATTGTTTTTCTTATAATTTATATATATATATATAATATGTATGTATATTTTTTTTTACTTTTTATAATTAAATACACTTTCCTTATTGAATAGTTAACATGTTCGTAATTGATTTTTTATCAGTATTTTTATGAATATCTTTGTGTATACTTACTTTGTTTGCAGTTGCACTCCTTCAGTTATTTCATTCGGTCTTGTCTTCATTCTTGTTTTATAATAAATTTAATTTTGATAATATAATTTTTTTCTCTTCTCTATGATATTTAGACGTAACCTTTTATTTATTTTTCTTTGGCTTGATCTTTATCTAAGCAATATTACTTTTTTTTTAATCACTATCTTAAATTGTATGTGTATGTATATATGTGCACGTGTATATATATATTTTGTTTGTACAACATTCATATTTATATTTACACATATACTACACAAAACTCATTTTTCACACATTCTTGATGACCTAGGGGACTAAGTTTCTCATCCCTTATTCCATCCTATTTTTAAGTTACACATTGCAGGAAACTACTACCCACTCCTATTTATATTTTGTATTACACTGAATGTTTTCTTTTGTTTCAGCTACTCAACACTTACACACAGTTATCCATTAAGAACACTAGTTGCACCCTTATGAACACAAATTATTTAATACATTTGCCCCACCATATTAGTGCGTATTGGGGAACAAAAAAAAAACTTTAGTTACCAAAACCTTGAAATTGGGTTTAACGAAGAATTTCGTTAACGATATGTTGTGCAAACTCGTTAAAAATTATTTACTTCGCTAGTTGAGATTAAAGCGACCAGTTTTATTTTTCTTAAAAACACTCCTCTATGTATGATCAACAAATTCGTAGAATAAATTTTACATTTTACTACAAAAATTTCGAAATTTTTTCATTTTGCAAATTTGGAAATTGTTAAATTTTATGTAAAGGTTAACGTAACGGAATTTTTTTCTTCCGTCGGGCGCAGCTTATAAAAGATTCTATGGTTTTCTCATTCAGAATGGATAATGTTTATAATTAGCTACTTGCTGGTCCCTATACTGTCCGGGTCATTCGAAGAATACAGGTCGGCGATTAAAGAGGCGATTTCTACAAGCCTAGAGCGTCGCTTCATCGAATCTCTCCGGATCCCCTTATGTTAAACCAGAACGTTTCTTCGAAATTGAATCATTACGATTACAAACTGAGTGGTTTTCATTTTATCCAGTTTCGCGATTTATTTGGAATAACTCGCGATTAAAGTTATACATTTTAACCTTATTCTACGTATCGTATGTATATATGCATATCTATATGTAATTCTTCTTCAAGTTCTGTAAGTTTATCTTCAGTAATCAACGTTGTAACTTGTATGTACCTGTGTACATTGAGCGTCTATGTTGGATAATTTTGCTGTGTTCGGGTGGTTTTGTCTTGTCAAGAAGTTGCCTTCTTTATATTTATATTTATTAAGCGGAAAGAAGGCTTGTGTTAAGTTTGATTACCAATTACGGCCTTGGCTGCTACAGATGTAACCTAATCTACATTTTATCCTTCCTGGTTATCGTACTTTACTGTTTGATTTACTTGTAAAAGGGTGATAATTATTCTTGTTCATACGTGTTTTTATTGTTTTTATTCCACTATATCTATTATTACATTTTAAATTTCATAGTATTAATATGTATTGTAAGATTAGGGACGATTGAACTATACAAGACAGTGTTCAAATTTTTTGGCTACTGTTTATGAACGCAGTTTTAAGGCGCTAGACATTCCCCTACACGCTGTAGATCAGTATTTACGGATCCGACTGAATATGTCATGTTGCAAGTTATAATCAATTAACTGTATTTAACAGTAAGGATACCTTTGGCAAGCAAACCTTCAACCGTTTTCTTATCAGCGATATATTATAAGTTCCATTTTAGACTTCCTAATGTAATAATCAATTAACTTTAACCATGAATTTTATTTCACTTTGAAAGGCCCTCCACCTTCCCCGACCCAACATACCTCAACTTGGGACGAGTCCCTTTATATTTATACCGCCGGCCCGTTCCTTCCAAAGACCTAGACAGTTTTCCAGCCAGATGATCTGGTGGCGCAATTGAGGAGTTACGGAGCCGTCAACTGTCCAAACTGATCACCTACCATTGTCTGGGGTCCGAATCCGAGCTGGTAATAAACGACAAGTATTATTTGATGAAACTCTCGCTAAGAGCGACTGTCCCCTAACAAAATGCAAAAGTGCAACTTGTCAGGTACTGGATGATATCATCTCGGGTGATGTGTTTGCGTCCCTGTTCTGTTGTATAGCGCAAACTTGATCACCACTTTCAAGTGCGATCCTACAAAAGGAAGCACAGGAGATCTCGGCCGATTGATGAAGTAGATTTCTGATGGAAGAAATCTGTCTAGCTCTCTGCCAGCACACCAGTAATTTGGTGATACCGGTCGAAGGCAATTTCCCTGGTTGAATTTGCCCGGCGACAAGTACCTTCAGGCATGTAAAAATACCTTCGCCAAGCAAACCTTACCCCGTTTTCTGATCAGCGATATATTATGAGTTCCATTTTAAACTTTCTAAACAGCGCCAAGACAGCCGAATAGGAAATCACCACCCTGCACGTAGTTGTTGTTTGGTTTCTCCGCCGATGGGTCTGACACCATGTAGCGGTTGAATGAATTAGAGAAGGTGAATCAAGTTAGCGCAAAAATATATGTCTTCTTGATTAGACAAATCGGTCATGAGATACGGTCTGGCGCTTCGAATTCTTTCGGCGTATAAAAATTATTTATTTTAGTCAGCCTCGTTATGTTCAAATAGTCGACTGATAACGTTATTTTCAATATTACCACTTCCTGATGTATGTACAGGCAGCATAGATCGCGTGTCAAAGCGGCCTCTTCACCTTGTCTAGTTCAAGAGCAACTCTGACTGCATTATCACACTAACATAAAAATAAAGCGGTCTATACTGGGCTTTATACGTTTGCGTGTGTTTTGTATACATGTTGACGTGGATAGAATCATATATGTATAATTTATTACGTTTTACAGCGCAAAGCATGCCGGTATTTGAGAGTATACGAGAAGGTAAGTAAAGTCCTCTGTTTCAAGCACTATGTATAAATTAATTTCGAACATTATGTAAACGTCAACTGTGTAAGCCGTTTAATTCTATCCGTTCGGTGTATTAAACGTATGTTCATATTTTGATCAGGTTTAATCAAGAATAATGAGAACGCGTCGTTTTGATTATACGTGTCAAATTTAGTAGCAGATTTAGCGAAAAATTTGCTAGAATTTTTAGAAATGGCGAAACTTTAAAAATTCGTTCTGGTAATTTGAGATCAACTCAATTTGTTGCATTTAATAAATTAATTACTAAATGTTAAATCTAAAATTGAAATTACGTGTCTGGCTAGTGAAATATCAAATTTTAAGTTGTCGTTATATCAACATTTCTGCTAATTCATATGTAATATTTATTTGTACGTGCTTAAAAATGACGTAATTGTCGAAATACTTCGCAATAAAAAACATCCGACATTATATCGTACTTATAAAGGCTCTGGAGATTGATATATTTCTGCACTTCTAAAATCCGATATATTAAATCGAGTAGTCACCAACGGAGTTTGGTGGTTTTTACCGATAACTAAATTATCAGTTGGCACGTTCGGTGGTTTTTGCCGGTTTCTGTAAGTACTTCTGGTAAATCTTTACATATTCTAAATCGGTATTATTATTACGCAAAGAATGGGCAACAAACAGCACCCTATCGTTTAAGATATTCGGCAGTTAACGGCAAATTTTAATCGACTTTATTAGATGCGGTTAACTTAGTGTTTTCCTATTTCATTTATAATCGTCGTGTAACACGAAGTGTCTCGTAATTTAACTCGCGTTATCGTGAACATAATTTCAAACTATCCATTATTTTTGTGTGTTATTCAATATATTTTTGCATTATGGCGCATTTACTTCATCCCGTCAACGTATATGATATTCGTCGTGATACATCATTTCCAACCATTAACCCACATTTTATTTTACATTTCACATCATAATGCTCGGATTGCTTTGTTGCAATAAGAAAAGCTAATATCACTCTCTGTTCTAATGTATTTTTTAAATCGTCTCGCACGATGCTGGGGCATTTGTTCATTTTTCTCGGGTATGCATAGTCTTCGTTTGGTATATGGTTTTTAGATTACTCATGTAAGCTTAGATGTCACATCTTACGAGACTCATTACGTTCTGTAATTGAGTTTGCTTGATTATTACTTCTGCCACAATACGATGTCTAAAATGATGCGAAGACTATGAAATTTTTACAACTCGAAATGGGCATTAAGGGAACAAATTTTTGAGTGTATTTTATGGATTCCGCTAGGTTGAAATATATAAGTGTTTTAGTTTCTTATTTAAATACTAGAAGTTATCCACGGCTTCGCCTTGTGTAATTATTATTTTTTTATGCAATATCGCCGTTTCTTTCTTTTAAAAATATATATATATATAATATACAAGTAGTCATATACGTGCCAGTTCTACAGACTCTGACATATCCCATATACTCGATGTATAAAATGTCCATCATTCTGGGTCACTTTCTTATGGAAATTAACATTGATGCCATTTCTACATGTTTTCGATTATTACTCGTATTATTCGATGAGTATATTATTTCGAGGTCAACTGATCATCACTTATGACCGCCACACCCCCTCCACCCACCACCCCTCCCCTGTAGCGATTATTATACATATTTCGGTGAAATTCTTAACCCAATGAATTAGGCATGTCAATGACTTCTGCAACTGGTATTCGATTATTAACGAGTTTAACTTTCACTCGGTAGTAATATGTAGACATCTTTCTGATGAACTGGTAATCTGATTTTGTCACTTTGACCACCACACCCCTCCACACCTCCCATTGTACCGATTATTATACATATTTCGGTGGAATTCTTAACCCAACTAATGATGCTAACTGAGAGTTTTACTTTCTTTAATTTCTTGTCGTAGCTCTTCTGTTTCAATCCTCCTCTCTTCCCGTTCAGCCCTCGATTACATGTAAATATACTCTTATACATACATATATATATATATATATATATATATATATATATACAGGGGAATATATGTGTATATATATATTCTGTTTCTGTTTGACAGTAACTAGTTCCAATCCTTCATTATTATTGCTACCTGCCGACTATAACCTTTTATAAACTGTTAATGAATATAGCTATGTATATATATATATATATATATATATATATATATATATATATATATATTTCGGCGGAATCGTCAAATTTGTCATCGTCGTGATATTTAGACGCGATGTTATTATTATCTACATACTTGTATTATTCGAGGATGAGTTATTAATCGATTATTATTATTTCGAGGTCTACCGATCATCACTTATGACCGTCACACTCCCTTCACACCTCCCACTGTACCTATTATTATACATATTTCGGCGGAATTCTTAACCCAACTAATGATGCTAACTGAGAGTGTGTGCGTGTGTTAGTGTGTATGTGCGCGCATCTTATCATCGTCAATTGTCGTATGTATCATATGTTTCGCGATTTTAACGTACATCTGACACAAATAGAAACAATCGATATTTTTATGTCTTGCTCTAGAAAAATAGTCTCGTATTTTCCCCAAGTCATCGTTCGAGTCTACATTGTCGAATATAATTACCAAATCCTCTTCTTTGAAAATAATTCAGATGATCGTAATAAGACGGATCATCGTTTATATCTTCCCCCAGTTTCTCAGCTTCCATAATAATATCACGAATAGTATTAACGCTATTCGTAATCGTCGACTTTATATTGTTTTTTCAGCAACGCGACTACTAATCGTTTTGTGCACTAATATAGGTGTAGAGCTTCAAATACTTTTTTTTTTTTTATAAATTATTATCTACCGATTGATAAATTATAATTTTTCATCTTCGAATACTGCATCGTAGCAATGTCAAAACTAAAATATTGCACGCACTCACATGTACACAACACACGCTCGCTCACTCGCACTAACACACATACTCTCATACACACATGTGCACGCATTTACGCACACTCGCACTCACGTGTTCACACTCATACTCCTTATCTTCTTTTCCCTATCATCTTGGATTTCATCATCATCATGTTCCTCTTTCATGAACGTTAGTTTTGAAAAAATATAGAATGTGAATTTGATCTTTTTTTATATTTTCTTAAAAAATAGTAGCCGATATACAGATATATACGTAGATGAGATAATAATTATAAAACTTTTTTTACTAAATCGTTTAGCGGATTTCTCGGTCGTGTAATAATAATGCGTAACAAGATGTCTTCTCCAGGATAGCGGTCGATGATTTAAATTCGATCTTTAAATCTATCGGGCTGTTTGTAAGTAATTCATTCTGATAAGTAGTATCAATCACGAAAATTGTATAGTTTTTCACAAATTCTTTTATCCCGATAAGCGGTGATGGATTAGGTTTCTGATAGTACATCTGCTGGAAACGGGAGTACATTTGATATAGTGGAGCGTATTTATTTTCCGCGAAGTTTAATTGAAGGTTATCGTACGGGTAATAAATCGAATTCAAGTAAACTTTAATATTGATTATATTACAATGATTGAATTCCGACATATCTTTTGTTAGTTGATTTTTCCTGTCAGTCTGAAAAGCTACTATAACGCATGAAGGTCGTTCGCTATTAGTACCGGTTTTTACCAACCAACTATGCTCGGTAGCGCGCGGTAAGTCTGGATACTCGTATAGACTCCATTGATGAAAATTTATCGGAAGAAATTTAGCGTTCTTCACATATTGTAATAGAGCTATTCTAGCCTCGTCATTGACACGTACAAATGGTAAATTCCATGCGACCTTTTGCAATGTAATCGAGACATCCGCTGCATTCGTATCGTTATATAACGCATTTACATCTTGTCTGCCTCTGGTCAATATTAATTCGTGTCGCGTATTTATAAATACTCGCCGATAATCTTTGTGTAAGCCGGAAATAAGTTTTAACGGAATACTGAATGAAAAATAGAGCGTTTTCGCATCCCCAGTCTCCGGTTTTTCATACGTACAAACTTTAAGGTCGCTCCGATTCATAACTGAACTAGCGTAGATATTTTCTTCATTCTTTCCGTCCATGCTGACGTATGCTTTAAGAGTAGACGTTATACCCGAATTGCGTACTCTGTCTATTTCGACTCCGTTTATTTCGTATTGTATTTCAGAAAATAGATGAAGTGGACCAGCGAAAGCGAAATTTGTCGATTTTTTCACATATCCTTCCAATATTAGAAAACTTTCACTCGGTAACACGTAGACATCTTTCTGATGAATCGGTATCCTGATTTCGTCATTTTGACCGAAATTATTACTCGAATACGGTTTATGCGTATGATATTCGAACGAAGTAATACTGTTTTCCGTCTGAATCGGTTCGTTTACACATAGTATACTATCCATTGTATGTATGTGTGTTATACTCTGTTTGATATGACTTTGTAACCCAATTGACGTAATAGTTGTATACTGCAATGAGATAGGCGCGATTTCTTACGATTGACTCGTTGTTTACGTACGTGTTGTCTATTTATACTTTTTTTGAATGACCACCAACACAGCGAGCGAGTAGTGTTCGAGATGGAAGAGTACTTATTATAGGTTTTAACCATTATTGTCGCGTCTCAAGTGTAATGTAATAGTAATCGTTTCTTCGTGAAAATCGATTACACGCCTGTTTTGGTCTTCAACCGATATGGTAATATTATTTATAGTTTCATCGACTATCGGAAGATAGACGATACTCTCGGGTCTTTCGACTATCTTATAACCTGGCGCTATATCGAGTGGGAACGAATGTAGGATGTGACTGACTGTACCATTCTTGTACGAACCACAAACCAAATTACATACTAGATTGATGACGTTCACGTTATTCATTTGGATAGTACCGGATGATACATTTTCTTTATTCACAGGCAATAATCGGTACTGTTTTCCCGGATATTTCCAGCTGTATAGTTCTCCATCGGTCTGTTTAAATCCGAGTAATCGTCCTGGTCCTTTACCGTTATTAAATAAATCTAGGTAATGTTTAGATTTAAGACGCGCTTTTAACGTGATCGGGTCGACTTTCAGCGATAAAGTATCATCTACGAATGTTTTTAGGGTCTCCTCCAAATCCAACACTTCGTAACTACCCGGATCGAGTATAACTATATTATTAGCCACGTCCACATTATGCGGTTTTTCATCCATTTTTACGTACCATACTAGCGTGTTTTCATTCTCGGTAATATTGAATATAGAATTGTAGGCTGTGAATGATGTTAATCCTAAAGAATACGAGCCCTCCGTGAGATGTAGCGGAGGAAATATGTCGCAAGACAATACGCTGCTACCCGCTCCGCTTAGTTGAAATAAGAAGGATCCCATCGTTAGAGAGCGTCGCAAAAATATTTTAAGCACAGTTCACCGCAATTTACCGAGTTGACTTTGTTCATAAATTGATACGGCGTTCTATTGTAACTTATATCGATTTTTTTATTAGCGCGTGTAAAGTATCGTACGAGTTCTCGAGGTGGCGAAAGATTACCGTAACTATCGAAATATCGAACGCGATTACCGTTCTTTATATAGCAACACCAATGCGTTCCTTTACCCTTCGCGCTATCTAGGTTAATTACAGCCGCTTCTCGATAGTGTGGACTGCTTATCGGTAAACTATCTCTGTCGAACACGCCTCTAAATGATGGGATTTTTAATTGTTTCGCGAATTTTTCAATTTCCAACCCGTTTAACGGTCGATCAGTCGGTACGTTTGCAGCGACGAAAAAATTTCTTTCTTTTTACTCGTTTCGATGTAGTACTGCTCGATGGTGATGATGACGTATTTAAATAAAGACCGTATCCTTGTTTGTACGGTTTTAAATAGACTTCTTTACCGACTTTAACCAACGACTCTGTTGATGATGATGATGAATCGCCAGCGTTAAAACTGTTACGCGCTTCATTAACATCTTTGACAGCTTTCGCCACGGCTGATGTAGTACCTCCAAGAGCGCCGATCAACGAAAGACCGGCTAAATTTGGAACTAATGGTAGCGCTCCGCCTATTTTTGGAACGGGTATTACACGCGTTTTAATCGATCGTTTACAACAGCGTATTTTTTTCAAGGCCGCTAAAACTTTTTTCGTTTTCGCCAAAACTGTTTTAACACCTGCCCCGGCCTTACGAGCGATTTGTAATACTTTTCGAAAGTCTAGTCTGTTCTTTGTCGATTTGGGACGAGAACAACGAGGATTACAACAACATCCTGCTCCTAGTTTCCGTTTCATCTTCATAGCGTTCGTTACTAACCACGCACTCGTTCGTTCACCGATGGTAGCTGATGAATCGGTCGCTCTTTGCCAAGCTGCGTCTTCGAGTTTCTTATCAGCTTCCGATCGCTTTTTATTGTCCTTATATAGACTATAGGCGATATCGTGTTCTTGAAAAGCTTTATCTAATCCGTTTATAAGTCGACAATTACTCGCTAATCGAGCAGAGAGGTTAGTACCGGGCCCGCAATAGTTATATCCCGGTAAATGAAGTTCGAACGGTAATTTATCTATAAGCGTATTCACTAAACCACTACCGACACTTTTCGATGTAGGCGATGATGTTGTCCTATATATAGTTTTTTGACTGGGACGAGTCATATCGTTGAGGAGTGCTTATATACATATATATATATATATACTTATATACTTCTATAATAATTCGGTATAAAATGTTCCAAATCGTACGCCAGAATACTTCGCTTCCGGTGGAGGACGCTTTGTATTCGATCGTAGGAAACGGTTTAACGCTAGATGAAAACGATAAATTCCGAAAACACGGCGCTCTCTTACCGAATCATATACGATGTCTAGTATGTGGAAGTAGTGGAAGTGGAAAAACTAACGCTACATTGTCGCTACTATTCCATCTGAATGGTTTAAGATATTCGTGGGTGTATATATATGGTAAATCGTTAGATCAAGTCAAGTATCGTTTACTACAGTCGGTCTTGGAACTGTTACAACCATCGATAGGTGTTAGTATGTTCGATCAATTAGACAAAGTGCCGACACCTCAAGACGCGAAAGAGGATTTGGTAATTATATTCGACGATGTAGACTCGAACGACGACTTGGGAAAAATATGAGACTATTTTTCTAGAGCTAGACATAAAAATATCGATTGTTTTTATTTGTGTCAGACGCACGTTAAAATCCCGAAACATATGATACGCGATAATGCTAATATGATTATTGTATTCGCGCAAGACGAGATTAACGCGCGACATATTTACGACGAACACGCGAACGGAGGTGGATCGAATTGCGACTATAAAACATTCCGCGAAATGTGCCGTGTAAGCTGGTCGGGTGACAAGTACGGCTTCTTAACAATCGTCAAAGAAAATAATATAAATAGCGGTCGTTTCCGTAAAGGTTTCGATCAATTCCTATCGATAAAAGAAATCTAATAAGCGCTCGCTCCTACTGTTATATTACGTACATTATGGATCGTGAACGTATCGAATGTGAAATACAAGTGAAAAAATCGCTGAATACTTTACGAAACGCCATCAAAGAAAAATATAATACTCTGATTCGGGATAAAAGTTCGATGATGGATGCATCTTTACTAGTATTACAACCGGTTATCGAACCGTTGAAAGAGTTAAAGCAAGTTATATCGGACAAAACGGGTATGACAAAGATGACAGCATCATCACCACCACCGTTAGACACTGATGAGAAACGTATTAAATTATCCGCTATTCCTATACTTAAAACTCCGCTCAAAGCCGAACCTTTATCACCATTATCATCAGCATTAGGATCATTAATGCAAATCGAATCACCTTCTATTCGATCACCTAGTAGCAGTATAAAATTGTCGTTATTCGATCGATTTGAAGATACCGCGTACGGTATTTGGTTTAATCGTGGAACTAACGAATATAGATTGGGAGATGTACCGATTAGTTGGAATGATGAACAACGTACTTTACGATTGCACGCGAGTGAATTAAAAGATCGAGACATCGAGGTATCTACCGGTCTAGCTTATCTACTTACGCATAAACTACCGGCTCCTGAATATTACACAGAGAGTGATTTGAAAATGTATAGACAACTGTTAGAAGCTACTAGAGCTCATTTACGTAGTACCGGTGTGATAAAAGGTTTAGATAACGCCAAGTACCGCGAAATAATTAAACCATTATTCACCTCATCATCATCATCAGAAGTTGTAAAGAAAAAAGAAGGTGGTAAAATGAGACTAATGAAGTTAATAAATAGCCGTAATTGTAATAAAGGTGATATTAATACATCGTCGATTGTTTACGAATACTGGGATGATCCGAACGAATTAGTCGAACGATTAGTTTTATTACACGCCTCCAGACAAAGCGGTATACCGGTCTCGATAACGAAATTTTATCTATCGAAGAAGAATTAGCGGAAGCCGGCTATATTCATTTACCGAGTGAATATGAAAACCAAGACGAATAACGCGTCTGTGAAAGAGCAGATTGTTAAAGAATTATTCAAACCGGCTCGTAAAAATTATCCTACGCGAGCTGTACAAACATACGGACAGAATGAATTTCAGCAAGCTGACATCGTTGATATGAGACAATACATACGTTCGAATAAAGGCTATCGATATATTCTCACGATTATCGACACGTTTTCAAAATTTGCTCATTGTATTCCGCTGAAGCGTAAAACAGGAGCGGAGGTAGCTAAAGTCTTGGATGATATTCTACGCGTGTGCGATAAAACACCGAATAATTTACAGACGGATGATGGTTTAGAGTTTTTCAATCGGCTGGTCTAACAAGTAACCGACAAATATCTTATTAATCACTACAGTTCGTACAGTCCGCTAAAAGCTAGTATTGTTGAAAGATTTAATTGCACGATTAAAAATAAACTATGGCGTCATTTTGCGATTAGCGGAAAATATTATTGGGTAGGCGCATTATCGAAATTAACGCCCAAATACAATAACAGCGTCCATTCTACGATCGAAATGCGACCTGTCGATGTTAGTGCGAAGACCGAAGCGGAAGTTGCTAAATGCATTGCGTCGAAACGCATGAAACGATTAGTAGTCGCCCCGCCGAAAAAACTATATAAAGTCGGCGATTACGTATGTATAAGTAAAGTAAAATCGATATTCGAGAAAGGTTATACGCCTAATTTTAGTTCGGAAATATTCATCGTACGAGACGTATATCTTACAAATCCGATAACCTATACGCTTCGAGATACGAACGGAGACATAGTTAATGGTCGTTTCTATCATCAAGAACTATCCAAAACCGCTCATCCCGATACGTATCTAGTAGAAAAAGTGTTACAACGTAAAGGACGTCGCGTGTATGTAAAGTGGCTCGGTTTCGGTCCGAAACATAATTCTTGGATAGCGGTTAAAGATTTCATTTAACAGGAAGATGCCTCTACATAAATCCGGCAAGTACTCCGATAGAGAAGCGCAATCAGCGCTATTACCTAAACAACCGTCTATTACAAACACTCTACCATTAACCGCGGATGGAAATTACGATTTACGAGGGAAACGAATGTTACACGCTGATAATAAAACAGCCCTGCCGCAAGATGATGAATTGATTAGTTATTATCAATGTAAAAATTTCGTATGGAGCTACATCTCATAGGATGCGTTCAAAGATAAAGTACTAGAACATTTAGGTATTTCTCAGACTAGCGAAGGAGACTTCAAATTGAACGGTAAACGCTTATTAGGAACCGATAATACTCGTCCTAATGTGGAAGATGATGAATTAATTTCTTTCGCGCATTGCAAAAAAACTCAAAAATGGTTTACCGAGACTACTACATTCAAGGAAAAAGTATTCGAAGCTCTTAATGCAACAGACGCAATTACGAAGCAACAACCGGATATGAATATAGCCTCGTTAGAGAATCGTGTAAAAAGATTGGAACAACTTCGAAAACCCGATTCGGCTAATGAATTACCTCCAACTCCATCAAACGCGAAGAAACCGACGTAAAATAAATAAATAATAGTATTAATAAAATAATAAATGAACGAATCGATTAACAAGTATTTGTATTATTTCAGTTAGCTCGATTATACATTATATTCTTAATAGATAAAAATATACGCGTATTTAATTACGGTCGAGTACTTATTTCGCGAAATATAATTGTACAGAGTAATGGTAAGATTATTCTTCATCCGATACTCCGTTAAAATACATCGTTACATCTGCTACCCCTTCACCTTCTCTATCGTTATCTTTATCATCGGTACCATCATCGCTAAACACGATTTCATCATTATCATCATTACTAACGAGTGCGCAACACTTATAATCATTGACTATACGCATATTTTCCAAACCCTGTTGAATTATTTCTAAATGTACGTCGTGCATGTACTGTTCCATTACCTCATCGCACTCGGTATATGTAGGAATAGTATTACGTAGCAGGTAATAAGCTAAGAGTTCGCGACAAAAATAGTTGCATACGATTTGTTGATAGAGCAACGAGCTGCGTATATTTTTCAATATAAGCGAAGTTGTCTGTTCCAGTACACGTGCGATCCAGTATTGCGGACGTTTACGTAATAAATTTAATTGTTGCGGAAACGCGCGAAGTTGTTTTTAGCACACGCGATACAATTTTCGCATTATAATTTCGACTACGCGCTTATAACGATTTTGTAATTGATCCAAATATTTATCAATTTCATCGCATTTACGCACGAATAATCTTCCGCTGTCAGATTGCGGTAATAAATCTACCGCATGATTAGTTTCTTCCATAGTGATATATATACCGAATAAGCTGGATTTACTCATCGCAGGATAGCGACTCACCATCATTTGACCTTGTTCTTCTCCTCGTTCCGGATAAACCCATATGGTTAAGTTATCGATACAATACCGTTCATTCATCATTGCGTCACAGACTTCGAACATGGTAATATGAGGGAGTTGACTGAAAACTTTATCGTACATAAATTTAAATTGTCTATACGAAAAATATACAAAATTCCGAATATTCGATGTATCGATATCGTAATATTCTTCACGGAGGAGGATATTTTTATCTAGTGCTTTATACACTAATACAAACGGTTCCGCACCGTTGTTCATATTTAAACCGACGACTATATAAAAATCTGAATCTAACGAAATAAATTTTTCCGCAATCGGATGAATGTTACACATTGGAAGTGTTCCATCTTGTCCAGTTGGAAACGAGCATCTGCTATCTTCCATAACGAGTTTAGAAAAAAAAAAGAACAACAACAACGATGATATTAATATCGATGGAAACACAATAACGCTCTTGATGCGGTTTAACTAGTGAGTAAACGTCTTTTCGTTCCTACTTTTCATCTATCACTGATAACATCTCTTCGATGAAATGGTACATTGCGTCGCGAGTACGTCGTGAAAACGTCGAGATCGCGTCATGAAAACGTCGAGATCGCGTCATTAAGACGCCATAAGAACACTGTATTTACGTCATGAAAACGTCAAGATCACGTCATGAAAACGTCAGGAAAACGTCATGAAAACGTCATGAAAATGTCGAGATCGCGTTGTGAAATTTCCCTGAAATGTGTATAATCAGTATGTGTGCGGTGTGGAGGGGTGGGGTTAACGTGTCAGGAGAACATCATTCAGACATCGGGAGTATGATAGTCACATTACACACAAGCGGACTCTTATTATAACGAGTGAAGTAGTTAACGTTACACGTAAGTTTCAGCGTTCAAATAGTTATGTCTACTAGTACTAGTGCTGTTACTACTACACTAGTGTCTCTTTCGACGAAAAATGTGTTTTTTGTTGATTTACAAGGGCTCAAAACGTCAACGAATACGTTCATTATTAAAGAATTGGCTATTCTTAATATTAAAGGTGATTACGCGTTACATAAACTCTATCAACCGCTGTTCGATATTTCGCTAATTGATTCGCACACTCAAGCAAAAAATCTTTGGATATCTCAGCGATACCACGGATTATCGTGGAACAGTGGAACGGCGTCTTATAAAGAAATTTATAAAGATTTACGCGATGTTGCGGAAACGATGTCACCGTGTTTGTTTCTAGTAAAAGGACTGGAAAAATGTAAATGGGTGGAAAATTTTCTACCAATGCCACATACATCAGTCGAAGTTTGCAACTTGGAAGATCAATTCGGTACGCCGAATTTAAAAGTGCTACATTCGCTCTACCGTGGAATATCAACTACAACATCCTGTTTGCATCATGGTCACGATCGATTTATTTGCGCGCTACGTAATGTTTACTTATTAGCAAAATGGTACGATATGAATGTGACGCCGATCCAGGCAATAATATCACCGAATATGTTCTTGGAAACTATTCTGGATGATTTATTACAAGGCGTATTTTCGAGTAGATTATGCCAGTTATTTCATAAATTACCGGCTAAATTACGCGATCGAGCAAACTTCCACAAATATAATCCGTTTCGAATTACTTTTCCATCGCAACAACTTTGTACCAGTTGTAATCCAATGGTAGATAACGAGTAATATAATTATGCTAATAGTAATAAGTATTATAATAATTTTTAATAGTACTTTATTAGATTAGAAGAATAATTTTATTTTTAATTTTCTGTTACCTAATACGTTAACGAATAAACAAATATTTTTTCTTAAAAACAAGAGCTTGTGTTTATTTTTATTTATTTCATTTTGTGGAGCGCTATTTTTTTGCTATATATAAAAATCGAATGATTCTTATATACATTGCCCAAACTACACTTCGTGGAAGTAAACTAGCATGTAGTTCTCAGGTGTTTTTTTTTTTATTTTTAAATTTTTTGATTTTTTGAATTTTTTGATTTTTTTTTTGATTTTTTTTTTTAATTATTATCTACCGATTGATAAATTATAATTTTTCTTCTTCGAATACTGCATCGTAGCAATGTCAAAACCAAAATAAACTAGCTGTCACTTTTTCACCGTGAATTGTCATACTTGTAAAATTAAGGCGCGCTAAATTTTTCATAAATTCATACACGTCCGTTATTCGTTTATGTCCGGAGACATCGTCGTTATTTAGCTGAAAATATTTCACAATCGACTTTTTCTGTCAAGCGATATTTCCTCGACTACATTTGTATACGACGCATGTCTTATAGCCACCGTCTACTAATATCATATTCGGACAAGGAAAGCGTTCTGAAAATACGATATTTCTTTTCATCCGATAAATATAAAATATAACCCATTCGTGTGTTTTATAAGGCGGTACGTAACTAGCTATTTTAGATTTAGCCGTAGGAGGAAGTCCACAGCGTATCCATACATTATCCAAATCTGGACTAGTAAGCTGTTCCTGTTGTTGATGTTGTTGTTCTTGATGATGACTGGAAACATCCGGTATTATTCCCAGCTCTATTAATAATTTATCGACTTCTCGAACGAACGAAGGCCGTTGCGACGATGTCGGTTGAATAAGTTGATGGTTAGAAGACGATTCCATTATGAGGACAGATGATGTGTATTGAAAATCTTTGACGAAAACGAGTAAACAAACGTGAACACCGATGAAACGATTGAAATGTACTGTGCGCTGTATAAAATATTTGACGCGATTATTAAAAAAATAAATTATGTAACCTATCGCAACCGCGAGCAGAACATTTATATAAGCATTCGCCAATTGCAAGATAGAGTTCTTCCATTTCTTCGAGGTTAAATAATGTTAAATATTGTTCGCAACGAACAAAAGCATCACATAAAGCTGTAATATTATTAGATGATGATGATGATGGTGATGATGGTGGTGATGATAGATGTTATTTTAATTCGTTGCAATTATGACGAAATAAAAATTCGCCAATCGCTATGTGGAGTTTCATCATGTCCTTATACTTTTTCGAGTACATTTCCAATAATAATTCATACACTCTTCGAAATAGCGCGCAATCCCGCAGTTTACGTCGAAGTGGTAGAAAATATAAGTAGGATAGTGGTAAATGATTCCAATCGGAATGATGATAATGATGACGATGTTTATCATTTTTTACGTGATTTCTTCGAAAATAATTCAGATGATCGTAATAAGACAGACCATCGTTTATATCTTCCCCCAGTTTCTCAGCTTCCATAATAATATCGCAAATAGTATTAACGCTATTACTATATTTATTATGTAGTATGTATTAAGAATAATATAGATTATGCGAATAGTCTTACTAAGAACACCGGATGAATTATACATACCCACACGATTGCAACAATGTGATTAATAGTATGTATTTGATTGCAATAGCCTATCTTAATTACTCGAGTGAAGAAACTTTGACGTATTTGATACAGCTTATGTAAACTTACGTAATCTTCCATTTAATTGTGTATAAACGTCACGTAATCATCGATTTGATCATGATTACACACACACACACACACACACACGCTCCCTCGCACGCACACACCAATTTGATTAATACAACTGTTGACTGTGGTAAGTTTCATACACACACACACACACACTAACACTCATACCTTCGCAAACACTGATACAATTAATACGACTATTGACCAATTTTGTTTGATTTGTCATCAAGTATACGACATCGATTATCGAAGTGCAATATCGACAAATCGTTCCTTTAGATAATACCGAAGAAGACGAGGCAATATTTTTCTCAGCAACAGCGTGTCACACACACACACACACACACACGCTCCCTCGCAAACACCGATACAATGAATACGACTGTTGGTGATGATAAGATGCGTGCACATACACACTAACACATGCACACACGCTCACTCACTCACACTGATAGTGTTAAGGACTGTTGAGGATGATAAGGTATGCATGCACCTACACACTAACACACACTTGCACTCTCAATTAGCATCATCAGTTGGGTTAAGAATTTTGTCGAAATATGTATAATAATTGGTACAGTGGGAGGTGTGAAGGGGGTATGGCGGTCAAAATGACGAAATCAGATTACCGGTTCATCAAAAAGATGTCTACGTATTACTGAGTGAAAGTTAAACTCATTGAATAAGAGTAATTAATTGAATACCATGCAGAAACCCCATCAATGTTAAGGGTTAAGAATTTTGCCAAAATATGTATAATAATCGCTACAGTGGGAGGGGTGGAGGGGTGTGGCGGTCTATCAACTTCTTTAACGAATGAAGGTCGTTGCGACGATGTCGGTTGATAATAATCGATTAATAACTACACTCGCACTAACACACATACAGATGCTCGCACATCATCAGTTTGGTTAAGAATTTTGCCGAAATATGTATAATAATCGCTACAGTGGGAGGGGTGGAGGGGGTGTGGCGGTCATAAGTGATGATCAGTTGACCTCGAAATAATATACTCGTCAAATAATACGAGTAATAATCGAATACCATGTAGAAACGGCATCAATGTTAATTTCCATAAGAAAGTGACCCAGAATGATGGACATTTTATACGTCGAGTATATGGGCTATGTCAGAGTCTGTAGAACCGGCACGTATATGACTACTTATACATATATCCATAATTTCTGCTATGCCCCTAACGCAACAAAACGTGGTTTGTATTGCGGATGTGTTGGTAGCGAAGGTACATTCGAACCGGAAATTACATTTTAAACTATTTAACGGAGATATCGCTGTTTTTATTATGTTTTTATCAGTTTAAATTATTCTAATTTCAGTCCTATTTGCGATATTAATGTGAAATAAAGTTTAGAACGAATCCGATAATATAGGAAATAAGCTGTGTGAATTTTTTCATTGTCGCTTTAATAGTTTTTGAGTTAAATCGAAACGAATATGTCAATTATGCTATCGTTAAAGTTGAAAAAAGCATACCTGCCATGTATCAGTTAATTAACGGCAAATCATTTAAATTAATTCTGTATAAAACACTTATAATCATGTACCATTGTCCAGCTTGGAGTTTTGTTTCAAATACCAATTTTACCAAATTACAATTATTACTAAACAGGCATCTCACAGATGTCTACTAAATGTCCCTAGATACTGCAGAATAGTTGACACGCATACTAATGCCTTTTATTAAGGATAATATGCTACATTTAACGTGTAAATTCTGCGATGACCGCTTAGTCCGTGATAATCATCTAATCTCTACCATAGGTAATTACGATTCTAGGCAACTTCAATTTATATATGGTAAAAACAAACACAGAAGGCTCAAACATAATAACCTTTTCTGACGTTATATGTGGCACTTATTTTACCAATTAACGCAACAAAATAAATGTTAATCACTATAAAATTTATTTTATTTGCAATGCTTTTCGACTATGACGTCATTTTTAAGTTGTAACGTTTTTGTGGTGCTTTTAAAAAGCCGAAAAGCTTTGCAAATAGAATAAATTTTACAGTGATTAACGCTGTTTTTATTTTGTTTCGTTAATTCATAAAATTATTATAATTTTTTATTTTTCGCTGCGCAGTTATTATTTTTATATTACATTATAAGTATAAATATGTTTCTTTTATATATTACGCGTCTTTGCATTAATTCTGTTGTATGGTGAGCCAATGCTGGTTACATAATTATTATTTAAAGCGTTTTTGTTTTTATTATTTTCCGTAAATTATGTTGAAATATACACGCTGTTGTATATATATACATACATACACACATGTATATACATATATATATATATATATATATATATATATATATATATATATATATATTGTCTTTGTTTTAGGTAATCGTCAGCCAACACATCATAAGGGTATTAATCATTTTTTATATATCGCTATAATCATTTTTTAATAATTCAATACCGAACATGATTATAGATTTATTCGATATGAACGTGCGTTTCCCTTTTGAACTCCCTATTACTTTTTGAATTCCAAATAAAATAGTTTAATCGTTTCAACGGCTCGAGTGGATCAGCCTTGGAGCCTGTTTTGTATCTAATTCACTCACGAGATATTCCAAAGAGACGCCGGAAGTAGCCGAGTAACGCGCACTAAATAGCCTACTTTTATCATGGCACAATTCGAATAGGATAGCGAAGAGTCGAAAAAGTACGTTTCGTAGCTAGGAGCGATGCCGATCTTTACAAGATATTAAAATCGGGATTTGGTTAGATCGATAGTTGTATTGAAAGAGTACATTACTAAGAAAAGTAAACAGCTAAAATTAGCGCTTAGTAAAATGTATTGACTTCTGAATAATCTTTACGGTAGTAGAAATTATTATAACACTAAGATCGAATCTCCCTGGACGAACGATTCATACGACCTCCGTCTACCTAATATAAAATTATACAACGCGTCCAATCGAATAAGATCATTGGCCTGCAAACCTCCATATACATTCGTAACGATAACACATGAAAAAACTGTAATTCAGTAATAAGGCAGATTCTACTTTAATAATTAAAATATATATATATATATATATATATTAAATATAGCAACGAAACATTCTCGTTAATTTATCAGATAGCGTTGAATAATTCAACACGCTATTAAAGGTATTTCCTAGTGCACGTTACGATATTTACGTGGTAATAGTTTATTGGATTCTTAGATCAGATTGCGTTCGGAATATGTAAAGAATATATAGGTAGACACGTAGAAAAACGAAGTATCTTAGCTAGATTGCGTAACCAACGTAATTAATAGATACAATCTTCGAACATAAACCGAGTTGATTCGGAAAAAACGACATTTTACAACCGCTACCACTATCGAATGCAAATAGGCGTATCGTGAAAATGACCGAATTCGGTCAACTGCGAAGTGCAGAATAAAGACAGACACTAGGAAATATTGAAGAAGCCGCCTTCGCAGTGCAATGAAATGATATCGGCGTATATATTATATATATATATATATATATATTTATATATGTATATATTTATATAAGTATATATATACATGTATATATATATATATATATATATATATATTTGTTAAACAATGCGTTAACGTATTTGAAACGTAGATATGACGAGAATGTTGTGTGTATCGCGGATTGAAAGTAAAACAACTCACTCAATAAAGAATTAGATGAACCGATAGAATTACATAAATTGTATAAGAGGAGAAAACCAAAAAAAATATATATATATATTACCGCTTGGTCTTGTTGAAAAAAAATGAGGTATTTGAGATGACCTGCTGTAGAGAATATCAATGGAACCGATGATTTAATGGTAAAACTATTGCGCATAGAACGCATTTATTCTCTTAAGTGAACTTTAAATTCTTTAGACACGTTGTTAGATATGTAAGAAAAATCTTCAAAAATCAAATAATGCTGGTATATAGACTGATTTTGATTTTAATAGAGATTAGCAACCGCATAAGAACAATCATTTTATTTCGAATAAATTAACGAGATAATTAAATGTAGAAAATTGAGATAAAAACCCAAAAACTTATATATACATATAACACAAAGATACATATATATACACATAAATGAAAAAAGACAATTTAACGAAAACGAACGTCAATTTAGAAACGCGTCTTAACTCGTACTCAGATGAAAAACCTTAAGACATCGAACCCGGCGTTTGGCAATTGAGAACAATTTCAAACACACGTAATAAGGTGAAACGGATGAGAAAAAACCTCATACAAAGAATAGTTGGAAGACGAGGATAACAGACTATTAGATTGCGACACAGCTGTCACGAAGCTACACTAAAATTACCGGGAAAACCATGGTGAACGGAGGAAAATAGCAGGGGTATAATCTTCAAGCCACTGATTTACAATGGTTGGTCTCAAAGTTTGTCAACGAGCAGCACGACTGATGATGATTCAGTTGATGCAAGAGGAACACTACTAATCAAAACCGGAATCTATGGAGACCACTCGCAGGTCATCATAACCGTCAGAATGGACTCGATACAAAATTAAATTTTCAATTTTATCGTGAAATCCTAAATAGAATCATTAAATTAGTAATTGCAAATATCTAATGATCTGGTCTTCGAAAATGATAACGTTACGAAATTATTCTCGTTTCGTCTAACGCGTCGTCGTTTTGATTTAAATTCGAATTTAATTGTTAACGAAATTGTAAATTTATTTTTTTATACAGATGACGCAATAGAGAACGCATGTAAGTAAATCGATATTATCATCTACACTTGTGACAGCGTACGAAAGATACGAAAAGGTAGTATATACATTCACGCACATTTACGTATAATGAGTACGTATACATATACACATAGAGTGACCCGGAGAAGACGGATGGCTTTGTTTTTTGAATAGCGAACTTATGAGAGACAGCTTCTGCAACGAATAGAAAACGTCCTGGACAAAAAAATCGAGTTCGGATAGCGATCATTAAACATGTCGATAGAGTCTGTTCGCCGTATATGTCTGGAAGACTTGAAATTTCACGCTTATAAACTGGTAATAACTCAGGAAGTAAACAATACCGACTGTGTACAACGAAAATTTTTTTGTTGAAACGATGCTGAAAGAAATCGAAGACGAACAGATAGATTTAAACAATCATTCGATAAGTGACGAAGCTCATTTTCAGCTATTCGGATTCATAAACAAACAGAACTGCCGCTACTGGTCCGAATCTAATCTGAATTCAAACGAACAGAAGCCTTCACGCAGCGAGCGAGTGACCGTCTTTGATGTATGGCGAAGTTGGGAGGGACCATTTGAACGATGTTATGTTCAACTAATCTTTCGTTTTCCCTTTTTTTAAATAAAGTTTCATTCAAAAATTTAGGTCGAGCGGTTTTTGATTTATTCAGCAAAACCGTCCGTCTTCTTTGAATCACATATAATTGAATACTTGTTAAGCGCGTTCACACAGAAGAAAAATTATATATATATATATATATATATATATATATATATATATATATATATATATATATATATATATATATATATATGATTAATAATTAATTGCGGAGTAATGTACAGTCTATTCGACGTAGTTCGATCAAGATTTCAGTCATGAATTATCGATTTGTTTTTTTTTGCAGGAAATTACACATTTTAGTTTTTGACATAATTTATAAAAAATAGCTCGAACAGGCGAAAATATAAATACTTCTAATTTGTTCCTTAAAGAAAATAGTCTGTCTAGTGGGTGCATTAACTAGGCAGTTGTAAAATATGTAAAGTTATTTATGTTTAAGATGATTATTGCGGAAATCGTTAAATACTTTAACGTAACGATTTTCTGTCGACACATTTAGACTACTACTTTCTGATATGTCCACTAAATTTAGTTTGACACTCTGTTAAGATCTAGTCGCTGTATTGGTTTTTCGCGTAATTTTTACTTCAGTCCAATTGAACATCGTCTGTGGTTGAATCTGTGTTCGGAAGCCTTAAATGTGTCAGTCCCGTTCGGACGACTAAGACACATCACAGCGTCACGGCAAGCCTGGAAAATAGTAATAACACCGTAAATGCTTAATCGGTGAACGAAACCATTCTGAAGGGTCTAGAAATGAAATTACCTCGTAAGGAGCGGCGAATTGTTTATTATTAATTATTAACATTTATTGTTTATGCACTTTTCCTTTTTACTTTACACTCCTCGGTTATCTTTTCTACCAGGCTATTTATTGTTATTTACCGTTTAGTTCCATAAATCTGTAATTTTTTTTCTGTATTCGTTGTTGTTTCTATTAGAAATTGTTCTCCACTACCTTTTCATTCATCGTCTATCCATGAATTGCAACAAAGGCTAAAGTCACAAAAAATTGGTATAAAAGGTTAGGTTAGTGGATTTGAGATAATCGAATAATTTATTTAACCGAGGAGTTCTTTCAAAGTACACGGATGGAACAACGTGGAGAGAATGTGATTATATTTACAGCAGTCTAATAGAATTTTCTCTGCAGGAATGAATTAACCGGTGCTTGGCTGTTGCGCGGTCGACATAGTGCTACTTATTATTTATTATTATGTTTTAAAATAATTTTATTGCAAAAGCGGATATTAATTCTGACGAAGAATTAATTTTAAAAAGTATATTACAAATTTAATTAATTTTTATATTAAACCAAAAAAAAAAAAGAGCTTTACCGGATATTTTCATATTATCAGATTATTTTATAAATAACTGTTTATTTTATTTTGCTATTTTTTATAATTATACACCTAAAGCAAGCGATTTTTTACATTTAAAAAAAATATATTTTTATAAGTATATATTATGGCGATCTAGACGATGGGGGTACCGTGGGAAATATCAAATAAAATAAATATAATAGGAAAAAATGTCGTAATAGTTAATTTAACATAACATATGAATGTATTATAAAGGTATTACCATCGTAAGAGTTTTAGATCGTCAAAACTGATAAGGTTACATCGGAAAGTCAGAATAATAAGGAAAATAAACAGTAAACATGGGAAATAAACATAATTTACCTTATAATAAACAATGTCTGATCCATTAAGGGAAAAACCGGGGAATAACGGCTAGTAGAGCCAGCAACCGGTGATCGCGTGTTGGTGTGTGTGTGTGGGGAAATTGGGTTAGATAGATATGGTAGTTTACAGTAGTCTGATTTGTAACTTCGTATCGCGTCGGTCGATTATTATTATAGTACGATTAAGAAAATAATTTTCTAGTAATTTCGTACTAACAGGAATTCGGGGAGTAATAAGTAAAATTTATTAAAAGAAATATAAATAATAAGCCAGGAATAATAGACGGTATTTAAATAATCAATTAAAAATAAATAATTGATTATTGTTCATCATACGTACGTAAACCGTGGGCACGCTATAAAATACGGAGTACGACCGAAAATACATCAGCATCCGGTAGCAGTAACAGCAGATACTGTGGTACCACAGGTTTTACGTTTTTATTTTCATATAATTTGTTCTTAAATGTTGCATATTAAATTTAGTATATGCCCGTGAATTAAATTGTTTTCCTTTCATTTTAAAATAATATTTGTTAATATTTAAAATGCATAATAATAATATATATATATATATATTAAAATTAATTGTTGTATAATTAAATTCTAGTCTATGTATGAGTGTGTCACCGGCTGCGAGTTCTACTAGCAGTCCAGGTTTGGCACGGGCGACCACGATTATTTAGTTATCAAGTCGTCTACTACGAAGTTAAGCCCTCCATTGTCATAGTAAATTGAGAATCGACGACGGGATTTAAGGGTTAATTTCGTTATAAATAGGCGATTTCACAACGGAATTTCAGGTCCCATTTCATCATAAATTAACATCAAATAAGGGTCCTAGTTACGTTACTAAGTGACGGCGAACGACGGGATCCAGGTACGTTATAATATATATATATATATATACATATATATATATATATATATATATATATATATATATATATATATATATATATAAATTGAACAATGTTGTCATTATACGGTATTCGTTTCCTCAGTCATTTTCCATCCTTTCACCAGAACTTTATACAGCGATCGGTTGTATGTTCCGACTCCCACCGCTTCTTATACGATGTATTTAGCAACGATCAGCATCCTACAGCCAAAGAAGTGACGCGACTGTTATTAGTCAACCGAGCCAATTAGTCTCATTCCTGTAGATTCCAGCTCATGCCGGATTCCAAACAATGAAATAGCAAATAGAGCAGGCAAAGGAGGCTGGTACATTTTTGTCAATCCTGAACGTCACAGTTCCAGCTATCGATGAACGTAATTACGTCAAATCAAGATTTTTGTTTCTTGGCAGCAAAAGTGAAATCGACCTCCTCATTAAATAAGCTTCGCTAAATTAATAATTCCGTTTTATTTTGGAAGACTTCGCTTCCAAACCGTCAAGAAGACGTTGTCTTCAGCAGATTACGGTTGACTCGTACAAGGCTCAGCCATTCAATCAACATAACTTCTGCTTCTCAGTGTCACGTGTGTAGCGTCGTGCTTTATCCTCATTAACTCTCCTTTGCACTTTTCACACAGATTGTCTTTCAACTTTCTCTTTTCGCTTCCTCGTCTAAAGATAAATTACCTTACAAACCTAATGATGTTCTTACGCATGTCCCATCACTACTCCTTGATTTAACTTCCTGTACTCCGCGTTTGTAGCCTTAGTTGCCGCACACGGCACGTTAATTTAGACTGATAATAGTAACAATTATATATATATTACGTCTACTTCTCTTTTTATGTGAAATTTAGTGATTTTCACTTTATTATTTCCATTTTGTGGCGGGCGTTGACTATTACTAAACATTCGGATATATATTTTACATTCTTACGTATCATATTTCCCCGTTTTAACGGCGTGATAACTTTTAGTGTTTTACCTGTAGATTTAACTGTAGAATTAACTGTAGAATTAACTGTAGATTTACGTGCCAGTACTGCACCGATTTAGTGTTTGATTAACAGTAAAAATATTAAATTTAGCTTTGATTTTGTTTTTGTTATAAGCTGATATACCTACACAATGTCTATATATATATGTGTGTGTGTGTGTGTATGTGTGTGTTTTCAATCGTTATATTTTCTTTTTAGGGATATACCGCGATGCTTTCGCTGACGTGGGACCTAATGGAGATGGTAATTTTTTTATTCGATTATTATTACTTTTTATTAGTATGAAATTTTGTTTTACGACGGGAAACTGATTTTGTACACACACACACACACACACATATATATATATATATATATATATATATTAATTGCAATCTGGCTGATAAACCACAAAAATTTTCTAAAATTTTCCAATTCTCACTGTAACTCAACTAAATTATATCCTGTTGCCATAGAAATTTTGAATCGCTTTGAACACTTAGCTTTGGATTCCAAGTCATTCACAGGTTTTCCACTTAATGAACTATCTACCTCGTCTTCGCATTGGTCACACTGCATTGACTCACGGATACGTTATAAATAAAACAGATTCACCATTGTGCACTTGCTGCATCCAGACACCAATACTCCGACATTTATTTCTTGAGTGTCCACAATAATGCCGACCTCAAAAGGTCAGTTGCAATTCGCTACAAGATATTTTAACCAATGATCCAATTGCAGTACAAGCATTTCTTCAATTTCTCTGAACTATAGATATGATATAATATCCAATAATTACTTTCGGGTGCTCCTGGCCATAGTAGTAATTAAAATAACATACAATGATCATAATAAGAAGTAATTTAATTTAAATTATTTAAATTATATTCTTAATAAAAACCTACATAAACCATATAATGAATTACTCTAATTAAATACTATTCTACAATAATTAAAAAATGTATACAATCGTATAAATGTAGTACTCAGGGTGGTCCCAAAAGTAGACATAAAAAAATGTGACTTTTATTAAATATGAATTTGTTGCTGTAACGTAACGCATCATAGGCTAATACGTCGGTAACGATAACGTTGTACAGAAACAAGAAACGGCACGAAATGAAATGATAGGAAAAATTATTGAAAGCTCGGTACCTGAGATTAGCAAAATCCTACGAGTTATCTGAAAATATGGATTCTAGAACGAACGCCTGCCGTATCGACGAGCAGCTTATTATTCGGGATGAGGGACGAAACATTTGATTTGTATTGATGAAAGCCGAACACAAAAAAAACCTTTTTATAGTGTGACATAATGAACAGAGACTATTGGGTCGCTTTCGATTGCGTTGCAAAGAAATCGTCGCGAAATATATATATATATATAAACGTAGAAATTATAAATATAATTGACAGAGGTGGGAAAAGTTGTCTTTGGACGGCAATGATGGATATCGTTAGTTCAAAAAACGAAAGCGCGACAGAAATATTTAAAAAAAAGTAAAGTAAAATGGGATATAACAGTTAGCAACACGTGGCAAAACAGAATTAATATCACACAACGGACACAAATAAGGATGATAGTAAACCTCGGATATGGACACGCTAGCGGACGAGATGATGATATAAATTTACGCTTATGGTGAAATTTTCGTACATAAATAAAAATCGTACTCCGATAATTTACTTTTGAACTATTTTCTAAAAGCACGTGTTAAATAATTAGATTCCTTACTTTACTAGGTTTCTAGGAATAATTTATTTTTAATATTTGAAAAAGAAAATTTCACGTAAATCATTACTACCCATTTTGTATTGATTTAATTTAAAATTGTTTCTCATTTGATTTAATTATCGGAGAGTTTATACTTATTTTATTTTCAGCTGGAAATTTCGCGGGATTCAATCCCCCTCCACCGAGTATGTATTAACTTCTCATATTTACTACTTTATCTTTTTTCTACACACACACACACACGCATTATTACTAAGTTTTAGTCAACAAAAATAAGTCTATCTCGACAGCTGATACGGTTAGTACGTTCCATTATATTATCTTTAAATTGTAGGTTGTTATCTAACACAAAACGGTTCCCATTTATTATTGGTATTTATCGTTAAGTTAAGTATATTTTTTTCTGTGTGTGTATGTAGACGCATTTCATTTTTCGAATTGTCGGTTCTTCAGTTATTTTAAAACTTTTTCCTTTTTTTTTCTTATTTGCTTATTTACTTTATTTTATTTTATTTTTTAATAATTTCTGCATGTGGGTTCTTCCACATCGCAGGTAGTTATGGATTCGATTAATGAGTTGGGCAATCTCTTTAAACAGGTTCCCCAGCTTTAAAATTCGTTCCCAGTTTAAAGGGAAATGCGTAACAAAACAAGAAAAAAAGGAAATTATTTCTACATAACTAAAAATTGATTCTGTGATCGCTAAGTCAGCTGGATTTTTCGAGTCGATTAAAAAGATTTTAAGCACAAAAAAATACAGCCATTGAGAAGGTGGTGCAGGATGTTCTACACACCCCTCCTTCTGCAGTGTCAATTATCAAACCTTTTTGTACAGGGATGTTGTAACCAAGAAAAAGACTATAAATAAAAATAAAATAATTATCAAATGTGACGATGTTTATGTTTTTTATCGTGAATTAAAAAAAAACATTTATCCTGTAAAGGAGGTTATTAATGTGTCTTTTTATAACAAAATTAATAAAAATCCTGCCATTAGTAATATGGCTTCCAAGACGGGTTCTGATAAATTGGAAACAATTATTTGTGACAGAATTTCTAACATTAAGGTTCACCAAGGGGAACTACTTGATCCTACTATTTGTATCTTTCGTACCAACAATATTTCTAAAAATGATGTTAAACAGCATTTTCAAGTGTCATTTGGCGAAACACCTTCATCATTTACCAAGGTCGCCAATCAGCATGGTAGTCGGATTTGTGTTCGTCTTACTCCTTTGCAATACGAGAAGCTGCCTGAGACCAACGTCTCAGGATTAACTGGGAATCGCTTGTTTTTGCAGAATCCATCATACCGAAGATATGCAAAAATGTTGTCGTTTTGGCCATACCGAAAAGTTTTGTAAAGCAGAAGCAGATTTTCTAAATTTTCACACTAAATTTAAAGATACTTCATGTACTGATTGTTTACAATTTAACATCTCAAAAGAGTGTAATTTTAAGAATATTAGTGTTAATCTTACTAATAATGATATGATTCAAAAGTGTTTAGGGGCATTGATCATGTTACTCTAAGTGAAAAATTTATAATTTTAAACTACCACAAGCTGTCCGGATGTTTACATTCTAACATGTTTCCACCTACAGTCGTATTCGTGTAGCCCGGCCATCGTGCTAATCTTTGCACCGCGGTTTTTTATTTTACGTTTTCCACACGCGACAAATAAATCCGCGGAGATCGTCTTTATAAACATATTACGTCATCTCGCTAGCTCGTGTTCGTTCGTAAGTTTATAAATATTACTAATTGCGATAATTTACTTATTTATTTTACAGACAATAAAATGCTGGTATTCGGCCGACGACTACCGTGTAAGTAGATCATTTTTACTTCTCTAGAAATTCTTTACTTATAAATTAACTTAGACATTTATTCCGGATATAAAAAATCTAATAAATTTTTCTAATACTTACGCGGATTTAAAATTTTAAAAATATTTAAATATTCATCGATTTCGTTATAAAACAAATAACGCGTATTAACGATGATAAATATCCATCGTAGCAGTAATTCCCATGTTGTAGCGAATGATAATCTGCAGCGTGCTCTGGATTATATAGCGGAATGAATGAAGGATTGGAAAATTCACGGAAATCTGTTTTACTTTACGGGAAAGCGGGTTCCGTGTCAGGACGATTCACATTAATAGCCAGTTCCAGATTCTGCGAAATATTTAGGTACGCGTATGGATTCAAAATTGACACGGAGAACATGTACCGATCATAAAGCTGCCCAAATACGAAGTAAAATACGTCGTCCAATGTACCGACTCATATTATTGTCCTACGTAACCAGTACTTTCCCCTGGGGTTGGAAGTTTTCTCAGATAATTATTATACCAAAAGCCTGGTAAATCGTCTGTACGGGTTTTATCATACAGGCCTATTGCTTCCAGTTATTTCGAAGGTTATGAACTAATTTTAAAACGATTGTTTCCGATATTATCTACGAATTCAATTATTTTGAATTTTTCATTTTCGTAAACATCACAACACTATAGAACAGGTTCATCGATTAACGAAGATTATCGAGAATAACTTGGAAAACAAGTAGTATATCTGTACAGTTGCATTTCTGGATGTTAAGCAGGCTTTCGATACGGCATCAGGAACTGTTGTACAAGCTTAAACTCCTGCTTATTCACACTTTCTATCTACTATTTAAATCGTATACACAAGAGAGGGATACTTTCGAGTGAAAATTTTGAATACTCAGATATTTTCCAGTAAGGGCTGGGGCGGAAGTGTACGCCGATGACGCAGCAATCCTAGCTGTGGATAAGTATCAAAAATTCAGCCACAGAAAAACTGCAAGAAACACTCGGGCATGTGATTGGCTAAAATGATGGCGCATTATAGTCGACGAAAGTCAAATCGAAAGAATGAACGCCTGGTAATCCAAATAAACAATGTTGTCATTCCAAATACCAATAGTGTAAAATATATTCGGGCACGCATTTGGACATTGGGCTGAGCTACTCGCGTTTAGAAAAAAAAAGTCGAGCATTTGAGGCGACCAGAGCTTTGTCGCGGATGCTAACACTAATAAATCAGGGTTATCGTTAGAAACTATATAAAACTTTACTATACAAAATAGTCTTAAGACCGATCTCTAGATATAAGGTATACAACTATGGGGCTGCGCAAAAACATCTAACTTACAGAAAATTCAGCCATATCAAAATAGATTATTACTATTACTGCAGCTCTCAGGTACGTCTCAAAATTTACTCTCCGTAACGAATTGAACGTTATGTTTGCAGAGGATGAAATAAAAAGGCAAGCGAGCAGTCATGTCGAATTAGCGTTTAATCCACTTGCTACCGATTTGCTAAATGATTCCGGTGAAATAGGCAGGCTGTGACGAAATAAGCCTTTAGACTTTGTTCAACGGGTATAAGTTTAGAGGGAGTACTGCTCCTCCACAAATCATCACTCATCCTATTAAGTGAATCACTAAATGACCTTTAAAGTTTGTCAGTTGCGATGAGGAATAAAAAAATATCCATTTTTAAATTTAGTTGTTTATAATTAATCGACCACTGTAAAAGCCTTTGTTTATGCAAGGTTATTTATGAGATCTAAGATTGCAGAAATAAAGCGGCTATCCTTTTTAGTATCAGTATTAAAAAAAAATACAGCCGTAATTTTATGTTTTATTTTATTACCGGCAATATAATAAATATGTAAACAGGCCACGTTCATTGTATTTTAAGGAATTCTCTAATTGATGCTGTATTATCTTTTTCATTGACGTTTGAATTTCTTCTTCTACCGACTATGATTGCTATCTTCCTCGCATCCGCTCTTTTAAAACATGATCTAGATACGCTATTTATTTCTTTTTAAAATATTTTCGAACAGCCGAGCTCTTTTCAATACTTTATTATTAAAAAATTTTTTCTATTCGCAAAATTCTTATTGAACTTCTTAGAAGCCGCGTTTCTACTAAATAATTAAAAGTTTCGAAATTATGTCCAGCCTATAAATCGTAAATGCCGTAATTCGTATCACGAGGTTACGCAATAAATTGATACGGGTCTTCCGGGAAAATATTAGTTATCACGTTTAATTCGTTTTCTCGAAATGATATACCGAAATTATATTTCGAATTCCATCAACTTGTCAAAAAAAGGGCTTCCAAATTTAACATGCAACTTTGCCCGTATTTCGATCGGCGTGTCCATTTTTTAGAGATGCAAGGTGAGGAGCAATAATAGTATTTGAAATTAAATTAAGGGTAATGGAGTTGCTAAATTTCGACATCTTCTGACGAGCCGCAAAACTACATTAATCTAACTGATCGTGCGATGTTATTATGGCCGGTGGTACTATTGTACGATATGGAAAGTATGCGCTGAAGATGTTCCGCCGTATTTTGAAGATTATTTCATTAAGGATTCCGAATAATTTACTTCATAATGTTTCACCCGTTACGTATAAACATTTTCAGAATATTTCCCCGTAGCATATATTTCAGAACGCCGATGAAAAGCACCTGTTATTTTCCAGTTGCATGGTATCAATCAAAATTCCTGTCACGTATTGTAAGTAAAGGATTCGCCTAATCTCAGACGCCTGCTTAACGGAACAATAGAGTATTTAACGGAACAATAGCGTAGACATGATCATATTTGATCGACCTGTAGTGTAAATATTTAATAAGACACATTATACGTTTATTACAATCCTGGGTGGAATTATACTAATGCCCATTTACAATTGTGTCAATATGCCGTATTGGAGGAGCCGATGACGACCGAAAAGTTTAAATTTGATACGGAAATGATCTCGAATAAAATTAATATTTACTTCCGCGTATGTTAGCCATTTTATCGTAACTTCCGATGATCGAATTTTATAAAAATTAATTCCTGAATATTATATAGGGTGAACCGAAGCAGACGGATACGATTTTGCGGTTTTTCGAATAAAAAACTACTCGATCGATATTTTTGATTGAAATTTTATTTAAAAATAGGAAAACGACAGATTAGCTTATAATCATTTTGTAGAACGCAATATACTTCAGATGACTGTCATTTGCAACGATAGATTCACTCAGCCTTCTTACAATATTTTCCAACATATGTCGGTGATTTTTTTAAATTTCTTCAGAGATCGGAATTTTCAGGTCGTCCACATCTCACTTACGTGTTACGTAATTGCGACTTTTAAGTTATCCCCATAGAAAAAAAATCGCGTAACTTTGAATTCTTTTTGAAACGATATTTGCACTGTCGCGATCGAATCACGTTGAAAACAACGTTCCACGAAAAACGCGCGCTTCTTTTCGTTATAGGAAAACTGGACAAAAACGAATCTCTCGTGTGTGTACTAAACGTGATGCACGCGGTTTGCATTGTAGCAGTATTACCAACTGCGCTATCCGAAAAACAAAGCCATCCATCTTCACTGGGTCATCCTATGTAAGTCAAACCACACAGTTTTTCTATGTCCGTATTTTATGAAAATGTAATAAATCAACTATTTCTTCGTTCCACAGCGGAATCGTCGCCAATATTTAATGAACGTAAGTACAGAAGAAAACGTTATTTTCTGTCTTAATTTAAATATAAAATATCATACACACAGGCATACTATATATATATATATATATATATGGTAACTTAGTGTTCTTGTAATAGATGTATTTAAAAAATATTAAGAGAATAATTTACAATATGAAAAAGTCGGTACAAATAAACACTTCTTAAATAAATTAAATTTAAATAAATGACTATGACTTTAGTTTGATGACCTTGAATTATAATTATATATATTTAAGTCTCTGTGCACGCATACACATATATATATATATGTGTGTGTGTGTGTGTGTACATATATATTGGTATGCACCCGCATAAACGTACACATATAGCAAACATATACACATATAATACATGTCCCCACACATAACACCGATACACACACGTATTCATGCTGAATACATATATATTTAAGGCCGTTTAAAAACACGATGCAAGCTGAAGTATGGAATGAACATGATATCGTGAATGAAATGCCATCTCACAGCCTAGGAATCAAAAATTGTTACAAGAAAAATATATTGTTGAAACTCCGCAAAGATGATTGGGTTAAAATTAGACTTAAAATAGGATTTGAATTATAAAAAAAGTGCGATCCCAGTTAATTAATTCTAGATGCATATGGATATAGGGAATTTGTTGGCGTTGAGTCCTATGGGAGCAGAATTGCCACTATATGTGCGATTAAATGTTTTCATCTTATTCCAAATTACTGAGTATGGTTTATAGTTGTCACCAAATGTGTTATACAACTCCTTTTTGGTGGATCGGAGGAAATTATTCAGCATCTACTTTCTTATATTCCGACAGTGAAAATTAATTGTCCTACTTTGACGAAATCACTTAAAATATTTACTCACTTTTTTTTATTATTTTTTTTATAAGCAGAAGAATATGTATTCTACCAAGGAGCAATGTAAGATTTTTTATAATATGTATTGTTTTGTAAGTAAACTGTGACAAGGCCAACATTATGTAGTGGATAAACCGGTTTTATAGATAAACATATTAATGGTAGACGCAAGGATTTAAAGAAGGCAGAAAAGTTTTCAAGATTATCTTTAAAAGGAATCTGAGGTGAGAAATACGATAGTAAATTATTAAATGAAGGAATGTGGATTCAAATGTAATTTGTGTTGGTGGGCGATTACTAGACCAGGAGAGCTGATGAACATTTCAATGTGCACAAACAGGGAGATCGACTGAAATTAAAGATAAATCTAAAGCGCAGACAATATTACCAGATGAAGGAATATTTTTGTGCTGTCCATAATTAACTGTTTAGCCCTAACAACCCAGCGCAATAATTAATTATCCGAATTTAATTGTATGCATTGATATCATCAACCACTCACAATAGAAGAAAAATTAGTAGTCTCTGATAAACGTCGAAATGTAATAAAACAAAAAAAAATGAGAACTGATAAAGGTAAGACTCAAAGAAATTAACGAACGCGCGAGATAAAAGTCGACACGGTAACGTACGAACGAATATAAATTGGAATGTGTTAATTTGTTGTTGTACAAAGATTATATCGAAAAGTAAGAACAATCAAATGACGTAATTATAAGCCAAAAAAAAATATAACACCGTTTAATCACTAAAAGTTTTCTATCGCGAAGCTTTTCTACAGTTACGTCATTTTCAAGCACTGAAAATAAATATTACATCTTTTTTTTGTTTGGTTTATATAATTAACCGATATATTCAACATTAAATGACGTAATACCTAGGATATATAATATGGAATATATTTATAAGTATATCATCATGTAAAGAAAAGAAATATAATTATTGTTCAGAATCACTACTAATAGAATTAACATAACGTTCGAACTAATTAATTCTTTTCACGATATCGTTCTTACACACAAGTAAACATTTTACAAAGGGCAGATCGTCTTCGTAGTATCTTCCCCACAACCATAAATTTCATATTTCACTTTTTTTGTTTGCAATGGGTATAGACAATTTTCAGTCAGATGAATCGGATAAATCAATATTTTTGCATTCGAATTCAAACATTCCAATACTTCTGGTCTTCATTTCTAAATTTGTTTTATTTACTGGATGATATCCTAAATATAAATGAAAAAAACATTATGACCGAGTATGAATTACACATCGTGTAAACTTACTTACTCGTGTTTTCATTAATCTAATTATTATGACAAAAAAAAAAAAAAAAAAAAAGAAAAACTATATTCTAATAAAAAAATCATCATTTAGTAATCGAAATATATTTACCAAAATGCTTACATAACTGGTCGCGCGTTGCATTTTGTGCAACAGGTTGGATTTTGAAACAAATGAATCACTATTTAATCAGACAACTGAGTATTGCAAAAGTACCACCACGGTGACAGGTTACATAGAAGGTTATTTCGCTTGACGCGCATAGAGCGGTAATGTAATTCACCTAGTTAAGGGTAAAACATTATTCGCCGATAAATCTGATTTAAATCTGATTTCAACTTTTCAGATACTCGGATTTTCATCCTCGTGTTAATGCTCGAGAAGCATTAGTGACAATAAACATTTTATTACGAGGAAACAATTCCATCTGTCTTAAACTGTTAAAGAATGCAATGAAAAACAATGTGCTCGACTGCTAACAAGGTAATCTGCAAGACAGTCGTAATTTGGGAAATATTAGAGAATAAATCTATATCATACCCTTTCCTTACTTGCGATAGTTTATTTTTGTTTAACCATGTGATCAATTATATTTATCCTACAGCTATGAAAACATAATTTCAAACGATATATTTCCTTTCTTCGCAGAAATGAATTCGTTTGTTTCCTTCACTGCAATTCTAATTTTCCTGCTACTCCTTGCATTTCCCCTTTTTGCTGTCTGCTATTACATATATTAATTTCCTGCAAAGAAGAAAAAGAAGAAATTTATTTATTGACATAAATTCATTAAAAGTACAAAAGTACAAAAGAATAAGAATTACACGTACCGGAATTATAATAATATCCTTACCGCTAATAAACTAAATTCTTTATACGCAATATATCTTATAGTATATTTACTAGATTACAAATATATAAATATATAAAACGCTTGAAAAAAACCCACTCCATAAAACGCTTTGTATCACATTAAGCATACAAAAAAGAATATTATTCGATATAATAACAATTATAAAGATATACAATATAATACACATATACTTACCTATATATATATATATATACATACACACATGTATATAAATATATACACAGATACACTAAATATTAATCATTTACAGTAAATTATGTTTAAGGCGTCTATGCGTATACTTTGTGTACATAAACTATAGCTGCCTGGGATCGTAATTTCCGAACATTGAGATGTACTGATTTTCATGCAATACACAATTATCGCAGAACTTACGAGTTATGTAAGAATATAATCCCGAATAAAGGGTATATTTAATATCTCGTGCATGTCCACTATTCTGGCATACCTTGGGGCACTTAATACGCATCTTAAACACCTATTTTGTACTAATTTCAATATATTAAAGCTCGCCTTCGAGATAGAAGACCAGGTGTGACAAGCATAAGTCATCACAGGACGAATAAGCGCTTTATAAATGATGAGCTTATTATTAACGTTAAGGTACGATTTACGATTAAATAACGCATACACTGTACTTACTGCTTTATTTGTTTTTAGAGCTGCGTAATTTACATGCGCCGAGAAGGTTAATCGTTTATCTAATAAAACTCCCAAATAACGTGTATACTATCCGACCAATGTATAACTTTATCATCTACTAGAAGTTCAGATGGCAAAATTGGTCGACGACGAGTGAAAAAGATGGCCTCAGTTTTTAATGCGTTTATTTCGGTTTGCCATTTGCGATAATACTTTAAAACGCGACGTACACCGTTTTCTAATTGATTTTTAATAGCAGTTGGTTTGTAAGAGCTGCAAAATATTGCTCTATCATCAGTGTATAAAGCAACTTGCGTATTTGTCAATTTTGGGAAATCATAGAGAAACATTGTGAATAAAAACGGACCTAAAATACTACCTTGTGGAACACCCGCGGCACAAGTTTTCATTGTCGATTTCGAAACATCTACCATTATATAAAATGTTCTATTGCTTAAATAACTATGAATTAAAAATACCAAATAAGTAGGAAATTTACACTGTATCATTTTATACGTGATACCTTTACACCAAGTTGTGTCGAATGCTTTAGGAACATCAAGCAAAACTGAACCAGTGTGTTTATTACAATTAAAATTATGGCTGACAAATTCTATTATTGTAGATACTTGTTGCGTAGTAGAACATCTTGGACGAAACCCAAACTGAATGTCAATAGTCTGTATTGTTCAGAGTGATAATGTAATCTAGACAAAATAATTTTTTCCGCGATTTTGCTCAAATTACTTAATAAGCTTATAGGGCGAATGTTGCTAGTTATGGAAGCATCTTTACCAGGTTTAGGGAGAGTGACAATTTTTGCTACTTTCCATTTTGAAGGATAATGCCAACATTTAAACATTGCGTTCAATAAATTCGAAAATTTGACTACTGCTTTCAGTAGAAGATTTTTTATGACGATAGTGGAGATATTGTCAATGCCAACAGAATTTTTAGTTTTGATGGCTTTTATAGCGGCAGAGACTTACTTAGAACTGACATAATCGACAATACAAGTATGTATTTTTATTTTCTTTCAGATATTTTTTGACAGGGCCATTTGAACTCTGTTTACCTGATAACTGGAAGACATATTGCTATTACGTGTATGAGCTTTGCAGTATTCAGAAGCAAAAAGTTCAGCTTTCCCTACATTACTATACACATAACTATTTAAGTGTGAGTCACGAAGAGGTGGGAGCAATGTATATTGCCTTGTATATTGTTTGCAGATTTTCCACAAATTGTTGTCTTTTGGTGAAAGCTTTGAGAGAAGTGAATTAAATTTATCATTTTTATTTTTGTTTAACAGGTAACGTACTAGTTTATTATGAAAAGTTAACATTCTTTTAATAACTGGCGATGGGTTTAAGTATCTAGTTTTCACGTATAATCTTCGAACTCGATTTTTAAGTTTAATAATACCTACAACATAAGTCGGAATAACATTGTGTGGAAAGTTATACACAGGTTTTTTGGGTATAAAACGTTCGGCAGAAACACTAATCAAATTTGTGTATGCAGACAAATGTCTTTCAATGTCTAGAAATCATCATCATCATAGCATCTCCTGTTCAGCAGGTTGCACATCGCCTATATACGTCGGCATCTGGCTGATTCAATTAATTTGACGAAATCGTTTATTCCTGTATTGGTTAATTCCATTCTTTTTCTTCCTCTAATCGGGTTTCCTCGAATTTTACCCTGTACCGCTAGAGTCCTTCTTCCCTGATTTTGCGAGTCATATATTTAATTTTTCTGTTTTTATCTCATCCATTATTTGGAACTTGTTGATCTTACATCTATTCAGCACTTCTCGGTTAATTACTTTGTCCGTCCCCGGAATTTTCAGCATGCGTCTATATGTCCACATTTCAACGGCATAAATTTTTCTTTCGCATTCTGCATTTATTGTACCGGTTTCCGCTGAATAAAGCAACACCCACCAGACATAACAATGTATAGTATCCGTTTCCTCGTTTCTAAGTCTATTTGACTGCTTCTTAGTATTTTTTCAAGATTTCCAAACGCTTGTCTGGCCATCGTTATTCTGGAAATTATTTCTTTATTTGTGTTCAGAACGCCTAAATATTTATATTGTTCCACATTTTGTAATTGTTGTCCATCTATTTTCAGTTTTATTTCTCTAGATTTATGTCTGCTGAATTCCATTATTTTCGTTTTGTTTATAATTATTTTCATATTGTATTTTCGTCCTTTTTGATTTATGATGTCTAGCATTTTTTGAATGTGCTTCTCCGTTTCAGTTCAGTACTTTATCATCTGCGTAAGAAATATTATTTATTATAAAACCCATTGCATTTATTTCTGGTGATTTAACAATTTCTTCTACATATGCATTAAATAATCTAGAAGACAAAGAACATCCTTGTCTAACACCCTTTTTTATATTGCAATGTTTTTCAGAATATTCACTTCCTATTTTTAAATTTACTTTTTGTTCCCAATACAACTCTTTTATTATTTGGATATCTCTGCTATCGATATCGTATTTTTGCAATATTTTAATTAATTCTGCACGGTCTACTCTATCGCGTAGTCTATAAAACATACTGCTTTATTTTTTTTTTATTAATGCATTTATTTTTTTCTTAAGATATTAGTGAATAAGATCTTACATTTTATCAATTTTTCATATATTTTTCCGAATGCATTTAGTAAGCAGATTGGCCTATAGGAACTGATGTTGTTCGGGTCTTTATTTGGTTTTTGTAACAGAATTACTTTCGATAGTTTCCATGAATTTGGAAAGTAAGCTAGAGAGTACACTGGTAGATTGTTAATAATAAATCGTGGAAATATTTGTGTATAAATTTTATTTGTTTGATATTTTATCGGGACCTGAAGCTTTATTATTTTTTAGACTAATTACTATTTTGTTTAACTTATCCGAATCTATCTGATCCGATATTAATTCATTCGGTTTTGGAATTTTGGGAGAGTAATTTTGAAAGAGCTTACGTGTATCTTTCTGTTCAGCGCTGTCTGAGCAATCACTTGGGAATAGAGCAACCAAACAATAATTTAGATTTTTAGATGTATCTATTTACTGGGTTCCATTCTCTTTCTTTAGCAATGGTATGGCATTCGGGTTTTTTAATTTATCGAAGGCGATTTTGTAACTAAGGCCCCACGGTTTTACACGTTCTGTGCAGAAATTTTCCCATGCGATCTTTTTGGCGTGTTTAATCTTATTTTTCAAAATATATTTACATTGTTTGTGTATTTCTTTTCAATCGAAATCGAAAAGAAAACATACTACTAGTTCTCTATTTATGGAACCCGTAGAATAGGCAGACCACTGACACGTTGGGTTGACGATATAAATGAAGTCCGAAAAGATTTGGCAAGTAAAGTGGCTGACAGGGAAACATGGAAGGAACTTCGAGAGAGCTACATCCGGCAAGTGGATTGAAAATAGCTGATGAAGAAGAAGAGGACAAAAAAAAAAAACTAAATTATCGTGAAATAATAATTTTCCCCTATCGGACTTAAACTAAAACGCAATTGGGGACGGTCATACGTACAAAATTATAAGGTCATAGTCGTAAATTATAATTATCGTTCTATTGTTACGTAGATTTCATTTCCATCGAAATTTTCAAGATACCTCCGCGATATAAAAATGAAATTTCTATAACGGCTGTTTTTAATAATAAATTAATCGTATCCTTTTATTCGGAGCTAATTCAATTTAATCGTTTATTTTTAACAAAGACCAAACTGCAACATTGTTTAATATCGAAATTGGCGCGTTTTAAAATATGTTCGCCATCTGTTAAAAGCGGTTAACAATTAAAAATACATAACGAAAAAAAAGTCGTTGAATTGGGAAAATTTAAAAATCATTAAACGATCGAATGATTAATTTCGAAAACTAACACGTAAACAATGTGATTTATGACCTAGTCGTCGAATGTGTTCGATGATTCGCTATAAAAGTACCTTCGATAATATTTTACATCGCAGTATCGTCAGAATTCTACTTCGGTATATTTTTACATCATGTTCAGCATCAGGTGTTGCATTTGCTTTTTGGCTTTATTGCTGATCGCCGGTAAATGTACATTGCCGTTTTCTTACATTATATATATTTATTTTAATATATGGGAATTAGTTTCCACCCGGGGTGAACGATATGTCTTATTACATATTTATACTACAGGCTGATATGTAATTGAATACGATCATGTATACGCTTGTTGACACGCATGCTGAAACATGCCCCTTATATTAAGGATCATATCTTAAATTTAAAGCGTAAGCTTAGTCCACGATACTCGTTTAATTTCCAACATCGGTAATTACGATTAACTCCAATTTATGTCTATAGTATAAACATAGGGGGCTCAAACATAAAAGTAGTAAGGGCGTCACTCGAGAACACACCATCACTTGAGAACACTTTGACCTTGAGATGATGTTGATGTTCGTGAAGGTCGTTGTGTTCCCTAGAATAAGGAATTCCCACTGTGTTTTTTTAAGGAGGCGAATTGGGCTAGGTGTTTTTTTCGATTTTTTATTTTTTGATTTTTCGTATTTTTTATTTTAGACAGTCGAATTGGGCTAGGTGTTTTTTAGACTTAGTCGAATTGGGCTAGGTGTTTTTTAGGTGTTTTTTCGTATGTTTTTTTGACTTAGTCGAATTGGGCTAGGTGTTTTTTAGGTTTTTTTTCATTTTCGTATTAGCATAAAGATCACGAGATGTCCGAAAACGATAATATGTGAAAAAAGTATAAATAGAATCGTGTATCGTAGTTTTAATTAGTAAGATTTTAGACGCGACGAGGTGTACACGTGTATCACGTGTTCAAGTTTAAAAGTTAACGACAATTTAAAATGGAATCATCGAACGAGAAAGATTGCGCGAGAGAATCCAATGTCTCGTGTGCGGAAAGTACGAGTCTCGTATGCGATAAACCGTTTGTAAAAATAAATTCGTTAAATGTAAACGAGTTATACGCGATAGAAAAATTTGATACGTACGTACTATAATCGACTATAGGATTCATCTCGCGCTCGTGCTCGTCGTAATAAGAATTTTTAAAATTTTTAAACATTTGATACAGATTAGCGCACTTGTGTTCGTTATATTTCAAATTCAATCTTTCTCTCGGATAGTAAACGTTATTATTCAATAATATCTGAACGTTTTCTAAATTTAATAAATCGTAAGTCGAAATGTTTTTTTCTTTCTGAAAACCCAACAGCACGTACTTGGTTTTCGAATACGATACCGGTATATCCCAAGTAAATTCGTTCCCGGTTGACATAGCCGTACCTTGATATAGCCAAGTTCTGTATACTAGCTCGTAGTCTGTATTATTTAAAATTTCTTTTCTAACAACGTTTCTCGCTCGATCGATAACTTTATTTGAGGCATTCTCCATACTATCTCTTTTAACGTAATGGAATACTTTTCCTTATCCGTCATTGAAATCTTCTCGACAATGTCCGCGTTTATCGTCGTTCTATAAAACGTCAATTTCTGCGGAATACGATATAGAAAATTCTTGTAATCTTCGAAAAAACCCATTATCGTACTCGTCGGTATACATACCGAAAAATATCCCTTGTCGTTTAGAATATTGGTCGCGGAATTTGTAATGCGCCACCCGGTATTGCTATACTTTAAATCGTTTTCAAACGATACGAGTCCTTTCAGCGTGGTAGAAATACCCGGTTTCCGTACGCTATCGACTTTGTTATCGCCCAAATAATAATCTAGACGATCGAACAAGTGTAAGATTCCGTTATTAATTACGTTAACCTTTTTGTCTACGCCCGTACTTTCCGTATCTTTGTCATCTTTTATCGTTATTTTCCCAGTTATGACGATCAAACTTTTACACGGCTGAGTTACAATCTCTTCGTTGTATATGTTTATAGAGAACTCTGTGCCCAACTCGTTAATGTTTTCCGTTATAGATGGTCTATAATCGAAATATTCGAAACTCTCTATCGGATTACTCATTGTTTACACTAAGAATACGTAACAAATTCTTATAATTTTAAAGAGAACAAAATTAAATACTTGTTTAAAATATACCTCTATTTATACTTTTTTATTAATCGTTATCTTTTTTACTACTAAACATAAACTCGGGGTATTCGTAACCACCTTCGATACAAACTCGGTCGCCGGTATATATAAAATAGTCCTTGTCTCGGAACCAATTACTCTTGTCCTTATATACTAGTTTCGCTATTCGAGGCGGCATATATATTCTTACATCGTCCAAAACACACACTACGATAAATCTACCGTCGTGTTTACTATAATAATAATACCATTTTTCTATCGCGTATAACTCGTTTACATTTAACGAATTTATTTTTACAAACGGTTTATCGCATACGAGACTCGTACTTTCCGCACACGAGACATTGGATTCTCTCGCGCAATCTTTCTCGTTCGATGATTCCATTTTAAATTGTCGTTAACTTTTAAACTTGAACGCGTGATACACGTGTACACCTCGTCGCGTCTAAAATCTTACTAATTAAAACTACGATACACGATTCTATTTATACTTTTTTCACATATTATCGTTTTCGGACATCTCGTGATCTTTATGCTAATACGAAAATGAAAAAAAACCTAAAAAACACCTAGCCCAATTCGACTAAGTCAAAAAAACATACGAAAAAACACCTAAAAAACACCTAGCCCAATTCGACTAAGTCTAAAAAACACCTAGCCCAATTCGACTATGTCTAAAATAAAAAATACGAAAAATCGAAAAATAAAAAATCGAAAAAAACACCTAGCCCAATTCGCCTCCTTAAAAAAACACAGTGGGAATTCCTTATTCTAGGGAACACAACGACCTTCACGAACATCAACATCATCTCAAGGTCAAAGTGTTCTCAAGTGATGGTGTGTTCTCGAGTGACGCCCTTACTACTCATAAAACATTACCTGTTGTAACGTTATATGGCGATTATTTTAGACATTAATGTTCCTTCTTTATTTATTTAATGTCTAACGTGTTTCTTGTTTTGTTTTATTATTACTGTCTTAACTTTTTACTGTACAGTTTTTTTTTTCAATTATTTTTTGCTGTCATTATAAGAATAAGTATAATTACTTATTTTATTTATTACGGGTCTTTGTATTATTTCTGATGTAGGGCGAGCCATCCTGGGCGTTACGTAATTATTATTTAAAATTTTTGGTTTGTGAGTACTCGCTGTAAATTATGTTGAAATATACGTTGTTGTTGTCGTATACGCTACTGTTCTGCGAGCTGAGCAAGCATCTGAGTTTAGTTGAGAGGCGGATTCCTTTACTTAAAATACGTTACACGAATTTTTGATCGATACATTCTATAATGACTGCAACTGAAAAATAAGCGGTTTTCCTCGGCCATCTGGTCTCCGTCGCAAGGATGGGTAGGTCGAATAGAACGGATGTAATGTTGTTGTTAAGCCTTAGGCGACGTATAATCGAAGTAATCTCTTCCAATAACGCTGGAAGATTATTTTCCAGAAAGTGTAGTAAACGGGGAACTATATGGCGGTGCGGTGTAACACAACAGGTCCAATTAACTGACTACCTATCAAACCACACCGCAACATTTGTGTCCGGTAACGAATTGGATGTTATTCTCGTCGCAAGTGCGAAACAATCGATAAGGGGATGTTTCCCGATATTTAGGGATTTGCCCGGTTTATTGCGATTTCTTTTGTACGTACATGCACAAACTGAAGACACTGTACCGTTTTAGACATCTAATGAAATGGGGAACTTTTTTTTCTATAACTTGCGCATCAAGTGTCGTATAGATTTTTTGAATAATAATAACAGTTTGAGTAGGAACAAAAAGTAAAAAATTAATTTATCACTACGCTATTTAAATAGTTCTATTTCGCGGATTACGATAATTCCGGGTTTTCCCATGTATTAAGCGGGTAATTAGCTTTTAAAAAAACATCAGTCGATTGTTTCGAATGAAGTATTTTGTCGGCTGCAATTATCTTTCATCAAAAGTCTGGAATTTTCGAAAAATTCTTAAAATTATTATCATTCAGTAACCGTTTCTAATTATTATCTTATGTGATCGTATATTGCAATTTGTCTATACCTGCTAAAATATTTCCCTTTCCTCCTGAAACACTGTAACCACCAAAAACCCAACGCTGTGGGAACACCAACCTGATTTTTTCGTTTTTGAAGCAGGATTCATCGATTTCAACAGTGAGATTTGGACCGCCGATCACTATTTGATTCTTTAGTAACGAATCAGCACAAACTTCATGTAAATATCTTTTCCCGTCTGTAATAGCTTCTGCAGCCGTATTTAACTTTGACACAATTTCGTTCTAGTATATTTTTCTGCCCACGATTTTTATAAATAGAACCACTTTTTCCAGTGATTAGACCTTCTAACCACGTTCCGACTCGTAAACTTACTTCCTAACGGCATTCACGTTTCATACAACGCCAGCGGTCACTCTTATCGGATAACGATCGAAACATTTCGTGTCTGGAAGGGCATAATCGTCGAAAATGAAGAATTTCATGATCGCGTAAAAATTGAACAGTCTTCTATATATATATATATGTGTATATGTATGTCTGCGTGTAGTGCGTAATGTAATAAAATGATTTTATTACGTTATGATAATGTTAAAATTTTCGAAAAATTTTAAAAATCGTGTATATATACCCACGTAATCGTTTTATCGTTCGAATTTCAGATTTATCGGTGGACGCCGCGAATCTATTCAGAAAGAATTCTTCAAAGAACAGAGGAGGTGATTTATTAGATTTAAAATTTTTTATCTTAGACGATCTCGCTATGTTCAATCAAAAATTTTATCTAGACATCGGACGAACTTATAATTTATCGAATTGTTTTCTACGAAATTCGGGAATTTCGCCGGAACTATTTATTATTTGGCAAGCTAACTGAGATATCACCCTGCTCGTTGTTCATCATGCGACAGAGTGGAAGTTTTCATTAAAAAAAAAAACAAATTCTTTTAATAATATCGAAAGTGAAAAAAAAAAATAAAAAAAAAGTAATTTTGTTCCGCAAGTTTCGCTGTTTTAATATATATATATATATATATATATATATATATATATATATATATATATATATATAATAACTAATATTAAAATTTTCGATCGATACCACTTTACTATGTTTATACAGTTCATTATCTAGGCAGAACATCAACTGACTGAGCTATCGAAGATACGTCTATACACCTTTGAGCGACCCCGCTGTTTATCAGGCGATATAAGATCGAATGTTAGAGGAGCGGCTTCCGCTTCTGGGCGGTCTATATTTTTCACATTATTTATTCATTTTTCTCGGGGTGTTTTCCAAATTTGACCTAGGATAGGATTCGAAATATCATTTAGATGAAAAATTAATTTGATATTTACTAATTTCATGAGTTTCTCGTGTCAACCTTGCGTGATATTTATCCGCTCTAGTCAAAATAAACACGTCATTGAACTCGATGACAGGACCTGATTTAAATATACGAACGACCTATGGCGAACTTTTTAGTGCTAAGGTATTTTACATCAGCTATATGCTGTTCGATACAAACATTTTCTGTTTGACCGATATAACGATTTCCACATGAACACAGAATATGATACACACCTGCAACTTGTATCCACGGTCAGTCGACTTCTAATCATAAATCTTATTATAATTTAATTATCTATAGGTCAATTAAAATTATGTAGGAAGTTTAAAAAAATAATTAAAATATTGGGTTACGATTAACACGACGGAAGATAGAAGTTATGAAATTCGAGTGTTTATATAAATTGAATTCTAGAAATTTTGATAAATTTATAAATATATATATATGTATATATGAGAAACAGGCAGACAATTCTAGATACTGCAGAATAGTTGACACGCTTACTAATGCCTTTTATTAAGGATAATATGCTACATTTAACGTGTAAATTCTGCGACGACCGCTTAGTCCGTGATAATCATATAATCTCTACCATAGGTAATTACGATTCTAGGCAACTTCAATTTATGTATGGTAAAAACAAACACAGAAGGCTCAAACATAATAACCTTTTCTGACGTTATATGTGGCACTTATTTTACCAATTAACGCAACAAAATAAATGTTAATCACTATAAAATTTATTTTATTTGCAATGCTTTTCGACTATGACGTCATTTTTAAGTTGTAACGTTTTTGTGGTGCTTTTAAAAAGCCGAAAAGCTTTGCAAATAGAATACATTTTACAGTGATTAACGCTGTTTTTATTTTGTTTCGTTAATTCGTAAAATTATTATAATTTTTTATTTTTCGCTGCGCAGTTATTATTTTTATATTACATTATAAGTATAAATATGTTTCTTTTATATACTGCTCGTTGCGTAATTATTATTTAAAACGTTTTTGTTTTTATTATTTTCCGTAAATTATGTTGAAATATACGCGCTGTTGTATATATATATATATATATATATATATATATATATATATATATATATATATATATATATATATATATATATACACACATATATATATATATATATATATATATTGTCTTTGTTTTAGGTAATCGTCAGCCAACACATCATAAGGGTATTAATCACTTTTTATATATCGCTATAATCATTTTTTAATAATTCAATACCGAACACGATTATAGATTTATTCGGTATGAACGTGCGTTTCCCTTTTGAACTCCCTATTACTTTTTGAAATCCAACTAAAATAGTTTAATCGTTTCATCGGATCGAGTGGATCAGTCTTGGGGCCTGTTTTGTATCTAATTTACTCACGAAATATTCCAAAGAGACGCCGAAAGTAGCCCAGTAACGCGCACTAAATAGCCTACTTTTATCATGGTACAATTCGAATAGGATAGCGAAGAATCGAAAAAGTACGTTTCGTAGCTAGGAGCGATGCCTGTCTTTACAAGATATTAAAATCGGGAGTTGGTTAGATCGATAGTTGTATTGAAAGAGTACATTACTAAGAAAAGTAAACAGCTAAAGTTAGCGCTTAGTAAAATGTATTGATTTCTGAATAATCTTTGCGGTAGTAAAAATTATTATAACACTAAGATCGAATCTCCCTGGACGAACGATTCATACGACCTCCGTCTACCTAATAAAAAATTATACAACGCGCCCAATCGAATAAGATCATTGCCCTGCAAACCGCTGTATACGTTCGTAACGATAACACATGAAAAAACTGTAATTCAGTAATAAGGCAGACTCTACTTTAATAATTAAAATATATATATATATGTATTAAATATAGCAACGTAACATTCTCGTTAATCTATCAGATAGCGTTGAATAATCCAAGTGCACGTTACGATATTTACGTGGTAATAGTTTATTGGATTCTTAGATCAGATTGCGTTCGGAATATGTAAAGAATATCGAAGAAAAACGAAGTATCTTAGCTAGATTGCGTAACCAACGTAATTAATAGATACAACGTTCGAACGTAAACCGAGTTGATTCGGACAAAACGACATTTTACAACCGCTACCACTATCGAATGCAAATAGGCGTATCGTGAAAATGACCGAATTCGGTCAACTGCGAAGTGCAGAATAAAGACAGACACTAGGAAATATTGAAGAAGCCGCCTTCGCAGTGCAATGAAATGATATCGGCGTATATATATATATATATATATATATATATATATATATATATATTTATATATGTATATATTTATATATGTATATATATACATGTATATATATATATATATATATATATATATATATATATATATATATATATATTTGTTAAACAATGCGTTAACGTATTTGAAACGTAGATGTAACGAGAATGTTGTGTGTATCGCGGATTGAAAGTAAAACAACCCTCTCAATACAGGAGAAAACAAAAAAAATATATATATATATATTACCGCTTGGTCTTGTTGAAAAAAAATGATGTATTTGAGAGGACCTGCTGTAGAGAATATCAATGGAACCGATGATTTAATGTTAAAACTATTGCGCATAGAACGCATTTATTCCCTTAAGTGAACTTTAAATTCTTTAGACACGTTGTTAGATATGTAAGAAAAATCTTCAAAAATCAAATAATGCTGGTATATAGACTGATTTTGATTTTAATAGAGATTAGCAACCGCATAAGAACAATCATTTTACTTCGAATAAATTAACGAGATAATTAAATGTAGAAAATTGAGATAAAAACCCGAAAACTTATATATACATATAACACAAAGATACATATATATACACATAAATGAAAAAAGACAATTTAACAAAAACGAACGTCAATTTAGAAACACGTCTTAACTTCGAGAGGACGTCCAACGGACTATTGGTGGCGGGATGGAACGACTGACCGGTAGTATTATCGAACGCGTGACTTGTAAGAAGAAATCTGATTGGTTGTTCCATCGAACCGTACTCGGATGAAAAACCTTAAGACATCGAACCCGGCGTTTGGCAATTGAGAACAATTTCAAACACACATAATAAGGTGAAACGGATGAGAAAAAATCCTCATACAAAGAATAGTTGTTGGAAGACGAGGATAACAGACTATGCGGCAAAGCTGTGACGAAGCTACACTAAAATTCCCGGGAAAACCATGGTGAACGGAGGAAAATAGCAGGGGGTATAATCTTCTAGCCACTGGTTTACAATGGTTTGTCTCGAAGTTTGTCAACGAGCAGCACGACTGATGATGATTCAGTTGATGCAAGAGGAACACTACTAATCAAAACCGGAATCTATGGAGAACACTCGCAGGTCATCATAACCGTCAGAATGGACTCGATACAAAATTAAATTTTCAATTTTATCGTGAAATCCTAAAAAAGAATCATTAAATTAGTAATTGCAAATATCTAACGATCTGGTCTTCGAAAATGATAACGTTACGAAATTATTCTCGTTTCGTCTAACGCGTCGTCGTTTTGATTCAAATTCGAATTTAATTGTTAACGAAATTGTAAATTTATTTTTTTATACAGATGACGCAATAGAGAACGCATGTAAGTAAATCGATATTATCGTCTACACTTGTGACAGCGTACGAAAGATACGAAAAGGTAGTATATACATTCACGCACATTTACGTATAATGAGTACGTATACATATACACACAGAGTGACCCGGAGAAGACGGATGGCTTTGTTTTTTGAATAGCGAACTTTCGAGAAACAGCTTCTGCAACGGATAGAAAACGTCCTGGACGAAAAAATAAACTAAAAAAAACACATCGATCGAGTATCGATCATTAAACATGTCGATAGAGTCTGTTCGCCGTATATGTCTGGAAGGCTTGAAATTTCACGCTTATAAACTGGTAATAACTCGGGAAGTAAACAATACCGACTGTGTACAACGAAATTTTTTTTGTTGAAACGATGCTGAAAGAAATCGAAGACGAACAGACAGATTTAAACAAACATTTGATAAGAGACGAAGCTCATTTTCAGCTATTCGGATTCATAAACAAACAGAACTGCCGCTACTGATCCGAATCTAATCTGAATTCAAACGAACAGAAGCCGCCACGCAGCGAGCGAGTGACCGTCTTTGATGTAGTTGCGAAGTGGGGAATAGTATTGTTGCAAATTGGGGCCATTTGAACGATGCTGTGTTCTACTAATCTTTCGTTTTCCTATTTTTAAATACCCGCTTAATGCGTTTTATATTCTTGAATTAATTTCAAAAATTTAGGTCCAGTGGTTTTTGTGATTTATTCAACAAAACCGCCCGTCTTCTCTGAATCACTTTATATATTATATCGTAGTTCGATGGACATTTCAGTCATGAATTATCGATTTGTTTTTCTTTGCAGAAATTATACATTTTAGTTTTTGACATAATTTATAAAAAATAGCTTGAACAGGCGAAAATATAAATACTTCTAATTTGTTCCTTAAAGAAACTAGTCTATCTAGTGGGTGCATTTGTTCTAGGCAGTTGTAAAATATATAAAGTTATTTATGTTCAAGATGATTAGTGCGGAAATCGTTAAATACTTTAACGTAACGATTTTCTGTCGACACATTTAGACTACTACTTTCTGAGATGTCCACTAAATTTAGTTTGACGCTTTCGAACATTCTGTTAAGATCTAGTCGCTGTATAGGTTTTTCGCGTAATTTTTACTTCTGTCCAATTGAACATCGTCTGTAGTTGAATCTGTGTCCGGAAGCCTTTATCGCGGAAAGCGGAATAAATTACCTCAAAGAAGTGTCAGTCCCGTTCAGACGACGAAGACACATCACAGCGTCACGGCAAGCCTGGAAAATAGTAATAACACCGTAAATGCTTAATCGGTGAACGAAACCATTCTGAAGGGTCTAGAAATGAAATTACCTCGGAAGGAGCGGCGAATTGTTTATTATTAATGATTAACATTTATTGTTTATGCACTTTTCCTTTTTACTTTACACTCCTCGGTTATCTTTTCTTCCAGGCTATTTATTGTTATTTACCGTTTAGTTCCATAAATCTGTAATTTTTTTTCTGTATTCGTTGTTGTTTCTATTAGAAATTGTTCTCCACTACCTTTTCATTCATCGTCTATCCATGAATTGCAATAAAGACTAAAGTCACAAAAAATTGGTATAAGAGGTTAGGTTAGTGGATTTGAGATAATCGAATAATTTATTTAACCGAGGAGTTCTTTCAAAGTACACGGATGGAACAATGTGGAGAGAATGTGATTATATTTACAGTAGTCTATTAGGATCGGAGGGTGAAAAACTGAAGAATGGATTTTACAGATAGGTGCTGAGGATTTTCTCTGCAGTAATAAATTAACCGGTGCTTGGCTGTTGCGCGGTCGACATAGTGCTACTTATTATTTATTATTATGTTTTAAAATAATTTTATTGCAATCGGATATTAATTCTGACGAAGAATTAATTTTAAAAAGTATATTACAAATTTAATTAATTTTTATATTATACCAAAAAAAAAGAGCTTTACCGGATATTTTCATAATATCAGATTATTTTATAAATAACTGTTTTTTCATTTTGCCATTTTTTGTAATTATACATCTAAAGCAATCGGTTTTTTACATTTAAAAAAAATATATTTTTATAAGTATATATATATATATTGAACAATGTTGTCAATATACGGTATTCGCTTCCTCAGTCATTTTCCATCCTTTCACCAGAACTTTATACAGCGATCGGTTGTATGTTCCGACTCCCAGCGCTCCTTATACGATGTATTTAGCAATGATCAGCATCCTACAGACAAAGAAGTGACGCGGCTGTTATTAGTCAAACCGAGCCAATTAGTCTCATTCCTGTGGATTCCAGCTCATGCCGGATTCCAAACAATGAATTAGCAAATAGAGCAGGCAAAGGAGCCTGGTACATTGTTGTCAATCCTGAACGTCACAGTTCCAGCTATCGATGAACGTAATTACGTCAAATCAAGATTTTTTGTTTCTTGGCAGCAAAAGTGAAATCGACCTCCTCATTAAATAAGCTTTGCTAAATTAATAATTCCGTTTTATTTTGGAAGACTTCGCTTCCAAACCGTCAAGAAGACATTGTCCACAGCAGATTACGGTTGAGTCGTACAAGGCTCAGCCGTTCAATCAACATAACTTCTGCTTCTCAGTGTCACGTGTGCAGCGTCGTGCTTTATCCTCATTAACTCTCCTTTGCACTTTTCACACAGATTGTCTTTCAACCTTCTCTTTTCGCTTCCTCGTCTAAAGATGAATTATCTTACCAACCTAATGATGTTCTTACGCATGTCCCGTCACTACTCCTTCATTTAACTTCCTGTACGCCGCGTTTGTTGCCTTAGTTGCCGCACACGGCATGTTAATTTAGACTAATAATAGTAACAATTATATATATATATATATATATATATATATATATATATATATATATATATTACATCTACTTGAAGTCTAAAGTTTTTATAGTCTTTTTATGTGAAATTTAGTGATATTCACTTTATTATTTCCATTTTGTGGCGGGCGTTGATTATTACTAAACATTCGGATATATATTTTACATTCTTACGTATCATATTTCCCCGTTTTAACGGCGTGATAACTTTTAGTGTTTTACCTGTAGATTTAACTGTAGAATTAACTGTAGATTTATGTGCCATGTACTGCACCGATTTAGTGTTTGATTAACAGTAAAAATATTAAATTTGGCTTTGATTTTGTTTTTTGTTATTAGCTGATATACCTACACAATGTCTATATATATATATATATATGTATGTGTGTGTGTGTGTGTTCTCAATCGTTATTTTTTCTTTTTAGGGGTATACCGCGACGCTTTCGCTGACGTGGGACCTAATGGAGATGGTAATTTATTATTCGATTATTATTACTTTTTATTAGTATCAAATTTTGTTTTACGAGGGGAAACTGATTTTGTATACACACACACATATATATATTTATATATACATATATATATATATATATATACAGTCGAATCCGCTTATCAGGGACTCCAGATAAGAGCGACATCCATTTATAAGGGACAATCAGCAAAACCCCGAATCAAACGTATGAAATGAAGGTTGTTTTAGTTCGCTTTAAGGGACAACACCTCGGTTATAAGGGACAAATAGACTTTCAAGGCAATAAATAGAGAGAGGGGCGATAAGCCAGCCGATATAAAATGACACTTCCGGTCGTAAAACGAAAATATTCACATAAACAAAATTTGAATAAAAATGTTTTAGTCATTTTTACAATTCGTTTTTGTTTAAGTGAACATTTTTGTTTTTTCTTCCTTTTGTTTGAGATGTTCTTGTGTTGACATTCTTTCATTGACGCTATACTGTTTTTTGCTCTGTACGTTTATTAATAATTATGCACTCTCCGATAGCTTATTAGTTCTTAGTTTAGTTCTGCAAAAACTGTAGTGCATCGTGCGGTTTTATTTATTTTTTTCTTACGAAAATTTTCTTTTCTTTTTTTAGTTTTGGCGAATTTTTTGTATGAATAAAATGTTGCATAAATGTTTATCATTAAAGGAAAAATTTCTATTTCAGACAAAATCGAAATTCAACCTCCCAATATGCCTATTTGGGAGTTAGCAAAAATCATGGGCGTCTTCAAAAACACCGTCTCCCGTTTAAAAACAAATGAACAGAACTTATGTAAAAAATGGAATAGTATTGAAAAGGGCAGTCAAGTTCTTTTACCTTATGTATGCCTCCTGAATGTTTCTCTTAATTTCCATATAAATATTACGCATTAATAAGGTTATAAGTATGTTAATTGTTTACTCAATTGTAATATACTCACTTCAATAAGAGATTTTAAAAAATTTGCTTATAAGGGACAACCGGTTATAAGGGACAAATGACTTCCGCCCGATGTGTCCCTTATAAGCGGATTCGACTGTATATAGGTATATATTAATTGCAATCTGGCTGATAAACCACAAAAATTTTCTAATATTTTCCAATTCTCTCTTTCCTATTATATGCTTCAACGGTAACTCAACTAAATTATATCCTGTTGCCATAGAAATTTTGAATCTCTTAGAACACTTAGCTTAATATAATCTTATTATGGATTCCAAGTCATACACAGGTTTTCCACTGAATGAACTACTATCTCGTCTTCACATTGGTCACACTGCATTGACTCACGGATACGTTATAAATAAAACAGATCCACCATTGTGCGCTTGCTGCATCCAGACACCAATACTCCGACATTTATTTCTTGAGTGTCCACAATAATGCCGACCTCAAAAGGTCAGTTGCAATTCGCTACAAAATATTTTAACCAATGATCCAATTGCAGTACAAGCATTTCCTCAATTTCTCTGAACTATAGATATGATATAATATCCAATAATTACTTTCGGGTGCTCTTGGCCATAGTAGTAATTAAAATAACATTCGTGGTGAGGGACGAAACATTTGATTTGTTTTGATGAAAGCCGAACACAAAAAAAAAAAAAAATTATGGTGTGTTACATAATAAACAGAGACTATTGGGTCGCTTTCGATTGCGTTGCAAAGAAATCGTCGCGAAATTTATATATATATATATAAAAGTAGGAATTATAACTATACAGAGTTGGGAAAAGTTTTCTTTGGACGGCAATGATGAATATCGTTAGTTCAAAAAACGAAAGCGCGACAGAAATATTTTAAAAAAAGTAATTTAAAATAGGATATAACAGTTAGCAACACGTGGCAAAACAGAATTAATATCACACAACGGACACAAATAAGGATGATAGTAAACCTCGGATATGGACACGCTAGCGGACGAGATGATGATATAAATTTACGCTTATGGTGAAATTTTCGTACATAAATAAAAATCGTACTCCGATAATTTACTTTTAAACTATTTTCCTAAAAGCACGTGTTAAATAATTAGATTCCTTACATTACTAGGTTTCTAGGAATAATTTATTTTTAAAATTTGAAAAAGAAAATTTCACGTAAATCATTACTACCCGTTTTGTATTGATTTAATTTAAAATTGTTTCTCATTTGATTTAATTATCGGAGAGTTTGTACTTATTTTATTTTCAGCTGGAAATTTCGAGGGATTTAATCCCCCTCCACCGAGTATGTATTAACTTCTCATATTTGCTACTTTATCTTTTTTCTACACACACACACACACACACACACGCATTATTACTAAGTTTTAGTGACGAAAAATAGGTCTATCTCGACAGCTGATACGGTTAGTACGTTCCATTATATTATCTTTAAATTGTAGGTTGTTATCTAACACAAAATAATTCCCATTTATTATTGGTATTTATCGTTAAATTAAGTGTATTTTTTTCTGTGTGTGTATGTAGACGCATTTCATTTTTCGAATTGTCGGTTCTTCAGTTATTTTAAAACTTTTTCCATTTTTTTTCTTATTTGTTTATTTACTTTATTTTATTTTATTTTTTTATAATTTCTGCATGTGGGTTCTTCCACATCGCAGGTAGTTATGGACTCGATTAATGAGTTGGGCAATCTGTTTAAAGAGGTTCCCCAGCTTTCTAATAAAATTCGTTCCCAGTTTAAAGGGAAATGCGTAACAAAACAAAAAAAAAAGGAAATTATTTCTACATAACTAAAAATTGATTCTGTGATCGCTAAGTCAGCTGGATTTTTCGAGTTGATTAAAAAGATTTTAAGCACAAAAAAAAAAACAGCCATTGAGAAGGTGGTGCACTCCACACCCCTCCTTCTACAGTGTCGGTTATCAAACCTTTTTGTACAGGGACGTTGTAACCAAGAAAAAGACTATAAATAAAAATAAAATAATTATCAGACGATGTTGATGTTTTTGATTGTGACATAAAAAAAAACATTTGTCCCGTAAAGGAGGTTATTAATGTGTCTTTTTATAACAAAAAATAATAAAAATCCTGCCATTATTAATATGGCTCCCAAGACGGACTCTGATAAATTGGCAACAATTATTAGTGACAGAATTTCTAACATTAAGGTTCACGAGGAGGAACTACTTGATCCTACTATTTGAATCGTTCGTACCAACAATATTTCTAAAAATGATGTTAAACAGCATTTTCAAGTGTCATTTGGCGAAACACCTTCATCATTTATCAAGGTCGCCAATCAGCATGGTAGTCGGATTTATGTTCGTCTTACTCCTTTGCAATACGAGAAGCTGCCTGAGAACAAGCGTCTCAGGATTAACTGGGAATCACTTGTTTTTGCAGAATCCATCATACCGAAAATATGCAAAAATGTTGTCGTTTCGGCCATACCGAAAAGTTTTGTAAAGCAGAAGCAGATTTTCTAAATTTTCACACAAAATTTAAAGATACTTCATGTACTAATTGTTTACAATTTAACATCTCAAAAGAGTGTAATTTTAAGAATATTAGTGTTAATCTTACTAATAATGATATGATTCAAAAGTGTTTAGGGGCATTGATCATGTTACTCTAAGTGAAAATTGTCCTATCTATCTTAAGTCAGTTGAACACCTAAGGTCAAAAATTGGCTTTGTTGGTTAAACTTACATACTTGAATGTTGGTAACTCCTATGCTTTCAGCTTATTTTTTTTCATGTCTCTTTGGGACAGTTGTGCTGACGTAGGTGTTATTGCAGAACCCTATGTTGATCATGATGCTCTCTCTGTTCAACGTCCATATATTTCTTACTTTAACAAAACATTCAGCATAAGTTACTGTTCAACGTAAATAACATAATTATCATCATTAAAGGGAAATATTTGTTCATTCCTTGTTATTTGTCACCAAATAAACCTAAATTTCGTCACATTGATTTAATGGATTCTTTCATTAAACCTAATTATCTACTTTTCCCCATTTTGATTGGCGACATTAATATAAGTTTGCCTTTCATGAAGTATAAGCAGACTTCTACACAAAATTCTTTAATGTTTACTGAATTTTGCATTGCAATGATTTGGTAATCATGAACAGCAAAAAACCAACTTTTTCTAATTATAATGGAGAGAGCATCATTGACTACCTCATTATTCATAGCAGAGTACAGTCTTTGGTTACTTTCTCACTGAATGATTTTGAACTTACCCCTCACAAAAATATCTGGTCTATCCTATCTCTCGATTTACCTTTGCGTTTGAAAAGCACTTTCAAAGCTTTTTAATAAAAAATATATTGGCTCCATACATGATGAGATTTATAGGTCTGTTGATGTTCATAGCTTAAATACCTCAGTTTCTAAGTTTAATGTTTATCTATCTAGAATTGTTAGCCTGTCATAGTCTGAAATTACTGTTCCTAGATTTGTTTGGTGGAATCTTAAACTTCACTGGAGGAAAGGATTAATTCTGTTAGGAAAAGAAAAAGTAAATGTAAAAACATTGTATACTTATTTATTTATAACTCTACTCTTAGAGCTTTAACGTTGGAGTATAAAAAACTAAGTATTAAATCTAAATTAGATTCTTGGAGGAATTTTGTGCAGGATAGCACTACCATGGGGTCGCCCCCTACAAATATATTTTTAATAAAAATAAGCGTGATTCCAGATATTATTATAGGAAATTCGAATTTTTCTAATGATAAGGATAAGTGTAGCGCTTTCCTTGATCATTTCTTTCCACGATTACAGGATGAACAACCCATTACTCTTTCAACTCTAGGTTCAGTTGTTCCCTCAGTTACTTGTGATCAGGTTACAAATATTGTTAAGGGCCTTACAAATAAGAAAGCTGCTTCTTTGGACAGAATTAATAATAAGTTGTTAAATATATTGATGATGTCCTGGTTTCTTTAGTTCTATTTTCAATGAATGTTCAAGTTTTCAATTTTTCCCACGATTGTTGTAAACTGGGCAATATAAAATTTTTATCTTAGGTTGGTAAAGACCGTTGTACTCTTAGTGGATATCGACCTATATCATTATTAAATTCTATTGGCAAGGTTTTTTAAAAGGTAATCAATGAGAACATGTTAAAGGGGCAATAAGTGTGTTTTTCACTGTCATCAGTTTGCGTTCCGGAGAGGTCTCTCCACAGAGAATGCTCTCTACAAGCTGGTTTCTAGTGTAAAGCACTCATTGGAGTCTGGCTCGTCTGCAGTTCTCATTTCCTTCGATATCATGGGAGCTTTTGATAGCTGCAGATGGTCCTCAATTATTGACGTTTTAAAAGAATTTAAGTTTAATTCCTTCATTGTAAATACTATTATTAATTATTTTGCTAATAGATATGCTTCATTAGCAGTTGGTAGCTCTATTGGTTGCAGAAGACTGGTGTGTGGGTGCCCCAGGAGCCCTGGGACCCACACTGTGGAATATTTTGTATTCCAGAATTCTTCTTAAATTGGAGCAGTTTTTGTCCCTTACTTGTAAGGAATTTGAACTGGTTTCCTATGCAGATGATCTCTGTTTGATAGCGAAGGTTGACAAGCAATATGATCTTAATTTAATTGAAATCGTTTGCAAGTTCTTAGAAAATATAATTAGTGATTTAGGTTTGTCTATTTCTGAAACCAAGTGCAATTTTATTGTCTTTGGTGATCAGAGAATTGTACATTCTGTTAAAAATTTATAGTTAATTTCAAGTCAGCCAATTAGCTATACAAATCATCGTCTTAAATACCTTGGTCTAATATTAGATCACAAGTTATCTTTTATTCCACATTTGTGTATATCCACAGGAAATGCGACTGCATATTCTTTAAGCTCAAAAGATTGCAGCCTAATACTTTTGGGTTTAAATATAGGGAAAGGGCCATTTTGTATAAGGGGCTGATACAGTCACTTTATGCATATGGCTCCTTGTTTATATTAATAAAAACGTTTTATGTTCTCTTATCAAGTGCCAGAGGAAGTTTCTTCTTAGTATTTCATGTCTATACTGAACCTGCCCCACCTCTGCTGCTAATGTTATATCTAATATCATGCCACTGGATATTTTTGTCAATGGCATCTCTATCATCTCAGAATTTAGAGTTGTTAGAGACGTTGTCAAGAATTTCCAGTTCCTTAATATTGATCCGCATATCTTTGAATCATTTCCTAGTGTTTCTATCCTAAAAAAATATATTCAATCCTCACTTATTGATATTTGGCAAGCTAGGTGGGACAGTTGTTCGACTGGAAGGAAAACCTTTGTGTTTTTCCCAAAGGTTTTGGAGCGTTGTAAACTTAAAAATATTAATATTAACTTTTATAATGCTCGGGTGCTCATGGTTAATTTTGTTTATATCTGCATAGGTTCCATCTTGCCTCCAGTTCTCGGTGTAACTTTTGCTGTTCCAGCGAGGATTCCTTTGGTATTGTAGATGATATTGAGCATTTAATGTTTGTTTGTCCCCTGTTTGATGATCTTAGAAATAAATTTAAAATACATAGAGGACAGCCTCTTGTATTTTCTAAACATAACCATGCCGGTCTTCTGTCATATATGGAGTTGTCTATGCTAAGAAAATTTAAAACTGGTAGGTAAAATTTTTAGCAACCTTTTGTCCTGTTTTTAATGTTTCCATTCAAACCTGAATCCGCATTTTTTTTCTCATGGTCATTGCCTCCATCCATTTTGTAATACCGTTGCATGCAACATTAATAATAATATTGTCTACAATTGTTTTTCTTATAATTTATATATATATATATAATATGTATGTATATTTTTTTTTACTTTTTATAATTAAATACACTTTCCTTATTGAATAGTTAACATGTTCGTAATTGATTTTTTATCAGTATTTTTATGAATATCTTTGTGTATACTTACTTTGTTTGCAGTTGCACTCCTTCAGTTATTTCATTCGGTCTTGTCTTCATTCTTGTTTTATAATAAATTTAATTTTTTATAATATAATTTTTTTCTCTTCTCTATGATATTTAGACGTAGCCTTTTATTTATTTTTCTTTGGCTTGATCTAAGCAATATTACTTTTTTTTTAATCACTATCTTAAATTGTATGTGTATGTATATATATGCACGTGTATATATATATTTTGTTTGTACAACATTCATATTTATATTTACACATATACTACACAAAACTCATTTTTCACACATTCTTGATGGCCTAGGGGACTATGTTTCTCATCCCTTATTCCATCCTATTTTTAAGTTACACATTGCAGGAAACTACTACCCACTCCTATTTATATTTTGTATTATACTGAATGTTTTTTTTTGTTTCAGCTACTCAGCACTTACACGCAGTTATCCATTAGAAACACCAGTTGCACCCTTATAAACACAAATTATTTAATACATTTGCACCACCGTATAAGTGCTGCGGATTGAGGAACAAAAAAAAAACTTGAGTTACCAATACCTTGAAATTGGATTTAACGAAGAATTAACGATATGTTGTGCAAACTCGCTAAAAATAATTTACTTCGCTAGTTGAGATTAAAGCGACCAGTTTTATTTTTCTTAAAAACACTCCTCTATGTATGATCAACAAATTCGTAGAATAAATTTTAAATTTTACTACAAAAATTTAGAAATTTTTTCATTTTGCAAATTTGGAAATTGTTAAATTTTACGTAAAGGATAACGTAACGGAATTTTTTTCTTCCGTCGGGCGCAGCTTATAAAAGATTCTATGGTTTTCTCATTCAGAACGGATAATGTTTATAATTAGCTACTTGCTGGTACCTATACTGTCCGGGTCATTCGAAGAATACAGGTCGGCGATTAAAGAGGCGATTTTACAAGCCTAGAGCGTCGCTTCATCGAATCTCTCCGGATCCCCTTATGTCAAAAACCAGAACGTTTCTTCGAAATTGAGTCATTACGATTACAAACTGAGTGGTTTTCGTTTTATCCAGTTTCGCGATTTATTTGGAATAACTCGCGATTAGAGTTATACATTTTAACCTGATTCTACGTATCGTATGTATATATGCATATCTATATGTAATTCTTCTTCAAGTTCTGTAAGTTTATCTTCAGTAATCAACGTTGTAACTTGTATGTACCTGTGTACATTGAGCGTCTATGTTGGTTGCTGTGTTCGGGTGGTTTTGTCTTGTTGAGAGGTTGCCTTCTTTATATTTATATTTATTAAGCGGAAAGAAGGCTTGTGTTAAGTTTGATTACCAGTTAAGGTCTTGGCTGCTACAGATGTAACCTAATCTACATTTTATCCTTCCTGGTTATCGTACACTACTGTTTGATTTACTTGTAAATGGGTGATAATTATTCTTGTTCATACGTGTTTTTATTGTTTTTATTCCTTTATACTATATCTATTATTACATTTTAAATTTCATAGCATTAATATGTATTGTAAGAGAAGGGACGATTGAACTATAGAAGACAGTGTTCAAATTTTTTGGTACTGTTTACTCCCTTAGCCAAAAGAACGCAGTTTTAAGGCGCTAGACATTCTCCTACACGCTGTAGATCAGTATTTACGGATCCGACAGAATATGTCATGTTGCAAGTAATAATCAATTAACTGTATTTAACAGTAAGGATACCTTTGGCAAGCAAACCTTCAACCGTTTTCTTATCAGCGATATATTATAAGTTCCATTTTAGACTTCCTAATATAATAATCAATTAACTTTAACCGTGAATTTTATTTCACTTTGAAAGGCCCTCCACCTTCCCCGACCCGACATACCTCAACTTAGGACGAGTCCCTTTATATTTATACCGCCGGTCCGTTCCTTCCAAAGACCTAGACAGTTTTCCAGCCAGATGATCTGGTGGCGCAATTGAGGAGTTACGGAGCCGTCAACTGTTCAAACTGATCACCTACCATTGTCTCGGGTCCGAATCTGAGCTGGTAATAAACGACAAGTATTATTCGATGAAACTCTTGCTAAGAGCGACTGTACCCTAACAAAATGCAAAAGTGCGACTTGTCAGGTACTGGATGATATCATCTCGGGTGATGAGTTTGCGTCCCTGTTCTGTTGTATAGCGCAGACTTGATCTCCACTTTCAAGTGCGATCCTACAAAAGGAAGCACAGGAGATCTCGGCCGATTGACGAAGTAGACTTCTGACGGAAGAAATCTGTCTAGCTCTCAGCCAGCACACCAGTAATTTGGTGATACCGGCCGAAGGCAATTTCCCTGGTTGAATTTGCTCGGCAACAAGTACCTTCAGGCATGTAAGAATACCTTCGGCAAGCAAACCTTACCCCGTTTTCTGATCAGCGATATATTATGAGTTCCATTCTAAACTTTCTAATCAGCGCCAAGACAGCCGAATAGGAAATCACTACCCTGCACGTCGTGGACGTATGGAGCTCACGTAGTTGTTTGGTTTCTCCACCGATGGGTCTGACACTATGGAGAGGTTGAATGAATTAGAGAAGGTGACTCTAGTTATCGCAAAAATATATGTCTTCTTGATTAGACGAATCGATCGTGAGATGATACGGTCTAGCGCTTCGAATTCTTTCGGCGTATAAAAATTATCTATTTTAGTCAGCATCGTTATGTTCAAATAGTCGACTGACAACGTTATATTCAATATTACCACTTGCTGATACATGTACAGGCAGCATAGATCGCGTGTCAACGCGGCCTCTTCACCTTGTCTAGTTCAAGAGCAACTCTAACTGCACTATCACACTAACATAAAAATTAAGCGGTCTAAACTGGGCTTTATACGTTTGCGTGTGTTTTGTATACATGTTCACGTGGATACAATCATATATGTATAATTTATTACGTTTTATAGCGCAAAGCATGCCGGTATTTCAGAGTACACGAGAAGGTAAGTAAAGTCCTCTGTTTCAAGCACTATGTATAAATTAATTTCGAACATTATGTAAACGTCAACTGTGTACGCCGTTTAATTCTATCCGTTCGGTGTATTAAACGTATGTTCATATTTTGATCAAGTTTGATCAAGAATAATGAGAACGCGTCGTTTTGATTATACGTGTCAAATTTAGTAGCAGATTTAGCGAAAAATGATTTAGCGAAAAATTTGCTAGAATTTTTAGAAATGGCGAAACTTTAAAAATTCGTTCTGGTAATTTGAGATCAACTCAATTTGTTGCATTACATAAATTAATTACTAAATATTAAATCTAAAATTGAAATTACGTGTCTGGCTAGTGAAATATCAAATTTTAAGTTGTCGTTATATAAACATTTCTGGTAATTCATATGTAATATTTATTTGTACGTGCTTGAAAATGACGTAATTGTCGAAATACTTCTCAATAAAAAACATCCGACATTATATCGTACTTATACACGGCTGCTGGAGATTGATATATTTCTGCACTTCTAAAATCCGATATATTAAATCGAGTAGTCTCCAACGGAGTTTGGTGGTTTTTACCGATAACTAAATTATCGATTGGCACGTTTGGTGGTTTTTGCCGATTTCAGTAAATACTTCTGGTAAATCTTTACATATTCTAAATCGGTATTATTATTACGCAAAGAAAGTGGGCAACAAACAGCATCCTATCGTTTAAGATATTCGACAGTTAGCGGCAAAATTTTAATCGACTTCAATAGTCGCGTTCGTCACTTAGTGTTTTCCTATTTCGTTTATAATCGTCGTATAACACGAAGTGTCTCGTAATTTATCTCGCGTTATCGTGAACATATTTTCAAACTATCCGTTATTTTTGTGTGTTATTCAATATATTTTTGCATTACGACGCATTTACTTCATCCCGTCTACGTATATGATATTCGTCGCGATACGTCATTTCCAACCATTAACCCACATTTTATTTTACATTTCACATCATAATGCTCGGATTGCTTTGTTGCAATAAGAAAAGCTAATATCGCTCTCTGTTCTAATGTATTTTTTAAATCGTCTCGCACGATGCTGGGGCATTTGTTCGTTTTTCTCGGGTATGCATAGTCTTCGTTTGGTATATGGTTTTTAGATTATTCACGTAAGCTTAGATGTCACAACTTACGAGACTCAACACGTTCTGTAATTGCGTTTGCTTGATTATTACTTCTGCCGCAATACGATGCCTAAAACGACGCGTAGACTATGAAATTTTTACAACTCGAAATTGACATTAAGGAAACAAATTTTCGAGTGTATTTTACGGATTCCGCTAGGCTAAAATATATAAGCGTTTTAGTTTCTTATTTAAATACTAGAAGTTATCCACGGCTTCGCCTTGTGTAATTATTATTTTTTTATACAATATCGCCGTTTCTTTCTTTTAAAAATATATATATATAATATACATATATCCATAGTTTCTGCTACGCCCCTAACGCAACAAAACGTGGTTTGTATTGCGGATGTGTTGGTAGCGAAGGTACATTCGAACCGGAAATTACATTTTAACCTATTTAACGGAGATATCCCTGTTTTTATTATGTTTTTATCAGTTTAAATTATTCTAATTTCAGTCCTATTTGCGATATTAAGGTGAAATAAAGTTTAGAACGAATCCGATAATATAGGAAATAAGCTGTGCGAATTTTTTCATTGTCGCTTTAATAGTTTTTGAGTTAAATCAAAACGAATATGTCAATTATGCTATCGTTAAAGTTGACAAAAGCATACCTGCCATGTATCAGTTAATTAACGGCAAATCATTTAAATTAATTCTGTATAAAACACTTATAATCACGTACCGTTGTCCAGCTTGCAGTTTTGTTTCAAATACCAATTTTACCAAATTACAATTATTACTAAACAGGCATCTCACAGATGTCTACTAAATGTCCCTAGATACTGCAGAATCGTTGACACGCATACTAATGCCTTTTATTAAGGATAATATGCTACATTTAACGCGTAAATTCTGCGACGACCGCTTAGTCCGTGATAATCATCTAATCTCTACCATAGGTAATTACGATTCTAGGCAACTTCAATTTATGTATGGTAAAAACAAACACAGAAGGCTCAAACATAATAACCTTTTCTGACGTTATATGTGGCACTTATTTTACCAATTAACGCAACAAAATAAATGTTAATCACTATAAAATTTATTTTATTTGCAATGCTTTTCGACTATGACGTCATTTTTAAGTTGTAACGTTTTTGTGGTGCTTTTAAAAAGCCGAAAAGCTTTGCAAATAGAATACATTTTACAGTGATTAACGCTGTTTTTATTTTGTTTCGTTAATTCGTAAAATTATTATAATTTTTTATTTTTCGCTGCGCAGTTATTATTTTTATATTACATTATAAGTATAAATATGTTTCTTTTATATATTACGCGTCTTTGCATTAATTCTGTTGTATGGTGAGCCAATGCTGGTTACGTAATTATTATTTAAAACGTTTTTGTTTTTATTATTTTCCGTAAATTATGTTGAAATATACGCGCTGTTGTATATATATATATATATATATATATATATATATATACACATATATATATATATATATATTGTCTTTGTTTTAGGTAATCATCAGCCAACACATCATAAGGGTATTAATCATTTTTTATATATCGCTATAATCATTTTTTAATAATTCAATACCGAACACGATTATAGATTTATTCGATATGAACGTGCGTTTCCCTTTTGAACTCCCTATTACTTTTTGAAATCCAACTAAAATAGTTTAATCGTTTCAACGGCTCGAGTGGATCAGTCTTGGGGCCTGTTTTATATCTAATTTACTCACGAGATATTTCAAAGAGACGCCGGAAGTAGCCCAGTAACGCGCACTAAATAGCCTACTTTTATCATGGTACAATTCGAATAGGATAACGAAGAGTCGAAAAAGTACGTTTCGTAGCTAGGAGCGATGCCTGTCTTTACAAGATATTAAAATCGGGAGTTGGTTAGATCGATAGTTGTATTGAAAGAGTACATTACTAAGAAAAGTAAACAGCTAAAATTAGCGCTTAGTAAAATGTATTGATTTCTGAATAATCTTTGCGGTAGTAGAACTTATTATAACACTAAGATCGAATCTCCCTGGACGAATGATTCATACGACTTCCGTCTACCTAATGAAAAATTATACAACGCGTCCAATCGAATAAGATCATTGCCCTGCAAACCTCCGTATACGTTCGTAACGATAATACATGAAAAAACTGTAATTCAGCAATATGGCAGATTCTACTTTAATTATATATTAAATATAGCAACGTAACAATCTCGTTAATCTATCAGATAGCGTTGAATAATTCAACACGCTATTAAAGGTAGTTCCTAGTGCACGTTACGATATTTACGTGGTAATAGTTTATTGGATTCTTAGATCAGATTGCGTTTGGAATATGTAAAGAATATCGAAGAAAAACGAAGTATCTTAGCTAGATTGCGTAACCAACGTAATTAATAGATACAACGTTCGAACGTAAACCGAGTTGATTCGGACAAAACGACATTTTACAACCGCTACCACTATCGAATGCAAATAGGCGTATCGTGAAAATGACCGAATTCGGTCAACTGCGAAGTGCAGAATAAAGACAGACACTAGGAAATATTGAAGAAGCCGCCTTCGCAGTGCAATGAAATGATATCGGCGTATATATTATATGTATATATATATATATATTTATATATATATATATATATATATATATATGTATATATTTATATATGTATATATTTATATATGTATATATTTATATATGTATATATACATGTATATATATATATATATATATTTGTTAAACAATGCGTTAACGTATTTGAAACGTAGATATGACGAGAATGTTGTGTGTATCGCGGATTGAAAGTAAAACAACTCTCTCAATAAAGAATTAGATGAACCGATAGAATTACATAAATTGTATAAGAGGAGAAAACAAAATATATATATATATATATATATATATATATTACCGCTTGGTCTTGTTGAAAAAAAAATGAGGTATTTGAGATGACCTGCTGTAGAGAATACCAATGGAACAGATGATATAATGTTAAAACTATTGCGCATAGAACGCATTTATTCCCTTAAGTGAACTTTAAATTCTTTAGACACGTTGTTAGATATGTAAGAAAAATTTTCAAAAATCAAATAATGCTGGTATATAGACTGATTTTGATTTTAATAGAGATTAGCAACCGCATAAGAACAATCATTTTATTTCGAATAAATTAACGAGATAATTAAATGTAGAAAATTGAGATAAAAACCCGAAAACTTATATATACATATAACACAAAGATACATATATATACACATAAATGAAAAAAGACAATTTAACGAAAACGAACGTCAATTTAGAAACACGTCTTAACTTCGAGAGGACGTCCAACGGACTATTGGTGGCGGGATGGAACGACTGACCGGTAGTATTATCGAACGCGTGACTTGTAAGAAGAAATCTGATTGGTTGTTCCATCGAACCGTACTCGGATGAAAAACCTTAAGACATCGAACCCGGCGTTTGGCAATTGAGAACAATTTCAAACACACATAATAAGGTGAAACGGATGAGAAAAAATCCTCATACAAAGAATAGTTGTTGGAAGACGAGGATAACAGACTATTAGATTGCGGCAAAGCTGTGACGAAGCTACACTAAAATTCCCGGGAAAACCATCGTGAACGGAGAAAAATAGCAGGGGGTATAATCTTCAAGCCACTGGTTTACAATGGTTGGTCTCGAAGTTTGTCAACGAGCAGCACGACTGATGATGATTCAGTTGACGCAAGAGGAACACTACTAATCAAAACCGGAATCTATGGAGAACACTCGCAGGTCATCATAACCGTCAGAATGGACTCGATACAAAATTAAATTTTCAATTTTATCGTGAAATCCTAAAAAAGAATCATTAAATTAGTAATTGCAAATATCTAACGATCTGGTCTTCGAAAATGATAACGTTCGGGAATTATTCTCGTTTCGACTAACGCGTCGTCGTTTTGATTCAAATTCAAATTTAATTGTTAACGAAATTGTAAATTTATTTTTTTATACAGATGACGCAGTAGAGAACGCATGTAAGTAAATCGATATTATCGTCTACACTTGTGACAGCGTACGAAAGATACGAAAAGGTAGTATATACATTCGCGCACATTTACGTATAATGAGTACGTATACATATATACACATAGAGTGACCCGGAGAAGACGGATGGCTTTGTTTTTTGAATAGCGAACTTTTGAGAGACAGCTTCTGCAACGGATAGAAAACGTCCTGGACGAAAAAATAAACCAAAAAAAAAAAAAATCCATCGAGTATCGATCATTAAACATGTCGATAGAGTCTGTTCGCCGTATATGTCTGGAAGACTTGAAATTTCACGCTTATAAACTGGTAATAACTCAGGAAGTAAATAATACCGACTGTGTACAACGAAAATGTTTTTGTTGAAACGATGCTGAAAGAAATCGAAGACGAACAGATAGATTTAAACAATCATTCGATAAGTGACGAAGCTCATTTTCAGCTATTCGGATTCGTAAACAAACAGAACTGCCGCTACTGATCCGAATCTTATCTGAATTCAAACGAACAGAAGCCGTCACGCGCGAGCGAGCGACCGTCTTTAATGTAGCCGAGAAGTGGGGAATAGTATTGTTATAAATGGGGGCCATTTGAACGATGTTGTGTTCTACTAATCTTTCGTTTTCCTATTTTTAAATAAAGTTTCATTCAAAAATTTAGGTCGAGCCGTTTTGGATTTATTCAACAAAACCGTCCGTCTTCTCCGAATCACTTTATAATATATATATATATATATATGGCTAGTGATTTCGTCAAAAGCTAATAATTAATTGCGGAGTAATGTACAGTCTGTTCGACCTAGTTCGATGAACATTTCAGTCATGAATTATCGATTTGTTTTTTTTATTTACAGAAAATTACACATTTTAGTTTTTGACATAATTTATAAATGTATAGGTTTTAATTTTTACTTCAGTCCAATTGAACATCGTCTGCTGTTGAATCTGTGTCCGGAAGCCTTTATCGCGGATACCGGAACGGATTACCGCAAAAAAGTGTCAGTCCTGTTCGGACGACGAAGACACATCACAGCGTCACGGCAAGCCTGGAAAATAGTAATAACACCGTAAATGCTTAATCGGTGAACGAAACCATTCTGAAGGGTCTAGAAATGAAATTACCTCGGAAGGAGCGGCGAATTGTTTATTATTAATGATTAACATTTATTGTTTATGCACTTTTCCTTTTTACTTTACACTCCTCGGTTATCTTTCCTTCCATGCTATTTATTGTTATTTACCGTTTAGTTCCATAAATCTGTAATTTATTTTCTGTATTCGTTGTTGTTTCTATTAGAAATTGTTCTCCACTACCTTTTCATTCATCGTCTATCCATGAATTGCAACAAAGTCTAAAGTCACAAAAAATTGGTATAAGAGGTTAGGTTAGTGGATTTGAGATAATCGAATAATTTATTTAACCGAGGAGTTCTTTCAAAGTACACGGATAGAACAATGTGGAGAGAATGTGATTATATTTACAGTAGTCTAATAGGATCGGAGGGGGAAAAACTGAAGAATGGATTTTACAGATAGGTGCTGAGAATTTTCTCTGCAGGAATGAATTAGCCGGTGCTTGGCTGATGCGCGGTCGACATAGTGCTACTATTTTTTCGCTTGGCTGCAACGACGATAGTTAACGTCTTGTTCGATACGGAAGGAAGTTTATTCCATTTTCGGAGTCCAGCTATTCGATCGATGCGATGCTGTTTATTTCCTTCGGCGTCTTCGGTCGGTATCTATCGTGTTTTTCGCTACAGGAGAGCACGACGCTGTTTTACAATCAGCTAATTGGTTTTTGCGGCACACTTTTGTGTCCTGCTATCTGAGCGAATATCATCTTGAAGTTCGCAGAATTGATCGTAGATAATATTTCCTTAACAATCGGGTGCTGTGACTTATCGCGAAGTTTTAGTAGACTCCTTAATGCAATTCAATGTGCCAGTGCAGATCAGGTAGTTCTGTTTGGTACAGATTTTAACAGCCAGTTCGGTTGCTAAGAATTCAGAAGAGAGTACAAAGATGTCAAAGAACAGATCAAATCGTATCTATCTGATCGAAGATTACGGCGTAAGATAATTTGATTTATTAAACAGAATTAACGATTGTTTAGTTCTAGGAAGGTTCTGACGTTAAAGACATTATCGCGTAGGATTATGTAATGATATATTTTAGCACGCTTATTTGAAAGCGAAAGAAAAATTGGACTGTTTAGAGAGGATAATATCAACAATCTTGTATCGACGTATCGTTTTCTGACTTCTAGAGGGACACTCTGGACATTCCGTATGGTATACAAAATGTAGGGGAAGTTCCGAAAGCTTCTAGGCTTAATCTTATCGCGGTATGATGTGTACGGTATTCAGTTTGTTTAAACTTTGCTGAAATTGGCGCGCTATAATTACACTTTGTTCGGATTATACGTTCGTTAAAGTAAACATCCACGGTCTGCCCCATATCGTATGCGCGATTTTTCAATCAAGTCTAAGTAATGGTCGAAAAAAATAAACTTTTTTTCAAAGCGATTAAACTGTGTTTTCATTTTGTTTTATTTTAATTCATAAAATCACTACACTCTACAATATATGAACAAATAATATTAACGTCGACGAAATTGTTCCGTCTTCGTAATAAGAGACGTCCGGCTGATTTTCGATAATTTCTTACCCTAGAGTAGGCGTTTTGAAATCTAGAAAAAGTTTTGAAAAATAGAAAAATGGACCTTTAACAAGAAAACGAATATTACGTTTCTACGTTTGGTTCGCGATGCTTTATTCAGCGGCAACCTGGGACAATAAATGCGGATTGTAAAAGAAAAATTAACGACGTTGAAATGCATATCGACTTGAGAATTCCGTGGACAGATAAGGTGACCAACTATGGAGAAGTGCTGATTAGATGCAATGTCAACAAGTTGCAATTAAAGGATGACGTAAAAAGGAGACAAATTAAATATATATGGCTCACAAAATCCGAGAAGAACGGCTTTAGCAGCACAGGGTAAAATTTCAGGAAAGGCACTTAGAGGAAGAAAAGGAATAGAATTGCCACAAATAAAGAGGAATTAAAGATTTCGTCTGATTGAATTAGCCGGATGCCGATGTATATAGAGTTCGTAATATCTAAAACGTCCCTAATGGGAGATGCTACTTTTATGATGATAATGATGATTTAATAATAAAAAAAAAACATTCGCCATATCCAACCGTGTAGAAGGTAGCGATTTTAAAAAAATAAACGACAAAAAAATACTTAAAAATCGAAAAAAAATTTTACATATAAAAAACTGGAAAACTTTCCGACGATTTAATTATTACAAGACGGAGATAAAATTAAATAAAATATAAAAATCTAATATGTATAAAAAAAAATAAAATGAAATTAAGAAAATCGTCATTAATTGAGATGTACAATATCATTGAAAGAAGTAAAATAAAAAACCGATCATTCTATAAAATTATCGGAAAACGAATGTGGTAAACAACGCATTCGACAAATCGAACAATAAAAGAATTATATATAAACGAAAAAAAAAATTCCTAATATAAAAATTGATCAAATTTATTATTTTTTAAAATTAATGCTTCGTCAGAATCGATCGTCGTATTTAATAAATTATTTTTATCGCTTTATTTTATTATTTTATATTATTTATTATTATGTTTTAAAATAATTTTATTGAAATCGGCAATTAATTCTGACAAAGAATTAATTTTAAAAAGTATATTACAAATTTAATTAATTTTTATATTAAACCAAAAAAAAGAGCTTTACCGGATATTTTCATTACTATCAAATTATTTTATAAATAACTGTTTTTTCATTTTGCTATTTTTGTAATTATACATCTAAAGCAAGCGGTTTTTTACATTTAAAAGAAAAATATTTATGTATATATATATAAATCGAACAACGTTGTCATTATACGGTATCCGCTTCCTCAGTCATTTTCCATCCTTTCACCCAAACTTTATACAACGATCGGTTGTATGTTCCGACTCCCAGCGCTCCTTATACGATGTATTTAGCAACGATCAGCATCCTACAGCCAAAGAAAGGACGCGGTTGTTATTAGTTAAACCGAGCCAATTAGTCTCATTCCTGGGATTCCAGCTTATGCCGGATTCCAAACAATGAAATAGCAAATAGAGCAGGCAAAGGAGGCTGGTACATTGTTGTCAATCCAGAACGTCACAGTTCCAGCTATCGATGAACGTAATTACGTCAAATCAAAATTTTTTGCTTCGTGACAGCAAAAGTAGAAATCGACCTCCTCATTAAATAAGCTTCGCTAAATTAAAAATTCCGTTTTATTTTGGAAGACTTCGCTTCCAAACAATCAAAAATACGTTGTCTTCGGCAGATTACGGTTGACTCAGTCATTCAATCAACATAACTTCTGCTTCTAAGTGTCACGTGTGTAGCGTCGTGCTTTATCCTTATTAACTCTCCTTTGCGCTTTTCACTCAGATTGTCTTTCCACCTTCTCTTTTCGCTTCCTCGTCTAAAGATGAATTATCTTACCAACCTAAGGATGTTCTTACGCATGTCCCGTCTTCACCCCTTGATTTAACTTCCTGTACGCCGTGTTTGTAACCTTAGTTGCCGCACACGGCACGTTAATTTAGACTAATAATATTAACAATAATATATATATATATATATATATATATATATATATATATATATATATTTTAGGTCTACTTGAAGTCTAAAGTTTTTATAGCCTTTTTATGTGAAATTTATTGATTTTCACTTTATTATTTCCATTTTGTGGCGGGCGTTGATTATTACTAAACATTCGGATATATATATTTTACATTCTTACGTATCAAATTTCCCCGTTTTAAAAATCAAAATGCAGCCATCATGGCGTGATAACATTTAGTGTTTTACCTGTAGATTTAACTGTAGATTTAAGTGCCATGTACTGCACCGATTTAGTGTTTGATTAACAGTAAAACTATTAAATTTAGCTTTGATTTTGTTATTAGCAGATATGCCTACAATGTCTATATATATATATATATATATATATATATATATATATATATGTGTGTGTGTGTGTGTTTTTAATCGTTTTATTTTATTTTTAGGGGTATACCGCGACGCTTTCGCTGATGTGGGACCTAATGGAGATGGTAATTTATTATTCGATTATTATTATTTTTTATTAGTATGAAATTTTGTTTTACGACGGAAACTGATTTTGTACACACACACACACACATATATATATATATATATATATATATATATATTAATTGCAATCTGGCTGATAAACCACAAAAAGTTTCTAATATTTCCCATAAATTGAATAAAAAAAAAAAAAACAGAAAGGAAAACGAAAAAGTAAAAGAAACCCACGTGATGATGGAAACATTATAACTACATAGAACGAGTTGTACGTCATTGATGATTTGAATAAAGATGAGCCTTTAATAACGAATGGGGTTAAGGTTTATCCGATTAGATTATAGAAAATTGAGAAAGTCATTGGAGCTTAATCATTCTAAGATACTCAAAATTGTTCTGAAAGAGAACGGAGATGATTAAAAAATTGTCTCGGGTGTTTAATAATATGTATTACTGAGGAATATAATATTGTACGATTATTCGTAGCTGTACCAAAAAAAATGGAAGCTAGATACTAAAGAAAATGTGAAAACTATTGTTTAATTAGTCTACTTTCTCACAACGTCTTTCTCAATGTACTCTGAACAAACATTGCGAGGATTCTCGACCTGATCGCAGTTTTGTGAGTGGAAGTGCAGACCACTGGAGGTTCCATGATTTGCGCACTGCAGAGTTTATGAAAGTCTGGAGATCTTTCATTGGTGCAGGCAGGAGCGGGAATGGTTGAAGCAATGAGCCTTCTCTTGCTGCACTATCCGCTTGATCATTTCCTTGTATATCAACATGCGATGGAATCCATGTGAGAACTACATGTTTACTAGAAGTTATGATCAAATGACCAATTTCTTTAACCATGGGGTGTAATTTAGGATCATGAAGATCACTAAAGCATTGTAATGACACAAGAGAGTCCGAGCATATTATGAACGACTGGTCAACGACAATGTTTGAAATATCCATTACCGCCATTTTGATGGCATATAATTCCGCTGATAGTATTGAGTAATGGGGTGGAGTGGAGAAATGAACTATAGTGTCCTGGAAGGAAACGAAAGCGCCTCCTACTCCAGTTTTGTTTTACAGCCATCGGTGAAGTATAAGCTATGAGATGGGTACCGCGAAATCATTTCTGGGTAAGCTGCATTTATTACATGTTTAGGAGTATGATTCTTTGAAAATTTGGTGAGACTGAGGTCTATTGGAATAGTGTGCCCACTCCAAGGAGGAATGATGTTAAGGGAGGAAGGAAAAACTGGGGGAAGGTAGATTTGAACAGAGGACAGGATATTTTCTATTTGTTTAGCAAAAGTAAGAATTGATGGGGAAGATTTGAAGCCAAAGGTTGAGTAGTGGGAAGGAAGATTAGGATTTGAGGAGAAGTGAATGAAGGAGAGAAGTAGAGAACGCTGCCTATGTAGATCAAGAGGGAGTTCTCTAGCTTCGCATATGATGCTGCAAACTTGAGTGGTTGGGAACGCACTGATGGCCAGTCGGATTGCTATGTGATGGATAGTGTTAAGGGGTGAAAGGACCTTTTTACTAGCGGAACTGTAGATTTCGACGCTATAGTCAATTTTAGGTTTTACAACAGCATGGTATATTTTTAACAGAGTTGATCTGATCCAAATGTTGAGTGTGAGAGCATTTTGATAATGTTAAATCTGGAAGTGCATTCCGATTTAATATGCGCTACATGAGGTTTCCAAGATAGGTTGTTATCAAAAATTATCCCAAGGTATTTAACGACGTTTGAAGATTTAATGCGTATGCTATTCAAGTAAACATTAAGTCCATGTTGGCAGTTTCGTATTTGACAAAATTCAACTGCAGAAGTTTTAGAAGGTGAAAACTCCATTCCATCATTGTTGACGATATGAAGAGACGAATAAATTCCATAACACTCGATCACTGCTTCATAGCCAGATGTTGTAGAACACTTTCTGTTGCGAAGAATGGTAGATAACAATTCGGCAATTCGACACTATTGTAGAACATGTAATTCGAGGGCGTAAATTTATTTGAAAATATGTTTCAACTCTAAAAAGTTTAAAGCATCGATTCTAAATGGTAAGTTATAGATATATACACGTGAGTTTGTTTTATAATTTTTCTTTTACCTTCGCTTTGTTATCAGCCGGACATTTCTCCGACTTTCATCCTCCGCCGAGAGTAGGTAAGTAATTATTTTCGATATAATTATTTTTTATTTAAAATATTTAAATAATAATAAACGCGATATGAAATAACAAAATTAATAGAAAGTGAAATGGGAAATCACAGTATTGCGTGTCCAGCTTTTATTTGTACCGTTTCGACTGTTATTTTTCTATCATTGTAAATTTTATATCCGTTTTAAAAGATTAAAGAACTAAATATTTTATCAGTCTACATTGAAACGCCACGATGTGATCTACATATTGTTCTTTCGTTCTCTTTTAATTCATTTTAAAGTATATAATGTTGTAAAATCTGTTAACACGGATTTTCTTCAAATTGATATTAAATTATTCTTCAGGTATGTACAACATATATACATACATATTTATATGTGTATATACTTAAATATACTTCTCACGGAGGGCAATGTTACGCCAGAAGCATACGAAACTTACATATTAATTGTATCATCTCGATCGTATGTATATTACGTTAAATAATTTTGTATGTCGAACGGAAGTTGATAGCTGGCATACTGAAATCACCAGTCATCAGGATGTTAGATAAGAAGCGTTGTAGATTGCGTATCCGAAAAAATTGGCTTCAGTCTCTACAGATGATTTATAATTTACACGATGGATTCAAATATTACTATAGTAGGTAACCGCGCGTTGATATTTCGTTCGACCTGATGATGATATTACACCGCCCGCACTCCTTGGTTAAGGTACACGTCACCTATTGGTGGATTTGAATGTAATGAATAGAACGATTACCTATTAATCAGAGTTTTTCTTAGACAACGAACAGGAACATTGAGACGTCAGCATGAAATGCGGAATCTCAGTGTATTAATCTTAACAAATTACACATTATTCCAGTGATAACAGTTTACACGACAGAATACATCGAGCTGTTTGAAAGAATGTTCAGATTATAAATTTATTTTATCGGGCTTTGTGGAATTATGTAATTCAGAGTTTTTCTTCCGCAACGAATGTAGACGCGGAACAGGAAGAGTCAATTTGAACATTTCCAGATATGTCAGCATAATGCGGAATCTCAGTGTTGCATATTTAAAAAATTACATTATTCCAGTGATAATTATACCGCGCATTTTACGCGACAGAATGCATTAAGCTTTTGAAAGACTGTTCAGATTATAAATTTATATTATACGGGGCTTCGTGGAATTATGTAATTTACGCTCATCCAAGGAAATAGAGCAAAGAGCAAGTTCTTAAAGTTGTATCGCGTATTCAATAGAAGTTCAATAAAGGACATTAACTCTATTATAAAAATTTAATGTTCGATATTATTTTTAATATTACCTTACGAACTACATTTCTAACGATTCCCAAGGTGAGAAATATAATTATGACAACGTTTTAATCTAACAAATACAAAGACGAAATCTTCAGGAAGGCGATCCCCATGTTTAAACCGGGGCTCTTTCGGGATTGTCTTTTGAATAGTAGTGTTGTTTTTCTTTTTGTCCGGTTTTTTTCTAAATGCGATTGAAAAGAAGGGTTTTGTGAAGGAAGACCTTGAATGTAATTTTCGATTTGTTCCGCTTAATATCTACGTTTTGACATGTTATTTATTATTAAAAATAAACGCTAATAAATTTTCTACTAGCAGAAATCACCAGCTGACATAAAGATAACACAGCTAGAGCCGTTATCTCGAATTAACTTAATTAATAATATAATAACGATGATAACAGAAATGACGTGTTAGGAATTACTTAATTAGCTAATCCGGTTATTTAAGATGTCGCTTGTCAACAGTGACAGCCATACGCGTTCGGATTAAATTTATAACTTTAAACTATCACAAGCTGTCCGGATGTTTACATTCTAACATGTTTCCACCTACAGTCGTATTCGTGTAGCCCGGCCATCGTGCTAATCTAAATATGTACTTTCGTATTGTTTGCACCGCGGTTTTTTATTTTACGTTTGTTCCTCACGCGACAAATAAATCCGCGGAGATTGTCTTTATAAACATATTACGTCATCTCGCTAGCTCGTGTTCCTTCGTAAGTTTATAAATATTACAAATTGCGATAATTTACTTATTTATTTTACAGACGATAAAATGCTGGTATTCGGCCGACGACTACCGTGTAAGTAGATCATTTTTACTTCTCTAGAAATTCTTTACTTATAAATTAACTTAGACATTTATTCCGGATATAAAAAATCTAATAAATTTTTCTAATACTTACGCGGATTTAAAATTTTAAAAATATTTAAATATTCATCGATTTCGTTATAAAACGAATAACGCGTATTAACGATGATAAATATCCATCGTAGCAGTAATTTCCATGTTGTAGCGAATGATAATCTGCAGCGTGCTCTGGATTATATAGCGGAATGAATGAAGGATTGGAAAATTCACGGAAATCTGTTTTACTTTACGGGCAAGCGGGTTCCGTGTTAGGACGATTCACATTAATAGCCAGTTCCAGATTCTGCGAAATATTTAGGTACGCGTATGGATTCAAAATTGACACGGAGAACATGTACCGATCATAAAGCTGCCCAAATACGAAGTAAAATACGTCGTCCAATGTACCGACTAATATTATTGTCCTACGTAACCAGTACTTTTCCCTGGGTTTGGAAGTTTTCTCAGATAATTATTATACCAAAAGCCTGGTAAATCGTCTGTACGGGTTTTATCATACAGGCCTATTGCTTCCAGTTATTTCGAAGGTTATGAACTAATTTTAAAACGATTGTTTCCGATATTATCTACGAATTCAATTATTTCGAATTTTTCATTTTCGTAAACATCACAACATTATAGAACAGGTTCATCGATTAACGAAGATTATCGAGAATAACTTTGAAAACAAGTAGTATATCTGTACAGTTGCATTTCTGGATGTTAAGCAGGCTTTCGATACGGCATCAGGAACTGTTGTACAAGCTTAAACTCCTGCTTATTCACACTTTCTATCTACTATTTAAATCGTATACACAAGAGAGGGATACTTTCGAGTGAAAATTTTGAATACTCAGATATTTTCCAGTAAGGGCTGGGGCGGAAGTGTACGCCGATGACGCAGCAATCCTAGCTGTGGATAAGTATCAAAAATTCAGCCACGGAAAAACTGCAAGAAACACTCGGGCATGTGATTGGCTAAAATGATGGCGCATTGTAGTCGACGAAAGTCAAATCGAAAGAATGAACGCCTGGTAATACAAATAAACAATGTTGTCATTCCAAATACCAATAGTTTAAATATATTCGGGCACGCATTTGGACATTGGGCTGAGCTACTCGCGTTTAGAAAAAAAAAGTTGAGCATTTGAGGCGACCAGAGAACACTAATAAATCAGGGTTATCGTTAGAAACTATATAAAACATTACTATACAAAATAGTCTTAACACCGATCTCTAGTTATATGGTATACAACTATGGGGCTGCGCAAAAACATCTAACTTACAGAAAATTCAGCCCTATCAAAATAGATTATTACTATTACTGCAGCTCTCAGGTACGTCTCAAAATTTACCTCCGTAACGAATTGAACGTTATGTTTGCGGAGGATGAAATAAAAAGGCAAGCGAGTAGTCATATCGAATTAGCGTTTAATCCACTTGCTACCGATTTGCTAAATGATTCCGGTGAAATAGGCAGGCTGTGACGAAATAAGCCTTTAGACTTTGTCCAACGGGTATAAGTTTAGAGGGAGTACTGCCCCTCCACAAATCATCACTCATCCTATTAAGTGAATCACTAAATGACCTTTAAAGTTTGTCAGTTGCGATGAGGAATAAAAAAATATCCATTTTTAAATTTAGTTGTTTATAATTAATCGACCACTGTAAAAGCCTTTGTTTATGCAAGGTTATTTATGAGATCTAAGATTGCAGAAATAAAGCGGCTATCCTTTTTAGTAACAGTATTAAAAAAAAATACAGCCGTAATTTTATGTTTTATTTTATTACCGGCAATATAATAAATATGTAAACAGGCCACTTTCGTTGTATTTTAAGGAATTCTCTAATTGATGCTGTATTATCTTTTTCATTGACGTTTGAATTTCTTCTTCTACCGACTATGATTGCTATCTTCCTCGCATCCGCTCTTTTAAAACATGATCTAGATACGCTATTTATTTCTTTTTAAAATATTTTCGAACAGCCGATCTCTTTTCAATACTTTATTATTAGAAAATTTTTTCTATCCGCAAAATTCTTATTGAACTTCTTAGAAGCCACGTTTCTACTAAATAATTAAAAGTTTCGAAAATTATTTCCAGCCTATAAATCGTAAATGCTGTAATTCGTATCACGAGGTTACGCAATAAATTGATACGGGTCTTCCCGGAAAATATTAGTTATCGCGTTTAATTCGATTTCTCGAAATGATATACCGAAATTATATTTCGAATTCCATCAACTTGTCAAAAAAAGGGCTTCCAAATTTAACGTGCAACTTTGCCCGTATTTCGATCGGCGTGTCCATTTTTTTAGATGCAAGGTGAGGAGCAATAATAGTATTTGAAATTAAATTAAGGGTAAACGGTCTAGTCAGAAATGGAGTTGCTAAATTTCGACATCTTCTGACGACCCGCAAAACTACATTACTCTAACTGATCGTGCGATGCTATTATGGCCGATGGTACTATTTTACGATGGGGAAAGTTGAATATACCGATGCGCTGAAGATGTTCCGCCGTATTTTGAAGATTATTTCATTAAGGATTCCGAATAATTTACTTCATAATGTTTCACCCGTTACGTATAAACATTTTCAGAATATTTCCCCGTAGCATATATTTCAGAACGCCGATGAAAAGCACCTGTTATTTTCCAGTTGCATTGTATCAATCAAAATTCCTGTCACGTATTGTAAGTAAAGGATTCGCCTAATCTCAGACGCCTGCTTAACGGAACAATAGAGTATTTAACGGAACAATAGCGTATACATGATCATATTTGATCGACCTGTAGTGTAAATATTTAATAAGACACATTATACGTTTATTACAATCCTGGGTGGAATTATACTAATGCCCATTTACAATTGTGTCAATATGCCGTATTGGAGGAGCCGATGACGACCGAAAAGTTTAAATTTGATACGGAAATGATCTCGAATAAAATTAATATTTACTTCCGCGTATGTTAGCCATTTTATCGTAACTTCCGATGATCGAATTTTATAAAAATTAATTCCTGAATATTATATAGGGTGACCCGGAGCAGACGGATACGATTTTGCGGTTTTTCGAATAAAAAACTACTCGATCGATATTTTTGATTGAAATTTTATTTAAAAATAGGAAAACGACAGATTAGCTTATAATCATTTTGTAGAACGCAATATAGTTCAGATGACTGTCATTTGCAACGATAGATTCACTCAGCCTTCTTACAATATTTTCCAACATAAGTCGGTGATTTTTTGAAATTTCTTCAGAGATCGGAATTTTCAGGTCGTCCACATCTCACTTACGTGTTACGTAATTGCGACTTTTAAGGTATCCCCATAGAAAAAAAATCGCGTAACTTTGAATTCTTTTTGAAACGATATTTGCACTGTCTCGATCCAATCACGTTGAAAACAACGTTCCACGAAAAACGCGCGCTTCTTTTCGTTATAGGAAAACTGGACAAAAACGAATCTCTCGTGTGTGTACTAAACGTGATGCACGCGGTTTGCATTGTAGCAGTATTACCAACTGCGCTATCCGAAAAACAAAGCCATCCATCTTCACTGGGTCACCCTATGTAAGTCAAACCGCACAGTTTTTCTATGTCCGTATTTTATTAAAATGTAATAAATCAACTATTTCTTCGTTCCACAGCGGAATCGTCGCCAATATTTAATGAACGTAAGTACAGATGAAAACGTTATTTTCTGTCTTAATTTAAATATAAAATATCATACACACAGGCATACTATATATATATATATATATATATATATATATATGGTAAATTAGTGTTCTTGTAATAGATGTATTTAAAAAATATTAAGGGAATAATTTACAATATGAAAAAGTCGGTACAAATAAACACTTCTTAAATAAATTAAATTTAAATAAATGACTATGACTTTAGTTTGATGACCTTGAATTATAATTATATATATTTAAGTCTCCTGCACGCATACACATATATATATATATACATATATGTGTGTGTGTGTGTGTGTACATATATATTGGTATGCACCCGCATAAATGTACACATATAGCAAACATATACACATATAATACATGTCCCCACACATAACACCGATACACACACGTATTCATGCTGAATACATTTATATTTAAGGCCGTTTAAAAACACGATGCATGCTGAAGTATGGAATGAACATGATATCGTGCATGAAATGCCATCTCACAGCCAAGGAATGAAGAATTGTTACAAGAAAAATATATTGTTGAAACTCCGCAAAGATGATTTGGTACGAAGTAAAATTAGACTTAAAATAGGATTTGAATTATAAAAAAAGTGCGATCCCAGTTAATTAATTCTAGATGCATATGGATATAGGGAATTTGTTGGCGTTGAGTCCTATGGGAGCAGAATTGCCACTATATGTACGATTAAATGTTTTCATCTTATTCCAAATTACTGAGTATGGTTTATAGTTGTCACCAAATGTGTTATACACCTCCTTTTTGGTGGATCGGAGGAAATTATTCAGCATCTACTTTCTTATATTCCGACAGTGAAAATTAATTGTCCTACTTTGACGAAATCACTTAAAATATTTACTCACTTTTTTTTATTATTTTTTTTATAAGCAGAAGAATATGTATTCTACCAAGGAGCAATGTAAGATTTTTTATAATATGTATTGTGTTGTAAGTAAACTGTGACAAGGCCAACATTATGCAGTGGATAAACCGGTTTTGTAGATAAACATATTAATGGTAGAGGCAAGGATTTAAAGAAGGCAGAAAAGTTTTCAAGATTATCTTTAAAAGGAATCTGAGGTGAGAAATACGATAGTAAATTATTAAATGAAGGAATGTGGATTCAAATGTAATTTGTGTTGGTGGGCGATTACTAGACCAGGAGAGCTGATGAACATTTCAATGTGCACAAACAGGGAGATCGACTGAAATTAAAGTTAAATCTAGAGCGCAGACAATATTTCCAGATGAAGGAATATTATTGTGCTGTCCATAATTAACTGTTTAGCCCTAACAACCCAGCGCAATAATTAATTATCCGAATTTAATTGTATGCATTGACATCATCAACCACTCACAATAGAAGAAAAATTAGAAAGAGAATTAATCACATTAATGAACCAGTTAGCATAAAAAGAAAAGTAATCTCATTAATGTTTACTACAAACTGATCGAAAAGATCATTTAGCAGTATTTAGAATGAGGGCATAACAGAAAGGAAGTAGCACCCATTGGTATGTACGCGGTAACCGTGACCTTGGATTCGTTCCAGGGATTTTATATCTTACCTGGCCGGTTATATTGCTTAATAACCTCATATACATATTTTCCTTTTGTTTAGATTCTCGCGTCCATGATCTATTTCTAAATCTTATCGGAGGTGTTATTTTTTTTTGCCAACTTCCACAAGGAATGATCGTTCGCTGCTAGTGGTGAAAATTGTGATAAATAACCTGAGTATTCTTTTTTTTCTCACAAGTTTTATGAAATTCCTATACTAATAAAAAAAAACTCTAAAAGATAGGCCCTCTTATTTTTATCACTTGGCCAATACATTCTCAGCAACTGATATATAATTAGCATTATTACGCCCCAGCGCTTCCTTGAGCACACATAAGGATCATATTGTTACTATTACTAAAACTCAATGAATGGTTACAAGACAATGGAATTATAAATAAAATATTAAAAAAAGAGATATAGAATGGAAAATGGCGAGAAAAATGGATAGACCACTTGGATGTCAGGGGGCTACTGTAGGCAATGAGTAAAAATGACGGTGTAAATGTCTGGAAAATGAGTGAGGCATATAAATGACTTTTTAGAATGAGTGGAATACTATATTCGGTAAGTAAACTGTTAAAATTATGTATATAGTTGCATGTGTATGTGTATAGATATATGTGTGTGCGTTGATATGTGTACGTACATGTACATCGGTGTATAAATATTAATTAATTAGTTTGATATCTGTCGACAAGCGAAAGCTTGACGGGATAAGGTAAAATATAATTATAAACACGTAATTTTTAATCAGAATATATGTAGATGATTTTATAGTGTGTGTTAGTTTATATATGTTATGCGTGTGTGTGCGTGGAAATTACATACATGTTATTTAGATGCATGTATCTGCACTAATATGACTGTGTAATTGTAAAAAAATTCTTAAAATATACGATTTTACAAAAAAAAATTTTAATACATAACACAGTCTACGTATTCGATTGGGTGAATAGTTTTATTTCACCTCTCGAACGGATTTAAATTTGTTGATCTAATTACAGATCATGGTCATCGGTAGTCATCGCAGGTCAACGCGTGTGAACGGAAATTATGGTGGATATAGCTAATTAAATTATCGCATAATCGCAATTTACGATATTTCTTTTAAAATACTTTAGTATCTATAATCCAGTGGAAGTTTAATAAATTAGGCGCATACATATACATATATATATATATATATATATATATATATATATATATATATATATATATATAATTATTTGCACACACGTTCGTTGAAGTACGTGCGAGTAGGTGTAATAGTGTATATTTAATTTAAGACATGTTATTTTCGTTCATTGAAAATTATAATATTAAAATAACGTACGTTCTTATTGTCTTGTTTGTATACAATTCGATGGATTTAATGTTGGATTTCTGTTTAATATGACACGTGAATTAATGTAATAATAGCGAACAACAAAAAACTGTAATGAAAATTAATTTCTCGGAATCTGCGAATATAAAGACAGGAGTAAGACAAAGATGCTTGTTGTCGTTTAACTATCTAACGTTAATAATTATGCGAGCTCTGGGAGGAACCGTAAACTTTGCGGATGACCGGACGATACTCAATGGAACTGCTGATATGCTTCGAAAGATGATACGGTCGGAAGATGGTAATAAATGTGGAAACAAATAATAAAATCAACGATGATTGGAAGGAAATTGCGCTCATTTTGCAAAAAAAATCGAAGGAGAAATAGCTGTGCAAGTTTTAAACAAGATCTCTGTTTTTTTATATATGTATTATATATATATATGTATATATATAGTATATATATACTGAAATTAATTATAGAATTGGACTATCGAAAAAAACATATTAAAACAAAAGTTCGTTGAACGTCTGAAAAAAAATATCGAAGATATACGTGCGCTATTAAATAAAATTAATAAAATTACAAGCGTTCGAGATGCTCGGACTTGGAGGAAAATGAAACTGATAAGCTGACAAACTGGAGAGGTGGTTATTGTAGCGTTATAAGGACAACACGATTAACATGGATTGGTCGTGTACTACTTCGGTGTTGTGGAGGTACATTCAAACACGAACGTCATATATATATATACATTATCACATATTCTAAAAGAAGTATGTTGTCGCAGTCACCAGTGCCTTATAGTGCACAAATTAAATTACAATGATTTTAAAAAGTCTAAAGAGATTAACTAAGTGATTAAATTTCGTGCTTAACCTGAACTCTGCTCGTAGAACCCGCAGCCGGTGACACTACAATACATTGACTAGAATTTTAAACTCATTTGCGAATTATTTTAATTTGTATTGTCGCACATTTCAAATATGAATGAATATAATTTAAAACAAATACTTATATGATACTATTGCGAAGCAACACAAATCATTCACAAAACATAGCTATTACTTATACATTTCTCGTTATCTAGACTGATATTGTTACTTAATATGCTTCCAAGATATTTAAAGCTATGTTCGATTGCAGTGTTGTTTACTTTAAGCACATGTTCGCTTTCTCCTTTATTTGAAGGTGATAGTTGCACTAGCAGTTTAGTTTTCTTCTCGTTTATGGTTAAACCAAATTTATTATAGACCATCTGTAACGACTGCAATATATTCTGCAATTCCTGCAAGTTGTGGGCTACCACAGCGCAATCATCCGCGTACTGGAAATCTACAATTCCTGTTTGCGAGCATTAATAAATTTAATAAAATAGTAGAAAAATAAAAAAAAAAAAGTACGACCTGTGGTACCACCACTGCTGCTGCTTCCGGATGGGATGATATTTCCTGGTCGCACTCCGTCGTCGTAACTCCGTATATTTTAACGATACCTCAGTTTTCGCGGACAAATGCGTATTTAATTAAATTTTATTTTTAAAATTTACTCCGAATACAGTTTTACTCGGTACGAAGTATTTGCTTCCAATATTCCAATATAAGCATGGAGCAATCCTCCTATATTACTTATAACGTTCTCGTCATGTACGAGAGGTAGACAAAAGGAAAAAGACTAGAAAAATTCGACTAGCGGTTAGGATGTTTCTCGTAAAAGTAATAATATTCGACTAGACACGAGCTTAACGTTAATGAATACCTATCGATATCGATATCTATATACAAACAGGCGGTCACCAGTTGCTTGTTCTACGCGCCGTTAATCACCGGATTTTCCTTCATAACCTGGCAATTCGTATTTAATTTAATTGTACTTATTATTTCCCAGGTTATTACTATCATCATCCTGGTTATTAAGGCTTTAGGATGTAACGTATCAGTTTTGACGATCTAAGACTCTTACGATGGAAATACCTTGGTTATTAAACGATATCTCATATTACGTTAACTATTATTAAATTTTTACTTTTATATTTATTTTATTTATTTTTTCCTTCGCTTCCCCCATCGTCTTAGATCGTCATAATATATATATATACATTTATTCGTCCGTTATTTTTAATGCAATAAAATATAGTTTGATAGGCGGGTGCTCATAGTGGAGATACATTCGACCGCGATATATATATACACCCATATATATTTTCGTTCAGCCTATGTATTCTGCTCGCTCACTTGTTTTCGGGGATTTATTGTTCGTGTATGTTCAGATTATATCGTGTCTGTCGCGTTCACTATCTTTATTGTTTACGATTATTTCTATATACATTTATTTGACTCGTTATTTCTATATACATTCGTTTTAATTTTATTTTATCGCGTCTTATCGGATAATCTTTTAGGCGCAACCAGATATATCGACTTATAAAACCGCCGCCAGTGAGCGGTAGTATCACATTAAATGGACGACGAAGAGGGAGACGGTGGGACTCCACCTCCCCCACTCGAGATAAACAAGGATAATTATAACGGTACAGGTAACATTAACGGTGATAAAGATACATACAGTTATTCATATAATAATGGCGTCTATTCTTCCCATCTACACGCAGTACAACGTAATACTGATAAGGATTCGATACGTGATGATTTAAATCAGCGATTCTCAACCTTTTTTGGCCCGCGGACCAGAAAAATTTATAAAAAAAATTCGTGGACCACTGATATTTTTTTAACAACAAAATTTTACTAGGTATTAAAGAACTACTACTACATAAGTTAACTGTAACATTTTTATTTCATTTACTTACAATAATATTTAAATATAGTATCATTATAATACATATAAAAATTAAGCATATAAAATTTTTAACAAAAATTACAGAAAATTATTTAAAAAATCACAGAGCCATTGCACACAAACACAATAAAATAATCTTACGTGTAGTATCACTAATATTTAAACATGTATAATTTTTGTATTGCCATGTATTGTTAATGGGAACATTGCGGCTGCTCTTGTTCAATCAACTTTTCAATCGTGGGTTCTAAATTTGTCAAGCTAAGTCGGAGGGGTGAAAGAACCGAGAGACGATTTCTAAATTTATTTTTTATTGCCGTCATAGATGAAAATCCCGCTTCACATAAACATGTAGTTGCGAAGGAGAGTAACATTTTCATTGATTTCTCGTATAGAGATGGATATTCATTTTTCAATTTGATCCAAAATTTATTTATAGACATCGTTGAAAAACTAGCTTTTAACATAAGATCTGCACTAATCTCAAGGAGGGACTCATATTCTTTGTTACTTAAATTTAACTTATTACAGTCATATGGTATGAAGGGGTTTGTTATCCACACATTTCTTTCACATGTGGTTTTTTGATAAAATTAATGATTTTTATAGATTCCGCTAAAACTTCATATAATTCTGCAGATAAACTTTTCGCCGCTAAATGTTGTCTGTGGATTATACAGTGGGTAATTAATAAATCAGAATTAACTGCTTGCTGAATTCTTTTAGTAACACCACAATGTTTGCCGATCATACTAGCCGCCCCATCGGAACACACACCTACACAATTTTTCCATTCTAAAGAATGTTTAATAACATAAGAATTAAGTGCTTTAAAGATCTCGTCACTTGTTGTATATGAAACCAATTCTATACAACACAAGAATTCTTCTTTTATTTCCTCCAAACTAAAATCAATGTATCTAACATATCAAATTAATACGGCCATTTTAGAAATATTGCATGATTCGTCGATTTGTATTGCAAAAAGTATTGATTCCTTTATCTTTTGTATTAATTGGTATTCCACATTCTCTGATAATTTTTCAATTCTTCTTCTTATAGTATCATTACATAAAGGAATCGATTTGATTTTATCAACAGAAGAGAGTCCAAACATCTCTGAGCAAACATCTATTAAAACTGGTTTTATTAAATTTTCCCCAGTAGTAAATGATTTTTTGGTTTTAGCAATCCAAAGGGCAACTAGGTACGAACATTTTAATAGTGACTTGTTCTGAATAAAATTATGTTTAAATGTTTTTGTTTGTAATTCTAATTCTTGTTTTTTACGCTCAAAATATTTACGCGGTTTATTTTCCAGCTCGGAATGTTTAGCCTTTAAATGTCGTAACATTTTCGATGGTTTCATAGCATCATTTACTAAAACCTCGTGGCAAATGACACACATCAGGCGTAAATCTTCTTCCGTAGATTTGTGCCAAAGAATAAAACCGTAATTTAAATATTCATGGCTGTAGTGTCTGACGACTGTTTTTTTCTTTTTAGCTGGTGGGAAATTCTGTTTCGTCGTCATTTTTTTAAGACGTTGAACTAGTATTCAAAAAATTAAACAGCGTGCCTTGTTTACTGTTCATGTTACCTAAGGGTTAAAAATATTTTTTATTAGCACCTACATAAGTATATAAATAATCAATAAACTTGCTTTTATATTCGTCCAATCCAGTGAAACATATGTATAATTGTTATTATAATTTTTCGTTTAACAATAACTCAAAAACACCGAGACTATACAATGATAAAACTGTATCAGAACACACATCAAATCTATATATTAATAACTTAAGTGTCTGTCGTGTCTATGCGCATTTGTAAGCCTATCGGCAATTTTTTTCAGTTGCATACTAATCATAAATTACATAAAATTTAAATTAGTTTAAGATATTTGTATTCCATAATTTTATAAATTAAAATTTAGTTATTATTTGTTTTTTGATAAGTAAATTTTTTCGCGGATATAAAAAATTGTCCGTGGACCAGTAAAACGGACCAGCGGTTGAGAATAGCTGATTTAAATGGTCATATCTCGACCGGTAAATCATTCCCCGTCTTGCATTACGATAATTGTGACGATTATTCAGATTTTAAAGTTGTAATACAAGTCTCTGATAATAACGTTTCAATCAGCACGCTTCGTATAGCTAAGATATTAAAAAATGTAGGTTATTGTAACAAAATCACGGAAATTAAGCGAATAGGTAGGGCTTCTGTTTTAATTTTGTGTGAAGATAAACACATAGCTAATTCATTAGTTGATGACAGGCGGATAAGAGAAGCGGGTTTAAAAGCATGTATCCCTCTCTATTACCTTACAAGATCGGCAGTCATAAAAGGTGTTGACTCCGATATATCCAATGAGGAACTATTTGAAGATATAGATAGTGGTTTTTTCCATATCAAAAAAATTCATCGTTTGAAACGGCGAATTTTAGAGGAAGGAGAAATAAAGTTTGTCTCCTCGAAATCGGTACAGATTTTTTTCATCGGTCAAAATATACTGAAACATATTTATATCAATAAGATGAGATTTGAGTGCGAACCCTGTATCCAAAATGTGCGGCAATGTTTTTTGTGTTTTCGTTTTTCTCACGGTTCGAAAACATGCAAATCTATTAAAAAACGTTGTAGTCAGTGCTCTTCTGATTCGCATTTTAAAAGTGATTGTTCGGTGGAACCTTTTTGCATTAATTTTAAAGGTGATCACTCACCATTATCTAAGTCATGTCCAGAAAGACGTAGACAAGAAGACATACAAAAATTTATGGCCTACAAAAATTTAGGTTATGCGGAAGCAGCTTCAGAAATTCCAACAATTAATCAGACTTTTCATATGTTCATAGAGCTTTATTCTCCGAACAAAATAGTAGGCAGTACAAGCCTTATACAAATTTTAATAGTCCTAAATTTTCGAATAGATTTCAGGTTTTAAATAATAATATTGATTTTCCCGAGCTGATAGAATCTCCCAAATGTACTAAACTTCATATTCCTACATACAATGACCCACCTATTTCAAAACAAGGATATAGACTTAAAACAACTGGTAAGCAAAATTCAGCTCTGGCAGGATCTAACTCTAACAAGAGATCATTCACGGAGGTCTCTCTAAGTCCTCCAAGTACCGCTGGAATCGTAAAGCAAAGAAGGATTACAACAAAATTAATATACAAGCTTCACGGGAGGAAAAAATTATAATTATTTTTGTGATAAAGATGAGGTCGTTCACAGTCAGTATAATATTCCTGTTGTGGAAGTTGTAGATAAATCAATTTTTATAAAAAAAGAATCTGGACCCTTAAATAAAAATATCAGGAATGTTCAGAAAGAAACAGTTCAGAAAACCAATAAATCTAAAAATACAAAATAATAATAATATTTAAAAATAAAATAAATAAATAAATATCTAAAAATATGAAATAATAATATTTAAAAATAAAATAAATAAATAAATGCAAGATTAGTATATGTATATATATGGGTATGTATGTATATATCATAAACTTGTTTATACTCGCAGGGAAGTTAAATTTAGGTTACATTATGTTTGTATTACATAGTATATTACTTTAGTTCTCCTTATTATTATTAACCCTCATCCATCTTACAATCTTTCCCAGCAACAATCGACATCCTAAAAGACATAAAAATAGTACAGTGGAACTGTAGGTCTGCCTATGGTTGTCAGGGAGAACTTGTAGAGTTTCTGTCTAGGTCAAGAGCGTCTATCTGCGTGTTATGTGAGACTTGGCTCAAACCAAATCAGCGGTTTAAAATTCCTATTTATAAAATCCTACATTGCGATCGTACACATAGAAGGGGCGGAGGGGTGGCCATCATTATCCATAACTCACTGACAACGGAATATTTTACTATTAATATTCTGAATTTTGGGAACGTAGTTCAAGCTTTGGGAATCACTTTTAAAACACATAAATTTCAATTTGACTTAATAGCGGTGTATGCCGCTCCAAAACATAAAATTACTTCTGTTGACTGGGAACATTTAATACATAATCCGAAAAAGAACAAACATCCTTTTCTGATTCTAGGGGACTTAAATTGTCTTCATTCGGCTTGGGCTTCATCTGTACATAATTATGAAGGTCATGAGCTTTTGAAATTTATAGATGAACATCACCTTTATATTGTAAACACAGAACAGCCCACACGAATCGCTAGATTTAATCAGGTTCCTAATAATTTAGATCTAATTTTGGCTTCCTCTGGTATCTATGAAAAGATTGATTGGCTAATAGGAAAAGATCCCATGAGTAGTGATCATCTTCCAGTTTTTATACAAATTAAGTTACCCGATATAATTTCAGCAAGTACTTCTTTTTGTCGCAGTCGGGAAGTTTTTTTAGTTAAAGATTACAATCGGATTGACTGGACTAAATACAAACATTCAATAGAGAAAGAAATTAAAAAAATTAATGTAGCCAATTTCTGTGCCATGTCTCCATCAGAACAATACTCATTTATCGAGAAGGTTATTCATTCAGCCGTAAATAAGTCAGCACCTACAGTTAAAAGATTCACCGACACTGTACCTTTAGATCGCCGATATCGCGGTGGGGTGCCGAGTGTAATCGATATGTTGCGCTAAGGAGAAAAGCATTAGCGACTTACAATGCTTCTCCTTCGATGGAGAATTTTATTAAATATAAAAAACAACAGGCTGAAACGAAAAGATATTTTAAAGTACAAAAAAGAAATGCGTTTCGCAATTTTTGTAATAGTATTAATACGGGTATAAACATGAGGGAGATATGGCAAAGAGTCATCTTGTATAAATCCTACGAGCACAGAATGGATTAATGATTTTATAAAACAGTTTGAAAGTCCAGTTGATCCTCACATTCCGGAAGGCTATTTTGTTAATCAAGAGCTAAAACATGCTATCTCAAAAGGGGAATTAATTCGTAGTTTAGATCATAAGAAAGACTCTACTGTCGGAGTGGATAAAATTTCCTACAAAATGCTACAGCAGTTACTGGAGGAAGCGAAAATTTTTCTAGTGGCTTTTTTTAATAATTCACTAAATTTGAAATACATTCCTCCTATTTGGAAAGAACATATTGTTTGTCCTGTACTGAAACCAGGTCGGTCTCCGGATAATTATAGGTCTTACAGACCGATTTCCCTGTTGTCGTGTGTAGGTAAAACTTTAGAAAATATATTAAAATTTAGGTTAGAATGGTGGGCTAATAAATTTAAGAAACTTTCACTTTCTCAGTATGGTTTTAGAAAGGGTTTTAGGGTTTTAGTGCAGCAGATGCATTAAGTTCATTCTCTTTACACGTATAGATCAACTTAACCAGAAATCTATATGTTCTTGCTATCTGTATTCATATCAAGTCTGCGTACGATAATGTCAATCTTTAAACATTATATAATAAACTAGTAGGATTTGGTATTAATAAAAATATCTGTTCCTGGATATTTGAGTACTTCAATGGGAGAAAATTAACAGTCAGATATAAAGGTAAAAAGTACAACTCTGTCTATTCGGGTAAAGGATTAGCACAGAGGAGTATTTTGAGTCCTTTTTTATACCTCCCATACACAAACGAAATAGAAAAAGTTCAAAATAAGTCTATTAGAATGTTTAGTTTGCCGATGACTTAGCTATTTGTGTCACCGATGCTTCAGTAGAAAGTGTGGTTAAAAAAAAGCTCAGAAGGCGCTTCTTGACCTACATGAGATTCTACAAGATCTAGATTTGTCTATAAATATAGACAAATCTAATGGAATAATGTTTACCAGGGAATTAAATCGTGTCTCCCCTTTACTTCGTCTGGGGAAAAAAACATTAAAATTTGATAGAACAATTAAATACTTAAAAGTGGTATTTGATAGCAAATTGTTATGGAATGCAGAATTGGAATTTGTGTTGCAGAAGTGTGATAGGGGTCTAAATCTGCTCCGAGCAATCACAGGTATTAAATGGGGAGCACATCCATTAATAAGTTTACGGATTTACCAATCCCTCATCAGATCCCATGTGGACTATATAGCGCCTTTCATAAATCTCAACAAAACACAGGTGAAAAAATTACAAGTTGTTCAAAATAAGGCTCTTAGATTATGTTTGGGAGCGATATCCTCCACGCCCCTACAGACTTTAAACGCGGAGATGGCTGAACCTCCATTAAAACAGACAGGAGTATATAGCGAACAAGTTTTATCTCAAAGTGAAAGAGAGAAAAATCCATGTGATTAATAAACAAATTCGATGTTTACTGAGACTGCGGCATAATAGATATTGGTCAACTAAAAGTCTATCTCCTCTTCTCTGCAGCCATAAGAAATGGGAAAAAATTGAAATCATCCAAAATGTTTCTTATCCCTTCTACCGTTTCTACTTTCAGGATTTATTTTTCTTGCTAGACGTTGATTTAATTACCTTTGATAATAATATTGCTAAAACTATCCCTTCTGGAGTTAACAACGCTGCATTTATGCAAGCAATCAATGAAAAAATTCAGCCACTATGAAATTATTTTTACAGATGGGTCGGTCGATAAAATACGGGAAAATTATACCTCTGCTTTATATTACCCGAAAAAAGGCATATCGAAAATATACATATTATCCTTTGCAGGCTCCTCATTTGTTGTAGAATTGTTTGCCATTTACAAAGCCTTGCTCCTAGTCAAAGATATGAGGGAAAAGAATATTCTAATAATATCCGATAAGTGTCTTATTACAATTATCTAAGTTCCCAGAACCTAAAATATCAAAGTTAGAATTTAATGTCAGACATCGGGTTATTCAGCTTTACAATCGTCGATCTAGAGTAAAGTTTAAGTGGGTCCCTTCTCATTGTTGTATTACTGCAAATGAGGTGGTCGATGAATTGACGCGTTATAATCTATCAAGTGTCCCTTACGAGAATATTAAATGGAATTGGACTGATATTTTACCAAAGATTAAACAATCTGTACTAATTGATTTCCAACAGTACTACATCGCCGAAAGTCAAAATAAAGGGGAAAAATACTTCGACTTGATGCATACAGTTCCCAGTAAACCATGGTTTCAATTACATTAAAACATTTCGTGGGATTATTTATCAACTTTATTTAGATTGCGTACTGGTCATAATTTCTCCCCCTCACACCTAGCTAAATTGTGCATAATTTCTGATGGTACTATGACGATCTAAGACGATGGGGGTACTGATGGGGAAAAATAAAAATAAAATAAAAATAAAAATAAAGTTTCGACAATGATTAACGTAATATAATATCGGTCAATAACTGAGGTATTTCCATCAGGATAGTTTTAGATCGTCAAAACTGATAAGTTTTAACATAGAGGCATAATGAATACAATGATTAAAGCAATAACCTGGGAAATAATAAGTACTATTTAATTAAATGCGGATTGCCAGGTTATGAAGGAAAAACCGGGGAATAACGGCGGGTAGAGCCCGTAACCGGTAATCACGTGTTATGTATGTGTGTGAAAAAACTTATCGATATAGAGAGATATACTTTCGTTCTTTAACCGTTAAGCTTGTCGTTGATTTCTAGTGAGATAGCTCTTACGTCGATGATGGTAACGACTTGTCAGTTTTCTAGTCTTTTGGTAGTACTCGTATATCACGAGACATCGATAAAATATAACGAAAATTTGCTTCATATTTGAAATTAATGTAAAGGAAGCATATATTTGTAATTCAATAAATGGTAATAAAAATAGAACATTTTAAAAGAAATTCATTAAAATAATATTTACGAAGAACGATATATCATCGAGTACGGACCTACGATGACGGCAGTCGGTCAGGATATTTCAGCACCATCCGGAGCCAGCCATCGCGAATACCTGTGGTACCACAAGGTCGTACGATTTTTTTATTATTTGGTTTATTATATTATCATTTTAGTAATTTTAGTATATGTAACTAAATTGTGAATAAATCGTAATTATGTGTTGTAAATGAGTTATGTCGTGAATATTATTTTTATAAATTTTTTATATACGTGTAATAGTGTAAAATAGAATAGATTAAATTCAATTATCATTTACTAGTCATTTTTTGAATATACTGATACCGGCTGCTGGTTCTATACGCAGGGTTTCCGGTTAGGCACTCAATTACTCACAACTAGTCCCATAATAATCTGTTAAATAATAATAATAAAAGTTAAATTTTCAATTAATTAAATAATTATAATTTTAACGTGCCCTAATAGGCACTGGCGACCGCGATTTTTATAATTGTTTTAATCGTATTATGAAATAAAGCCCTCCTCTAATTCATAATAGATTGTCTGCCATCTAATTCCGTAATTAAATTGTCAATCAGCGCGAGAGGATTTAGCCTCGTTTGTATTAAGTTGGCAGACAACGACGAGTTAAGAGAGTACTATTTCGTAATAGTACATATGATGTGTGCCATGTTGACAATTGTATCGAGCATCAAATTTGGATTTGTCCGAAGTTTCGAAAACATAGAGATGAGATGTTGTTTAGTGTTGTACAAAAATGGCACACATTACCCGTGAGTATTGAATTGATTGTTTCCAACCCACTGTCTTCTGTCTCTGTCAGTTTATATAATTTTATCAAACGTAGTGGCATTGAGATTTAAAATAGATTAACTAGATAAAGGATTAAACTGGCCAAATGGCGCAAGCGGGGCCAAAAAAAAAAAAAAATTATATCTTCCCCACAACCATAAATTTCACATTTCACTTTTTTTGTTTGCAATGGGTGTAGACAATTTTCAGTCAGATGAATCGGATAAATCAATATTTTTGCATTCGAATTCAAACATTCCAGTACTTCTGATCTTCATTTCCAAATTTGTTTTATTTACTGGATGATATCCTAAATATAAATGAAAAAAAACATTATGACCGAGTATGAATTACACATCGTGTAAACTTACTTACACGTGTTTTCATTAATCTAATTATTATGATAAAAAAAAAAAAGAAAGAAAAACTATATTCTAATGAAAAAAATCATCATTTAGTAATCGAAATATATTTACCAAAATGCTTACATAACTGGTCGCGCGTTGCATTTTGTGCAACAGGTTGGATTTTGAAACAAATGAATCACTATTTAAACAGACAACTGAGTATTGCAAAAGTACCACCACGGTGACAGGTTACATAGAAGGTTATTTCGCTTGACGCGCATAGAGCGGTAATGTAATTCACCTAGTTAAGGGTAAAACATTATTCGCCGATAAATCTGATTTAAATCTGATTTCAACTTTTCAGATACTCGGATTTTCATCCTCGTGTTAATGCTCGAGAAGCATTAGTGACAATAAACATTTTATTACGAGGAAACAATTCCATCTGTCTTAAACTGTTAAAGAATGCAATGAAAAACAATGTGCCGGACTGCTAACAAGGTAATCTGCAAGACAGTCGTAATTTGGAAAATATTAGAGAATAAATCTATATCATCTTGTGATAGTTTATTTTTATTTAACCATGTGATCAATTATATTTATCCTACAGCTATGAAAACATGATTTCATACGATATATTTCCTTTCTTCGCAGAAATGGATTCATTTGTTTTCTTCACTGCAATTCAGATTTTCCTGCTACTCCTTGCATATCCCCGTTTTGCTGTCTGCTATTACATATATTAATTTCCTGCACTTTAGCATCTGGCAACACCGGTTACGTCACTCCAATAAAATTCTATTCCACTTTCATCGTTCTCCTATATAATCCCATTAACTTGTATTTTTATTGGTTCGTCTAATAGTCGCATTATTATTATTATTATTATCGTTATCATCATTATTAGATCGTCCAATGGAATTTAGTCTACCGGTTTTGTCTGTTATTTTATATTTGGGGATTATTGCTTTTCAAGCAGCGGAAACTGACTATATAATACTTTCTAGTTTCAAATTTAAACCTTATACGCCTGCATTCAACATCTCAATAAGTTATTTCTTTGTTAAACTCTTCACATTTGTTTTTAATATACTCATTTTCCGCATCTGCCCAGGTTCGATCGTTATACTTCACATCACCAAGTTTGAGAACGTGATTACACTGACCGTCAAATAAATCGTACGACAGCGTAATACGTTATTGGCTCTTATCAGATAATTACTGCAGTCGTTTACCCTTCTCTTCGGTAGGATTGTCTGACAGGAATTAAGTCGAAACTATCTAGTTTTAGGGTACTAAATGATCATCATCATAAAGGTAGCATCTCCTGTTCAGGAGGTTGTACATCGCGAACGCTATATACGTCGGCATCTGGCTGATTCAATTAATTTGACGAAATCGTTTATTCCCGTATTTGTACTGGTTAATTCCGTTCTTTTTCTTCCTCTAAGCGGATTTCCTTGAATTTTATCCTGTGCTGCTAGGTTGAAGAGTCCTTCTTCCCGGATTTTGCGAGCCATATATTTAATTTTTCTGTTTTTTATCTCATCCATTAGTTGCAACTTGTTGATTTTACACCTATTCAGCACTTCTCGGTTACTTACTTTGTCCGTCCACAGAATTTTCAGCATGCGTCTATATGTCCACATTTCAACGGCATTAATTTTTCTTTCGCATTCTGTATTTATTGTCCAGGTTCCCGCTGAATAACAATGTAGTATCCGTTTCCTCGTTTCTAAGTCTATTTTACTGCTTCTTAGTATTTTTTCAAGATTTCCAAACGCTCGTCTGGCCATTGTTATTCTGGAAATTATTTCTTTTTTATCACGCCCGTCATTCAGAACTCCTAAATATTTATACTGTTCCACATTTTGTAATTGTTGTCCATCTATTTTCAGTTTTGTTTCTCTAGACTTATGTCTGCTGAATTTCATTACTTTCGTTTTGTTTATATTTATTTTCATATTGTATTTTCGTCCTTCTTGATTTATGATATCTAACACTTTTTGCATGTGTTTCTCCGTTTCAACTATCAGTACTTTATCACCTGCGTAAGAAATATTATTTATTTTAAGCCCATTTATTTTAAAATCCATTGCATTTATTTCTAGATAAGTAGGTCTAATGAAGGGACACCTGCTATTGTAAATATGGCATTATGTGAAGCTATTCTATAGGCTCTGCACGCATTAATTAGGAATTTTCTTTGTACGAGATAATTTTTTTCCTAACACATTTAACTTTCAGCCGTTCAGTAAATACTGAGCTACAATATGACATTGTGTTCTCAACCGATGATTTATATAAGACTACCCTATAATTGAAATCAAATCCCCATTTATTCTGACAACATGCTTTTAACATCTGATAATACTTAGTGTGCATTTTTGAAACGATCGAATCTATATTCAAATTCAAATTTATTTCAATTTAAAATACAAGGTTACAAAGAAAATATATATAACGTTGTAAATCCCGACTATGCACATATTGCGCGAACGCCGGATTATACAAATAAATAAAGATAAATTTAACATCCGTTCCATCGCACTAAAAAAACGTAACGTTATATAATTCAATGAAATAATACAGTTTCTTAACCGAAACATTCGTTAAAAAACAACGAAATCGATATTTAGACATATATAAGTAAACGCACACTAACACCCACGAATAAACCAAGTATTAAACTATAATTACAATCCGCATAAATAAACCTAACGCGCGGAAGTAAATATACAACATAGAAATATACACATAAATAAATACTAAAAGCCGTGTATACATAAAGGCATAACAGGAAATAACTCATAATCACATAATTAATAAAAAGTTGAAGTAGAACTTAATTTACAAATAAAAAAATTTAATTTACAAAATAAAATCATCAATCTAACAATTCCAACCGAATACTTTTAAACAGTTAGCAACTTCAATTATTATATGAAATGCTCGTTACCTATTTACACATTATGCAACTAACTTACGCCGTCGTTTATAATTTTTAAGATCAATTTTTAGTTGACGCGGCAAAGAGTTAAACACAGTGACACTCATATAAACAGCTTGGATTCGGGTATGAAATTTATTAAATTTAGGCAATTTTGCTAACTCGTGTGAGGATAACCTTGTTTTACCACCAGCAACACAATCGAAAAAAGTTTAACATTTTTAAACACGAAAACAAGTAATTGTACTTCATATAATTCACGAACGGTGAGAGGACGAGTTTTCCAACAGAGTTGCTTATCATTACCAATGGTGTTAAATAACATGTTTTGAAGTGATTGTATGACATTCATATATACCTTTCCAGCTCCACCCCACTGCATAAGTCCATAGAACAAAACTGGTTGGTACAAAGAAGTATACAAATGAAATAACTGTGTAGATGAAAAAAATTGCTTCAGATAATAAAAAAGATAATTTAATTTTCTTAATTTTTTAGAAAGGAACTCGGTATGTTTATGCCAAGTTAATTTGCAATCAAGAACCACCCCGAGATACTTAATTTCATAAACACGTTCAAGTACCGCATTATTGATATTTATATTAAAAAAGTGTTTTCAATGTAATAAGGCTGGTACGTATAAATCATATATTTAGTTTTATTCAAATTCAAGATTAACTTGTTTTTATTTAACCATCTACAAATAGAATACACATCACTTTGAACCAAAGACTCTAATACAGAGGGAAACCGAGAATTATGCACCAAGACAGTATCATCCGCATAACTAAATATTCTCCCTCCAATATTTATATTACACAAGTCATTTATATATATCAAAAACAAAATAGGGCCTAATATACTTCCCTGTGAAACCCCAAAATACTGAACTGTACTGTGGCTTTTATCTTAGTAACGTACTTTCTATTAGTTAGGTATGATCTAAACCAATTATGAATAAAGCCCCTAATGCCACATGTATATAACTCACGTAAAAGAATATTATGATCTACCACGTCAAACGCTTTACGTAAATCAAAATAGACCGCTGCTACGGAGCCGACCAGCCTCTAACGATTCTGAAATGTAAGAGATATGATGGAAAAGTGCCTCATTGGAACCTCTGTGTGGGAGGAAACCAAATTGATTATCACTAAAAAAAAATTGTATTTTCTCAAAAAAGATAATATTAACTCTGTCACACATTTTTCAACAATTTTAGAAATAGTAGGTAATATGCAGATCGGTCTATAATTTGAAATGTCACTTTTGTTACCAGATTTATACACAGGAGTAATAATACCTGATTTTAATGCTTCAGGAAATATCCCCAAGTTTAACGATTCGTTAAATAATTTAAAGGCTGAATAAAGAAATTAATATTCTCGCGAATTAACGAAGTAGATAAACCATCCGAACCAAAAGAAGTTTTGTTTGGCAGGGATAAAACTGCATTTTTTATGTCGGTAGAGGTGAAACTATCAAACACAAACGAATTAGTAATGAAACCAATGGAAATATCATTACTAGTGTGAAAATTATCACTAAAACTATGTACTAAATTAGAGACACTATCACGAAAGTGATTGTTAAACTTTTCCCGCAATTAATAATTCATTACCAGTAACATGAAATTTTACCCCATCAGTCTCGATTAGTTTAACTGTGGATTGATGTTTACCCGCTACATTATTAACAATGGCCCAATATTTTTTTGGGTTATCACTATACTTGTCAAGGAGACCAGAATAATATTGAAGTTTAGCAGTCCTAGTAGCCCTTTGTACTAATTTAGAGAGGTTTTTATATTCTTGCCGTATGTTCAAATTATCTGGAAATAATTTAGTCAAATTGAGTTTTTTTTACACGTTAATTTAATTATGTTTGAAGTTATCCAAGGCGAACGTTTACATAACGAGATACGCTTTACTCTAGTTTTACTATAATCTAAAGCAACTTTAATTTACAAAAGCAACCATTCAAACTTTTCGTTAATTGTCGCATGACTAGTATACAAATGGGACGTATTTATTAGAGCTAAACTTTTATTAAACGTACGCCTATCAAATTGATGATTAGTAAAATTTAAGTCACGAATTTTGTTAGAAAATTTAAAAGTTGAACTTATCCCACAATGACGAGAGAAATCAATGTCATTAATGCCGAAAATGATATTTGCACTGTGCGCGCTGTTTTCTAAACCACGGCTATATGAAATTTAAACGATAATTTATTGTCGAGTATTACTCCCAGATATTTGAAATGTTCTACAATATTTAACTGTGCGCCTTTGAATTTTACCTTAATATTGTTCCTTTTCATTTTTAACGACTTGGTGAAAAATGACACGAGTTCTAATTTGACGTCATTTAGCCAGCTTTCAAGCATACACAGAGTGTTATTGCCAGTTTGTTCTACTTCGTTTTTGTTGTTTCCTTTTATTATGAATATTAAGTCATCCGCGTAAGCACATAAATCAACTCGTTCATTATTATATGGTAGTTTTAGGGCGCCGTTAAATAGTATAAGCCGGTAATAACGGACCTATTACACTTCCTTGCGGATAGCCCATACACGTGTTTTTTTGAACTGAGATATTTCCAACACTGGGTTTTACTTGTCTGCCGTTTAAATAATGGTATAAAATGTTAAGCAAGATTTCATTTTCAATAAGAAGATCTTTCAGATTTTTGAAAAGGGCAGGGTGCCAACAGTTATCAAAAGCTTCCTTTTATGTCTATACCAACGGGGCCATTTATTATTATTTAATCCTTCTCTGATTTTATAAGCAACGTAATTTACCGCGTGTTTGGTAGATAAACCTTCCCGAAATCCAAACTGTCTTTGATCAAGGAAATGTTGTTTATTTATGTAATATAAGATCTTACATTTTATAAATTTTTCATATATTTTTCCGAATCCATTTAATAAGCAGATTGGCCTAACTGATGTTGTTCAGGTCTTTATTCGGTTTTTGTAACAGAATTACATTCGATAGTTTCCATAAATTTAGAAAGTAAGCTAGAGAGTACACTGGTACATTGTTAATAATAATTCGTGGAAATGTTTGTGTATTAATTTTATTAGTTTGATATTTTATCGGAACCTGAAGCTTTATCATTTTTTAGACTAATTACTATTTTTTTTTAACTTATCCTGATCTATCTGATGCGATATTAATTCATTCGGTTTTGGAATTTTGGGAGAGTAATTTTGAAAGAGCTTACGTGTTTCTTTCTGTTCAGCGCTGTCTGAGCAATCACTTGGGAATAGAGCAGCCAGACAATAATTTAGATTTTTATATGTGTCTATTATCTGGGTTCCATCCTCTTTCTTTAGCAATGGTATGGCATTCGTTTTTTTTTAATTTATCGAAGGCGATTTTGTAGCTAAGGCCCAACGGTTTTACATTTTCTGTGCAGAAATTTTCCCATGCGGATCTTTTTAGCGTGTTTAATCTTATTTTTCAAAATATGTTTACATTGTTTATATATTTCTTTTCAATCGAAATCGAAAAGAAAACATACTAGTAGTTCTCTATTTATATTTAAAGCTCTCTGTATAATTGTTTCGAATAGTATAATAGCGTCTCTAGTGCCTTTTTTTTTTTGCTATAAAGCCAAAGTGTGTTTCACTTAAAAATTTATCTATTTTATGTTCCAGTCATAGTTTTAAAGTGTGACAATTAATCCCTGTTCTTCCCTAGGATAATTGAATGACGTTAACGGTGTGATTTTCTGGTTTTCAGGGCGGTCTATTATAATTTACTCAAAAATGTTTCTTGGTTATGAGAGGTAGATATGTCCGATGTAATTGTAACTGTGCTTATCGCGGGAAACTGATTACTATACTCGGTATTATCTATGTTCCTAAGGGTATCGATAACGGTGTTTATAATATTATTATGATGTCCGCGTTTGTTGGTTTCGTGTCTATTGGTGTTAAGCGTTAATGATGATGGTGGTGGTGGTGCGTGCTTCAGTAATTTTTGTGCGGCTGTGTGAGTTTCACCTGATGTGTGGTGTGTATACTTACTACCGGTGTTATCTTCGTCCGATTTGATAGGTAGGTTATCATTCGACTTAAGGTATTGCGGTGGTGAACGGAGCACCTTACGATACTGTTCTTGGCGGAAATACGGAGAATACACATGTATATATATATATATATATATATATATATATATATATATATATATATGTGTGTGTGTGTGTGTGTGTTGTTAATATATACGTTACAATATAAATGAACGCAGAATAATCAACCTCCACCAATTCCGAGTAAGTAACAGTTTACGAATAATCGAAATTTATTTACATCCATATGTGCTTATATCAATTCATTACTGGATGTAAGAGTCCCCCTTTTATTTCCATCTGTAGCGATCACGCATCTCATTTATCCATTTCACAACGGCTAATCTCTGTATATCGTCCTGCCCCATATTGTTTCCGGACGATTACGACTTTGTGTCCTTCTCTTGCATGTCATTCTGTTATTCGTGTAGTCCGCCTAGCATCGTTTCTTCATGCTACATGGCCTGTCCAATTCCATTTTTTAACTGCGCTACACGTTCTAATACATCCGACAATTTAGTCTGTTAATCCACATATTGACTTTCAGGTCTGATATCTTGGTGCCCAATATTACTCTTTCGCGCACTACTAGTTTCTTAACGACATACTTCGTTCGGTTCCATATTTCCGCTCCATAGTAAGCACCGGAAGGATGTACTGTTCGTATACTTTCTTTTTTAAGCTGTTTAGTATATCTTTATTTTTGAGGAGAGTACTCAACTTTCCTAAACCTATCCACTAGAGATGTCTTCGTCTTTTGTATATATGTATACATATAAGTATAATAGGTTTATATTGCGATAAGTTGTTTCTATTCAATTAATTTAGTATGTAATATAAATAGATTTAAGGAAAAAATGTATTTATTTTCTATAAAAATACCATCCCCCACAACCCGTACAAGTCGTTAAGTATAGGGTTCACACAACAACAAAAAAAAAACATTAATTATAAGGACACAACCCACGGAACACATTAAATAATATGTAACTACGCATTTTTTTGTGACGTCACTGTGCGACCCAAACGGATTCGGACCATTCACGCGGTCAATCATCATAGTGTTTTATATAGTTTATTGAGCGCTTTGAATTGTTTCTCGTATGTGTTGTTATTTTATTATTTTTTATTTTTTACATTTGTTCAGACTCTGGCATGTTTAACATTTATTACTGTAACATATTTACAGCACGTTTGATCTGGGATAATTAAGTCTCCACGTAACGTATGGTTCGATACGTGCCAAGTTAGGGAGACGATGAGTCTTATGGCCTTGTTGTTTCCTGTTTATGTGTGTATCTTTTGCACAACACCATAACATTAAACCGTATGTCCAAACAGGCTTTATAATTATTTCATAAACTGGAAATTTGTTTTCTAGCGACAAACTGGAGTACCTGCCAAGACGCCAATTTAATTTGTGCAATTTTATGTCTAACTGTTTTCTTTTTTGCTAATATGCTTCTGCCATGCCAATTTACGATTCAAGTGTACGCCTAAGTTTTTAAAATTTTTTATCTTGGCTAATAATCACCCCCCATTTATTTTTAAAAGTTGATACGTAAAATATCGCAACTTAAAATCAACCTGCGTGCATTTACTTTCGTTTACCCTGATACGCCAACGTCTCAGCCAGTTTTCAACATTCAACAGAGTTTTCTGTAGTTTATTAGAAGTTTCGCTATTGTCTTTACCGATAGCTAATAACTCTGTATCGTCGGTAAGCGTTGCTGTTACTACGTTATTATCAATTGGAAAATCTGCAGAGTAGATTAAGTAAAGCACCGGACCTAAGACACTTACATATCGAATAATAGATTTAGGATTTTAACCGGGCATGTACGATCTTCAAGGTAGTATTTTAAAAGATGATAAGGATGTGGTAATACTTTTTTTAACTTATACAGCAGACCATGATGCTACACCTTATCAAAGGCTTGTTTGATATCTAAGTTGCCTATTCGATCGCGTGAAACTGATATGCAATTAGTGGAGCCGTCAGTTTAGCAGGTTTATCGGACGATACTAAGCTCCTCCGCCGCGATAAGTCGGACTACCGGTTATACGAAATCAAAATTCCTTAATCTAGTTAAGATTGACGGACAGATAATTTAAAATGTCAGAATAATACGGATATCGCCATTTTACTTCACGTTACTATATCTTGTTATTTATACATTGTTTTGTATTTATTTGATATATTTCATTATTCGACTTCCTTCGTAACTTTTCCCGTTTGATTTCGATTATTGAAGTGTTCATTATGTCTGAAAATATGACCTATCGATTTGTCTTGCGTTTTATTTTCCTAATAAACTTATGTTTTCACGGATTAATCTAAATACTTGTTTTTTATTAATTCTCTCTGTCCATACTATTTTTCCGTTCTCCAAAATCAGGTTGTATATACATATATATATATATATATATATATATATAACTGGAGCTTCCGAGAATACATCTCTTTCTCCCATAACCAATCTAGTCGTAATTTTTTATTTGTGTAACGATTATTAATCCACGTCCATTACGTTTTTTCTCGTTACAGCTAACAGCCAAAGCGGATCAATAACAGGTGAGTGAAGAAATCGAAATGTGATACAAGAATAAATCACTGAAACTCCCTGCTTATTCGTATAATATAAATTATTTATTAAACTTTTTAAACTATAAAAAAATAAATAATAAAAAATCGTACTTAAAGTAGCTAAATTTTTCTATAAAAATACCAGAAAGCTTTTTGGCTATTAAGCCATTATCGACTGAACGTCAAAAAATAAAATATAAAAATATATACGATTTATAAAAAATATAAAAGAAAAAAATAAAACAAAAATTAAATAAATTTTGTTTTAAAATAATTAATTTCATGTACGATATTACAAATAACGGCAAAGTAAAGCCAAATAATAATCTGACGGTGAACGTGCTAAACGACGCAATTAACAAATTAGCGATATAAAATTTATACGTAAATATACGAGAAAAATGGACGCTTTCCATCTAACAAGTATAAAAAAGTCGATTAAACGTATAATATATTCCTCCCAAAAATTAATTCTCGGTGAAGATATTTATCGCGCATTTTTCCATAATTTCGATTAATCGAATTTGTTGTTCAATTCTTTACAACTTTCTCCGAATAACGAATTTTCATCATTGTTCATATACGAATTTTAAATCTTTAAATGTTATAGTGCTGCTTGAAAATATAACAAACTCTTCTCAACGCTGAGCCCCAAGGATAGTAGTCTTTGGAAGGCGACTAAAAACCTTACCCCCACCGTAAGTCTCTTCTTCCCCTCTACTACTCGTCCTAAAGTGACTATGTTTACACGGGCATAGAAAAATCAGAGGTCGTAGCTATTCTCTACTTCAAAATTCACAGAAAGAACTTACAATTAGATTCCATCTTTCAAGTGACTCCGCAAACGCTGTAGGAAAAACCAAAGGTTACCGCTGATCAGGTAGCTTACCAACTACTGACCAATGGCAAAATAAGCAGGTCTGAATAGAAAATTAAAATTACGGATAGATTTGCCCACAATGCAATGGAAAGGTCTGTTACTCTTATTACTACAGACGACGTCCTGGGTGGAATAAGAACAATGAAGAATAGCAAAGCAACAGGGTCGATGATCTAAGGATGGAACAATTAAATAAGCTTGGTGCAACTGCAGTTGCATGACTTACACTTTTTGGCGATGTGATGAAAACGGACAAACTACCAAAATTATGGATATCATGAAATCGCAATCCCTAAACCGGGGAAAACTTTGCCAGACCTTAAACCGATATCATTGTTATCCCACACATATATAAACTTTTCGAGAGAATATTACTGAACAAAATAATAGATATTATTGATGACATACTGATTTATAAATAGCCCGGCTTTATACCTGAGCGATCGTGTACATGCTTAATACTGAACCTTACTCAACATACTGAGAATGGCTATGAAAAAAGGCCTTGTTCCAGGAGCTGTGATCATAGACGTGACAGCGGCATATGATACAGTTAACCAGAATTTTTCAGTTTTATATATATATATATATAAACCGTCGGAATAGCCGGCTGGAGGGTACTATGGACAACGCAAAAATTACATAAGAAAATACAAATATAATTAATCATAATATTATTCTCGCGTGGAAGCCAATGACCAACCACCACCGCGCAACACCATATGCGCGCTAGTAACAGGCTGCATTTTTTTTAATTATTATTTATTTATTTTTTTTAATGAGGATCACCTTACTGCCCACCCAACGTGATACTGTAATTTCTAACTCATAATAATATATAAAGTCGGACGGCTTCGCTAGAAATATCGCTACGTCCGCAAAAGATGTAAATTCTCAAGGTGAAGAAGGGACAATAAGTTATAACTCCTTTACGAGACGCGAGCAGTTATTTAAGGTACAGTTTGGAGCGTAATGTTATTAAATAAGGGCATTCGAAGAACACGTCGTGATCAGGATTGCAAAAGGCTGCATTGTGTCGTGACGATAAAGCGATTCCAATCAGTCCTCTCGAGTGTATGTATTTAACTGCGCTGACGCAACATTGTGATTGCCTTTTACTCTACTTACCCTATAACTACACGCTCTGTAAATATTCGCGTGATTTCCATAAAATAACTTGTTTTTTATTGAGATTAAACCGAAAATATTTTACGCGCATACAATAAAAGGTTAGGTTAGCAGTAGCAATGAAGGAAAGGTTAAGAGTAGCGCAAAGAAGAATCGAAAGGAAAATGATTGGCATATGAAAGACAAGAAAGAAAATAAACGGCTTATAGAAACGACAAAAATAAAGGATATAGTACTAAGTATAAAAGAATCAAAATGGAGATTGGCTGGTCATCTGGTAAAACAACTTGCAACTCCTTGCAAATAAAGTGACAACGTGGACTTCAGACGGAACCCGTAGAATAGGCAGACCACTGACACGTTGGGTTGACGATATAAATAAAGTCCGAAAAGATTTGGCAAGTAAAATGGCTGACAGGGAAACATGGAAGGAACTTCGAGAGAGCTTCATCCAGCAGGTGGATTGAAAATAGCTGATGAAGAAGAAGAGGACAAAAAAAACACAAAACTCTAAATTATCGCGAAATAATAATTTTGTTCTATCGGACTTAAACTAAAACGCAATTGGGCACGCCATACGTACAAAATAATCGTGCATATTATAAGGTCGTAGTCGTAAATTATAATTATCGTCCTATTGTTACGTAGATTTTATTTCCATCGAAATTTTCTAGATACCTCCGCGATGTAAAAATGAAATTTCTATAACGGCTGTTTTTAATAATAAATTAATCGTATCCTTTTATTCGGAGCTAATTCAATTTCATCGTTTATTTTTAACAAAAACCAAACTGCAACTTTGTTTAATGTCAAAATATGTTCGCCATCTGTTAAAAGAGGTTAACAGTTAAAAATATGTAACGAAAAAAAAGTCGTTGGATTGGGAAAATTTAAAAATCATTAAACGATCGAATGATTAATTTCGAAAATGAAGACGTAAACAATGTGATTTATGACCTAGTCGCCGAATGCGTTCGATGATTCGCTATAAAAGTATCTTCGATAATATTTTACATCGCAGTATCGTCAGAATTCTACTTCGGTATATTTTTACAGCATGTTCAGCGTCAGGTGTTGCATTTGCTTTTTGGCTTTATTGCTGATCGCCGGTAAATGTACATTGCCGTTTTCTTATGTTTTATATATATATATATATATATATATATATATATATAAATATATTTATTTTAATATATGGGAATTAGTGTGATTCCACCCGGGGTGAACGATATGTCTTATTACATATTTATACTGTAGACTGATATGTAATTGAATACGATCATGTATACGCTTGTTGACACGCATGCTGAAACATGCCCCTTATATTAAGGACCATATCTTAAATTTAACGCGTAAGCTTAGTCCACGATACTCGTTTAATTTCCACCATCGGTAATTACGATTAACTCCAATTTATGTCTATAGTATAAACATAGGGGGGCTCAAACATTACCTTTTGTAACGTTATATGGCGATTATTTTAGACATTAATGTTCCTTCTTTATTTATTTAATGTCTAACGTGTTTCTTCTTTTGTTTTATTATTACTATCTTAACTTTTTTCTGTACGGTTTTTTTTCAGTTTTTTTTCTATCATTATAAGTATAAGTATAATTACTTTTTTTATTTATTACGGGTCTTTGTATTATTTCTGATGTACGGCGAGCCATCCTGGGCGTTACGTAATTATTATTTAAAATTTTTGGTTTGTGAGTACTCGCTGTAAATTATGTTGAAATATACGTTGTTGTTGTCGTATACGCTACTGTTCTGCGAGCTGAGCAAGCATCTGAGTTTAGTTGGGAGGCGGATTCCTTTACTTAAAATACGTTACACGAATTTTTGATCGATACATTCTATAATGACTGCAACTGAAAAATAAGCGGTTTTCCTCGGCCATCTGGTCTCCGTCGCAAGGATGGGTACGTCGAATAGAAAGGATGTAAAGTTGATGTTAAGCCTTAGGCGACGTATAATCGAAGTAATCTCTTCCAATAACGCTGGAAGATTATTTTCCAGAAAGTGTGGATAACGGGGACCTATATGGCGGTGCGGGGTAACACAACAGGTCCAATTAACTGACTACCTATCAAACCACACCGCACACATTTACAGAGAAGCGTTCCGGAATATATGTCCGGTAACGAATTGTGTTATTCTCGTCGCAAGTGCGAAACAATCGATAAGGAGATGTCTCCCGATATTTAGGGATTTGCCCGGTTTATTGCGATTTCTTTTGTACGTACGTGCACAAACTGATGGCATTGTACAGTTTTAGACAGCTAATGAAATGGGGAATTTTTTTTTATAACTTGCACATCAAGTGTTGTATGCACTTTTTGAATATTAAAAACAGTTTGAGTAGGAACAAAAAGTAAAAAATTTATCACTACACTATTTAAATAGTTATATTTCGCGGATTACGATAATTTCGGGTATGTATTGTTTTCCTATGTATTAAACGGGTAATTAGCTTTTAAGAAAACATCAGTCGATTGTTCCGAATTAAGTATTTTGTCGGCTGCAATTATCTTTCATCAAAAGTCTGGAATTTTCGAAAAATTCTTCAAATTGTTATCATTCAGTAACCGTTTCTAATCATTATGTTATGTGATCGTATATTGCAATTTGTCTATACTACCACCTGCTAAAATATTTCCCTTTCCTCCTGAAACACTGTAACCACCAAAAACCCACCGCTGTGGGAATATTATACCAACCTGATTTTTTCGCAACAGTGAGATTTAGACCGCCGATCACTATTTGATTCTTTAGTAACGAATCAACACAAACTTCATGTAAATATCTTTTCCCGCCTGTAATAGCTTCTGCAGCCGTATTTAACTTTGGCACAATTTCGTTCTAGTATATTTTTCTGCCAACGATTTTTATAAATAGAACCACTTTTTCCAGTGATTAGACCTTCTAACCACGTTCCGACTCGTAATCCTACTTCCTAACGGCATTCACGTTTCATACAACGCCAGCGGTCACTCTTATCGGATAACGATAGAAACATTTCGTGTCTGGAAGGGCATAATCGCCGAAGATGAAGAATTTCATGATCGCGTAAAAATTGAACAGTCTTCTATGTATATGTGTGTATATGTATGTCTGCGTGTAGTGCGTAATGTAATAAAATGATTTTATTACGTTATGATAGTGTTACAATTTTCGAAAAATTTTAAAAATCGTGTATATATACCCACGTAATCGTTTTATCGCTCGAATTTCAGATTTATCGGTGGACGCCGCGAATCTATTCAGAAAGAATTCTTCGAAGAACAGCGGAGGTGACTTATTAGATTTAAAAATTTTTATCTTAGACGATCTCGCTATGTTCAATCAAAAATTTTATCTAGACATCGAACGAACTTATAATTTATCGAATTGTTTTCTACGAAATTCGGGAATTTCGCCGGAACTATTTATTATTTGGCAAGCTAACTGAGATATCACCCTGCTCGTTGCTCATCATGCGACAGAGTGGAAGTTTTCATTAAAAAAAAAAAAATTCTTTTTAATAATATCAAAAGTGAAAAAAAAATAAAAAAAAATGTAATTTTGTTTCGCAAGTTGCGCTGTTTTATATATATATATATATATATATATATATATATATATATATATATATATATATATAATAACTAATATTAAAATTTTCGATCGATACCGCTTTACTATGTTTATACAGTTCATTATCTAGGCAGAACATCAACTGACTGAGCTATCGAAGATGCGTTTATACGTTTATACACCTTTGAGCGACCCCGCTGTTTATCAGGCGATATAAGAACGAATGCTAGAGGAGCGGCTTCCGCTTCTGGGCGGTCTATATTTTTCACATTATTTTTTCATTTTTCTCGTGGTTTTTTCCTAATTTGACCTAGGATAGGATTCGAAATATCATTTAGATGAAAAATTAATTTGATATTTACTAATTTCATGAGTTTCTCGTGTCAACCTTGCGTGATATTTATCTGCTCTAGTCAAAATAAACACGTCATTCAACTCGATGACATGACCTGATTTAAATATACGAACGACCTATGGCAAACTTTTTAGTGCTAAGGTATTTTACATCAGCTATATGCTGTTCGATACAAACATTTTCTGTTTGACCGATATAACGCTTTCCACATGAACACAGAATATGATACACACCTGCAAATTGTATCCACGGTCAGTCGACTTCTAATCATAAATCTTATTATAATTTAATTATCTACAGGTCAATTAAAATTATGTAGGAAGTTTAAAAAAATAATTAAAATATTGGGTTACGATTAACACGACGGAAGATAGAAGTTATGAAATTCGAGTGTTTATATAAATTGAATTCTAGAAATTTTGATAAATTTATATATATATATATATATATATATATATATATATATATGAGAAACAGGCAGATAATTAGAAATATTTATGCGATAATAATAATGTTTACTCGCTGCATTTAATTCCTACGGAAGTACAGAAAATTATCTGTCTCGTTATATTTTCAAAAATTGATTATGAAAAAATTAATCCGCATTTAACGAACATAAGTTTATAAAATTAATAACGAAATTTATCGTTATTTAAATTGTATATATTACATATTAACGTAGTATATTTACATACATATACATATACATATATATATATATATATAAACAGACTAAATTTTTCCGAATATGTCAATTATGCTATCGTTAAAGTTGACAAAAGCATACCTGCCATGTATCAGTTAATTAACGGCAAATCATTTAAATTAATTCTGTATAAAACACTTATAATCACGTACCGTTGTTCAGCTGTTTTGTTTCAAATACCAATTTTACCAAATTACAATTATTACTAAACAGGCATCTCACAGATGTCTACTAAATGTCCCTAGATACTGCAGAATAGTTGACACGCATACTAATGCCTTTTATTAAGGATAATATGCTACATTTAACGTGTAAATTCTGCGATGACCGCTTAGTCCGTGAGAATCATCTCATCTCTACCATAGGTAATTACGATTCTAGGCAACTTCAATTTATGTTTGGTAAATACAAACATAGAAGGCTCAAACAAAATAACCTTTTCTGACGTTATATGTGGCACTTATTTTACGAATTAACGCAACAAAATAAATGTTAATCACTATAAAATTATTATTATAATTTTTTATTTTTCGCTGCACAGTTATTATTTTTATATTACATTATAAGTATAAATATGTTTCTTTTATATATTACACGTCTTTGCATTAATTCTGTTGTATGGTTAGCCAATGCTGGGCGTTACGTAATTATTATTTAAAATGTTTGTTTTTATTATTTTCCATAAATTATGTTGAAATATACCCGCTGTTGTATATATATATATATATATATATATATATATATATATATATATATATATATATATACATATATATACATATATACAAATATATATATATTTTAATTTTTTTTTTTTTTTTTTTTCTTTGTGTTTTCCTTAAGAAAATAAATATTAGTGATTTTAACTAATTTTCAATTGATTTTTTATATATATATATTGTCTTTGTTTTAGGGAATCGTGAGCCAACACATCATAAGGGTATTAATCATTTTTTATATATCGCTATAATCATTTTTTAATAATTCAATACCAAACACGATTACAGATTTATTCGATATGAACGTGCGTTTCCCTTTTGAACTCCCTATTACTTTTTGAAATCCAACTAAAATAGTTTCACATCACTTTGTTAATCGTTTCAACGGCTCGAGTGGATCAGTCTTGAAGCCTGTTTTGTATCTAATTTACTCACGAGATATTCCAAAGAGACGCCGGAAGTAGCCGAGTAACGCGCACTAAATAGCCTACTTTTATCATGGTACAATTCGAATAGGATAGCGAAGAGTCGAAAAAGTACGTTTCGTAGCTAGGAGCGATACCTGTCTTTACAAGATATTAAAATCGGGAGTTGGTCAGATCGATAGTTGTATTGAAAGAGTACATTACTAAGAAAAGTAAACAGCTAAAATTAGCGCTTAGTAAAATGTATTGATTTCTGAATAATCTTTGCGGTAGTAGAACTTATTATAACACTAAGATCGAATCTCCCTGAACGAATGATTCATACGACTTCCGTCTACCTAATGAAAAATTATACAACGCGTCCAATCGAATAAGATCTTTGCCCTGCAAACCTCCGTATACGTTCGTAACGATAACACATGAAAAAACTGTAATTCAGCAATATGGCAGATTCTACTTTAATTATATATTAAATATAGCAACGTAACAATCTCGTTAATCTATCAGATAGCGTTGAATAATTCAACACGCTATTAAAGGTATTTCCTAGTGCACGTTACTATATTTACGTGGTAATAGTTTATTGGATTCTTAGATCAGATTGCGTTCGGAATATGTAAAGAATATATAGTAGACAAGAAGAAAAACGAAGTATCTTAGCTAGATTGCGTAACCAACGTAATTAATAGATACAACGTTCGAACGTAAACCGAGTTGATTCAGACAAAACGACATTTTACAACCGCTACCACTATCGAATGCAAATAGGCGTATCGTGAAAATGACCGAATTCGGTCAACTGCGAAGTGCAGATAAAGACAGTCACTAGGAAATATTGAAGAAGCCGCCTTCGCAGTGCAATGAAATGATATCGGCGTATATTATATATATATATATATATTTGTTAAACAATGCGTTAACGTATTTGAAACGTAGATATGATGAGAATGTTGTGTGTATCGCGGATTGAAAGTAAAACAACTCTCCCAATACAGAATTAGATGAACCGATAGAATTACATAAATTGTATAAGAGGAGAAATCCAAAAAAAATATATATATCACCGCTTGATCTTGTTAAAAAAAAAATGAGGTATTTGAGATGACGTGCTGTACAGAATATCAATGGAACCGATGATTTAATGTTAAAACTATTGCGCATAGAACGCATTTATTCCCTTAAGTGAACTTTAAATTCTTTAGACACGTTGTTAGATATGTAAGAAAAATCTTCAAAAATCAAATAATGCTGGTATATAGACTGATTTTGATTTTAATAGAGATTAGCAACCGCATAAGAACAATTAGTTTATTTCGAATAAATTAACGAGGTAATTAAATGTAGAAAATTGAGATAAAAACCCGAAAACTTATATATACATATAACACAAAGATACATATATATATACATAAATGAAAAAAGACAATTTAACGAAAACGAACGTCAATTTAGAAACACGTCTTAACTTCGAGAGGACGTCCAACGGACTACTGGTGGCGTGATGGAACGACTGACCGGTAGTATTATCGAACGCGTGACTAGTAAGAAGAAATCTGATTGGTTGTTCCATCGAACCGTACTCAGATGAAAAACCGGAATACATCGAACCAGGGCTGAGGCAATTGAACTTTGAACAATTTCAAACACACGTAATAAAGTGAAACGGATAAGAAAAAGTCCTCATACCAAGAATAGTTGATGGAAGACGAGGGTAACAGACTATTAGATTGCGGCAAAGGTGTGACGAAGCTACACTAAAATAACCGGGAAAACCATCGTGAATGGAGAAAAATAGCGGCGATATAATCTTCAAGCCACTGGTTTACAATGGTTGGTCTCGAAGTTTGTCAACGAGCAGCACGACTGATGATGATTCAGTTGATGCAAGAGGAACGCTACTAATCAAAACCGGAATCTATGGACAGCACTCGCAGGTCATCATAACCGTCTGAATGGACTCGATACAAAAGTAAATTTTCAATTTTATCGTGAAATCCAAAAAAAGAACCATTAAATTAGTAATTGCAAATATCTAACAATCTGGTATTCGAAAATGATAACGTTACGAAATTATTCTAGATTCGTCTTGATTCCAATTCGAATTTAATTGTTAACGAAATTTTAAATTTATTTTTTTATACAGATGACGCAATAGAGAACGCATGTAAGTAAATCGATATTATCATCTACACTTGTGACAGCGTACGAAAGATACGAAAAGGTAGTATATACATTCACACACATTTACGTATAATGAGTACGTATACATATATACACATAGAGTGACCCGGAGAAGACGGATGGCTTTGTTTTTTGAATTGCGAACTTTCGAGAAACAGCTTCTGCAACGGATAGAAAACGTCCTGACAAAAAAATCGAGTTCGGATAGCGATCATTAAACATGTCGATAGAGTCTGTTCGCCGTATATGTCTGGAAGACTTGAAATTTCACGCTTATAAACTGGTAATAACTCAGGAAGTAAACAATACCGACTGGGTACAACAAAATTTTTTTTAACGAAACGATGCTGAAAGAAATCGAAGACGAACAGATAGATTTAAACAAACATTCGATAAGCGACGAAGCTCATTTTCAGCTATTCGGATTCATAAACAAACAGAACTGCCGCTACTGATCCGAATCTAATCTGAATTCAAACGAACAGAAGCCGCCACGCAGCGAGCGAGTGACCGTCTTTGATGTAGTTGCGAAATGGGGAATAGTATTGTTGCAAATTGGGGCCAGTTGAACGATGCTGTGTTCTACTAATCTTTCGTTTTCCTATTTTTAAATACCCGCTTAATGCGTTTTATATTCTTGACTTAATTTCAAAAATTTAGGTCCAGTGGTTTTTGTGATTTATTCAACTAAACCGCCCGTCTTCTCTGAATTACTTTATATATATATATATATATATATATATATATATGATTAATAATTAATTTCGGAGTAATGTACAGTCTATTCGACGTAGTTCGATGAACATTTCAGTCATGAATTATCGATTTGTTTTTCTTTGCAGAAATTACACATTTTAGTTTTTGACATAATTTATAAAAAATAGCTTGAACAGGCGAAAATATAAATACTTGTAATTTGTTCCTTAAAGAAACTAGTCTATCTAGTGGGTGCATTTGTTCTAGGCAGTTGTAAAATATATAAAGTTATTTATGTTCAAGATGATTAGTGCGGAAATCGTTAAATACATTAACGTAACGATTTTCTGTCGACACATTTAGACTACTACTTTCTGAGATGTCCACTAAATTTAGTTTGACGCTTTCGAACATTCTGTTAAGACCTAGTCGCTGTATAGGTTTTTCGCGTAATTTTTACTTCAGTCCAATTGAACATCGTCTGTAGTTGAATCTGTGTCCGGAAGCCTTTATCGCGGATACCGGAACAGATTACCTCAAAAAAGTGTCAGTCCCGTTCAGACGACGAAGACACATCACAGCGTCACGGCAAGCCTGTAAAATAGTAATAACACCGTAAATGCTTAATCGGTGAACGAAACCATTCTGAAGGGTCTAGAAATGAAATTACCTCGGAAGGAGCGGCGAATTGTTTATTATTAATGATTAACATTTATTGTTTATCCACTTTTCCTTTTTACTTTACACTCCTCGGTTATCTTTTCTTCCAGGCTATTTATTTTTATTTACCGTTTAGTTCCATAAATCTGTAATTTTTTTTCTGTATTCGTTGTTGTTTCTATTAGAAATTGTTCTCCACTACCTTTTCATTCATCGTCTATCCATGAATTGCAACAAAGGCTAAAGTCACAAAAAATTGGTATAAGAGGTTAGGTTAGTGGATTTGAGATAATCGAATAATTTATTTAACCGAGGAGTTCTTTCAAAGTACACGGATGGAACAATGTGGAGAGAATGTGATTATATTTACAGTAGTCTAATAGGATCAGAGGGTGAAAAACTGAAGAATGGATTTTACAGATAGGTGCTGAGGATTTTCTCTGCAGTAATGAATTAACCGGTGCTTGGCTGTTGCGCGGTCGACATAGTGCTACTTATTATTTATTATTATGTTTTAAAATAATTTTATTGCAATCGGATATTAATTCTGACGAAGAATTAATTTTAAAAAGTATATTACAAATTTAATTAATTTTTATATTAAACCAAAAAAAAGAGCTTTACCGGATATTTTTATACTATCAGATTATTTTATAAATAACTGTTTTTTCATTTTGCCATTTTTTGTAATTATTCATCTAAAGCAATCGGTTTTTTACATTTTAAAAAAATATATTTTTATAAGTATATATATATATATATATATAAAAATTGAACAATATTGTCAATACACGATATTCGCTTCCTCAGTCATTTTCCATCCTTCCACCAGAACTTTATACAGCGATCGGTTGTATGTTCCGACTCCCAGCGCTCCTTATACGATATATTTAGCAACGATATGGATCCTACAGCCAAAGAAGTGACGCGGCTGTTATTAGTCAAACCGAGCCAATTAGTCTCATTCCTGTGGATTCCAGCTCATGCCAGATTCCAAACAATGAAATAGCAAATAGAGCAGGCAAAGGAGGCTGGTACATTGTTGTCAATCCTGAACGTCACAGTTCCAGCTATCGATGAACGTAATTACGTCAAATCAAGATTTTTTTGTTTCTTGTCAGCAAAAGTGAAATCGACCTCCTCATTAAATAAGCTTCGCTAAATTAATAATTCCGTTTTATTTTGGAAGACTTCGCTTCCAAACCGTCAAGAAGACGTTGTCCTCGGCAGATTACGGTTGAGTCATACAAGGCTCAGCTATTCAATCAACATAACTTCTGCTTCACAGTGTCACGTGTGTAGCGTCGTGCTTTATCCTCATTAACTCTCCTTTGCACTTTTCACACAGATTGTCTTTCAACCTTCTCTTTTTGCTTCCTTGTCTAAAGATGAATTATCTTACCAACCTAATGATGTTCTTACGCATGTCCCGTCACTACTCCTTGATTTAAATTCCTGTACGCCGCGTTTGTTGCCTTAGTTGACGCACACGGCACGTTAATTTAGACTAATAATAGTAACAATTATATATATATATATATATATATATATATATATATATATATATTACATCTACTTGAAGTCTAAAGTTTTTATAGTCTTTTTATGTGAAATTTAGTGATTTTCACTTTATTATTTCCTTTTTGTGGCGGGCGTTGACTATTACTAAACATTGGGATATATATTTTACATTCTTATGTATCATATTTCCCCGTTTTAATGGCGTGATAACTTTTAGTGTTTTACCTGTAGATTTAACTGTAGAATTAATTGTAGATTTACGTGCCATGTACTGCACCGATTTAGTGTTTGATTAACAGTAAAAATATTAAATTTAGCTTTGATTTTGTTTTTTGTTATTAGCTGATATACCTACACAATGTCTATATATATATGTGTGTGTGCGTGTGTGTGTGTGTGTGTGTGTTTTCAATCGTTATTTTTTCTTTTTAGGGGTATACCGCGACGCTTTCGCTGACGTGGGACCTAATGGAGATGGTAATTTATTATTCGATTATTATTACTTTTTATTAGTATCAAATTTTGTTTTACGACGGGAAACTGATTTTGTACACACACATATATATATTTATATATACATATATATATATATATATATATATATATATATATATATATATATATATATATACAGTCGAATCCGCTTATAAGGGACTCGGGATAAGAGCGACATCCGTTTATAAGGGACAATCAGCAAAACCCCGAATCAAACGTATGAAATGAAGGTTGTTTTAGTTCGCTTTTAAGGGACAACACCTCGGTTATTAGGGACAAATAGACTTTCATGGCAATAAATAGAGAGAGGGGCGATGAGCCAGCCGATATAAAATGACAATTCCGGTCGTAAAACGAAAATATTCACATAAACAAAATTTGAATAAAAATGTTTTAGTCATTTTTACAATTCGTTTTTGTTTAAGTGAACATTTTTGTTTTTTCTTCCTTTTGTTTGAGATGTTCTTGTGTTGACATTCTTTCATTGACGCTATACTGTTTTTTGCTCTGTACGTTTATTAATAATTATGCACTCTCCGATAGCTTATTAGTTCTTAGTTTAGTTCTGCAAAAACTGTAGTGCATCGTGCTGTTTTATTTATTTTTTTCTTACGAAAATTTTCTTTTCTTTTTTTAGTTTTGGCGATTTTTTTGTACGAATAAAATGTCGCATAAATGTTTATCATTAAAGGAAAAATTTCTATTTCAGACAAAATCGAAATTCAACCTCCCAATATGCCTATTTGGGAGTTAGCAAAAATCATGGGCGTCTTCAAAAACACCGTCTCCCGTTTAAAAACAAATGAACAGAACTTATGTAAAAAATGGAATAGTATTGAAAAGGGCAGTCAAGTTCTTTTACCTTATGTATGCCTCCTGAATGTTTCTCTTAATTTCCATATAAATATTACGCATTAATAAGGTTATAAGTATGTTAATTGTTTACTCAATTGTATATATACTCACTTCAATAAGAGATTTTAAAAAATTTGCTTATAAGGGACAACCGGTTATAAGGGACAAATGACTTCCGCCCGATGTGTCCCTTATAAGCGGATTCGACTGTATATATGTATATATTAATTGCAATTTGGCTGATAAACCACAAAAATTTTCTAATATTTTCCAATTCTCTCTTTCCTATTATATGCTTCAACTGTAACTCAACTAAACTATATCCTGTTGCCATAGAAATTTTGAATCTCTTAGAACACTTAGCTTAATATAATCTTATTATGGATTCCAAGTCATACACAGGTTTTCCACTGAATGAACTACTATCTCGTCTTCGCTTTGGTCACACTGCATTGACTCACGGATACGTTATAAATAAAACAGATCCACCATTGTGCGCTTGCTGCATCCAGACACCAATACTCCGACATTTATTTCTTGAGTGTCCACAATAATGCCGACCTCAAAAGGTCAGTTGCAATTCGCTACAAAATATTTTAACCAATGATCCAATTGCAGTACAAGCATTTCTTCAATTTCTCTGAACTATAGATATGATATAATATCCAATAATTACTTTCGGGTGCTCTTGGCCATAGTAGTAATTAAAATAACATACAATAATCATAATAATAGTAATTTAATTTAAATTATTTAAATTATACTCTTAATAAAAAACTACATAAACGATATAATGTATATATAGATATCGGTAATAATCGGTTATGTGCATCAGGAGTGTAATAATTAAGAATACTAATATGTATATATATATATATACATATATATACAATAAATTTTACCATTACCGTTTCGATATTAATAATAATGACAATTATATAACGTGAAGAGGACATAATTACGACGATTAAGGAAAATGTTGCACTAAATTATGTCGAAAATAACGATACGCATCAGAGCTGAATAAACGAGTCGTGCAAGGACTAATTTTCAATGAACTCGCGGAGTCAGAGCTGGCGAGATTGCATTCATAAATATAAATCGAAGAGTTCGATCATATCATTTCAAGTAGGATGTTTTGGATAAGCCGATGATTGTGTAATTGCAATCGGTAGAACGTAGAGACAAGCAAGACGAAGATAGTGCTAAAACGTTATTCGACTTTAGACCAAATAATGTCAGTTTGTAGGCGGTCGACGTGTTGAACTACCACGGGGGTGTTATGGTCTGAGATGGTATCGATCGAACATGAAATCTTTGCGAGCCTATCGAATAGAAATGTAGCTTATAACAGACTTTCGCCGAGAGCATTCAGCAACGATGACTTGTCGGCGAAGATTAACCCTAAAGTGCGTGAATTTTTAATTTATTAGGAAAAATTACTTGAATTAAATACTATTTTACAATTATTAAAAAATGTATACAATCGTATAAATGTAGTACTTAGGGTGGTCTCAATAATAGACATAAAAAAATGTGGCTTTTATTAAATATATAATATAAATACATATGAGAATCATAATAAAAAATCCCACAGATAAAAGCAGATGTTTACGTTAAAATTTATAGTTAGAAACACGGGATTGCGTTTGATAAAAATTTTCTCGCAAAACATAGATCTCTATGTCACTTCAATGTACAAAGTTACATATTAGCAACATTTTCAAACCTTATATAATGTGTCATAGAATTTGTTGCTGTAACGTAACGCATCATAGGCTAATATGTCGGTAACGATAATGTTGTACAGAAACGAGAGACGGCACGAAATGAAGTGATAGGAAAAATTATTGAAAGCTCGGTACCTGAGATTAGCAAAATCCTACGAGTTATCTGAAAATATGGATTCTAGAACGAACGCCTGCCGTATCGACGAGCAGCTTATTATTTGTGATGAGGGACGAAACATTTGATTTGTATTGATGAAAGCCGAACACAAAAAAAAACTTTTTATGGTGTGACATAATGAACAGAGACTATTGGGTCGCTTTCGATTGCGTTGCAAAGAAATCGTCGCGAAATATATATATATATATATATATAAACGTAGAAATTATAAATATAAATGACAGAGCTGGGAAAAGTTGTCTTTGGACGGCAATGATGGATATCGTTAGTTCAAAAAACGAAAGCGCGACAGAAATATTTTAAAAAGTAATTTAAAATGGGATATAACAGTTAGCAACACGTGGCAAAACAGAATTAATATCACACAACGGACACAAATAAGGATGACAGTAAACCTCGGATATGGACACGCTAGCGGACGAGATGATGATATAAATTTACGCTTATGGTGAAATTTTCGTACATAAATAAAAATCGTACTCCGATAATTTACTTTTAAACTATTTTCCTAAAAGCACGTGTTAAATAATTAGATTCCTTACATTACTAGGTTTCTAGGAATAATTTATTTTTAAAATTTGAAAAAGAAAATTTCACGTAAATCATTACGACCCGTTTTGTATTGATTTAATTTAAAATTGTTTCTCATTTGATTTAATGATCAGAGAGTTTGTACTTATTTTATTTTCAGCTGGAAATTTCGGGGGATTTAATCCCCCTCCACCGAGTATGTATTAACTTCACACATTTGATACTTTATCTTTTTTCTACACACACACACACACATTTTATATATATATATATATACCTGATATATTACTAAGTTTTAGTCACGAAAAATAGGTCTATCTCGACAGCTGATACCACGGTAAATAGAATACACGGTAGGTATCACGAACTAGTTGCGCAGTAGTCAAACGAAATGTTGACGTCACCGGTGCCCACTAGTTCAGACAGTCGACTGTAGTGTAGTAGTCGTTCCGTTGTTTCGCGTGTTCTTCCGTATTATTTCGTGCTTCTGTCGCCGCTTGTTCGAGTATTTTTTTATTTATTTTTTATTACGGTCAACAAATTAACTTATGCAATTTACGTGGGTTTTTTTAATACTGCCTATGTTATCAATTTTTATACATATATTACGTCATCAACATAGAAATGGTTAGATGGTTTTGATACTATATTATTATTATTAATATTTTTATTATGCCTTGTTGTGTCATCGCTGGGTGTTCTAATCATGGTAGAAACGATCACAAATTAGGAATCAGTTTTCATCGGTTTCCCAAAGATAAAGCTGTACGGAAACAATGGTTACATATAAGCAAAAGAGCTGATGACTTTAATATTAAAACTACCAGCGTTTGTTCTCGTCACTTTAATGAAAATGATTTTAACGTGATTTGAGATCAGAATTGCTTGGGTATAAACCAAAGAAAAATTTAAAAAAGGATTCGATTCCTCATTTGCGAATACCAAAATTAATTGAATGCGAGTCAGATATTCAAAATGAACGAAGTGAAAGGTATAACAAACGTGAGTCTAAAAAAGTTGTAAATTCTTTGTTAGGAAGCAAAGCTAAAGACATAGGTTTAACAAATAATGAAATTTGTTCATCCAATAACTCTGATATTAGCGATAATAATAAATTTATTAAATTACAGTTAGAAAATAATTCCTTAAAACAAACTAATGAAATCCTTTTAAAGGATTTGGAGACAGCGAAGGCTGAAATTACGAGTTTAAAAGTTTGGCTAAAAGTGTTTGAAGGAACTTTCTCGAAGTGTCAACAACAAGTAATCGTTAGTGGAAAATGTTCCAGCTGGTCTTCTGACGACATATCGAAGGCAATAATATCGTTAAGGTGTATTTCAAAAAAATCTTTCAACTTCGTAAAAGAAGCCTATAAGTATCCCATTCCAAGTGAAGTGACTATTAAACGTCGTTTGAGCGAGTTTGTAGTTGCCCCGGGTTTTATAAATTTAAGTTTGAATATTTTGACATCACATTCAAGAGTATTTACAGACTTTGAAAAAGATATTGTACTTTCATTCAATGAGATGAAAGTTCAATCTGATATATGTTACGACAGCATTTCGGATATAATCCGCGGTCCTCATTCTTACGTGCAGGTTATGATTATTCGTAAACAAGGAGATCTTAAATTTGCTTATAAGATTAATCAAAATCATTTACTTCTTTCGGGGATGGAGAGACGAAAAGTCCGGATAGCAGCTGAGTTACTATCAAGAACAGTAGCTGATGCTATTAGTTATACACTTCCAGGCAACGATCATGTTGTAAAATTCTTAAAAACAATTAATGACGGTTTCGATGTGCTGAATTCGAGAATTCCTTTTCATCCAACTAAAGAAATGAAGAACGCATTTGGTAAAAATTTAGTGAAAATTTAGTGAAACAGAATGAAACATTGGAAAAATTGTATAATTTGTGCACATCGATTAGGGTAATCGGTAGATCGAATTTGTTACCATTTCAAATTGCTTTTCAGGTTTCTATTCGAAGTCTTCAGCGGATGTTCTCTGAATTATATTGTGAAGGATATTCTTACATAATGTGGCGAGGTGCAACCAAGATATTCTTGAATCTTATTTTTCTTTGATTAGAAGCTTGGGTAAATTTTATGATCATCTCTCGCCAACTGCTGTAAATCAAAGAATTAAGTGCCTTCTTTTTAGTAAAAATGCGGGTTCGATAATAAAAACTGCTAATTCGTGGAATGAAGCGCTGGTAACATTAAGCGCCGACGTAATAAATGAAATTGAAAAAGGTAGCGAAAGTAAATCATCGGAATGCGAAGAATTCGAAAAAGATATAAATTTTCACGAAGAAGAAAATGACTTTACTCGCGTGATCGAAACATTATCGGATGATAAAGAAAAGTCGGGCCAAGTAGAAGGTGAAAACAAAGATCTGTTAAAAATGCTAGCTGGTTACATTGCATATCGTGTAAAAAAAAAAAAGGACTAGATACTGTTTTCGAGTACGGGCATCCAACAAAAATAAATCCACCTAAGCAAACAGACAGGCTAGCAGCAATATCGAGGGGTGCGTTAATGAATCCAACCGAGCAGTGGAAAGACATAGTATATAATATGGAAAAAGATTTTAGCAATTACCACGGCAGTGATAACATCAATACGAATTCAGAGGTAATGAAAACATTGATCAACATTTTAAAATTGTGATACAGCAGCATCGGGATTGATGAATTCGCCATTTCATGTTTCGTCAGAACACGAACATTCATCAGAATTAAGACGCTAAACAAAAAGAAATCCAGTAAAAGAACAATCTACGGAAGCAAAAATACCGACGATGGACGAAAAAAAAAGAATAAATTGATAAAATTGCAATAACTAAAATTTGGTGAGTGAAATATTTGCTTATATAAATAAATTTTTATCATATTTTTAGTATTATTTAAAATATCCAAAAATTTAAATGAAACTTGCTCATACTACAATTTTTAACGAAATTATTGCGTTTAAACAAGTTGAAAAACAAAACAGCGATATACTAATTGCGTTAAATAATCTTAATAGATATAATGTAATTGTTATAAAATTAAAATAAATTAATTATATCGAAAAGAGAGGAATGTAAAATTGTAAATATAATCACAGCTAGAGTAAGGAACCGAAAGTAGCGTTTACGTTGTACATCGTATGACGTAATAGCTGCTAAGCAGCCTGCGCGTGGTCCCTACCGCGTATTCTATTTACCGTGGCTAATACGGTTAGTACGTTCCATTATCTTATCTTTAAATTGTAGGTTGTTATCTAACACAAAATAGTTCCAATTTATTATTGGTATTCATCCTTAAATTAAGTGTATTTTTTTCAGTGTGTGTATATGTAGACGCATTTCATTTTTCGAATTGTCGGTTCTTCAGTTATTTTAAAACCTTTTCCATTTTTTTTCTTATTTATTTATTTATTTTATTTTTATTTTTTTAAATCATTTCGGCATGTGGGCTCTTCCACACCACAGGTAGTTATGGACTCGGTTAATGAGTTGGGCAATCTCTTTAAAGAGGTTGCCCAGCTTTCTAATAAAATTCGTTCTGAGTTTAAAGGGAAATGAACAAGAAAAAGAGGGAATTATTCTACATCACTAAAAATTGATTCTGTGATCGCTAAGTCAGCTGGATTTTTCGAGTCGATTAAAAAGATTTTAAGCACAAAAAAAAACAGTCATTGAGAAGGTGATGCAGGATGTTCTGCACACCCATCCTTCTACAGTGTCGGTTATCAAACCTTTTTGTACAGGGATGTTGTAACCAAGAAAAAGACTATAAATAAAAATAAAATAATTATCAAATGTGACGATGTTGATGTTTTTTATCGTGACTTAAAAAAAACATTTGTCCCGTAAAGGAGGCTATTAATGCGACTTTTTATAAACAAATTAATAAAAATACTGCCATTATTAATATGGCCTCCAAGACGGACTCCGATAAATTGGAAACAATTATTAGTGACAGAATTTCTAACATTAAGGTTCACCAGGAGAAATTTCTTGATCCTACTATTTGTATCTTTCGTACCAACAAATATTTCTAAAGATGATGTTAAACAGCATTTCCAAGTGTCATTTGGCGAAACACCTTCATCAGTTACCAAGGTGACCAATCAGTGTGGTAGCCGGATTTATGTTCGTCTTACTCCTTCGCAATACTACAAGCTGCCTGAGAACAAGAATCTCAGGATTAAGTGGGAATCACTTGTTTTTGCAGAATCCATCATGCCGAAGATATGCAAAAAATGTCGTTTTGGCATACCGAAAAGTTTTGTAAAGCAGAAGCAGATTTTCTAAACTTTCACAATAAATTTAAGGATACTTCATGTACTAACTGTTTACAATTTAACATCTCAAAAGAGTGTAATTTTAAGAATATTAGTGTTAATCTTACTAATAATGATATGATTCAAAAGTGTTTAGGGGCATTGATCATGTTACTCTAAGTGAAAATTGTCCTATCTATCCTAAGGTCAAAAATTGGCTTTGGAAGTTAAACTTACATACTTGAATGTTGATAACTCCTATGCTTTCAGCTTTTTTTTTTCAGCTATCTTTGGAACAGTTGTTGCAGAACCCTATGCTTATCATGATGCTCTCTCTGTTCAACGTCCATATAATTCTTACGTTTACAAAACATTCAGCATAAGTTACAGTTCAACGTAAATAACATAATTATCATCGTTAAAGGGAAATATTTGTTCATTTCTTGTTATTTGTCACCAAATAGACCTAAATTTCGTCATATTGTTTTAATGGATTCTTTTATTAGAGCTAATTGTCTACTTTTCCCATTTTGATTGGCGACTTTAATATATGGTTGCCTTTCATGGACTATAAGCAGACTTCTACACAAAATTCTTTAATGTTTACTGAATTTTTGCATTGCAATGATTTGGTAATCATGAACAGCAAAAAAACCAAATTTTTCGAATTATAATGGAGAGAGCATCATTGAATACCTCATTTTTCATAGCAGAATGCAGTCTTTGGTTACTTTCTCACTGAACGATTTTGAACTTACCCCTCACAAAAATATCTGCTCTATCTTATCTCTCGAGTTACCTGCTCGTTTGAAAAGCACTTTCAAAGTTTTAGACTGGAAAAAATTTATTGATAATATCAATAAAAAAGATATTGGCTCCATACATGATGAGATTTCTAGGCCTCTTGATGTTCATAGCTTAAATACCTCAGTTTCTAAGTTTAATGTTTATCTATCTAGAATTGTTAGCCTGTCAGAGTTGATTGGTGGAATCATAAACTTCACTGAAGGAAAGGATTAATTCTGTTAGGAAAAGAAAAAGTAAATGTAAAAACATTGTATACTTAAATAAAAAAGCTGCTTCTTTGGACAGAATTAATAATAAGTTGTTAAATATATTGATGATGCATTTCCTGGTTTCTTTAGTTCTATTTTCAATGAATGTTCAAGTTTTCAATTTTTCCCACGATTGTTGTAAACTGGCCAATATAAAAATTTTTATCTAAGGTTGGTAAAGACCGTTGTACTCTTAGTGGATATTGACCTATATCTTTATTAAATTCTATTGGCAAGGTTTTTGAAAAGGTAATCAATGAGAACATGTTAAAGGAAGCTGGCAATAAGTATGTTTTTCACTGTCATCAGTTTGCGTTCCGGAGAGGTCTCTCCACAGAGAATGCTCTCTACAAGCTGGTTTCTAGTGTAAAGCACTCATTGGAGTCTGGCTCGTCTGCAGTTCTCATTTCCTTGGATATCATGGGAGCTTTTGATAGCTGCAGATGGTCCTCAATTATTGACGTTTTTAAAGAATTTAATTTTAATTCCTTCATTGTAAATACTATTAGTAATTATTTTGCTAATAGATATACTTAATTAGCAGTTTGGTAGCTCTATTGGTTGCAGAAGACTGGTGTGTGGGTTGCCCTGGAACCCACACTGTTGAATATTTTGTATTCCAGATTTCATCTTAAATTGGAGCAGTTTTTGTCCGTTATTTGTAAGGAATTTGAGCTGGTTTCCTATACAGATGATCTTTGTTTGATAGCTAAGGTTGACAAGCAATATGATCTTAATTTAATTTAAATCGTTTGCAAGTTCTTAGAAAATATAATTAGTGATTTAGGTTTGTTTTTTTCTGAACCCAAGTGCAATTTTATATGGCTCTCTTGTTTATTTATATTAATAAAAACGTTTTATGTTCTCTTATCAAGTGCCAGAAGAAGTTTCTGCTTAGTATTTCATGTGTATACCGAACCTGTCCCATCTCTGCTGCTAATGTTATATCTAATATCATGCCACTGGATCTTTTTGTCATTGGCGCCTCAATCATCTCAGAATTCAGAGTTGTTAGAGACGTTGCTTGTGTCAAGAATTTCCAGTTCCTTAATATTGATCCGCATATCTTGGAATCATTTCCTAGTGTTCCTATCCTAAAAAAATATATTCAATTCTCACTTTGGAGCGTTGTAAACTTAAAAATATTAATATTAACTTTTATAATTCTTCTCCGGTCATGGTTAGTTTGGTTCATATCTGCATAGGTTCCATCTTGTCTCTAGTTCTCGGTGTAACTTTTGCTGTTCCAGCGAGGATTCCTTTGGTATTGTAGATGATATTGAGCATTTAATGTTTGTTTGTCCCCTGTTTGATGATCTTAGAAATAAATTTAAAATACATAGAGGAGAGGCTCTTGTACTTTCTAAACATAACCATGCCAGTCTTCTGTCATATAGGGAGTTGTCTATGCTAAGAAAATTTAAAACTGATAGGTGAAATTTTTAGCAACCTTTTGTCCTGTTTTTAATGTTTTAATTCAACCGTGAATTCCCATATATTTTTTCTTTTTTTTTTCTCGTGGTCATTGCCTTCATCCATTTTGTAATACCGTTGCATGCAACATTAATAATAATATTGTCTACAATTATTTTTCTTATAATTTATATATATATATATAATATGTACATATATATTTTTTTACTTTTTATAATTAAATACACTTTCCTTATTGAATAGTTAACATGTTCGTAATTAATTTTTTATCAGTATTTTTATGAATATCTTTGTGTATACTTACTTTGTTTGCAGTTGTACTCCTTGAGTTATTTCATTCACTCTTGTCTTCATCCTTGTTTTATAACAGTTTAATTTTGATAATATAATTTTTTTCTCTCTCTATGACATTTAGACGTAACCGTTTATTTATTTTTCTTTGGCTTGATCTTTTATTCCTTTTTTTTTAATCACTATCTTAAATTGTATGTGTATGTATATACGTGCACGTGTATATATATATATATTTTGTTTATACAATATTCATTTTTATATTTACACATATACTACACAAAACTCATTTTACACACATTTTTGATGGTCTAGAGGACTATGTTTCTCATCCCTTATTTCCATCCTATTTTTAAGTTACACATTGCAGGAAACTACTACCCACTCTTATTTATATTTTGTATTATACTGAATGTTTTCTTTTGTTTCAGCTACTCAACACTTACACACAGTTATCCACTAAGAACACTAGTTGCACCCTTATAAACACAAATTATTTACCAGGTAGACTTCTGACGGAAGAAATCTCTCCAGCTCTCCGCCAGCACACCAGTAATTTGGTGATACCGGCCGAAGGCAATTTCCCTGGTTGAATTTGCTCGGCGACAAGTACCTTCAGGCATGTAAGAATACCTTCGGCAAGCAAACCTTCCCCTGTTTTCTGATCAGCGATATATTATGAGTTCCATTTTAAACTTTCTAATCAGCGCCAAGACAGCCGAATAGGAAATCACTACCCTGCACGTCGTGGACATATGGAGCTCGCGTATTTGTTTGGTTTCTCCGCCGATGGGTTTGACACTATGGAGAGGTTGAATGAATTAGAGAAGGTGACTCTAGTTATCGCAAAAATATATGTCTTCTTGATTAGACGAATCGGTTGTGAGATACGGTCTAGCGCTTCGAATTCTTTCGGCGTATAAAAATTATCTATTTTAGTCAGCATTGTTATCTTCAAATAGTCGACTGATAACGATATTTTCAAGATTACCACTTGCTAATATATGTACAGGCAGCACAGATCGCGTGTCAACGCGGCCTCTTCACCTTGTCTAGTTCAAGAGAAACTTTGACTGCATTATCACACTAACATAAAAATAAAGCGGTCTATACTGGGCTTTATACGTTTGTGTGTGTTTTGTATACATGTTCACGTGGATCGAATCATATATGTATAATTTATTACGTTTTACAGCGCAAAGCATGCCGGTATTTCAGAGTAAACCAGAAGGTAAGTAAAGTCTTCTGTTTCAAACACTATGTATAAATTATTTTCGAACATTATGTAAACGTCAACTGTGTACGTAGTTTAATTCTATCCGTGCGGTGTATTAAACGTATGTTCATATTTTGATCAAGTTTAATCAAGAATAATGAGAACGTGTCGTTTTGATTATACGTGTCAAATTGAGTAGCAGATTTAGCGAAAAATTTGCTACAATTTTTAGAAATGGCGAAACTTTAAAAATTCGTTCTGGTGATTTGAGAACAACTCGATATGCTAACTTTTTGCATTACATAAATTAATTATTAAATGTTAAATCTAAAATTGAAATTACGTGTCTGGCTAGTGAAATATCAAATTTTAAGTTGTCGTTATATAAACATTTCTGGTAATTCATATGTAATATTTATTTGTACGTGCTTGAAAATGACGTAATTGTCGAAATACTTCGCAATAAAAAACATCCGACATTATATCGTACTTATACACGGCTGCTGGAGATTGATATATTTCTGCACTTCTAAAATCCGATATATTAAATCGAGTAGTCTCTAACGGAGTTTGGTGGTTTTTACCGATAACTAAATTATCGATTGGCACGTTTGGTGGTTTTTGCAGATTTCAGTAAATACTTCTGGTAAATCTTTACATATTCTAAATCGGTATTATTATTACGCAAAGAAAGTGGGCAACAAACAGCATCCTATAGTTTAAGATATTCGACAGTTAGCGGCAAAATTTTAATCGACTTAATTAGACGCGTACTCCGTCACTTATAGTGTTTTCCTATTTCGTTTATAATCGTCGTGTAACACGAAGTGTCTCGTGATTTATCTCGCGTTATCGTGAACGTATTTTCAAACTATCCGTTATTTTTGTGTGTTATTCAATATATTTTTGCATTTCGGCGCATTTACTTCATCACGTCTACGTATATGATATTCGTCGCGATACGTCATTTCCAACCATTAACCCACATTTTATTTTACATTTCACATCATAATGCTCGGATTGCTTTGTTGCAATAAGAAAAGCTAATATCGCTCTCTGTTCTAATGTATTTTTTAAATCGTCTCGCACGATGCTGGGGCGTTTGTTCGTTTTTCTCGGGTATGCATAGTCTTCGTTTGGTATATAGTTTTTAGATTCTTCACGGAAGCTTAGATGTCACATCTTACGAGACTCATTACGCTCTGTAATTGCGTTTGCTTGATTTTTACTTCTGCCGCAATACGATGTCTAAAACGACGCGTAGACTATGAAAATTTTTACAACTCGAAATGGACTTTAAGGGAACAAATTTTCGAGTGTATTTTATGGATTCCGCTAGGCTAAAATATATAAGCGTTTTAGTTTCTTATTTAAATACTAGAAGTTATCCACGGCTTCGCCTTGTGTAATTATTATTTTTTTTATACAATATCGCCGTCTCTTTCTTTTAACAATATATATATATATATATATATATATATATATATATATATATATATATATATATATTATATATATATCCATTCTTTCGGCCACGCCCCTAATTCAATAAAACGTGGTTTTGTATGCGGATGTGTTTTTAGCGAAGGTACATTCGAACCGGAAATTACATTTTAAACGATTTAACGGAGATTGTTTTTACTATGTTTTTATCAGTTTATATTATTTTAATTTGTGTCCTATTTGCGATATTAATGTGAAATAAAGCTTAGAACGAATCCGATAATATAGGATATAAGCTGTGCGAATTTCATCATTGTCGCATATATATATATATTAGTATAGATGTAGATTTAAGACGGTTATTATTTACAGTAAAGAGTAATTGTTGTGTTTTCCTTTTTTATTCAGTGGACGTAATTGCTGACGCGGGTAAGTAAAGTAAAAGTTTTTTTTTTTTTTAATAATAAAGATACGATCTTAACTCATTGAAGTTAAATAAGTACCAAATTTTGTAAAGTGTAGCTTACTAACAAGATCATCCTGTTAGCCAGCTTATGGGTTGAAGTCAGTAGTCCATTGACCATGACTACGAAAATTAGTTTATATTAATCTATTTATGTAATAGAATTTAATGACGTCATAATAAGTCTGACGGGTGGCGCCTTTTAAGACGCCTGACGTCTTGCCTAGTATCTAATAAATTGGTAGCTTCCACATTGACATGTTTGTGTAGCCTCTTGTGTGCTATAGCGAATTTTCTAATCTCTTCGTTTACAAGCGAGATGTGCAAGTCTCGATGAATATCATCATTTCTCGAATAACGGCATGCATCGACAATCGCTCTTAGTATTATGCTTTGTCTAGCTTGGATCTTTGCTCTAGAAGACCTGCTGGTACAGCCCCATAACTGCAGACCATAAGTCCATATTGGCTTTATGATCTGCGATATAGTAGGCATTTGTACCTTACGTCTAGAGGCGATTTGCGTCCAATAAGCCAATATAACTGCTGAGTTTTTTTCTTTATTTGTTTACATTTCATTCTGGCATGTATTTCCCAGGTCAGCCGCCTATCCAGGTGCATACCAAGGTACTTGACTGAGTCAACCTGTGAACAGGTTTACCTCCTAAGTACACTTGGTGATGCACATCTGTTCGTCGGTATGTAAAAGTTATATGCGTTGATTTTTCTTCATTGATTTTAACTTTCCAGTTTGATGCCCATTCATGCACTCTGTTCAAAGAGTTTTGGAATTTATTTATAGCTTCAGAATGACTACTGCTAACGGCTAATATACCTGTATCGTCGGCGAACGTAGTTGTCATCGCTTGCGCATCCGTTGGTAAGTCTTCTGTGTATAGAAGATACAGGATGGAAGCTAGAACGCTTCCCTGCGGAACTCCAGCTTCTATGTTGTAGGATGAGGAAGTAGCATTTTCTTGCTGTACTTTATTGTCTTTCTGATAAATAAGACATGAGCAAAGATGTTACCGGGCAGAATTCGGCTTAATTTATAGGTCAGCCCGTCGTGCCATACCTTATCGAAAGCTTGCGCTACGTCTAAGAAGACGGTCGGGCAATATTTTTTTTCCTCAAATGCTCTATTGATTACCGTTGTGATCCTGTGCACTTGATCAATTGTGGAGTTCTTCCGTCGAAACCCAAACTGATGTACTGGTATATACTTTTCAACCATAGGCAACAGTCGTTTGAATAATAATTTCTCGAATAACTTTGATATAGTTGGTAATAATGAAATTGGTCTGTATGACCCTAAATCAGCGTCCGGTTTGTTATGTTTTTTTACCATAATGATTTGCGCTATTTTGAAATAGCGTGGCATGTATTCTAAACGTAGACAAGCATTAAACAAATATGTCAACATAATTATACCTTTTTTTGTTAGTTCTTTTAGCACTCTTGGGGATATGCCATCAATACCTGGAGCTTTCCGAGGATTCATATTATTATCTATTTCAGTCGCTACCTCATAAGGTGTAAATATTATCACTTTTTCGTCCGTTTTAGAATTAATGCTGATATTAATAGTTGAAGGCATATTATGCGGTTTAAATACCCGAGATAAATGTCGAGCAAAACATTCGGCTTTATCGGCATCTGACCTTACCCAGTTTCCACTCTCATCTTTAACGGATGGAGCATGTGTAATTGTGTGTTTAATTTTTTGGGTAGCTTTCCAAAGAGAATACTCTTTATCCTCGAAAGGACTAAGATCTTTGATGTATGCGGTGAATGTTTGTTTGCGAATTTTGTTTATTAACTCGTTAAGTTGGCGACTGGTTCGATTAAATAGATTTTTATCAGGTGGACTCTGTGTATTTTGCCATATGCGTCGGGCTCGTCTTCGTTCAGCGATCTTGAGTCGTACTTGTAATGGGTACGCGATTTCTTTTTATTTATATCTTTCTGGTTCAGGTGTAGCTGTATTGGCTGCTTCAATAATTGCTTCAATAAAACTTTTTGAGTGTTCTTCCAAATCTTGTTTTGTTTTTAATCGTATTCTAAGGTTTATTTTCTGATCTAGTTCTTCCCGAAATTTATCCCAATTTGTTAGATTATTAGTGAGGTGTCGTTTCTTATTTTTTCGTATGACTGTTGCACTCTGCGTCAAGAGAACGGGGGTATGATTTGATGAAAAATCAATTACACCCTCGACGTCTATGTAATTACTTGCAACTCCTTTTATAATGAAGAAATCTACGAGATCAGGTTTTTTCCGCCTGTCAGAAGGCCAGTATGTTGGTTTTCCTGAACTTGCAAAGCTGCACTGAAGTGTTTGTAATGCTTTCAGCAGTTCCTTTCCTTTTATATGAGCAGGACTTTGATTATGTATTGTAACTCGCCGTGATCCCCATGCTTCATTTTTAGCATTGATGTCTCCACCGATAATAAAGCGGTTACCGTAATGTTTTAAAAACCGTACATAATGATCGTATTTAATATTATGTTTTGGTGGGAAATATACCGCTAGAATGTTCGTAACTGCATTGCCCATCGTTATTACCACCGATACAGCCTAAGCATAATCTACATAGAAATTTGGCTGCTGGTAATGTCTAATATTTTGTCTTATAATGACGGCTGCACCGCCATGCGCTCCACCATCAGGATGCGGTGTGTAATAAATTGCAAATCCTGAAATTTTTCGGTAATTTCTGTCCGTAAAATGGGTCTCAGAGATTAATGCTATATCAATCTTGTTAATGTTGACAAATATCTAGCTCTCTTAATCTTTCAAGATTAAGCCCATTTGCGTTCCATGTAATAATACGACGAGAAGAGTCAGCCATTTTTATTGTGCCTCTTTCGGCGTTGTTTTGTAATGGATGATTGTTCCCCAGATTTCTTGATACGTTCATTTTCTAATTTGCCTAATCTAGTAGCTAGATTGCAAACTTCTTTTATAAGATTTTCTAATGCCTTTGTAATATTATTGAATGCATCAGCAGAAGGTTCTATCTGTGCCTGTTGGCTAATTATTGAACGTTTATCCGAAGGTTGTATAGTTATTTGTTTTTCATTTGACATTACCACTTTTGCATAAGTAGAGCCACTTTCAACTTGCTTGGCTGTCACTGGTGTTTTCTGTAAAGATCACACAGCTAATTATAAGGGCTGTGAAGTATATCGCGAGATAGAAAAGAAATTCAGATCTCCGAAGTTAACAGCAGTTCAGCACTTACAGAAAACACCAGAGACAGCCAAGCAAGTTGAAAGTGGCTCTACTTATGCAAAAGTGGTAATGTCAAATGAAAGTAAAAGTTGAACTGCTATAAAGTAATTTAGTACGTAGCTTACGGGTTTTAATTAATTAAAATAGATCATTTAACGGCAAATAAATTAAAATATCGATCGATTTATCGAATCTGACCGATTAGTTCGAATTCGAATGTATTTATGCAATTTTTTATTTCGAGTTTCTCTTCGATTTATAGTAATTTTTCATATATAAAGTAAATCGCCGTGTAATGCGCGAACGGTAAAATAAAATCTTTTATTCGGTCATGTCACAAACACATCACGCACATTCGTATACGTACTAGCATACACCATGTACAATAATAATAATAATAAAATCATTTTTTTTTTATATAATGTGGAATGTAGTGATTTTTTATAAAAAATCAATTGAAAATTAGTTAAATCACTAATATTTATTTTCTTATAGAAAACACAAAGCTTTTCGGCATTTACGCCATTGTCAAGTGAAACATTTTTAAAAAATCATAATTTTTAAATATAAATTAAATATAATTACTTAAAAATATTTAATGGTGACTGTGAAAATATACTCCAAAAATGCTGTTCCGCTTCTGTTCTGTCTATTTTTTGAATTGTTGAAATTTAACATCAATATATTTGTTTATTAATTTTGTTTTTTTATATTAATTTTTTTCTTCAATATTATTTTCCGGATTCTGTAAAAGTTGTATACTGGTGGAATTTTAAATTTTTCATCTACTGTTGCGATGTGTGATGTCCAAAAGTAAAATATAAAATATAAAAATGTACGAACACAAAATTTTTTAAAAAACACAATTTTACAAGTAAAATGAAAATAAATATTATTTCAATTATTTTTACTTTTGTAATTATTATATATATGTCATATATATAGTATATATGTGTGTGTGTGTGTGTGTAAAGTTGTGTAACCTATTGTTGCTAAAAAAAAAAGTATAAAAGTACTCGTTTAAATATGCACAACGTACATATTCTAATGCACGATTGATTTATCCGTATTTTCCAGTACGATTCACCGATTCTCGTGCCGACACCCGCCCGAACGGATACGGTAATTTATTCGTTATTATTGTGATTTTTTTTTAAATGAGAAATTTTTTACCCTTTGCAAGGTTTATTGAAAAACGTTAATTTCGATAATTGTTGAATTACTCAATACGTTTCAGCAATTGTTTCGAAGTACACACACACATATGTACACAACTATATAAACATGTCGTACTTAGGAATACATACCAGATTTAAATATAGGAAGCCTATTTAAAGTATGTAACACAGTGGACTTGGTCCGATGAAATTGACGATTATCAAAGATTGGTCAGTGTATAACTGCAACTTTCTGCTGAAGGAGTAAATACCAACAGAAAATCCGATCGGAGAAAAACGATTACTATACTATTCCGATTTCTGAAATAGATAACGACTGGAGAAATACGATGTTACGTGAACCGCGATACGAGAAATGTGCCACCAGTAAATAACGAGAAATTCACTATTCATCATCACCTTGTCCATTTGGCGACCAACATGTCCAGTACTCTTCTGCTGCGTGATGCGTCCGTTAGTTCTCTTATATTTTCCCACAATATCGTGCTTAGAAAAAACGCTTCGATATATTGAGGTTATGTGAAGTCAGATATGTCGATTTTATGTAAAAATAGACGGAGGTAAAGCATATCAGTCTAGAGAATGGGCTAAAAACTTTATCGGAAGAGTATTTCGATCACAAACTTCGTAACAATAAACGGTAGCGTATAACGTAATAAAATTTGCAACAACCTATAGGAAATGAATCTCATACAAGTATACAAACAATGAATCCGTTAATGAATCTCAAGAATTCTATAGTAACTATCTTAAGAAGCGTCGCAGGTTACGAAACACAGGAAGACATTAACGATGGACTATTTTAAATTGAAAATATTAGCGTAAAGTATTCGTACCAGGTAGCTCAATTTTGGAATGCTCGATGAAATAAGTTAAACTTAGTTTTATGTAAAGAAGTAACCATTGAACGCGAACACGCATTTTCAAAATGAATAACGATGCTATTAATTGTTGGTACTCGCAGTTAATTCGAAATGAACTCTGTACGAATAGCTAATTTGAACGCTGAAAAGTTGATAAATTATCCTTAGAAAAATAGATATAGTGTCACTTTTAAAAATAAATATCTCGAAAGAACTATTATAAAGAGGTAAACCTCGTGGCGTATCTAGTAAGCGATTGTTTGAAACACAGTGCACTTAAATCTGTTCGGATGTCCCATAAATAAGCTGATAATACAAGACCTAATAGTTTTATCACTTCTAGCGACTAAACGTAAAATTACATGGGTACAATTTAATGATTTTTTCCCGCTCATTTAGGTAATTTATTAATGCCAAATATATATTTTACGAGTCACCGGTTAATAACTGCTACAAGACCAAACCTGTATTAATGCGTATCTAAGGGAAAGTATACTATATTTTATAGTGGTCACAACTTGACCGTCAAATAAGAACAAAATACTTGATGTCATTTTTAATAAGGATATCTGTACACAAGTTATCGATGTTGAAACATCTGTTAATCGTTCATTAAGTTCCTAGTAATATCGGCGATATGTTGTTTATAATAATTCGAAATGGTAATTTTAAATGTCGCAATAATAAAACTGATGGGAAGTTAGATGAAGGAGAATCTAGTGGTCAATGTTTCACTAAGAGAATAATATTGATGGATCAATTGAATATTTTAGTCAGATGCTACGAAAAGTTCAAACCGTATATTTTTAGCTACCGCGCGCTATTAGAGAAGAAATATCGTGGAAAATTGAAAAGAGTTATGAAAGCGTTGCACATATTTATCAACATAGACGATAAAATGTGTAGTACATTCGAGCGAATTACAACCGTTCAGTGTGGAATGCTGCAAAATCTATTAGAAGGTCACAGGAAGTGATTTCAGCATTGAGAAGAGGTAATAGCGAAAATCTTTGTAATGCGGAAATTTTTTAGGTGGCATCTGACTAATGCGCTTGAACTAGAGCCCTTCTGCCACCCCGAGTAAAATACGTTTTAATCGTTCCAAATTTCTCGTCTTATAAAACTATTTTTGCCTGCAAAAAATTAGAACAAATGATAACCGGTCGGTCCGGCTTACCTACAAACAAATCTACGATATTTTTACCGCCACATTTAAATTCGTCTGGATCGTTACTCATTAGAAAATTACTCAGATAATATCGATATTTAATTCTAATATGATAAATTGAATAAAAAAAAAACTGAAAGGAAAACGAAAAAGTAAAAGAAACCCACGTGATGATGGAAACATTACAACCACATTGAACGAGGAATAACAAAAGTGAAAGTTGTACGTTATTGATGATTTGAACAATGTTAAGATGAGCCTTCAATAACGAATGGGAGTAAGGTTTATCCGATTAGATGATAGAACATTGAGAAAGTCATTGGAGCTTAATCATTCAGAGATACTCAAAACTGTTCTGAAAGAGAATGGAGATGATTTAAAAAATTGACTCGGGTATTTAATAATATGTTTTACTGAGGAATATAATATTGTACGATTAGTCGCCATTCATAGCTGTACCAAAAATAATGAAAGCTAGATACTAAATTAAATGTGAAAATTATTGTTTAATTAGTCTACTTTCTCACAACGTCTTTCTCACCGTACTCTGAACAAACATTGCGAGGATTCTCGAACTGATCGCAGTTTTCTGAGTGGAAGTGCAGACCACTGGAAGTTCCATGATTTACGCACTAAAGATTTTATGAAAGTCTGGAGATCTTTCATTGGTGTAGGCAGGAGCGGGAATGGTTGAAGCAATGAGCCTTCTCTTGCTGCACTATCCGCTTGATCATTTATATCAACATGCGATGTGAGAACTACATGTTTACTAGAAGTTATGATCAAATGACCAATTTATTTAGCTAGGGTGTGTAATTTAAGATCATGAAGATCACTAAGGCATTGTAATAGATAGTTGTGCATATTAAGAACGACTGGTCAATGATAACGTTCGAAATATCCATTACCGCCATTTTGATGGCATATAATTCCGCCGATATTATTGAGTAATGGGGTGGAGTGGTGAAACGAACTATAGAGTCCTGGAAGGAAACGAAAGCGCCTTCTACTCCAGTTTTGTTTTTAGAGCCATCGGTGAAGTATAAGCTATGAGATGGGTACCGTGAAATCATTTCTAGGGAAGCTGCTTTTATTATATGTTTACGAGTATAATTCCTTGAAAATTTGGTGAGACTGAGGTCTATTGGAATAATGTGCTCGCTCCAAGGAGGAATGATGTTAAGGGAGGAAGGAAAAACTGGGGGAAGGTAGATTTGAACAGAGGACAGGATATTTTCGAATTTCTTAGCAAAAGTAAGAATTGATGGGGAAGATTTGAGGCCAAAGGTTGAGGAGTGAGAAGGAAGATTAGGATTTGAAGAGAAGCGAATGAAGGAGAGAAGTAGAGAACGCTGCCTATGTAGATCAAGATGGAATTCTCAAGCTTCGCATATGATGCTGTAAATTGGAGTCGTTGGGAACGCACTGATGGCCAGTCGGATTGCTATGTGATGGATAGTGTTAAGGGGTGAAAGGTCCTTTTCACTAGCGGAACTGTAGATTTCGACGCCATAGTCAATTTTAGATTTTACAACAACATGGTATATTTTTAACAGAGTTGATCTGATCCAAATGTTGAATGTGAGAGCATTTTGATAATGTTAAGTCTGGAAGTGCATTCCGATTTAATATGCGCTACACGAGGTTTTCAAGTTAGCTTGTTATCAAAAATTGTCCCAAGATATTTAACGACGTTTGAAGATTTAATGCGTATTCTATTCAAGTAAACATTAAGTCTATGTTGGCAGTTTCGTATTCGACAAAAGTGAACTGCCGGAAGTTTTAGAAGGAGAAAACTCAATTCCATCATTGTTGACGATATGAAGAGACGAATTAACTCCATAGCACTCGATCACTGCTTCATAGCCGGATGTTGTAGAACACTTTCTGTTGCGAAGAATGGTAAATAACAATTCGGTAATTCGACACTATTATAGAACATGTAATTGGAGGGCGTAAATTTATTTGAAAATATATTTCAACTCTAAAAAGTTTAAAGCATCGATACTAAAGGGTAAGTTATACATCTATACACGTGAGTATGTCTTATAATTTTTCTTTTACCTTCGCTTTGTTATCAGCCGGACATTTCTACGATTTTCATCCTTCGCCGAGAGTAGGTAAGTAATTATTTTCGATATAATTCTTTTTTATTTAAAATATTTAAATAATAATAAACGCGATATGAAATAACAAAATTAATAGAAAGTGAAATGGGAAATCCTAGTATTGCGTGTAATTTTCCAGCTTTTATTTGTACCGTTTCGACTATTATTTATCATTGTAAATTTTATATCCGTTTTAAAAGATTAAAGAACTGTAAATTTTTTATCAGTCTACGTTGAAACGCCACGATGTGATCCACATATTGTTCTTTCGTTTTCTGTTTTAATTCATCTTAAACTATATAATGTTGTAAAATCTGTTAACTCGAATTTTCTTCAAATTGATATTAAATTATTCTTCAGGTATGTACAACATACATACATACATATTTATATCTATATACTTAAATATACTTCTTCACGGAGGGCAATGTTACGCCAGAAGCATACGAAACTTACATATTAATTAATTGTATCATCTCGATCGTATGTATATTACGTTAAATAATTTTGTACGTCGAGCGGAAGTTGATAGCTGGGATACTGAAATCACCAGTCATCAGGATGTTAGATAAGAAGCGTTGTAGATTGCGTATCCGAAAAAATTGGCTTCAGTCTCTACAGATGATTTATGGATTCAAATATTACTCTAGTAGGTAACCGCGCGTTGATATTTCGTTCGACCTAGTGATGATATTATACCGCCCGCACTCCACGGTTAAGGTACGCGTCTCCTATTGGTGGATGTTCAATGTAATGAATAGAACGATTAGCTATTAATCAGAGTTTTTCTTAGATAACGAATAGGAACATTGAGACGTCAGCGTAAAATGAGGAATCTCAGTGTATTAGTCATAACAAATTACACATTATTCCAGTGATAACAGTTTATACGACAGAATACATCGAGCTGTTGAAAGACTGTTAAGATTATAAAATTATTTTTTCGGGCTTCGTGGAATTATGTAAATCAGAGTTTTTCTTCCGCAACGAACGTAGATGCCGAACAGGAAGAGTTAATTTGAACATTTCCAGATATGTCAGCATAATGTGGAATCGCAGTGTTGCGTATTTAACAAATTACATTATTCCAGTGATAATTATACCGCGCGTATTACACGACAGAATGCATTAAGCTTTTGAAAGACTGTTCAGATTATAAATTTATATTATCCGGGGCTTCGCGGAATTATGAAATTTACGCTCACCCTGGAAATAGAGTAAAGAGTAAATTCTTAAATTTGTATAGCGTATTCAATAGAAGTTCAATAAAGCACATTAACTTTATTATAAAAATTTCGTGTTCGATTTTAATATTACCTTACAAACTACGTTTCTAACGATCTCCAACGTGAGAAATATAATTACGACGACAACGTTATCATCTAACAAATACAAAGACGAAATCTTAACGAAGGCGATCCCCATGTTTAACCCGGGGCCCTTTCGGAATTGTCTTTTGAATAGTAGTGCTGTTTTTCTTTTTGTCAGGTTTTTTTCTAAATGCGATTGAAAAGAACGGTTTTATGAAGGAAGACCTTGAATGTAATTTCGATTTTTTCCGCTTAATATCTACGTTTTGGCATGTTATTTATTATTAAAAAAAAACGCTAATAAATTTTCTATTAGCAGAAATCACCAACTGACATAAAGATAACACAGCTAATGCCGTTATCTCGAATTAACTTAATTAATAATAAAATAACTTATTAATAATAACGATGATAACAGAAATGACGTGTTAGGAATTACTTAATTAGCTAATCCGGTTATTTAAGATGTCGCTTGTCAACAGTGACAGCCTTACGGGTTCGGATTAAATTTATAACTTTAAACTATCACAAGCTGTCCGGATGTTCACATTCTAGCATGTTTCCACCTACAGTCGTATTCGTGTAGCCCGCCCATCGTGCTAATCTAAATATGTACTTTCGAATTGTTTGCACCGCGGTTTTTTATTTTACGTTTGTTCCGCACGCGACAAATAAATCCGCGGAGATCGTCTTTATAAACGTATTACGTCATCTCGCTAGCTCGTGTTCGTTCGTAAGTGTATAAATATTACTAATTGCGATAATTTACTTATTTATTTTACAGACGATAAAATGCCGTTATTCGGCCGACAACTACCGTGTAAGTAGATGAATTTTACTTCTCTAGAAATTTTTTACTTATAAATTAACTTACAAATTTATTCCAGATTTAAAAAATCTAATAAATTTTTCTAATACTTATGCGGATTTAAAATTAAAAAAATATTTAAGTATTCGTCGATTTCGTTATAAAACGAACAATGCGTATTAACGATGATAAATATCCATCGTAGCAGAGAGATTAGATTACAATTGTAGAACACAATATCGTTCAAATGACTGTCATTTGCAACGATAGATTCACTCAGCCTTCTTACAATATTTTCCAACATAGGTCGGTGATTTTTCGAAATTTCTTCAGAGGTCGGAATTTCAGGTCGTCCACGTCTCGCTTACGTGTTACATAATTGCGACTTTTTAGGTACCCCCACGAAAAAAAAACGCGAACGATATTTACACTGTTGCGATCGAATCACGTTGAAAACAACGTTCCACGAAAATAGGACAACTGGACAAAAACGAATCTCTCGTGTGTGCACTAAACGTGATGAACGCGGTTTGCGTTGTAGCAGTATTACCAACTGCGCTATCCAAAAAACAAAGCCACCCATCTTCACTGGGTCGTCCTATGTAAGTCAAACCACACAGTTTTTCTATGTCCGTATTTTATGAAAATGTAATAAATCAACTATTTCTTCGTTCCACAGCGGACCCGTCGCCAATATTTGATACACGTAAGTACAGATGAAAACGTTATTTTCTGTCTTAATTTAAATATAAAATATCACACACAGACATACTATATATATATATATATATATATATATATATATATATATATATATATATATACGGTAAATTACTGTTCTTGTAATCGATGTATTTAAAAAATATTAAGGGAATAATTTACAATATGAAAAAGTCGGTACAAATGAACACTTCTTAAATAAATTCAATTTAAATAAGTGATTAAAACTTTGGTTTAAAATTATAATTGTATATATTTAAGTCTCTGTGCACACATACACATATCTATATATACATATATGTGTGAGTGTGTGTGTACACATATATATTGGTATGCACCCGCATAAACGTACTCATATAGCAAACATATACATATATAATACATGTCCCCACAGATATACACTGATACACATACGTATTCATGCTGGAACATATCCAATATACACATACTCATACACTATCTACAATGTATTCATGCAGATAAAATTATACCAACCGTAGATATTCATGTAAAACACGCGCACGCACAGACGCAGGGAAGATGTGACCAAGAAATGTGGAAAAAGGAGTAATAAGAAAATATACGGGCGTATTGAAGATATTATAATAATCACAATGAAAAAACGAAGATAATAGCTTACTATTATGGTTACTGATAAAAAAATTGCAAAAGGAACGAAGCATATAAGAAGAATTTTTTGGATGAGTTTGATAAAAACTCTAGAACGCATATTGCTCGGTTCCGGGAGAAGTTGAGAAACAACTTGAGTAAAATTAACGTCGCGGAAGAAGACATTATGATTAGAAGCAGGTTCAGAAGTAAAGTTAATAATTTCCAGAGCTTTGAAGAAAAAGTGAAGAAGAAATCTTTTACTAAATGGACAGACGAAAGGAAAGGAAAATACAGGTGAAGCGACGAAGAAATACTGGAGTGGAAGGAAAAGGAACCGACAGCCATCATGAAGATGTTTGACCACGTGGTCCATAGCTGACCAATTCGAAGAGAGAATAATAAAATAATAATAAGGGGCATTGTCCGCGGGTTCCTGACGTGCTTCTATAATATTTCTTAATTAAAAGTAACTCGAAAAACTGGAATTCTCGCTGCGCAACGAATTGAAATGTGTCCAGACATGTGTTGACGGAGATAACATTTGTCATCGTATGGAAAAAGACGAAAGGATAACATCGTGAAATGTAGAAAGATTATGAGATGATATACACAGGATTGCGTGAAGAAGTAAACCTAAAAAATTACGATAAATTATGTTCTACGCACAGATCCGTAAGGGAGCAACTAAATAAAAACAGATGTTTCGGATTTTATCTAAAGTTATCGGGACCTTTAGCGAATGCATTTGCAAAGAGAAAACTGCCGGTAGTCTAGAGTACTTCAGGATGAATGATTTATAAAAAAGCATTAAGATATTCAGATGGTTACTGCAAGTAACGTGATTAACAGCTTTTATCTGATTGGTTCGTTTAAATGCCTCAGTTTGAATATATGTAACACGCTTCATTCAAACGAGGTTTCTAATCAAGAATAAAACATAGGTGTACTGATGAGGTGTAATAAAGAGAATGGATATTAGATAGTTTATTAAAAAATAAGTACGTCCCTAATAGACAAATACCTTGTTCCACGTTTTTGCGTCTAGAGTATAATTGTCACGAAGATGTAGAAAAACTTTGATCCCGTCAACTATTTGAATAATTGTCATATGCACATATCGAGTAGCTCCGGATGCGATATTATACCTTACGGTATACCGCCTAGATGTGTGTTGGTCGAAAAATTAGATACAGTTCTGGGTGTTAAGTGTTTAAGTGGTACATATATTACATATCGTATTAGAATAGGAAACTGGAATGGCTAAACTATTAAAATGTTATGAAATATCACGATTGAAACAAAATCAATTGTTTTCTCAATACCAAAGAAATATGACATAACTTCTTTTTTGTCAATAAGCGACTTATAAATATCTGAAATCATTTGGGAACTAAGATTAATACATAAACTATAAATACCAGTGGAGAAGATATTTTGATTTTAAAGCCATCACAGTTAATTCAATTTTCCATAATTCTTTCAAAGGATTTACCGAGACAAAACACGTGAGAAATAGGATAATAGAATGTTGTCTAATCATTTTCGGTAAATTGCAATGTTTCGAAAATGATTTAAGGCCATTTAAAAACACGATGCAAGCTAAAGTATGGAATGAACGTGATATCGTACATGAAATGCCATCTCACAATGAAAAATTGTTACAAGAAAAATATATTGTTGAAACTCCGTAAAGATGATTGGGTACGAAGTTAAATTAGACTTAAAATAGGATTAGAATTATAATAAAAGTACGATCCCAGTTAATTAATTCTAGGTGCATATGATATACGGAATTTGTTGGCGTTGAGTCCTATGGGAGCAGAATTGCCACTATATGTGCGATTAAATGTTTTCGTCTTATTCCAAATTACTGAGTATGGTTTATAGTGGTCACCAAATGTGTTATACACCTCCTTTTTGGTGGACCGGAGGAAATTATTCAGCATCTACTTTCTTATATTCCGACAGTAAAAATTAATTGTTCTACTTTGACGGAATCGCTTAAAATATTTACTCATTTTTTTTATTATTTTTTTTTCTTCTTCTTCTTCTTCTTTTTTGATTTGTGACCGTACCGTATCCTGCTACTTAGGCCAGAGGCATGGAAGGAAAGGTGTAAGAATCTAGATTAGAGGAAAGATGTTTGTGATTTTAAGGAAGAGGAGAAGTTTAGTCTCGGCGGATGAAGTGCGTTGTAATATGTTGGGAAGGTTGAGAGGAAGGCCAGCAAGCTGACGTTGAAAGGTATATGTTGGACAGGAAACTAGGATGTGAGTGATGGTAAGAGGATGGAGAATCGTTCCATTGCTATCGACTTCATTTTGTTCCAGATATGGATCGTCATATCTTTACATGTCGTTGGTATGACCGGAACCGGCGTTATATTACATGAATCTGCTGCCGCTGTGTCAGCTTCATTGTTTGCACCAATATTGCGATGTCCGGGTATCCACGCAAGTACAATTTGTCGCTTATAGATAAACGATTTTTCTAGTATAGTTTTCGCGAACGGATGCTGATGTTCGTGTCTATTCTGTATGTTTCGAATTGAACTGAGAGAATCTGTACAAATTAATATGTCATGCTTTAGCTCTGATTCTGCAATAACAATTGCGCAGGAGATTGCATATAACTCTGACGACAATACAGAGAATGTAGATGGTAGTGGACATCGGATTGTCCCATGTTTGTATATGACGGCGCAACCAGTGAAGTTTCCTTTTTTGGCACCATCCGTGTATAGTACTTCATGGCCACCATACATTTTTATTAGATTTTGGAACGAGGCCTCGATAATGGATTGTGGCAATGAGAGGCAGTTGAGGAGAGACGTGTCAAAGATTATGGGAATGGAAATCGAAGGAGGAATAGACAGATGGTTGGCTTTGCAGAGTGGAGGCAGGTTGATGTCAAGATTATGGAGGATGTTTGTAATTTTATTGTGAACGAGTAAGTTTGAATAAGGAGTGGTTTGATGATTGTGGTGATACACTGCATTATCAGGAAGATCAGGAGTTGAAAGTGAGTGAAGGTGGAATTTGAATAGGATATAAGAACGATGAAGATCGGTGGGAAGTTCTCCAGAGTCATATAGCAAATGGTTTATTGGTGTTGATCTCATTGCACCAAGTGTTAGGCGTAGGGCAGAGTGGTGTACTGAGTTTAGTCGTTTCAGGACAGTTGGTGTAGCGGACGCGTAGGCAGGAAAACCATAGTCACATTTTGCTTTTATTAGGGCTTTGTATATTCGGAGAAGAGAAATTTGGTCTGCACCATAGGTGGTATGTGACAACTTTTTCATCAGATTTAGTCTTTGCATACAAGCCGCTTGGAGGTAATTTATGTGATCCAACCATGTCACACTTCTGTCAAAAACCAGGCCAAGATATCTAATTTGGGAAACAGTTTCTATAGCCTCAGATCCCAAGGTGATGGCCACCTGGTGCTGGCAGTGAAATAAGCAGAAGAATGTGTATTCTATCAAGGAGCAATGTAAGATTATTTATAATATGTATTTTTTTGTAAGTAAACTGTGACAAGGCCAACATTATGCAGTAGATAAACCGGTTATGTAGAAAAACATATTAATGGGAGATGCAAGGATTTAAAGAAGGCAGAAAAGTTTTCGATATTATCTTTAAAAGGTATCTGAGGTGAGAAATACGATTGCAAAATTATTAGATGAAGGAATGTGGATTCAAATGTAATTTGTGTCGGTGGGCGATTACTAGACCAGGAGAACTGATGAACATCTCAATGTGCACAAACAGTGAGATTGGCTAAAATTAAAGTTAAATCTAGAGCGCAGACAATGTCACCATATGAGGAATATTAACGTGCTGCCCATAATTAACTGTTTAGCCCTAACAACCTAGCGCAATAATTAATTATCCGAATCTAATAGTATGCATTGACATCACCATCCACTCACAATAGAAGAAAAATTAGGGAAGGGAATTAATAACATTAACGAACCAGTTAACATAAAATAAAAGACATTTCATTAATATTTACTACAAACTGATCAAAAATACCATTTAGAAGTATTTAGAAGGAGGGCATAACAGAAAGGAAGTAGCACCCATTGGTATGTACGCGGTAACCGTGACCTTGGATTTGTTCCAGGGATTTTATATCTTACCTCGCCGGTTATGTTGCTTAATGGCCTCATATACATATTTTCCTCTTGTTTAGAATCTCGCGTCCATGACCTATTTCTAAATCTTATCGGGGGTGTTACGCGGCTCATTATTTTTTTTTGCCATACTTCCACAATGAATGATCGTTCACTGCTAGTGGTGAAAGTTGTGATAAATAACCTGAGTATTCTTTTTTTTTTCTCACAAGTTTTATAAAATTCCTATAGTAATCAAAAAAAATCTAAAAGATAGGGCCGCTTATTTTTGACACTTGGCCAATACATTGACTCAGCAACTGATATATAATTAGCATTATTGCGCCCCAGCGCTTTCTTGAGCACATATCCTATAGATGTAGTGATCCAAGATACCCGTATTGTATTCTCAGAGTTCCAGTTTGAACCTGACAAAAATCTGCTCCCTAAGGATCATATTGTTACTATTACTAAAACTCAAAGAATGGTTACAAGACAATAGAATTATAAATAATATATTAAAAAATGAGATATAGAACGGAAAACGGCGAGAAAAAGGGATAGACCACTTGGATGTCAGGAGGCTGCTGTAGGCAATAAGTAAAAATGACGGTGTAAATGCCTGGAAAATGAGTGAGGCGTATAAATGACTTTTTAGAATGAGTGGAATACTGTATTCGGTAAGTAAACTGTTAAAATTATGTATATAGTTGTATGTGTATATGTATAGATATATATGCGTGTGTATAATTGTACGTACATTTACATCGGTGTATAAATATTAATTAATTAGTTTGATACCTGTCGACAAGCGAAAGGTTGACGGGATGAGGTAAAATATAATTATACACATGTAATTTTTAATCTGAATATATGTAGATGATTTATAGCGCGTGTTAGTTTATATATATGTTGTGCGTGCATATGGATGTGGAAATTACATACATGTTATTTAGTAGCATGTATCCGCACTAATATGACTGTGTAATTGTAAAAAAAAATTATCAAAATAAACGATTTTACAAAAAGAAAAGTTTTAATACGCAACACAGTCTCCGTACGTATTCGATTGAGCGAGTAGTTTTATTTCACCTCTCGAACGGATTTAAATTTGTTGATTTAATTACAGATCATGGCCATCGGTAGTCATCGCAGGTCAACGCGTGTGAACGGAAATTATGGTGGATATAGCTAATTAAATTATCGCATAATCGCAATTTACGTTATTTCTTTTAAAATACTTTCGTATCCTAGAAGCACATATAAGCCGGTGGAAGTTTAATAAATTAGGCGCATACGTGTACTTCTATATATATATATATATATATTATATATAATATAATTATTTGCACACGTTTTTTTGTGAAGTACGTGCGAGTAGGTGTAATAGTGTATATTTAATTTAAAACTTGTTATTTTCGTTCATTGAAAATTATAATATTAAAATAACGTACATTCTTATTGTCTTGTTTGTATACAATTCGATGGATTTAATGTTGGATTTCTGTATAATATGACACGTGAATCAACGTAATAATAGCGAACAACAAAAAGCTGCAATGAAAATTAATTTCTCGGAATCTGCGAATATAAGGACAAGAGTAAGACAAAGATGCTTGTTGTCGTCGTATATTTTAACTATCTAAAGTTTACAATTAAGCGAGCTCTGGGAGGAACCGTAAACTTTGCGGATGACCGGACGATATTCACCGGAACTGCGATATATTTAAAAAAAAAAAAAAAAGTAAAAATGTTATACCGATGTCTAGGTATGCATCCAAACTCCGCTGAAATAGATTCCGAAACTAATAAGCTTGAAATAATTTGTTTTTATAATTGTACTTAAGGTGAAGAAGTAGTATAGACAAAGTGTATGCAACCTATAAAGTGAGAACTAAACAATCAAGAATGGGCGGTTTTTTTTTTAGATTATTGGACATTTTATTAATAAATTTTCGAGACATTTTTCTGGCCAATAATACTGAAACTAAAATTTTAAGAAGAATTTTTTTTTAAGAAATTGGGATAAATTTAGTAAAACCAACTGTAGGTACCTCTACGATTATACGTCAGAATACAGCGGATATATATGGTACGGCCAATAATAAAAAAAAAAAAAAACAGATTTAGCAATTTTTTTACTTTTCCAACTAAATGTAGCTAATAATAGCTATTTAGCAATTTTACGTATTTCGTGCATGTAGCCTGAATAGCAGCCTACCCAGAGGCAAGTGCTAAAAAGTTGTATTAGAACTTTTGTCTTATACTAGATCAAACAGCTTCGTTCTATGAAGCCGTCGGATTTCTTGCCAGTTGTCCAACAACCCGATGGTCATATTATTTGGATGCATTTCCAATCGGAAAGCATACTTCTTTGCGTCATCGGATATTACTTCCTGAACTGACTTTACTCTGAGGTCTTCGTGAAGCATGAAGTTACATATGTACCATGGTGCATTTAATACCATCCTGTGAGGATTTTATTCTGCACACGTCGAATGATTGCTATGTTGCTCTTTTCGGAGCAACCCCATAATGAGCTACCGTAGCGCCAAATAAGATCTGATTATAAACCAAAGTTTGTTCTCAGCTGATACCTCTGACTTCCTGATAAATATCCAGTTCATTTGACTAAGCTTTATGTTTAATTCAGTTCGTTTTGCTGATGTGTTTTTTTAAACGTTGATCGAGGAATATAACTTAACATCTGTTCTCCGTAGAATCGGCACATTATTTAAAATTTTCTTAAGATATTAGTGATATTAGTAGTGAATACAGTCTACTATATGTTAATATTGGATGATTTGCACCACCGTTAGGCTTAATCAGACAGACGCGGCTCCTTACAAAAGCATTCAGATTATAAGTAGACCAAAGTCTAAAGTTATTTATATATATATATATATATATATATATATTCATAATTTAATTCGTACGGACTGTGTACTTTCCGATAAATCATTTATTCACACACGCATTCAACGAGTTTACGATACAATAATTACAATGTTTATATATCTAGAAAAATATTTATAATGATATATCGTACATGATTCACAATAAAAATTTACAAATATTTACACATAATTTTCATATTTTGAATAAGTGACCTAGAATTCACATGTGGCGTCATCGAGACCACATTGAATAAACACATAAATACAAATAATCACACACACTTTTACACGCGCGCATATATACACACACACGCAAATATACATATTATTTTGAAATCTGGAATGTAATACTTGGAATGCGAAAATTTCGAAATTATTTGCTATGGAGTTGTTTTTTAGATTAAAATTTGTTTCATTGAACTTCCTTTCCTTGTTATACAGCGGACAATCAAATAGTATATGCCGCGCTGTTTCTATACTTGGCCGCAGGGGAATTTATCATCGTTCTCTAGACTAAATTTATGAAGGTATTCGGTGAGTTCGCCGTGTCCTGTTAATAACTGCGATGTGTAAAAATTTGGCTTGAGGATTATCTTATGCCTTTCCCTTACGTCTCTTATCAAAGCGTAAGTTTGGCGTCCCGCCAAATCTTGCTCCCATCTGTTTTGCAACGTTTCTAGAATATATTTTCTTATATTATTTTTGACTTGACGTGCACAAATTTTTGGTGTGACTAAGTGGGGTTATACGGCTTGTTGGTATTAAGAAATTAGTTTGATCAAGCAGCGCTCTGTTTATGTACCGGAATGTGTGATGGTTTTTTATGAACATAATTCCTCTGCTTAAGATAAGTAGGTCTAATGGAGTGACACCTGCTATTTTAACTGTGGCACTATGTGAAGCAGTTCTATAGGCTCTGCACGCATTAATTAGGAATTTTCTTTGTACCGAGATAGTTTTTTTCCTAACACATTCAACTTTCACTCGTTCAGTAAATACTGAGCTACAATATGACATTGTGTTCTCAGCCAATGATTTATATAAGACTATCCTATAATTGAAATCAAATCCCCATTTATTCCGACAACATGCTTTTAACATCTGATAATATTTAGTGTCCATTTTTGAAATGATCGAACCTATATGAAATTTAAACGATAATTTATTGTCGAGTATTACTCCCAGAGATTTGAAATGTTCTACAACATTTAACTGTGTGCCTTTGAATTTTACCTTAATATTGTTCCTTTTCATTTTTAACGACTTGGTGAAAAATAACACAAAGCATTTCTCTACAGACAGTTCTAATTTGACGTCATTTAACCAGCTTTCAAGCATACACAGTGTGTTATTGGCAGTTTGTTCTACTTCGTTTTTGGTGTTTCCTTCTATTATGAATATTAAGTCATCCGCGTAAGCACATAAATCGACTCGTTCGTTATTATATGGTAGTTTTAGGGCGCCGTTAAATAGTATAAACCGTAATAACAGACCTAATACACTTCCTTGCAGGCAGCCCATACACGTGTTTTTATGAACTGAGATATTTCAAACACTGAGTTTTACGTGTCTCCCGTATAAATAATGGTATAGGACGTTAATCAATATTTCATCTTCAATAAGAAGGTCTTTCAAATTTTTGAAAAGGGCAGGGTGCCAACAGTTATTAAAAGCCTCCTTTTATGTCTATACCAACGGGGCTAAAACACATTTATTATTATTTAATCCTTCTCTGATTTTATAAGCGACGCAATTTACCGCGTGTTTGGTAGATAAACCTTCCCGAAATCCAAACTGTCTTTGGTCAAGGAAATTTTGTTTATTTATGTAATATAAGATCTTACATTTTATCAATTTTTCATATATTTTTCCGAATCCATTTAATAAGCAGATTGGCCTAACTGATGTTGTTCGGGTCTTTATTCGGTTTTTGTAACAGAATTACATTCGATAGTTTCCATAAATTTGGAAAGTAAGCTAGAGAGAACACTGGTACATTGTTAATAATAATTCGTGGAAATGTTTGTGTATTAATTTTATTTGTTTGATATTTTATCGAAATTATTTTTTAGACTAATAACTATTTTTTTTAACTTATCCGGATCTATCTGATGCGATATTAATTCATTCGGTTTTGGAATTTTGGGAGAGTAATTTTGAAAAAGGTTACGTGTTTCTTTCTGTTCAGCGCTGTCTGAGCAATCACTTGGGAATAGAGCAGCCAGACAATAATTTAGATTTTTATATGTGTCTATTATCTGGGTTCCATCCTCTTTCTTTAGCAATGGTATGGCATTCGGTTTTTTTAATTTATCGAAGGCGATTTTGTAGCTAAGGCCCAACGGTTTTACATTTTCTGTGCAGAAATTTTCCCATGCGATCTTTTTGGCGTGTTTAATCTTATTTTTCAAAATATGTTTACATTGTTTATATATTTCTTTTCAATCGAAATCAAAAAGGAAACATACTAGTAGTTCTCTATTTATATTTAAAGCTCTCTGTATAATTGTTTCGAATAGTATAATGGCGTCTCTAGTGCCTTTTTTTTTTTTGCTATAAAGCCAAAGTGTGTTTCACTTAAAAATTTATCTATTTTATGTTCCAGTCATAGTTTTAAAGTGTGACTCATTAGTGCAATTGTTCGATGGTCTGAGCACCTTGCTTTTTCGGTATAGGAATAAAATTAATTTTTTTTAAATCTTCGGGAAGTTTACCTTCACGATATATTATATTCAATACTAAATGATCGCATTACTTTGGATTTACATCCTGTACTCGAATTATATTACGAACAAGTTGCACGAAGCTATATGAAACATGAAAATAGGGAATTACCACCTGATTAATGTAGACACGCAGAATTAACGTGGTCACTGGTTCACTCTTTTTTACTAGTAAGGAGAGTTATATTTGATGCAACACTTACTGAAGAATGTAAGACTAGTTACGCAACTGCCCGTACCGTTATAAATATCAAGTAAACTGGAAGTTTGAATGGTCTTAATAAAATATATTTAAGGAATTATTGTCGGATTTATCTATAATTTCACATAAGAAGGCCCTGCCAATAATTCTCAAACTGACCTTTCTCAGCTCGAGACTATCGTCTTCAACACGATGCTGTCTATTCAGTAAGTGAATAATTACGACAATCGAATATACGAGGTTACTTCTTTCACAATTGGGCTTATAAACAGTATTTGCTGATACTAGAACTAGAATTTAATAGCCGGCTTACTATAAACAGATATGTTTTATACGTCTGTGCTTGTACCTCTTATATCTGTGTCGCAGAGACTGGTAGTCGTAGTCTCCTATCAAATGTATTAGTACATTATCAGATGAACTGCAGTTGACGAAAAATTTGTTCGCTGTATTTTTAATGATTTCCTGTATGTAAGGAAACGTTAAAATATCATGCAAAGATTTAATTTTAGTAAATCTTGGTTTATTCAAGATAATTATTAAACAATAATTTTGTAGTCTTTGCATCTGATTTATACTGCTATTGCTAGCATAGCTCCAGACCGGGCTCGCATATAATAATTTTAGTAGAATAACTTTTTTGTAAATGAGGAATTTGTTTTGCGCCGATAATGCAGACTTTTTTTGTTAAATATTGGAAATAGACAACCCAATTTGCGCATCGTTCTATTTACACAATCATTAATATGCCTCGTAAATGTAAGTCGTCTATCCATAGTTATGTCTAAATATCTTACATTTTCCTTCTAATCGAGGTAATTGTTTTTGACTCGAACGAAGTGATTAAGTAGAAGGCCTACGTCTAGTAAAAATGATTGATTCAGTTTTATCATCATTGGCCCTAATTTTCCATTTGTAGAAAAATTTCGATATTTTATCAATTGCACTTGTTAGTCTGTTACTGATTGTGTCAATTCTATAAGAGGATACCATTAAAGAAGTATCATCAGCATAAAGGTTTATGTCTACTCCCGGAATGGTTGGCAAGTCATTCAAATAGAGTATAAAAAGGAAAGGACCTAGGATGCTCCCTTGAGGTACCCCAGCTTTAATAAATCTCATGTTAGATTTATGGTTTTTTATTTTCACGTAAAACTTCCTGTTCATTAAATAAGATTTAATAGTGAATACTAGATAAGGAGGACATATTTGATTAATTTATAGATAATTCCATCATGCCAGGTTGTGTCAAACGCTTTTTCAATGTCCATCAAGACTACTCCTGTATGTTTATTCTGATTAAAATTATCGGTAATTTTATCGCAAATTTTAGCTAATTGAATTGTGGTACTGAGTTTTGGCCGAAACACAAATTGTGAGTCAGATATGATAGATTGACTCACGCTGAAATCTCCTCATCTTACCAAGAGTACATTCTCAAATATTTTACTTAAATTACTAAGTAAGCTCACTGGCCTTACATTTTGTACCAGAGAGGCATCCTTCCCCGGTTTTGGTATGGATATCGTTACCGACAATCTCCACGACAGAGGATAATAACACAGACGTAAACATGAGTTGAACATATAGGTGTTGTAAAATTCCTAGGTAAAACTGTTGCAGAAGTATGAAGTGAATAATTGTTTATTGTCTGCTTAATTTTCCTTTCATGATATCTAGTTGACGTGTGATCATTTTGGCAATAAATAGTGCTAAAGTGTTCAACTAAGATTTCTACTTTATCTTCAATTGCGTACGCAACCTTATCTGCACTGGTTGGGATTTTTATAGGGGGCAGTTCGGTTTGACTCTTGCAGAAGTATTTATTTACTATCCATAGACTATCAGCTGGTGATAGGTTTTTGAGGAACTTATCATATTTTTGATTTCTTTCAATGATTAATCTTATTTGTACTGCCTTGTTTAATTTAGTGTACAATCTTTTATAATTAATAGTGTTTAAATTATGAGATCTCTGATGACATTTACGAACGTAATTTTTAATTTTAATAAGCATTTTTGTGCTATTTGAAATCGAATTTGCTCGTGATTTTAATACAACCTGCGGGATAGCGTTATGTGCGGCTTTTGTTATGATAGAATTAAAGTAGGTAATGTATTGATCTATAGATTTTGAATTAGGTAAGGTTTTCGAAATGTTGATGTCTTTTTGTATGCATTGTTTGAATGTATTCCAGTTTGCTCTGGAGTAGTTGAAAGACTGAATCGGTTTTTTGTAATTTAATGACATGTTGAACATTATTGGGTTATGATCAGATGATAAGTTGCTTACAGATATGGGAGTACTAAGTCCGTGATAATTCTTTGCAATAACAATATACTAGGTGAAGAATTTGTATTTCCGGGGAAATAGGTAGGCTCAGATGGTGTTTTAATTTGAAAGTTTAATCTGTTACGCATGTTTAGTAATATATTTCCTGCTCTATTGGCATTGTGACAGTTCCAAACTCTGCTTTTCGCATTTAGATCTCCAATTATTAAAACATGCGTTGATATATTTAATAATGACTTTATGTCTGTCTCAAAAAAGGTAGGCTTAACTGGTGGTCTATAGGCAGCAAATATTAATATGGTCTTATTTCCTATTTGAAATTTAGCTCCTACTGCCTGCACCTGTTTCAAGCGCGGTACAGGCACTGGGGTGCAGTGCAGACTATTATGAACTATTAGAGCAACTCCCCCTGAGTTATTTGTGTGGTCAGTACGAAATATTTGGTAATTTGGTACTCTAATAGTGGTGTTTGTATCTAATTTTGTCTCAGAAAGTCCAGCTATGTGTATATTATAGCTCAGCATGAATTGTTCTAGTTCTAGTATCTTATTTGCAATTGAATTCGCATTCCAAGCAATTGCATTCACTCCTTCTTCACACATGTGCACATTCAAATAGTATTACATAAACGTGTCAGCTACACATTCAATGACAGTGGTAATTATGGTAAAAATATCGGAACCATGATTAGATCTTAATTTTAATATGATATTTTTCATACATTTTAAAATTTTATTTAAGCCTAATGATTTGCACGTCAATATTATTTGTGATAAGTCGTTACTGTCGTTATCACGGTTGCCTCTAGCGGCAGTCCTGTTTCTAGACAGTACTTGCGCATAAGTACGGGTTTCATTATTATTAATTAAATTTTTTGGATTATTATTACTATTAATACTACTATTATTGATACTGTTATTATTCGTACTTACACTATATCTGTTATTGTTAATATTATTATTATTATTACGATTGTTTACGTTCGTTTCATGGCTACTGATTAAGCCATTACTTACTACTGCTTCAAAAATTCGGTTATAGACCGGACAAGTTTTTGAATTTGACGTATGATTATTACCACAATTAGCGCATTTTAATTTTTCGTTTTCGGTGCAGTCTTTAACCGAATGCTCACCGCTACATCTTAAACATTTAATCTTTTTTTGTGACAATTGTAAGAAAGATGATTATAGGCCTGACACATATAGCATTGAATGATTTTGTTTTTAGGTTTAAATTTTTCCCATGAAACTAGGCAATAGCAGATTTCTCTAATATTTAAAATATCTTTAATGTTCGTGTTTGCAGGAAACATTACTGTGAAAATCGGTAAATAAACTGTCCTATTTTCAGATTTTTTCTTAGAAAATTGTTTCATGTCCACAATCTGTATTTTAGTATCGATTTCTTCTTTAATTTCACTTAACGTTAATCGGTACCCCTTTTCAAATCGTTTTGACCGGTTTTCTAATATTTGGGGTATGTGTGTAATATTCGATATTCATCTGTGTTAATATGTTTAATATTTTATCATAGTCTTCGATATCGTTCGCGTACAATATGAATTCTTATTTGTTTTTATTCTTACGTTATGTTTTAAATTATTATTTATTTTAGTTACAAAGCTTTTATGGTTTTCGGTTAAAGTGCACCGAAATATTATCGACGGAATGGATACTTTACGGTTACCATTAATAAAATTAGTATAATTACGATTATTATTAAATACGATGTTATTATTATTATTACTATTAGTACCGGTAGTAGTAGATGCCCTGCTGTGTATTACCGAGTTTATGTCTTCAGCTATAAATCGAATAAATTTCCCGTAGTGCTGTTATCATCGTCATTAACATTGTTCATCCTTTGTAACGGCGCATATCGATTTCTGGTCGGTATATCCTGGTCTTTTTTTCTGTTTTTTCAGACTGCTACCTCCTTTTCTGGTAGCAGCATGCAATTCTTCATTATCATAATCTTCATCAGACTGTTCATTCGAATCAAAAGTTGCCATTAGATTACGACGAACCGCTTTACTTTAGATTGATGAAGAAGTAGAGGGGTTCTCTACTATCTCCATCTCATCGTCTTTTTGAGTGGGAGCTGATGTAGCTTCCCCTGACAGACCCCGATCGTGCGGGGGGTTTTAAACATAACTATTTAGAAAGAGCTCTATGAACGCGCAGTGACAAAACGCTATCACAGAAAACTCGAAGAGCGTTTGTTAAATATAGGGAAAATTTTTTACAATCAGGAGTGCGCTTTGTCCGTGATATGTTTGATGTGATCATAAAACGACAATCGTTTGTCCATGGTGAGACCAAGATATGTTAATCGGGATTTCCAAGATAGGTGCGTATTATTTATTTCAATGTGATGGGTTACTTGTAGTATACGTCTAGTAAATAGGATAGCTTCCGTTTTTTTCGGTGTTAATTTTAATTTTCCATTTTGTGTAGTATTTATATATTTTATAGTAACTATTGGTGAGTCTGTTTGTTATTGTATCGATTCGATAGGAAGATGTAAATAAAGCAGTGTCATCCGTGTAAAGAGAAGTATCAACATCCCTCAATTGCGGCAAATCATTAATATATAAAATATATAAGTAAAGGTCCTAGGATACTACCCTGCGGAACTCCAGCAGATAATATTTTACTACTCGAATAGGTGTCATTTACCTTAACAGCGAACTGTCTATCGGGCTAGATACGATTTTATAATCATTATAAGTTGCCTGGGGAAGCCATAATGAATCATTTTATATATTATGCCATGGTGCCAGGTAGACGTCTAATAGTAATAGTCCAGTATGTTTGTTTAGATTAAACTGATCCAGTATGTGATCACTAAGGCGCGCTAGTTGCATAACGGTTGAGAGTTGGGGTCTGAATCCGAACTGAGTTTCGTTTATAATATTATGTTCATCTGAGAAATTTTTTAATCTTTGAAGTATTACTTTTTCAGCTATTTTACTAATGTTACTGATTAAACTAATAGGTCTTATATTTTTGGCTAGTGAGCTATCTTTCCCCACTTTTGGTATGGGAATAATAGTAGAAGTTTTCCATATTTTAGGGTAATGACCAGTGATTATGATAGCATTAATTATATTTGTTAAGTATACTACGGCTATTTTAGGCAAGTTCTTGATCATTAACGTGTGTATTAAGTCTTGCCCAGTGGATGATTTGCATTTAAGTCTTTTTATGAAATAATTTATTTCTTTTGGTGTGGCGAGCTTAATTGATGAGTCAGACGCCGGTGAAACACTACAATATTTACGCACAGTGAGATTGTATGAGATATGGTGGAGAGGGTTATGTTTTGATTATGCACTTGATAGTAATGCTGAGCTAAGAATCCAGCTTTATCTTTATCAGAATATGCAATGTTTTTATTGTGTGTTATTAGCGGAATATTAACATGTACATGCGCGAAATTTTTTGTAATGTTCCAGAGGCTTTTATCTGTGGTAGATAATGATTTTAATTTATTATTCCACATATCATTACGATGTTCTAGGAGCTTAGTTTTTACTAAACGTGTCAAAAAGTTTAGGATTGTTTTCAGACGAGTTGTTTTATGTTTTTGGTGTTGTTTACGAAAAAGGTTTTTGATTTTTATTAACATTTTTATGCTATAAGGAATAGGCATGAGGTTAGTGTCAAGAGCTTTCTGCGGAATGTGTAGTTGCGAGGATCTTAAGATAACAGTATTAAGAAATGAGACTAAGTTATTAATCTCGTTGTGAGAGTGAGGACGTGTAGAGGTATCTTTAGAGTGTTGTATATATATAATTTCTGTAATTATTCCAGTCTGCATGCCTAAAGTCATACACATATTTTTCAGGGACCTGCTTAAAGGATTTATTAATTTCGAAGTAAATTGGATTATAATTCGAGCTTAAACATGAAAGAGATATAGGTTTCGTGATATAAGGAAATTGCTTGCATAGTACATGGTCTATTACACTGGGTCTCATTTTATTGGTGGATGGGATATAAGTGGGATGTTTTGGAGAAAGAACGGTGAAATTTTTATTAAATGATAAATCTAGTATGATTTTACCCAACTTATTATTAGTATAACAATTCCAAATGGTGTTTCTGGCATTAAAATCCTCTGTGACTATAACTTTATTAGCTGAATGCATGAGCATTGCTATGTCATGTTCAAAGTGAGTGCTGTTTGGTGGGCAGTAAACCGAATAAAAGTGAATTATGTCATTCTCAATTTCAAGAGCGACACCTACAGCCTCAATGTTCTTTAGGAGCAAAGGAGGTAGGGAGTAGTGGAGTAGCTTGCGGCTCGCTAGTAGCGCTACACCACCGCCTTTCTCATTTCGATCTCGCCTATATACTTTGTATCCTGGACAATTTAAAGTAAAATTCTCATTGATCTTTGTTTTGCTGATGCAAACGATATCAATTCGCTTCTCGTGCACCAGGTTGCTAAGTTCAGGAATTTTGTATCTGATGGAATTGGAGTTCCACGCTATTACTTTTATTTGCTTACTAACTGTTAAGCAAAATCATTTATTACAGCTATCTTAGTGAAAACATCAAGATTTTGAGTTTCTTTAAGTTTATTTATTACTTTTTTAAAGCGGAGGATTATTTTATTAATGTTAAATGTTCTTAGAAAAATTAATAAGTCCGTAAATGAAAGTTTTTCTGAATTCAGGTCGGATAAATTAGTCTGTACATTATTATTAGTAGTAGTATTAGTATTGTTATTATTACTATTATTACTTCTACTATAACTATTAGTGCTATTACTGTTATTGATGCGATGGTTATTAGTTAATACCTGGGCATATGAGGCTATAGTTCTTGGGGAAACTGCTTCCGCAAGTTTGAGTTTTACTTTACTCTGGCAAAGTTGAAGATAACGAGGGCAATCTTTTGAGTGAGATGTGTGAGGTACTTTGCAATTAGCGCATTGAATATTCTCTGTGGTACATTTACTGGTAAAATGTGACTGACTACATTTTAAGCATTTCGGTGTCTTATGGCAATTGAAGGATAGATGGCCGAAGGATTGGCACTTGAAACATTGGACTTATATTTATCCCAATTTATAAGACAATAGCATAAATCTTTGATTTTTAAAATTTCAGAAATCTTGGTATTTTCTGATATGTGAGAAGAAATAATGGTAATGGTATGGTTGTTTTACCATCATCCGACTTCTTTTGGAATTGATGTATTTTTTCGGGAGTTATGTATGGAACCAGCGCTAATTTTATTTCGTCAGTTGTTATGTTTGCCGGTAGACCCTTTAATAGCATTTTTAATTTTTTCCTACTTTTGGGGAGTGTATGTATGGAATTGTATACTTGGGTTAGTTTTGAATAATTCTATTACTTTATCATAATCTTCGATAGTTTTAGTATAAAATAATGTTATTACGGTTAACTTTAAGGTTAACCCCGTGTTTTAATTGAGCCTTAATTAGCTGCATTGTGTGTGTGTGTGATGATCTATCGTACCGTGTAATACGATCGGCGGTATATTATTATTAATTCTATTAACGTTAATTAAATTAGAAATAGTATCGCTTACGGACCAACGTTCACTATTATGTAAAACGTCTTTTAATGTATCGGAACTGACGGTGAGCGGTGAATATCAGTAGTGCTTATATATACATACATCGTTATAAAATTGCCTATTTTTTGCAAAAATTTATTATAAAAAAAAAAAAAAAGTCTCGATAATCGTTTATTTATATTTACTTTATCCGTTTTTACATAATTATTTGACACCCGTAGTATTCTAACCCCCCCCTGTCGACCTTTATTTTACAGTAATAACATAACAAGGATAATTTTAATTAACAATAATCATAATTATTATATATTATAATTATAATAAATTCCGAATGTTGCTCATCTTCTTCGCGATAACCACCCTAGCGTATTTCAGCTGCAAATTATCAAGTAGAACCTACGAACGAAATCGAGAAAAAAAAAAATATTTAAAAGAACGATCAAACGTATCAATCCATTAAACTTTTATAAATATCGTTATTGGAAATTTGGACTTTATCGTTTTTCATTTTTAACATCTCCATTCGGCCCAACATCTTACACTATAAGGTATCTGTTCGCATTCTTTTATCATTTTTATTCATCGGTTGTCATTTTGATAGAGTTCAACCTAAGTTAAAGAATATCGTCTTCAGATGCACGCTATGCAGTTTCCGAACCAGTCACAGGATATCGGTTTCACATCGAACAGACATAAACGCAAAAACACAGTTAAAGGCAGCAGCAAAGCTCGGAAGCGAGTTGGATAGTTGATGTGTATAATTTCTAAAACAGTCTAGACTTAATATTGTCCAGGTCCGGAGATTGATGTCGTTTCTGTATACAAATATGTTTGTCGATTAATATAAATCAAACTTACCGTTGCCACTTTTCTTCTTTCGGCCTGAAATCGAGAAACAACAAATCAGTATATACCGTTCAATCACCGTCCACACATGATGATTGTTATTATTTTTCAATTAAAAATGATTATTAACGATTTATTGGTTTACGGAAATACATCATTATCAATACCAGACGGAATGAAACTAGCCGATCGAACGATAACGTATTAAATCGATTTAAATCGATTTCTTAATTGTCCGAAAGAAAAATTCTTAAAATTATAAATAAGTAATCCGATGAAAGCTGGACTATACAATTTTTGAAATGAAGTACGGATAATAGTAGTAGCAATAATAATAATAATAATAATAATAATAACCCTCCAGTACTATGTACCTCCCGGGATCCGGAGCTCAAACCAGAAAGTGTAACGACTAGTAGATACACTAGCCAGCTGCGAATAACCAATAAGCAGTCGCCAACCATGAGCAGCTACTGGCGGAAAGTGTCTGGCAACCCGATTTCAGTAGTGATAGCGTAACGAGACACGAGAATGTGGATTGTCAGCTTGATATATAAGCATTGCATGCAAAATAAAATATTAGCGCAGTAACAAAAAGGTCGCAGAACAAAAGCATACGGATGTAAAGAGCAGCTCGTAATAGATGAGTCATGATGCAAGCTCTAAGGAACAACCGTCTATACAACTTACATTGACTATAAAAAAAAGCGCGTGATTCAGTTCCTAATAGTTTAATTCAAGCGCTACAGTTATACAAGGTTGACAGCAGAATAATTAAAGTGCTACAGAGTATCGTGACAACATGGAAAACTAAAACTAACGAGAATAATTATACTGAGATAAATATTACAATTACAAAACGCATATATCAGGGCGATAGTTTAAGTCCATTATGGTTTCAGCAGACTTAACTCTACGAAGTATGGTTATAATATAAGAAGCGATAAAACAGTAAATTACAATTTAACACATTCGTGTTATACGGATGATATTAAGTTATACTCGGACACAAAAATGGTATCAATAATTTATTGAAATTAACGGAGAATTTTTCATTAAAATGAAATTTAACATAGAAAAATGTAGAATATAAAATGTAAAACATAGTAAAACAAGAAGGCTTCACAACAACAGAGAACGAGAATATATAAGATCAATTAATGAGACAGATTTATACAAATATCTCGGAATAGTGTAAACGAATTGATCAGAAAACTATGAACGAACAATCCAGATATATAAATAGAATAAAGTAGCTGACAAAAACACAATTAAATAGAGTAGGACGTTATTTCAAGCTATTACATATGCTGACCCAGTTCTAACGTAATCGTTCGCTGTGATACGGTGGAGTAAAACTGATATTGAAAAAATTAATATCGCAACGCGCAAATGTTTAACGAACGCGAAGATGCATCATCCGAAAGCGTCAATTGAAAGAATGTACATCGAAAGGAACGAAGGAGGAGGAGGACTTATTGGAGAATTTACTAAATTATCGAATACAGAAAATGAGAAAATACTTTATCGATAGAATTAACGACTCAGATTTACATGTAGCGATAAAACAATCTGATAAAAATTACACTCCATTATAAGTAGTGAAACTTTCATTAATAATAGACTAGACTAAAAAGAAACATGGAAAAAGCTAAAGCACTACATGGAAAGTTTCCAAAAGAACTACAAAAAGAAAAACGTGGATTCTTATCTATCAAATAAATGTCTGATACGTGGAGAATTATTCCCGGAAACAGAAGGATTTTTAGTTCCGCATCAGGCGATAACAACCAGAAATTATAGGAAATATATTAATTAAGGAATCAAATATCTCCGATAAATGTCGAAAATGTGGCAAAGCGAGTGAAACAATTAAACACATTTTAAGTGGTTGTGAACAATTAGCATCATAGAGATTTTATGTCAAAAGACACGATGATGTGGCAGCTATCGTACATCGAGGGAATAAAATATGGATTAATTAAAGATAAACAGCCGTATTATAAATATATGCCAGAAAAAAATCTTAAAACACGAACGGTATAAATTATACCGGGACAGGACTATATTGACTGATAAAACAATAGAACATAACAGACCTGATATCGTTTTAATAGATAGGATAAATAAATTAAATATGTTAATAGATATAGCTGTAGTCTAAATATTGATAAAGTATACGTAGAAAACATAAATAAATATGAATAACTTACAGAGCAGATGAAACGAATGATGAAACTCGATGTTGTAAATGTTGTACCATTGGTAATTGGAAACAACGGAATAATATCTTAGGTATTACCATAAAGAAATAAAGAACCTAGGACTCTATCACAATATATATATATATATATATATATATATATATATATATATATATATATATATATATATATATATACGATGGAGCGAGTTCCAAAATCGGTATTATTGAATTCCAATATGAGAACCTTCTTTAGCCATCAAGATGTAGGAAGTTTGTAATTCTGGCTAATTAAAAGCCGTATTACAAACTCAAAACATCATGGCTGCGAAAATAATACTAATAATAATAATAATAATAATAAAACCTGATCATTTCATTTCTTCTCGAATAATAGCTACATGTAAATTTCTCGAATTAAGTAACGTTGGCTATGCGCACAACCGCGCGAGTGCTAATTTATATACAACACCCACCCACGCACAAACATGTATATCACACACATCCACGTGTACAACGTCTGTTTATGCGAAATGTACGATAAGTTACGTTGCGTTAGAATCATACATATTGGCGCTAAATACCAAATACCGAACATATAAGAATTACAATAAAGTACTGGTGCTAAAATTTGAAAATGTGGAGTGAAAATTAAAAATGAAGAAAATAGAAAAAATTTTATATTTGTACTTTTTTTATTTTATATATATATATATGCTCGGATAGGTGTAATATTTAAAAAACTACAGGGTGACCTAGACGGAAGGTTTCATTGTTGTTTTTTTTTTAATAACTCAAAAAAATTTTGGAATGAAATTTTATCTAAAAATACGAAAACGAAAGATTAGCTTACGACCGTTTCTGGAACACAATATCGTTCAAATGACCGCCATTTGCAACAATACAATTCAGTGTTTACAAAATTTTCGAAGACTTATTCGGTAGAGGTCGCTGAATTCTTGATATTTCTTCAGAAATCCGAGTTACAGTCGGCATTATTGGTCATTATCTGTCTTAAATATTTGAACGATGTTACCTATTCTAGTACCGTATTATTTATACTGACGGTGATTTGTTGATGTCTCAGGCTATATATATATATATATATATATATATATATATATATATATATATATATATATATATATATAATTAGATACAAAAATTTGGGAATAACCGCGTACAAAAAAAAAGAAAAAAAAACAATTTATTAATAAAAGTAAAACGATATATTAATAAACTCGAGTTTACATTTCAAGCAACATTCACAACTAAAATGGACTAACCCTGACATAAATATATATATATATATATATATATATATGTGTGTGTGTATGACGATAATATTAATTCTTTTTTTGTACAAAATCATTATAATCCATACTTACTAGGTACCGATGATAACGACACGGCTGTAAAAAGGAAAGAAAACATAACGTCAAAGATCAATTCATTCGCAGGATAATTTGTAACAAAATTACATTCCTAAACTTCAAACCTCGTAGGATATAAGACTAACATCGAATATATGGGGGGGGGGATGATTTTGATCGAATTTTGGGTAACAAAAAAAAAAATATGAATCGAATTTTTAAGGTGAAAAACTCCCTCGAATAGACTTTATTTACATAATAAGTGTTTAATTTATATTTTTCGTTATTTAAAATTCAATATAAGTACATATATCTGTTCTGCTGAATACGTATTACAATGCGCGTACATATAATCACACTAAACGGTATACACATATATACACACACACACCGCCACGGGCGTTAGTTGCTGTGGTCGCTCAGACTACTAGAAGCGTCGTGGTTAATTTTAAATGTGGAATTAATCCCTCGCCGGTGTAACGTTAGGTATCTAGGGGATGCATATCTTGACAGTAAATTAATATGGGGCAGACATGTCGAAACATCTCGACATAAACTTGAAGCAGCTGTACCGGCTTTTTGGCAGACACTCCAGTTATTCTCTTGAAAATAGTCTTTCAATTTATAAAATAATATTGAATCGTGTGTATGCTGCGAGGTTGTGTAAAAAAATAGCCATACGAATCAGATACAACGGTTCCAAAATAAGGTCGTTAGGCTACTCATTCGTGGTATGTTACGAATTATACATTACATCGTGATCTTCTTATTCCTTACGTTAAAGACGAAGTCAAACGCGCCGTTGAGCAGTATAAAAAGCGCTCGGAGTCTCATACAAATACACTGGCCATCAATTTATTAGATAACAGTACTCAGATACGCCGATTGAAACGAACCTCTGATTTATCGTAATTTCTACTGTAATTCATTAGGGGAACACTCATAACAATCGCTAGCTGGCCTCTCTTGGCCAGTTGTAAATGGACAACATTAGGCATATAGTTTCTGAAATATTCGAGAACTATAGCGTGTATCCAAAAGTATACGTCGGACATAAAATGGTTAACATATAACCGGCAGTTCTACCGATACTAGATGGAAGTAACTCTACCGTCGTGAAAAGTCCGGTAAATAACGTCGTGTATTATTTCATTTTTTTTTTTTTTGCTACGATTAGCGAGCACTCCTTGGTGTTTAGGCCCCCGTAAGCAGTGAAACTTGTTCGAGAAGACGTTGAATTTAATGAAATATGACTTAACTAAAGATTATATAAACTTTCTCCGAATGGACGAACACAAACTTTTAATAACTTGTTACAATAGCTTCGGCCTCAGATTGAAAAGACACATAGTTGCGCGAAAATCGATTCCAGTTGCTCGAAAATTATCGACAATTTTAAAATTTTTGGGCTGTGGAGTTAATTTTGAAGATTTAAAATTTGCACCATTGCCTCTAAATTATTACGTTTTTTTTTTTTCTAACTTCCTCCACTGTTATACTAGGACCAGAAAGTTTTAACATTTCAACCATTTTTTTGGATCCCTCGGTGTCTCTTATTCTTAACCGTATAGTCTTTGGATTATTATTTTCATAATTGCGGAAATTCTCTGTATGGCGATATAAAATTCTAATAAAAATCCTGTTTTCACTCATATTTCGCGCTGGAACGCTCATCGTATTAAAAATAATATAATAACACCTATTTTTACGCGCAGATCTACAAACATGTTTGTCCAAACAAATCGTCAATCTTTTCGTCAAACGCATCAAACAAGGACGTGTATCGTCAATTTGCGAAATTTGGAAAATTGTTCGATGTGTGGTTTTTACGCTTGGAAAATGTTAATCGTAATATTTAAATAGAAAGTGTGATTTTAGTATATTAAAAATGTGGACTTACACACGCGCGCACAAATATATATTATTTTTTTTTGTATTTTATTTTTTTTACTTTTAATTTTATAATTCAGAAAAAATTATTCATTGTATTATTTTATTTATAAGCCTACAATCGGCTTTTAGCTGTTGTGTGGCTTCATTAAATAAATAAATAAATATATATATATATATGTATGGATAATATCGTGTATGTAAAATACTTACTTTTTTCGACAGGTTTGAAAGTTTCACCTGTGTAATACACGTAAACAAAGTAGATAAATATTAAGAGGTGGTTTAAATAAAAATAATTATCTTTTACGTATGAATAATAATAATAAAAAAAAAAAACGCGACGGCTTTAGAATAATTAATTAAATTATATTCTATTAAATTACTCGATTTAAAGAACGATATTTAGGTAAATCTGTTTTAAACCGTTTCTCGACAATGGTAATTGCTTTAATACGATAAATATCGACCTTACTAGATGTAATATATACCATCGATGATAACGGTATAATGATCGATAAAAATGAAAAATAAATTACATTCCGCGTTTCGTATTAGTCATTTATCGATCTCTTTTTTTTTTAACAACTTTGCGCTGAAATTTCAGACGATGGGCGGCAGATAATACGTTCATCGCGATGGAATTTGATGTTTTGCGCTCGAATTTTACTCGAACATTTACTTACGAACGTTTCAAAGGAATTTATAATATTTTACCATATCGATTTTAAAATTCGTTTTTTTTTTTAATAACCGAATTTTGAATTTCCCTTATATTTTCCATTATTATAATTCCGTAAGTTATTAACTATATAATTATTTTGCATTAAACCGAGTTTTCCATTTCAAATGTCATTTTCCATACCAATTATATCAAATACTTCAGTCATACATCAGTGAAAGGTACTTTTATGTAAAGTACGGCGACGACTCATCAGATATATGTATCCGATAAAAGCAGGTGTCCCACAGAGTAGTGTTCTTGGTCCGCTACTATACCTTATTTACACATCATATATTCCAACACTTACCAGTGTAGAAGTAGCGACATTTGCCGATGACACTGCGATATTGTGCTCGGATATATGTCCCATTAAAGCACGAAATATCCTCCAAGCAGCAGTTAACGAAATTTCATCACGGCTTAGCTTGTGGAAAATCAAAACTAATGGAAGTAAATCAGCACGAATAGTCTTCACTAACAGAAGAGCTTATCCAACGGAAGACATAATTTTAAATAAAGTTCCGATTCTACAGAAAAAAGATGTTAAGTATTTCGGCATGTTCCTTGATCAACGTTTAACGTGGAAAAAACACATATTAGCAAAACGAACGGAATTAAACATAAAGCTTAGACAAATGAATTGGCTATTTAAAAGGAAGTCGGACGTATCAGCTGAGAACAAACTTTTGCTTTATAACCAGATCTTAAAGCCGATTTGGCGCTATGGTTGTCCATTATGGAAAAAGAGCAACATAGCAATCATTCAACGTATGCAGAATAAAATCCTCACAGGATGATAGTAAATGCACCATGATACATAAGTAACTTCATGCTTCACGAAGACCTCAGAGTAAAACCAGTCCAGGAAGTAATATCCGATGACGCAAAGACGTATGCTCTCCGATTGGAAATGCATCCAAATAATTTGGCCATCGAGTTGCTGGACAACTCGCAAAAATTCGACGACTCCATAGAACGAAGCTGCTTGATCTTGCATAAGACAAAAGTTCTAATATAACTTTTTAGCACCTGCCGCTGGGTAGGCTGCTATTCAGGCTACATGTTCGAAACACGTAAAATTGCTAAATAGCTATTATTAGCTAGGTGCAATATAGCTATAATAATAATAAAAAAAAAAATAAAAAAAAAAAATTATAATCGGAATTGTTGTATGTGATCGCAATCCAAGTTTCGTATATAATCCTAATCCGAGAGTTTAACAAATTACAATCCGACTTTTAGTTTTAATCCTGATTTATATTTATCGAGTGTAATAACCCTATAAAATTTCCACTATTAGTCCTAAATTTACTTATTTCCCAAACCTTTTCACCCCCCCTCTAAATGACTAACATTTAATTTTCTCGAAGTCTATCCTCGTATAAAGGACAAGTACAGTATCATAATATTTTCTCAACGACTAAATTGCATAAGTCGTTTACATATAGTTTATAGATACTACGGCACACTACCTTGAAATTTGTACATTACTTTCATCATTCATTGTTTATTTTGACGACGTATCTCCCGTTCTCAAAAAATTAAATCATTTATGTACAATATCGCCGAATCCGCAATTATACAATTTTCTTAGAAGGATTTTGTGATCGATTACAACAAAAGCTTTATGTGAATCGAAATATACTGAGATGACGGATCTACCTTCTTCAAGGCATGTATATGTATGATATGTGTTCAAATAAGGCATCGTCGGTACTTTTTCCCGGGATAAGTCCATATTGATTAACGCTAAAAAAAATTTCCTTCCGTAGATAATTCAATATCAGTCCTTTCGTGCATTTTTCAAAAATATGCAAACTGGTCTATAATTTGTTGCATCTGTTTTATCCGCTTTTTTGACGACAGGTGTTATAAGTCCTAGTTTTAGTATATCAGAAAATTTACCAGATGTTACAGAAAAAGAAATAATAATAATAATAATAAAAGAAGTGTCAACACAGTCGTGTCTAGTTCTTTATTTTCTTTTAATATCGTTATCGTATCGTCGGACAGAAAAGTGTTAAAATTGTCTATCGTCGACTTACTTGTTTTCGCAACTCCTAACGTAGCCTCTGTAAAACGATAAATTAAAAGCGAACATATAATTATTCGAAGTAATTAAAATTAAAAAATCAAATGATACTTTTGCCTAATTCGATTAGTATTGTATGCGATTTTTTTACTGAGTTAACTTTTAATAACGTAGAACGACTGGGACAAATAAGTCAGATTGATCGTGCGGTGAAAAGCGATTGAAAAATCTACGTAGAAAAGGCTGTTTTTAGAAACGAGTTTTGACCACCAAGTTCGACACGAAGGTCTGCTACAAAAATCAAAAATAAAAAAATCGTACGTTACTTATTATAAAGCTACTTCCGCGTTAAATATGAAGAAGACGAATCAGTATCCGGTAGGAAGCAGGTATACTAGGGTCCTATACGACACGCATATATCCCGAGACACAGCAATTATGTGTTCGAACGAGTCAGCTGTAAATGCGGCGACTAAAAGTGGCACAGACTAAAAAAACAACCTATCGTCAATCGTGCAAGATCCCTACATTCATTGTTAGGGGCGGAAATCTATTTTAAATTTAGCAACTAAACGAACCATCTACCTTTCAATGATCGGCCGCATTTGGGGCGTTACGGAACAGAGCTGTATGGAAGTACCTATACATGAAATCTTCGAAGAATACAACAGCAACCGTCGAAGATACTTCGTACTATCACGCCAGCTCTACATCTCCAGTCTGACATTACGTAATGATCTTAAGATTCCGTTATGTCACAGTGACGTTCACATTCGACAATACGAGAGAGATTATTTGAACGAAGATATCAACCGTCCCATCAACCGCAGGATGCGTACATAAATCTTACGGACAATCCGCCAAGGCGCCCGAGGAGAAGAGAGTGGTGCCGTGAACTTAACGGACTACAGTTTTACTCCTCTTTCCACAGATGATAGCGTGTCTTTTTATTAACTACTTCTTTCCTAACAATTTTGTGCTTCGACGGAGGCGTTAGATTAACATGTGTTCATTTTTTATCCTGATGTGCGTTGTTTGCAGCACTTAATGCTGGTACGATGTATATATATATTAAAAAAATAATTCTCGTCGGATTATTTTATCAATACCGTTTTTTCGAGTTTGCTAATTGTTGTAAATTATAAAATTATTATATTTTATGTTTTGTTTTTTTTTTATAAATTATATATTTTATTTTTTACCTTCACTCGATAACGGCTTAACAGTCGAAAAGCTTCATGATTCTTCATAGAAAAAAGTTTTTTAGCCATTTGTTTTTTGTTGTTAATTTTATAAATGATAAAAAGCAGATCTCGTATGAATAATTACTTTTCAGTTTCTTTTTCTTTTATATAAATAAGATTTGCGTCCCGTTTTTTATTCCTTAGTATTTATTGAGAAAGTTTATCTTCGTGGTTACGTTGATTTTTTTCTCCGACACTTCCAATTCCGGAATTCCATATGGAAATAAAGACGAAAGGAACGCGCAGTGGTAACGGGAAATATTAATGCAAAGCGGGCGCAATACGGAGACCCCGGTATTATTTCCTTAATTCAAAAAGGACGCGACTGTCACTGGTGGAATAACCATTCTTCAGATGACGTAAACTCACATCTAATTAAAGGCGGACTAAATATTTATCGCTTTACCCTATCCGAAGTGACGACCGTTGAAAAATAGGTATAATACCGATGGTCAATAATATTGGTGTTTTTTTTTTTTTTTTAATTTAATACTTAGGTGTGCACTTTTACATGGCTGAAGCGTATTAGCTAAAAAAAAAGAAAGACAGTTAGATATAAAATGGCACAAATTAAATTGGTTTCTTGGCAGGTATTCCAGTTTGTCGCTAGAAAACAAACTTCTAATTTATAAAATAATTCTATAGCCTGTTTGGACATACGGTTTAATGTTATGGGGTTGTGAAAAAAATACACGCCTGAATAGGATACAACGGTTTCAGAACAAATAACACTCATCGTCTCCCTAACTTGGCACGAATCGATACGTTACATCGAGACTTAAATATCCCATACGTGAAAGACGAGATCAAACGTGCTGTAAATATGTAAGCCGTTTGGAAACACGCACAAACGTACTATCTGACACTAGTCTAGGTGTTCGTAGGTTTTAAAACGAAGTCGGCCGTTTGATCTAGCCTAATTCCTCAGTGGGGGTCCATACTGAAAGCTCTAACAAGTTATTTCGCGGTTTCAGTCCAATTGCTGGATGGCTATACCGGGTCAGTTGTAATGTTAAAAATTAAACAAATTAAAATGATCGACCGAATTAACAAGGACCGGTTAAAATACCGAATGAAAATTATTACACAGGTACAAGTGATTAAATTTACGAAGAATGCCGACGAAAAAAAAGCTAGTTGAGAAAACGTAAATGAATCCAGTTCTTGAGCGGAGGATTTTTATAATCGGTGGTCGAGATTACACTGAAATAAGAACGAAAATTTATGTGTGCATAAAAAACGCCTTCGATAAGCGGTGTAAAATGGTTGAAAATCAAAAGATAAATAGGAACCGACAAAAAACAATAACGAGATATTATCGACGGTCTGTTTTGAAATATATTAACGAAACGTGGACCACGGGCGCGGAATGTGAACGGATAATTATGCGCTTTGGAGTTGTGGCGCTATCGAATATTGTTGAAACGTTACACTTCTAAGCGCTAAATATTTTATTCCAAAATAAAAATACGAGTACTAATACCGGTTAATTTCTTTGAACATTTTTGAACATTTTTATTGCTTAAGTTTTTTTTTTTTTCAATCGGTTATGTTCGTTTTAAGTATCGTCATCGATATTTCTGTAATATCAAAATACTTGACCAATTTTACACCCACACACACGCGTGAAATCATATCTGTACGTATATTCACTTGCACGGGATACAAGTATATATATATATATGTATGTATTTATTATAAAAAATGTGAGAAACGGAATGAGAAAGATGAGTTCGTAGCTGTGTTACCCCAATTTCTGTATATTGGCCATATGTAAAGTTTTATACATACCGCCGCCGCTTGAAGGTTGAAACTCTGCAAGAGAAAAATTTACGTCAATTAAAAAATTGAATATAAACGTTGAGGAAAAAGTACTTAAGTAACGCAGTAGGAAAATTTTATATAAGAATATATCTAGGCGACTATTAGAAAGTAAAACATGCGAGCATTGTGAAAGGTAAAATTGAAACTTAATATGCAAATTATGAAGTATAAAATATACTCTACCCAGAAAATAAAAATGGGATCATAAAATAATATTGTAAATATGTATACGTGTACTTATATATATAATATATGATATATGATACATAATGTATATATATATATATAATATATAGTATATAATATATAATTTCGAAATAATATTGTGATAGTTTTTAAAGGATATACCGCATTAAAATGTGTTTTATCCATTATACAGTATAGTATAAGAAATGGGTTCACTCTGATAAAATATTCTAACGAAACCAATCGACTGCATATAGTCGAAAAATTGCTAAAGTTCGGGTACATATAAATTAAATTGTAATCCATGCGAAAAAAATAGGCGGGAGAAACAGCAACAACAACAAAGTATATTTGCATAAATTATAAATATAAAAGAAAATATAAAACACATGCGGGGTTACAAACATTGTGTACATTAATTACTACATAATGTTATGTCTAAGTCATCTCTGTTTATATTCGGAATACATGAAACGAAGTTGCTTAGAATCAGCAATCGAGGAGACGAGTACATTGTTTCGGTATGAGCATTTAATAAAAAAGTCAGTCGATAGCTTTAGAACAAAATTTCTAATATAGGTCCATCGCTAGAGCTTCGTGCATGCTGTCGATTATGGCATAGCGAGATGCATTGGGAATACATCTGAGGCATCTATTTCGAATGACTTAGGTTTTTGATATAGAGTTCCAGGAAGGACATGCGTAGCAAAGTATCGAACGGATTAGTGCTTTATAGAGGATTATCTTGTTGTTACTGTTGAGGAAGGACTACTTGTGATTAAGGATGGGGTACGTGAAACAGAAGGCATTGCTTGTCTTGAATGCGATATTATTTATGTGTTTAGTGAAAATAAGCCTATTGTCGAGGATTACACCAAGATAACGAACCTTATCGTACCACTCTAAAGTGTTTCCCTGTATACCATCAGATTATCAGATAGAGCCGGTCTCCTGCGGGTGGAGAAAATAGCTTGGTTTTTTTCGGGTTTGCGCTAATTTGCCATTTATTGTAGTATTTAAGTAGCCGCGATATCCCATGCTGAAGTCTATTACGGATCGTGCTAGGTCTATAGGAGCTGCACAATATCGCAGCGTCGTCGGCAAATAGTCCAACTTGCGTGTTGGGTGGGTTCGGAAAATCGTAGAGATACAGAGAATAAACGAAAGTGGTCCGATTATACTGCCTCTACTAATCGAACGAAATAAATATGTTGGAAATTTACATTTTATCATTTTATAAGGAATACCCGCGTGCCAAGTTGTATCGAATGCTTTAGAAACGTCAAATAGTACCATGCCGGTACGCTTATTTAAGTTGAAATTATGGGTAATGGAGTCGGTTATTCTGCATGTGATGAGAGCGAAAACCGAATTGAAAGTTTTGAATTATGTTATTGTTGTCAACATGGGATAATAATTTAACATAAATAACATTTTCAGCAACTTTACTTAGGTTACACAATAAGTTAATGGGGCGAATGTTGGAAACCCTTAAAGGATCCTTTCCCTGCTTGAGAAAGGCGATGATCTTGGCAAGCTTCCAGCTTTGCGGAAAGTATCCCAGTTTAAAGATACCGTTCATTATGTTTGAGAAAACAACAATAGCAGAATGAGAAAGTTTCTTGATTGTAAGCCATGGTATATTATCAGGCCCTACCGAGTACTTTAGTTTCGTTTTTTTAATGATATTGGATATCTCTGGAGGACAAATGACGTTAACACAATTTTGGGTAGTGTTAGTTGTATGTAAATACATCTTAGTAGTGCGTAGATACCGCTGAACCTAAGACAGGACTTTATTGAGCTGAAAGTTAATTGTAAGTCCTTTCTGTGAATTTTGAAGTAGAAAATAGCTACGAGCTCTGATTTTTCTGTGCCGGTGTAAACATAATACCTTGAGGACGAGTTGTAGAGGGGAAGAAGAGACTTACGGCGGTGGGTAAGGTTTTTAGTCGCCTTCCAAAGACTACTATCCTTGGTGCTCAGCGTTGAGAAGAGTTTGTTATATTTTCAAGCAGCACTATAACATTTAAAGAAGATTTAAAATTCGTATATGAACAATGATGAAAATTCGTTATTTGGAGAAAGTTGTAAAGAATTTAACAACAAATTCGATTCATCGAAATTATGGAAAAACGCGCGATAAATATCTTCACGGAGAATTAATTTTTGGGAGAAATATATATTATACGTTTAATCGACTTTTTAATACTTGTTAGATGGAAAGCGTCCATTTTCCATTTTTCTCGTATATATTTACCTATAAATTTTGTTAATTGAATCGTTTAGCACGTTTACCGTCAGATTATTATTTGGCTTTACTTTGCCGTTATTTTTAATATCGTACATGTATAAATTAAGTATTTTAAAACAAAATTTACTTAATTTTTGTTTTATATTTTATAAATCGTATATATTTTTATATTTTATTTTTTGACGTTCACTCGATAATGGCTTAATAGCTAAAAAGCATTCTGGTATTTTTATAGAAAAATTTAGCTACTTTAAGTAGGAGTTTTTATTATTTATTTTTTTATAGTTTGAAAAGTTTAATAAATAATTTATATTATACGAATAAGCAAAGAGTTTCAGTGATTTATTCTTGTATCACATTTCGATTTCTTCACTCACCTGTTATTGGTCCGCTTTGACTGTTAGCTGTAACGAGAAAAAAACGTAACAGACGTGGATTAGTAATCGTTACACATATAACAAATTACGACTAGAGTGGTTATGGTAGAAAGAGTTATATTCTATTGTACTAATGTTGAACGAGTGCAGTACGCTATAAAACAAAGTGTGCTCGGAAGCTCCAGTTTTATATATATATATATATATATATATATATATATATATATATATATATATATATATATATAATTCAACCTGATTTTGGAGAATGGAAAAATAGCACGGACAGAGAGAATTAGTAACGAACAAATATTTAGATTAATCCGTGAAAACATAAGTTTATAACGAAAATTGAAAGCAAGACAAATCCATAGGTCATATTTTCAGACAATGAACACTTCAATAATCGAAATCAAACGGGAAAAGTTACGAATGAAGTCGGATAATGAAATATATGAAATAAATACAACACAATGTATAACTAACGAGATATAGTAACGTGAAGTAAAATGGCGATATCCTTATTATTCTGGCATTTTAAATTATCAGTCCATATCACCGGTAGTCCGACTTATCGCGGCGGAGGAGCTCAGTATCGTCCGATGAACCTTCTAAACTGACGCTCCACTAATTGCATATCAGTTTTACGCGATCGAATAGGCAACTTAGATGTCAAACAAACCTTTGATAAGGTGTGGCATCATGGTCTGCTGTATAAGTTAAAAAAAGTATTACCACATCCTTACTGTCTTTTAAAATACTATCTTGAAGATCGTACATGACAGGTTAAAATCCTAAATCTATTATTCAATATGTAAGTGTCTTAGGTCCGATGCTTTACTTAACCTACTCTGCAGATTTTCCAGTTGATAATAACGTAGTAACAGCTACGCTTACCGACGATACAGAGTTATTAGCTATCGGTAAAGACAATAGCGAAACGTCTAGTAAACTATAAAAAACTCTGTTGAATGTTGAAAACTGGCTGGGACATCAGGGTAAACGAAAGTAAATGCACGCAGGTTGATTTTACGTTGCGAAATTTTACGTGTGAACTGTTAAAAATAAATGGGGGTGATTATTAGCCAAGAAAAATATGTTAAAAGAAGCATATTAACCAAAAAAGAAAACAGTTTGGCGTCTTGGCAGGTACTTCAGTTTGTCACGAGAAAACAAATTTCCAGTTTATAAAATAATTATAAAGCCTGTTTGGACATTGTTACATGGTTGTGCAAAAGATACACACATAAACAGGATACAACAAGGCCATAAGACTCATCGTCTACTGACCTTGGTACGTATCGAACGGTATACATCGACACTTAAATATCCCATACGTGAAAGAGCGTGCTGTAAATATGTAAGCCGTTTGAAAACACACACATAAACGTACTGGCGATATCAATCTACTTGACACTTGTCTAGATGTTCCTAGGTTTTAAAATGTAGTCGACCGTTTGATCTAGCCTAATTTTTCAGTGGGGGTCCATATGCTTACCCCTATCAAGTTATTTCGCCTTCTAGTCCAATTGCTGGATGGCTACCTGGGCCAGTTGTAATAATTTCAAAAATTATGAAAAAAAGAGATTAAGCGATGGAAAAGCACCCGATCATTTTGCATTGGAGATAATATTGTTCCATCGCATGATCGGATTGGCAGTCGATGTAGGTTTTCGTGTAGCCAATTAGTGTTGCCACCGAGTATGATGATGCGACTAGCCAGTCGTCGCATGCGAAATGCGCTACCGGCAAAATAACGGAAGATAAATATCGCACGCGATAACAGATAGGGATAGGTGCGTGTAATGTTCGATAAACGAACGGGAAAACTTCTCGTTATGGAAACTCGCTAAAAAGGATATTAAGATAATCGGTTTGTTCGAAGTATTGTGGAAAAATTCTTACGAGCGTTGCAAGATAGACTCCATCTAATAATTAACACGCGGCGTGGCGTATATCAATAAAAATATGACGGAATATATTAATCTTAACGACCTTCAATCGTATGTTATCTAATCTTGACAATTGTACTAACGTATATTTCTACATGCAACGTGGATGAGCAATTAAGAGATATATGATAAACTTGAATTAATACTTCTACATATATATAACACTTTCGATACCCAGGATTTTTGCAAAATCATTCCTCAAAATACCCGGCATTTCAAGCTTTTTTTGCGGACTTGTAATTCAATGAATTATTATTTTAATGTAATTATAATGCTACCACCAGAAAGAGGAGGATTTTATCTTCGAAAATATATATAAATATCCTTATTTTATTTAAGTTAACACTAATTAATATAGATGCCAGAAAATGATGTTTTTGATTTATCAGAAAACTATAGATTTATTTTATTTTTATACCGGTGAACTCGGGCCGGGTCGTACTCGGGCGAACCAATTAAAGCCCCTGTAAAGTCTACCCCGAGCTTGACATGCCCGACTCTAACTCGGACTTCTCTATAGAACATACTGCAAATCATTATATATATATAAGTTATTTCAATCATGTAACAAATTTTATTATAGTTCTAATGAGAAACAATTATTCATAATAATTATAAATGTTATACATACATACAAATATATATGTGTGCGCGTGTGTGTGTGAGAGTGCATGTGTGCATACATTTAGGTATAACAATAATTTGCTTTGGTATGATAATTCCGAAAACATTCTGGCAAACATAAGCCAACTTCGCAGTCTGGACACCACCAGCTAGACTCTTTTCTTATCCGTTGTCCAGTTTGTGCTTTACTCTTATCAGCACATACTTTACACGTTCTTGTAGGATTGTGTTTCTTCTCAGTTAGCGGTACCTTGGCAGGAAAGTGCCTTCCAAGCATTCTGCACATAGATGTCACTATCATTTAATATATTATTAGGAGACATTTTTTTATACAAAAAACTATGTAACAGAAAATTCGGCACAAGAAAAAAGATTCTAATCAGTCTAAAAAGTATAAAAGTAAACAAACTCGATATTGTTTGCATACATCATCTTAGACTTCACAAACTGTCAACAGAGTGCGCTACAACAAATAAATTATGTTATAACTGCTGTATATTATATTCCACAGTGTTTATGAACGAGTAAAATGAACAAAAAACGATCCATAAAATTAAAACCATAAAACCGAGCAGGACTCGGGCAAGGTATAATGACGAAAAAAATCATCCCCGTCTCTGACTCGGGCAAGGTATTGAAAGTGATAATGCACGGGCAAGATAAATTTGGTAAATAAATTCCTGCCTGTTATATTTAATAATCTAAACTGTGTTTACATATATATATATATATATATATATATATATATATATATATATATATATATATATATATATATATATATATATATATATATATATATATATATATATATATATAAAATAAAAAATAAATAAATATTCTTATACAGACTGGAAACAACGTAGTCGTAAATATAATAATATATTCGTTATTTTTTCTCGATAAACTATTAACAATGAATAAATTAGTTTGAAACTTACAATGCGCAGCGCTAGTATGATGAGTACCTACAAAATCGAAATACGAATTATCTCGTTAGAAAACAGTACGTACGAATAAAAAAACGAACAAATTAATATGTGGATATTATCATTATTACTATTTGATGTTTTAAATTTTGTTGGAAATAATTTATTTTTAATATATTTCCTAGAGGAAAGAAAATAGTTTTTGTCATATGATATTATAAATACCGTAGATAAATATCCGGCCGTTAAATACGGTCTATTGTAACTAATTATTAATTTACCGAATAAAATTCCTTTATAGCAAAATTTACGAGGAAGCATAAAATATATTTCGATTAAAGCGATTTATTATTTCATACGATTATTTAACTCGTTCAGTAACCATATTCGGTAATTTCGGAGACACGCGATTTAAGTCGACGATAACAAAATTGTTTATTTCCATAATCCGCGCTCGGATATATTTCTGTAGAATTTAAATTTTTGCTAAAACAGATATTATCTTTTCGGGGGGGGGGTTGTCTATAAAAAGCGGAATACAAAATCTGGTTAAAATTTAAAAATTCCCCAAAAAGCAATTAGTGACTTAGTTAAACATGGACGTCTCCTCGATAAAAATTTTTTGTCGGATTAAGAATAGTCGTGTACACCTAGTTGCTAAGTTAGGGATCATCAGAAGTGGAGTTCGTATAACGTAATATTGAAGATAGTATGGTAAATCGGATTTGGCGCAATTTTAAAGGCTATCTTATAAATATTGTCTCGTTTATTACGCTAGAGCCTACTGACGAGCATGTTCGAAACTGGATTATAAATACAGGTTTTCATCGGTTAAGTGTGTTCCTTATACCTTCGTATTATTAATAATTTGTTTATATTATTAAATTAAGTTAGACACAAGATCAAAATAATGACGTTGAGTTTGTTTTCCTTCGTATTAATTAACGATTTCTGCTAGTAACTTTACCGATGCTTCTTAAATAATAATAATAATAATAATAATAATAATAATAAAATACGTTAAAGGGACATTGAAGAGCAAAGCAATCGAAAAGTACATTCAGTAGATTAGACCTTCTTCATTACCATTGTTTTCAACCGTATTTCGAAAATCTTGTTAAAAGTTAAAATACTATTAAAAACAAATCCGAAATAGCCCCGATTGAAACATGGGGGATCACCTTCGTAAAGATTTTGTCTGTATATATTTGTTAGATTAAAATGTGGTCATAACCTATATCCCGAGTAAAGGATCCATTAGAAATGGAGTTTGTAACGTAATATTAACAATAAATTCGAACACCAGATTTCTGACCTAGATACGCGATAATAGAGATAGCTTTCTGTCTGAACTTTTACCGACAAGGAATACGCTACCCATACAACTTGAAGAACTTATTGTAGATTCTACCTCTCCTTGGATGCGTGTAAATTATAATATTTCATTAAGGCCGATAATAGAAATTTATAAAATTTAAAATAGCCGGAATGCGCAAAATATTACTGACTATTCAATAATTATAAGTTTTTTCTAAAGATTTTTTATTTAAAAGGTCTAATATGTTCGTTATAGTCGTTCCGAGGTATTTTATATCCATCCACTCGTCGGTAAAGCTTTTGCGTTGAACGTGGTCTACTAATAGCTGCTTCATAGTCGCAATTGCCGCTTTCTTTAAATCTCGATTTATTGCGTATTTCTCTTTTAGCAAATAATTATTTGGTCCGGATTTTAATATTTCTCATTTAGTAAATCGAAATTATCTAATACCAGTTTATAGCGATTTATTTATTTTTCGGGAAACAATTATTGTTCCTTAGGCGTTTCGCAGACTAGTTTGGTTCCTGGATTCAATACTTTAGAGTCTCTGGATTTATCGTTAGACACTTCGATCATTCGAAAATATGCGGCGTTTTCTCATTCTATATATTACACTAGGCGCAAGACATTCCGTTGGTGTACACTTTATTCGTAATCCTTCGTACTCGTGTTCAGCTGTCTACGTCTTTATTCCTGTCTTACGTAGGAATTGCCTATTTGACTCTTCTAAAATATCGCTCTATTATTCCTGTTGCTTTCTTATCGCGTAGAACTGTACATAAACGTATTAATCGGTCAAATTATCGCGTACGATGTTTTCAATTTAGAAACCGATTTGAAATAAATTTTAATATCGGATATACTCCCTCTACTTCGAAGCGGTAATATTACGTACTTTATTACTCCTACAATTTCAGTGGGTATAAGTTCCGACGACTTTTTTTCCGATTTATTTAATAGCGACCGCGATGCGTACCGACTATGTGATTCGTAATTAACGCTATACGTTAGATTAATTTTGAAATGCGTTTCCGTTCATTTTTACAATAATTTACAAACGGTCTACAGTCGGACACGTTTAAACGATTTCCATATCGTTAATTATAATTTCATCATCGATACAGTTTCTAAATCTTGAAGAAATTTTTATTCTTCTTTCCCTACATAACAGAGCATCGGGAAAATCTAGAGCGGATTATTATAGATATATTATATATCGTAAGTACGAATATATGGGTTTATATTTCACGGTTCCTCTTACTCCTAGGATGTGCTACGGAAATATGCGTCGTACTTCAAAACGAAAATAACTACATTCGCTGGGGAAAAAAATACGTAACCATACGGGAGAATCCGGTTCGACCTTTAAAGAAATGTCGCCGAGCGGTTTTAGCTCATTTATCACATAGAAACGTAAGATGGATATATCATAACGGCCTAAATAGCTTTGTCCTACTACGTGTCCAAAGAAATTCAACTGTAGGCGCAAACCTCGTAACGGATAAAGCACATTTTGAGCAACGTCACTAACGAAGGCGTTATAATTTTTCGAAATACCACGCATATCTCTGCCGCAACTTGTATATCCTAACGTAAAGTCCAATTATAGTAACTATGGACTGGCTATTTCTTCATTATATATATATATATATATATATATATATATATATATATATATATATATATATATATATATATATATATTATATATATATATATATATATATATATATATATATATATATATATATATATGTACACATATCTATACTGAAATGATTCCTTGCATCCGGAATTAATTCTCTGAAGCTTCCATGTTGAATGTAAAGAAGGCGTTACTTTTACGTTCGTATCGTTCCCAATCGATTATAATCGAATTCGTTTAGCAATTAATACGTACTTACCGCCAATTTCTGTAACAAAAAATACATCGATTAATTATGTAACCAATTTTATGTAATACATATAGACCCGTTTCAAACATTAAACTAATGTAATTTTTCAGAATCCTTTCTCCAATTATGCCATACAATATTAAAATAGAATAAGAGTATATATATCTATTCATTATTGCAGGCGATTATGATAAACGTACCTAAATATTTGTAACGGAACGATAATAATTTCCCCATCTGACAAACGTTATTTTAATGTGCAGCCCTTATATATATATATGTAATTGCTGGCGGTATCGCGACCTCTATATATAGCACAACTAATCTTCCTGAGTCTATTCCTATTTCGGCTGATCTGTATTACTTTACCTAGTCCGATGAAAGACGTAATGATTATCCATTCATAGAGTAGGATTGCCGCCTTGACTGCTTTAAATCCGCCGAATTAATAGGCATTTTTTCGAGAGTCTACTATCATTGTTGCGCGCGACGTGCCTATAATATTTCAGAATTTTTCGTTGACACAGTTCTACGAAACTTCGTTTGGTGTTCGTCTCTATTCTAAAATTAATATATTTATCCTTTTCGCCGTTCGTGGAATTTTGGCATTCCACGCAGGATGCACATCTTAAACGGGTGGATTTTCTGTTGATCTTGTTCGTTGTAGTTCTTAAGTTATTTCAATATTTATTTTGTCCCTCTTGTACTTGTTATTATTATCTTATCTTTATCATAGTGTTTACGCCTAGCGGTTCTCGAATTGTTACCAATATTTTTAAGCGCTCTACGTCCGTTTTCAGCTGAAACCACTTTCCCTGTTCGATCGCGTTTTGTTACTAATTTTTGAGCGCTTATTTACGGATTTGCTGCCACTCGACGCCTAATAAACTGTCCATCGAGAGCGCCCATTCTTTTATGTTTTCATTTTCGCCGAATCGAGTGGATTCTATCATCTTCCCTTTAATACCTTTACTTTATATCTAACATTGCAGAAATATAGCGGCTATCCTTTTCAGGAGCTGTATTAAAAAATAAAACATCTGTGCCTCGGAGCGCATGGAAGAAGTGAAAGATATTTTAACTAAATTCGATACGGAGTTTTTTTTTTAATTTTAGGAGTGTTTGTGTATATATAGACACACACATATATATATATAAAATTAGAATAATCCTATCTATGTGTATAAACGTCGTTTGATGACGTGTGTTAATAGCACGGTACGAACGGGATATATATATATATACATATATATCCGTCTGTAACATTGTTGAACACCTCAAACCTATTATACTTATAATATATACGCGAAAGATGAAGGCATCTCTAGTGGATAGGTTTAGGAAAGTACTGTCCTCGAAAATATAGATATACCAAACAGCTTGAAAATATACGAACTCCTGTGCTTACATACGGAGCGGAAATATGGAACCGGACGAAGTATATCGTTAAGAAACTTGCAGTGACACAGAGAGCCCGCGAAATAGTAATATTGGGCACCAAGATATCAGACCAGAAAGCCAATATATGGTTTAATAGACTAAATTGACGGATGTAGTCGAACGTGTAGCGCAGTTAAAATGGAATTGAACAGGCCATGTAAAACGGATAACAGAATGGCATGCAAGAGAAGGACACAAATATGAGGCAGGACGATATACAGAAATCAGCCATTGTGAAATGGATAAATGAGATCCGTGACGGCTATAGATGGAAATAAAAGGGGGACTCTTACATCCAGCAGTGAATTGATGTGAGCGCATATGGATGTAAATAAATTTCGATTATCCGTAAAAGTGTTACTTACTCGGAGTTGGTGGAGTTATATCTGAAAACAACAAAGAAAATAATGTATTATTATTATTATTATTATTATTATTATTTTGTTGTTGAAAAAATAAAAGTCCGATTCGGTTTATAACTGTTGCGATTACGTTAAACGATAATTTCAGAATGCAAACAATATGTGATAATCCAAAAAAAATATTTACAAACTCACAAATAAAACAATACAAACAATATTATAGGATAATCCTCAAATAATTGAAAAACTCCTAAAATTCCTCACAGTTATAATTCATAACATATAAAGTATTCACAGACGCAAATGATATCAGTATTCGAACGTCTTTAAATAAAATAAAAATAAAAAAAAAAAAAACGATAATTTCAGACATACATGAGACGAATGACCCAGAGAAAACGGACAATTTTGTTGTTTTTTGAAAATAACTCCTCGACCAAAACTTTTGAATAAAATTTTATTTAAAAACAGGAAAACGAGAGATTAGCTTGCGACCGTTTGTGGAACACAATATCGTTCGAAATTTGCAATAATACATTCATATTCAGTCTTTAGAAAATTTTCGAAGGCTTATTAGAGTAGAGGTCGCTGAATTTTTGAAATTTCTTCGACGAATTTTCAGGTCATCCAAATCTTGTAGACGTGTTTCGTAAATGCGGCTCATAAGGTATGCCCACGCAAAAAAAATCAATTTTTTTCGAAACTCCCTTTGCACTCCCGTGTTTCACGCCGAAAATAACGTTCCGCTTGCTCCTTTTATAGGATATCGCGATAACTAAAACTGAACAAAAACAAATCTCTATAAACGTGTGAAGTGCGCGGTTTGTAGCAGTGTTACCAACTGCGCTATTCGAAAAACAATATCGGCCGTCTTCTGTGGGTCGCCTTATACTTCGCGTTAAAACTGTCGCGCGATTTTTAACGACGCGTTAATTACTGCGCGATATTTAATGTCGATAATATGTTCGTTTTCTTTTGCGTGAAGTTACGCATTCGTCAATTATTTTTTTTCCGTAATGATATATTAATTTCATAATTTTTACATTATTAAGAATTTAAGGTGACAACGTGATTTAGTTTATTGCCAAGCTATAAACTACATTTATGAACAATGCGGAATGTAGTGATTTTTTTGAAGAAATTAAAATCGCTAAAAAATTTTTACTTTATAAACAAATCGAAAAGCTTTTCAGCTGTTAGATCATCATCGAGTGACTATATTTTTTTTTTTTTTATATTACTGATCGTACATTATGTTGTTTACCTTATTCGTTGTCAGATCGTTTTATTAATACTAACCTAACCTAACAGCGAACGTGATAAACAGCGCGATCGATAATTCGGTACAATATGAAATTTTTATATTACCTTAAAATAGCTCGGAAAAATAAATACGTATAAAAATATTAATTAAAAATATACTTCTTAATAAAACCGGGGTTTTATTCGTCGGATTTAATAAATTATTATTATTTTCATTTATCTAAATTACTAATTACTATCGTTTCGTTTTACGTAACATTGGAATAATAATGTGAAATAAAAAGAAAAATAAATAAATTATTATTTTTTCACTGTTGTTGTTTTATCTACTTCCATTTATTTTATGTTATTTCGATTTGTCGATTGCGTTGTTTATCGCGCATTCGTGATCGGATTATTTTATAAATAAATTAATGTTTTTTTTTTTGAAATTTTCTTTTTGGAAAAATATTTTGTACGTCATTTTTTTCAAATATTTTTTCGTAAATCCTACAATACAGTTTAATATTTTATTTTTGTTTCGCGGTCTTCTTATATTTGATAATAATTGTTCTATAAAAAATTATTTCGTTACGATATAATATATAAAAAGAAATATATATATATACTTACGACTTTGTTGTGATCCGAAAGAAAATTCTGTATAATTAGACAAAAAAAAATTCGTACGAAGTTATAAATATTTTATTTTAATTATTATTATTATTTTTACTTTGATCTACGCAAAGTTTTCGATGCTATCATTAAGCGGTATTGTTGGAAAAATTATATAACGGTGAATTTAAAATGCATGATTGGTTTAGTAGATATCCGAGTAATTGAAAATATATGTCATTAATTAATGTTTACAGCGATAGTCTGCTAACGAATAATGATGTACCTCGTGCTAGTGTTTCATCAGGTGTTCGCACATTTATTCCTAATATTTATATAAACGATTCGCGTAATTTAAACGTTAATACATTCTCAGCTATGCAGTACGGTTCTATTCATTCTGGATACCACGCACATATTAAAAAATCCACTACAGGAAGATGTAAATAATTATGGATTAATTCTTAATGAGTACTAATACTAATCGAGATGAGAATATACGGAGCGGTGTGTGAATATGTGGTATTTACAAACAATTCCAAATTGATTTTAAATAAACGAAGCTAAATACTGCGGGGTTCAATTAGACTGTAAATTGTCGTGGAATGCAGAATCTTTATAATTAGCGAAAGAAATTAAATTATATTTTTTATTGCTGGAGTCAATACATTTCAGACGATAATATATCAGCCTAGATTAAGTTATAGAATAATTCATTGGGCGTGGCATGGCTATGTATTAGGCCCGTAGAAGTTATTCAAAAATCCGTTTTGAAGAAAATAAGCCAGAATAAAGGTAAAAAATTACAGTCTCACCTATCGAGTGTATAACTTACATCTACTTCAATTTATGTTAAAAAAACAAAACAAAACATGCTTAATGTATCTGTGCATAAAAGTAGAACACGATCGGACGATGAACACAGAGCCAACTAGTTAACGAGAGTTGTGAGTAAAAGCTTTTTACGCGTGGCCGCTCTTATTTAATTCACCGTCGAATGAACTAAAAGTTGATCTTATTAATTTCAAACGAAGACGGGAAAAAGTTATTAACCCAGTATTTCTTAGGAATAATCTACAAGTAAATTGATATTATACATAGTATGTACACTGTTAACTTGCTGGAGTGAATTTAGTATATGTGCGTATGAAATGCAACGATAATGTTATTTTCATACAAAATTCTTCTTTTTATCAAATCTAAGTGTGTACATCAGTACGAACGTGATAAAGTTGTTTTATAGTAAAATCATTTAAGAAGATTTCGTTAGTTTGCTCGCATGTACAAATATTATATGTTAGCGATAAAATTGATACGATGTGTTAACTTCACATTATTTAGTTTAATCTTGATCGCATTTTACTTATATATATATATATATATATATATATATATATATATATATATATATATATATATATATATATATCATCATCATCATCAGTATATAAGAGCATGCTCTTGTCGTTGTAGCTAGCCAATCATTTTCTTCCATTCCTTTCTGTTGTCTGCTATGTTCTTCATCTCTTTATACGTTATTTGTATTCTTTCTTTTACTTGATCGATCCACGTCATTCTAGGTCTTCCCCTTCTTCTTCTTCCTTCCAATTTTCCTTCGATTATGACCGTCATGAATTCATTAATATATATATATATATATATATATATAATTATTAGTATTGTTATTATTATAACTTCATACAGTTTACTATGTGTAAAAATAAAAATTCTGAGCGATTTATGTTTAGATACGAAGAATTTTTAATTTAACCTGTAATAAGTTTACATCGTTATCATTTCACCTGTAAGTTACACTATAACGTCTAAGTTACAAGTAGCTGCCAATTTTTATACTACAAGCATTTTTATAAGCTAATGCACATGCATTTATACGTACAGCTAGGCGCAATCGGTATTGTATTTATTTTAAGTTATTATTATTTGATTGTACTTTGTATATTTATATTACGAAATAATTTGAAATAAATTTAATTCGATTCGATTATTATTATTAACGATACCGTTCTATCGGTAAGTTCTAGATTTCCTAATATTTTACAGTACTTACTACAAAACAGATGCTAGAAAAAAAGTTTCTAACAAATTAGTTTTAAAATGCACAAAAAACTAAATATCTTGTCTCAAGTTTCCTAACTTAGAGCTGTTGGAATTTGAATATTAAGTTAAATAACGATAACTTCGGATAAAGTATTTGAATATTACGCTTGATTGTAAATTGTCTTGGTCAAGTCAGTTATTTCTTTGCGCTAGATTGAGAAAATTAAATTATCTCTTTTATTACCGGGAACGTTATTTCACTCCGAAACATCTAACTCATTTTTCTATATTATATTATATTCTATATTTATCTGTATTGTCATTTATGGAATTATTCACACGGGATGCTGCTGCTAAACAGTATACTAATTACGTGGCAAAGATGCAATTAACTTTTTCGAACAGTACAACTGACATTCGTAAATTAAATAGTAATTTGTTAGGACTATTTGTATAGATTTGAATTATTGAATTTTTGTGTGTAAAAGCAGATATTATTTTTAAATCTCTACTTGCGAAGGCATTACTAGATCTACTTACCGGAAAAAGGCTGAAATGTCTAATTTGAATAAATATCGTACGCAAACAGCTCGATATACTGGTGCTCTACTCTATAATAAACTACATCAGGAAATTGTAAAAGCTGACCTAAGTAACTATACGAAGCGCTGAAAGATCTTAATATCCTACAGATTCAGTAAGGATCTTGAGGATAGTCCTAATTAAAAAATATACGTACGCATTCAGATTCGAGCACCTAGTATCACTTTTATGTAAAGTTATTCGTTCCTTTGGCTGTTAAGTTTATGTTTACATTTACATAAATATATATATATATATATATATATATATATATATATATATATATATATATATAACGTGTGTGTGTGTGTGTGTGTATATGTACGAGATTACTTTTTATTTATTTATATATTTTTTTTATTTTTATATTTCATTTTATTATTTTTTTATTTCTATTAGTTTTTATTTTATGTTAGTTCTGTTCATATAGTTCTATTATGTTCAGCACACAATTAGGGTATGTTCATTTTCGGAGTTATCACGTTGTTGCGCAATATTTCGCGCATTTACTAAGTATAAATTGTAAAGTCGGTTACGTATTCACGTATAAAATTATATTTGCTTTGTGATTTACTTTATCTTCTAAATTTTATTACTTACAGTATTGTATGAATTGGGAATTTGGGGATATAATATGTTATATACATATACATATATATATATATAATTTTTATTATTATTATTATTTTAATTGGTATTGTTTTTATTGTTATTGTGAATTTTATCGTACATTCCTTCCATAAAACGTGATTTTTTCATCTTAGAAGATCGTACGTCGATAAATATAAATTTTTAAATTTTTTCCGCGAGTATTATCGTTGGAAAGTCGATGGCGACATTAAGACGAAATAAACTCGATCTTTTTTTTAATATATATATATATAAATTAACAACCTTTTTTTAAAGTAGACCTCCCACTTGCATTGCTTATCTATCAGCGCCTGCAATGTTTTAGGTATGCAATGAAAAACGTTTGTCCCGCTTTTTAGCAGAAGAAGTACGCATCGATGGATATTCGTGGATAACTCGGCGAATTTTAGTCGGATTTGGACAAACTTTTTTTTGTTTTACTCCTATTGAGCCCCCCCCATAAATTACCCCTCGATTGGTAACCCCCTAGTTTAATTGGTATTGTTTTTATTGTTATTGTGAATTTTATCGTACATTCCTTCCATAAACGTGATTTTTTCATCTTAGAAGATCGTACGTCGATAAATATAAATTTTTAAATTTTTTCCGCGAGTATTGTCGTTGGAAAGTCGTTGGCGACATTAAGACGAATAAAATCGACAAAAATATTCGCTCTACTTCCGCGATAGGTTTTCTTTTTCGTTTTTTTTTTTTTTTTTTGTTTCAATGTAGCTCCAACAAGAAAGGACAGCTACTTCCTCTCTGCAATCTTAAGTTTAAATAAGCAGCAATCGTGATTATTCAACATGTGCAGAAGTTTAACCCAATTGTTAAGCTCTGTTACGTATATTACTTCGTAACAACCAAGTTAGTAGGTTTGAAACGTTTAAGTCCGCGATAGGTAGATAAAAATAAACATTCAGTCTGGAAATATAAAATAGGAGTCTGTGGGTTCTGAAATTCGCAACTGGTTCCGAAAAATTAAACTAGGATCGAGTAAACAGAACTTATTAACAAATAAATTCGAAAGTATATAAATTAAATTGCAATCAACGTGAAAATATATATACACACAGGAAAACAGCCAGACAATTCGCAATGAGATTACTCATTTAAATTTATATAGGAACAGCGATGAAAAATCGTTATTCGGAAAACATCGTAACGATTTACCAAATCGATTAACCGAAATTATAAAATTTTACATATATAAAACGATTATAAGACAACTATTTAGAAAATTATAAAAATGATCGATTAAATGCGAAGTCCAATTAATGAATTAATTGTTTAAGAAGTATATTAAAAATTTAATAGACATACCAGACATAAGAATCATTTTGATCGGTTATTACCGTCGGTTATGTATTAGATTATTATGGTGTACACACGCTAATTGGTTACACGCCTTGTTATTCACCATCATAGCTACGTCTTTAATCAGAGCGGTTAGCGTGTAATATCGTGTAATATCGTGTATGTACTAGATTAAGTAATTTCTTATAATTTATTTTTATTTAATTTCGTGGTTTTTTTTTTTATTTTTATTTTTATCCAATAGTCGAAAAACTTGATAATTTTTTAACTTTTATAAAATCGATCGGTTTTTAACTACTTTTATATTGTTTTCATTATTATCATCACCATCGTTGTTACCGTCATCGTTATGATGGTTTTAATTGCCGTTATTCTAATATCGCGTTCGTGCCATTTAGATTTGTCTAGACGGTCGGGCTAAAGAAATTAATATATAAGAGAATCTTACCGGAAGACGAACATAAACCTGAAATCATAAACAGAAGAAAATATAGTACATAATTTAAATATGTGTACTGGCGTAGGTACGCGAATAAATGTATTAAAGTTCGTTTTCGGTTTTTTACGAGCATCGTAAAGTATAGAAAAATAATTGAAAATAAAACTTTGAAAAATCGAATTTACGTAAGGCCGGAAGTCGGAAACATTCCTACGTCGTATCACGTCAAGTGAGGAAGATGTAGGGATTAAGAATAAAATATTTATCCGCGAGTCTTCTAATGAGATTAATTATGTGCTTTTTCTTTTACTTTTCGGATAAAACCGTTAGATGGTCATTATATAATAAAGTGCGGTCTAATGTCATGTGGGTATTTTGAATTTTTGTACACCTTCAAATTTCACAATAGGTTCGATTTTTACTATTCGGTTGTAGAGGAGGAAAAACGCTGTTTCCGTCTTGTGGATTACTGGTCGTAATTTCTATGATCGTAAAGTAAGATCTACACGATGCATTATTGAATTCGTCACTCGTATGGATACTTGTATTTCACAACTTAACGGTTTAATCTCGGCAATGACAATGTTTGATAATCGTTGAGTTTTTATTCATTACGGACGGTTTTACATAATTTCCAATCTTGTAGATAATAATTATATTCTAACGGCAAATAAATTTCATGATTACATCTGAAAACAAATTATGATTTAGGAAGTCTATTCGGTATTTTCGTTGGTATAATTATATTTTAACGGATTTTTCGTTTAGGTATTAATCGCCATCTTGGGTATCCGTGTACATTGTACGTGTGTATTTACAGGGATGCTCTGCAAACGTGTAAAGTTAAGCGATTAAAATGTTAGTCAAAGAAAGAGCGGGTGCTGACGAAAAGTTTGAAGCGGAAGATTACGGTAATGACGAGGTAGTTCAGGAGACAGAGAAACAGTCTAGGAACGGTTTCCTGTCTTCCTACGACTGCTTAAGCTTAGCCCACCTATATGTGTATGGCTCACTTGCTAACCCAGTAGCAAATGTCTACCTTGCGGTTAGGATTTTCGCCTGAATGCTAAGCGAAAATTCGACGGAAGTGAACGATGTCCGATTGATTATAATATGTTGTTTCATCGTTAATTGACGAACGCGTTAAAAGCATCGGAATTAGTTATACGGATCTAAGAACTTTACAGTGACTTTACAAAAATCACCGCGCAATAGTACTAGTAGACGATCGGCTCAACGATATTGTGTACGATGGTAAACTGTCGCTGATGTTATAATTGATACTCGAAACGCGATATTTGCTCAGGTGTTACACCGATGAGAGCAACTAATAAGAATTAGGGAGAAAAAAATCTCGGCGATACGTTTTACTGACGTCACTATAGTGATAGTATCGAGGAGTTGCGAGGATTATGACTATCAACTATATAAATGCACTTAACGCGAGGAAATTCTACACCCAGTAGGAAAATACGATATCTGAACTGTTGGGATCTAATAACCCTAACGTAGAAATAAGAACGCGTATTGACACGAGCTGGGGAGTATTTATAAGCTGAAGCGTGTAGTTCACGGCAGATAAATCTCGAAATGAATAATAAGAGAAGATAGTAAGATGCTATCGTCCGTGCTCGCGATAGAAAGACAAATCGCCGGATCGTCTGGAAGATACCACGTACCGAATAGGAATAACATAATGATACTAATATTTATACAGTTTAACGACATAATTTGATAGGGGAGAAAAAACAACATTTTCTTTCGACATTTTAAGAGAGAATCAGCGTATATGAACTTCTACAAACGATAATTATTAATTATAGTACCTGTCGAAGGGATAAAGAGACGAAGAAGGAGAAGGATTTCCCGGGCTCTAAAATATGAAGACCCTGACTGAAGTCACAAAAGTAGAAAAATATTATAGGTAAGAAACTAGTCGAATTTCTGTGGGGTCTATTAAAGATGATTAAATTATATCCGGAGTGGGTTGGGTTAGTCAGTTGAGGTGATGAATTAAATGTGTTCGGTTTAATACTCCTTAAAACTCCGGTACATATGAATTAGTGTATAAAATGATAATTTTTTTTTTTATGGAAGTCGTGAAACATTTAAAAATATGAATAATCGCGCGTTAATTTGCGTTAGATGACCTACAACTTCCTTTATAGGGAAAGAAAATTGGTTGTTCGAGCGAGCTAGTGAAATTATTTGATTACCGACATGGAGGAATGATAAACGATCTTTCAGTTCAAACTTAAATCATTATATCGCGGTTAATTAGCAGAATTTATCATCCGGAATAAATTGCCGTTATTTATAAGCCGGGATTTAATAGAGGTACCGTATCAACTGTAGAGGGGTACGAAGAAATATAGATATACAATACGGAGATATCAGAATCGAGCTCTATTAACATGTACGTCGCAAATAGCTCGATACATCGCGACTTTTACGCAACTATCGTCCTCGAGTAGAGACAGTGTTCGACGCCATTTAAAAAGGTTGAAAAAGCGTAAAAATCCTTCCGAAATAAATTTCTTCGATAATTCTAAAAGTCGTGGAAACTCTGTTTTAAATCAACTGATCTTTTAACGGTTTATGTCCATACCGAGTTCTTTCCGTTCACGCGTCATCAATCATACACCGACCACTTGATGGACTGCGGGTTGACTAGTTGTAGCGTATAATGTAATAATAATAATGATATATCGAAAATTGTTGGACTTTTGTTTTTTTGTGTAGGTCATTTTCAAAAACTGATGACATACTTACCGATGCAGACGGCGAGCAGAGCGAACATAAATACGTAAGTCTTGAGGAAATACATTTTATCGATTACGTTGCCACCAGAAATTCTACTAAACTACTCTATTGATTATTTTTCATCTAAACTATCAAGTGTTAACGTCTTTATTTATATATATTATATAAAGACAGGTTTTAATTTCTATTTCGTGTTTACTCGCTATTAGTCGGTTTAATTATTATTAATCGAACCACACCGACGAGGTATAATTTTTTATTTTTGACTTGATAACATGTATCGACTGATTGACCTTCGAAACGCAATCGTTTAATTAATTCGACATAGATTCGTTAATTTTAATTTATGCTTCCATCTAAACAGAAAACGAACGAATAATTATTTCGAAGCGATTAATCGTAAATATCTCCGGTTCGTTTAATTACGAACCTGTTTTTGTCGTTCAGGAAAATAATAAAAAAAATAAAAAACTAATTTTCGTATAGACCAAAAAAAAAAAAAAAGTATTCGCCACAGATGTTGAATTTTTCGTTTATCGGCCATCTGTCCCTTAATTTTAATCTATACTAATATATAAAACTGTAGCGTCTTGCGAATATTTTCATTATAATTACCGCATTGGTCTATTTTTATTTATCGCACGTAAGCAGAAAATTAATTTTTAACGTTTGTCTATCTGTCTGTCTGTCTGTTCCGGATTTAACTCGCAGGAAAATATTAAAGCAATAATGAAGTGAAAGTCCACACATACCCTATAGTCTATGCTATTGAATTCGTCCGAAGCTTTGTTTCTTCGCATTGATATAACAAAAAGGACCGAAGTTACGATAATTTAAAGTGTTAAAAAAGGAGTAACAACGTTATAAGGGAGAAATTAAACATATTACAGAAAAACCCTGATATTCTGCAAAATCCTGAGATCGATTTGATTATCGGTTATGTTCCTGTATGTCGTCTAACAGTGTTAGTCGTTTGTTTTCCTTTCCGTCTAGAACTTTTTTTTGTCATTCGGCGCCGGATTCACATCTCTATTCAGCTGAGCTTTTTTGTCTCCTCAGCTGCGAGGTTCACAGCCAGAGTTCAATACATTCCAAACGTACGATTTTACAATTTTCTTTTCTAACAGCAAGGTTTATCTTTCTTATTTATTTTTTATCGAAGGCGCACTTTATTCTTCTTTCGATAATACTTCTATTATCTTCTGTTATCGAATAGGGCATTTCTTTAACTTGTTCTAAATCTTGTATTTTTATATCGGTTCGTTGTTTTGTTATAATTTTGCTAAACTTCATTATTTTCCTCTTTTTTTTTGCCCATATTTATTTTTCATCTAATTCCTGCTGCGATAAACTTGGATTCATATTTTTTTCCGATTCTGCTAATAGTGCGATATCATCTACGAAACGTACGCAGTGAATTCGAATTCCATTTTATTCATTTTGATTTCTTTTTCATCCTATCAATTGATTCTTATATATATATATATATATATATATATATATATATATATATATATATATATATATATATATATATATATATATATATACGTATAAACAAGTACGGCGAAAGAGGACATCCCTTGCCTAAACTTCCTTATTTTAGCTTTTAATTTGTATTCATCCATATATATTACCGTTGTTTGTGACTTATATAAGTTTACTATGAACATCTTTCCAGTCTATATTATTTTCTTTTAAAGTTTTCAATATTATTTTCCCATCGATCTTGTCAAATGCTTTCACTAGATCTATAAAAGTTGCATATGTATCCTTTATTTACATCTAGTCGCATTTTCGGTACGACTTTTAAGTCTAATAACGTTTCTCCAGTTCCTTTTCGAAATTCGAATTGATCTGTTAAATTTTCTCCAATTTCCGATTTTTTACAATGTTCGATAGAATTTTTGAAGCTTGTGATAACGGCAAAACTGTTTTATAATTTGTGCAATTAAATATATTTCCTTTTCTTCGTATCATAATGCGATATAAAAAAAAACAAAGATAAATTTTATTATTATTCTTTCCTTATATATATATGTATGTATGTATGTATGTATGTATGTATGTATGTATGTATGATTGTATATGTTTTTATATTTTATTTATTTTGTTTATATCTACTCACTCTCAATAATAGCCGACGAGCTTTTTTGTGGTCTTTTAATGTATAAAAAAAAATTTCTGCGATTTCTCGTTGTTTGTTATTTAGTTATAAAGAATGAATATTTGCATCAAGTGGATTTTTCACTTGGACAACGTAGTCAGTTGTCATTATTATATTATTTCTTTTTAACGAGAAAACACTACTAAAGATGTTTTTATTTTTTATTTTTTTATTTTTTTGGAAGGGGGGGATTTATTAATTCATATTAATTGCTCGTTTATAGTACTGTGTATAACCGCCAACAGTACGACATCACTGATGACTTAGCTGTTAAACTTAGTAAATGAGGCTGAGTAGGAAAGGAATTGTATAATCGAGGGAATAAATGAAAGACTATTGTAGAGGAAACTAGATGGGCTATGCGGACGGATATGGGGTCGATAGGGATGGAATGCAGGAAGCGTAGTAAAATATGACGAATGGAAGATATGTTCGTGAGTAGAGAAAAAAAAAATCAGGGTAATGAACACTATGGAGGAAATGATAATGAGAAAGTGATATGTGAGTAAGTCTGCTGAGTACTATATATAGTTGAACGGGACAAATTAACAGATGGCTTTCAGAAATCAACGTTGGGTTTAATGAAAAGAAGTAACTTACGGGGTGGTATAAATAGTTGAGAACTGTATTTAATACCAGACACGACCGGTTCTATTAAACAGCGGCATGAAACGGGCTGTCATATCCACCGCTTCTTCATTCTCAACGATTCACTTATGATCTGGAACCCATAACGGGATTACCGGATCTGTGCCGTGTAGTTATAAAGTCGGGTTTGTGTACGATTAACGAGAGAATTTTTTGAATGTATATTCATGAAAGTTGATAGCGAGAAAGTCCGTTACAATTAATATTTTTGTATCATTAGGGTTTAGGAATAAATACAGGGACAGAAGAGACGTATCGTATAGTTCATATCATATGTAGAGCAAGAATCACGCAGCCGGGCGAGATATCGTGAATCAGTAGATAATGCGCATTCTGTAGGAGCATTAATAGAGCTGGATAAAAGTTCGACGCCGCGCTTGAAGCATAATGCTGTCGGCAAGTAACTGTTTATTAAGTTATTTACTTTTAAAACGAACTCACGCTCGGTCGTATTCTCATATTGTAGGAGAATTTATTCGTATCTGTAATCTCTTTCCAGGGTGGAAAATAATTTCAGTTAGTCGTGGTATAAGTGCTGCGATTAATATTGAAATGATTTAGAGCGGCTGTAAGACAAGGTAGGGAATCAAGGGGGAATTTAGGGAAAGATTCATATGTAGGTTAGACGATTAGATATTCTCTATGATAATGTAGAGGGAGTTCTCCTAGTAAGCAACAAATGCTCACAAATGATAATGTGCGGTGAACGTCAAGAATTAGACGGATGGCAGAGTAGTGAACGGTATCTAGGCGTTTTACTAATTTTTCGGACGCCATAAAGTAAATTTAGATAGATAGATAAAAGTGTGTATTTACAAAATAAATTGATGTTACAAGAAAAAAAATAACGGAATTAATAATATATACACAGTTCTTACTACGTGTATACATTAAATTAAGAAAGTATGCCCAGTTAGTTGCTCGTTTAACTAAAATAAAAATACAGGAAACAACAAAATACTGATCACAAAGCTACCTATATATATATATATATATATATATATATATATATATATATATATATATAAATTTATAAATATTTATATATATATAGGATAAACAATAATTTTTTACCTGTATTATACACAAAGAAAAAAAAAATGTGTACAAAATATAATGGCAGCTGTACATTATAAAAACGAGTGTTTAAATCTTTTATGTCTGTATAGCGTTTATATTTTAGTTGCAAACTTATACGTGTATAAATCCCCTATGACTTTAATAAATGAATACTGACTGCAGGCGAAGCTATCAAAAAAAAAATGTTGTTTTTTGTTTGACAACCTCGTGTATATATGGTGACTTCAATGCATTGTTGTTCAATCTTTACGTAGACTGGAAGATTTAAGATTATTCTGTATTTTTTAGCCGTTGTAACTTCGCTAAGTTAGAACGGCTAGAGTATATGACCATATGGGACAAGCATACAGCAAAATTGTCCTGATTATAGTGTTGTAGATTATTAATTTATTTACCCAGCTGACGTAACATCGTTTGTATTTGATATATCTTAAACTGAGACGCGTGAGTTTCATTTCAGGCATACTCAGTATGTTTAGTACATGTTAGACCCCGATCCCGTATTACACTTAAATATTTAATATCGCTTTTCCAAACCAAAGGTGACGCGTTCACCATCACAGGTGATAAGAAATACGATCTTGTTTTCGTCGATAGATTAAATTGAATTTTATCCGAATATATTTTGATTGTCCATTTATTAAAATACGCATTTAATTTATTAAAACCCTTAATTATACTCGGAAACAAAAAGAAGTGTGTGAGACACAAGATTAGGGAAGGAGGAATATTTTCGCTTGCAATGCAAGTCAAGAATGAAGGAAAACCGCCAGCGGTAAGAAAAAGAATGCAAATGATAACAACCGAATTTGGGAAACGCGGCAACTAAACAAAATAATAGACGCAACCAGGAAAAGAGAAATATGATTTGGTTTAGTTCAAAGTTGTTGTACGCTTTCATTTGTCAAAAAGATGACACCATGAATTTTGTATATTAAACCAAGTTACCAAGCGGTGTCAAAGGCTTTCTCGATGTCTAATAATAGTAATCCTGTATGCTTATTTATACCCATCAGTTATGGTTTCACTAATTCTCGCTAATTGCATAACAGTAGATAAATTGCTCCGAAATCCAAATTGTTCTTCTATAAGAATATCATTGTGAATTTTTTCAATCTACCCAAAATAATTTTTTCTGATATTTTACTGAAATTACTAAGTAACGACACGGGCCGCAGATTTCTAGGATCAGAAATGTCCATACTTGATTTAGGTATAGGAATATAACTTTCGAAACTTTCCAGCAGTTGGGAAAATAAGAAAGCGATAAACTTGAATTTATTACGACTGTTACAATCGCTTTTTGTGGTAAGTTTTTAATCAATATTGTAAATATCAAAACTTACAGATTTTTTATTTTTAAGTTTCTTCATGACACGATGTACCTCGCTGACCGTTGTTAATTCACAAAATTCTCATAGGCGAATCTTTTAAGTACTTTTTAATAGAAGATTAAATTTTATTATTGCGATAGTTCGATGTTAAATGCGAATTTTGTGTATGATACATCTTTGTTAACAAATTACTTTTATCCTTATCCGAATAGGCTGTACTAACATTATATAGCTGATTGAAATGTGTGTGCGTATTTGTAAGTAGAGTAACTTCCTTCCATAAACTTTTATCCTTAACTGTAAGATTACGAAATTTATAATTTAAATTGGAATTCAGATCTTCATTTTACTCTTAGCAAGCACTTTAAACAGTTTAACAGTAGTGCCTTTGTAGAAGTATTTTTAAGTTTTTGACGTCTACGTTTACTACAATTTTTTAACTTGATCAGTGTTAGGATTTAGAAACGACCAATTCATCCGCTTTTAGAACCAAGTCAGTAAAACTATTCACTTTATTCTCTAATTTCATATTATTTTTACAAGGACCTCCTAATGTTATGTTATTATTTATATAATTTCGATATGTATTCCAATTAGTATTTTTAAAGAGGAAAACAGATGGCAATGTACTTAGTAATACCCGATTTAGATAATTTGAAGAAAATAGAATTATGATTAAAACTTAAAAATGATCGAGAAATAGCCTTAATTATTATTTGAACCTTTTTTTGCTAATACAAAATTAATGTAATATTTTATAATTTAATGTAACATTTTATAATTTAATGTAATATTTTATAATTTAATGTAATATTTTATAATTTAATGTAATATTTTATAAATCACAAACTCATTATATGGTGGAATAAGGGACTATGTATTTTTCATGCATTGTCCACCACATATTATGTTATTATAATGTGGAGGTCTTTGCATTTGTTTATGGACCTCTATATTTACGTGTATATTTTTCTCTTTTTTTTTTCAATAGTAACTCAAATCAATAATACTAGGATGTAAATTTCAGTTGTTCGCGTAGAAGGTAGGTTCACCAGGATCTAGAATTTGAAAATTAAATTTATACGACTCGTTTAAAGTACAATCATACAATAGCAGTTCCAAACTCTATGCCGTGCATTAAAGTTAGCTACAATTAAAACGCGGTGGTGCGTTTATAATAAGTTGAAAATATCGTAATAAAGATGTTTATGACTTACCTTAGGGGGACAGTAAACGAAATAGATGATAACACTGTTGTTAGATATTTCAATAGAAATGTCCGTAGCTTCGATTTCACACCCGTAGTTTAATTCCCTAAGAATGACGGATTTGTCTAAATTTATTAGTAGTTCGACATGTATGTTAGCCCATTTTATCAAAAACAGATTAAAATTATGGCAATAGAAAATGTATCATTTTCTGAGGCAAAATTACTTAATAAAGGTGCGGTGGTCACCCCTGCTTTTTCCTTTGCTGAAATTACAAATAATCAAAATTTTCCTGAATTACGATCCAGATCTAGTTCATTTAAACGAAGAAGAAGCAGCAATGACTCAGGTCCTTCCGGTCGCCACTACAGTAATGGTAATTATAACCGAAATAATAGTAATAATGGTAATAGTACTAGTGGCGGTAATAAAAATATAAGTAATAAATCCAATGTGTGGGGCAATAAGTATTTTTCAAACCTAGCTCTTAATGTAAGAACAAGACCAGTGTACTCACGGAAGGGGAATATTACTAGCAGACTGTTTATATTAAATAACGGCAGTCCTACTCATTTTGGCAGGCCTGAAACTACCGCTAACCCATTAGATTTAACATTTTGCTCGCCTTCATTAGGTTTTCTAGCTTATTGGAAGAACATATCAAACACTGCAGGAGGTGACCATTGCCCCATACTCACCCAAAATAAATATAAATGTCGCGTACGATCACAAGGTTCTAGGATCATCCTCAACACCTAAGTGGAATTATAAACGTACTAACTGGAATCAGTTCTCAGATCATCTTCAGATGACTGATTTCACCATATGCAGTGAAACTGACCCCGGAATCCAGTTTGAAATGTTCTATAAAGCTATCAGTGATGCTCTCTCTATCTCAACACCACCACTACATCATAATATATCTAATAAGAAATATAAATGCAACTCAAACCTTTGGTGGTCAGATTCCTGTCAACGTGTTGCATGGGATAGAAAAAAAGCATTTCTACAATATAGAAATAATAGCACTACTGAAAATTACCTACATTGGAGGAAAGCTAACGCGTTAGCCAAGTGTGAATTTAAACTGGCAAAAAAGAAAGCATGGCAACAGTTTTGTACACAGTTTAATCGGCAAACCCCAATTTCAAAGGTGTGGGGGTTATCAAAAGCATTCAGATCTTCTACCTATAGCCGGATTAACCAATTAAGTGACGAAAATATGTATTCCTTCATCGAAACAATGGCCCTTCTCATGTACTTGAACTGGAAGAGGTCATGCAACCTCTCAGTAGGCTTTCTAATCACTTTTTAGATTCTTCCTTTACTAAGAATGAAGTTGCTTATGTTTTAGGAAACAAAAAATCGACTGCGCCTGGTCATGATGGCGTGTCTTTCGAAGTACTACAGAAACTACCGGATAATTTTTTCACAATCTTTGTGGACATTCTTAATAAAGTTTGGCAGTCCAAATTGATCCCCAATTCTTGGATGTATTTGTTGTTGTCCTCATCCCTAAGAAAAATGGAAAATTTCGACCTATTTCTTTGGCCTCTTGTTTCAGGAGGATATGTGAATCAGTTTTAACGTTACGTCTTAATTGGTGGTTAGAACACAATCAAATCCTTCCTTCTAATATGTACGGCTTCCGCAGTAATACGAGCACTTTGGACTGTGTGAGTAATCTGCTAGGCAATATATACAATAGTCTTATTGAAAAACATTTTAACATTACTGTTTTTCTGGATATAATGGATGCTTATGGCAGTGTCCATTTGCCTACCTTACAGTGTAAGTTATTATCCATAGGTGTTCCTGACCACTGTTGCCACTTTATTTGTAGATTACTTCTGCAGCGTTGTATATAATTAAGTACAAGGTTGCTACTGGACTTAAATCTTCGCGGAAATTACCATATTATTACCGATTTCAAAAGCGTGATGACGGCTGTAGACAATAAACGTAGCGTGTCAGATACATTAATTGGTTTAGTTTTGCTAAAACTTAATAACCTGGAACGTGTGGGAATATCTGTCTCCTTCTTGTGTGCCGGGTCATAGAGGTATTCCAGACAACGAATTTGTCGACTCATTAGCTAAACACGCGTCGTCTAGTCGTATAGATCTCTCCTTAATAACTCACAAAGATATCATTCACTTTATTCAGCTAGAGCATAGGGATCAATGGGAGCTAATGTACACTAAGAGCATTAGTCAATCACCTCTCACTTATTACTATCACTTCCAGCCGTTTCTCTACAAACTCCCGTAGTTCTATCTCTTTAAAAAGATTAGTAGTAAGGGGATTGTACTCATCAGCAGATTGCGATTTGGACATCATTTGTTGCCTGACCGTCTTTTCCATATGCAGCTTAGAGAAAGTCCCTTCTGTCCCCTCCATTCTGAACAGGTAGTCTGCAGCCCCGATCATGTCTTTTTTGAATGTTCTGCTGTAGCACCGTTGCGCTCGGAGCTTTACCTTATCTTGTTACGTTCTTCGAGTATTTGGATAATCTACAATTGTTCCCCCATATAGCGACGTTTTTAGAGAAGTCAGCATGCTTGATTAAGATGTAGATAGTCCCCACAGTTTCACGTTGGGTAAGCTGTAAAGGCACCCCCATTTTACAAAAAAAAAAAAAATTGGTTTAGATAGGTAAAGATGTTTAATAATTTCAAACATTTCGCCTTGAACTATGTTAAACGAGATCGCCAGGTCAACTGTGGGTCGAAAAAAGGTGGCGATAATTTCGTTTCTTTCCAAGAGGTTATCAATAAATTAATAACGAGAGAAAGAGAGCAATGTTTCGTTTAAGTAGACGCGTTTTTGAAGGAGAGCAGATGTAGATAGTCCCCACAGTATCACGTTGGGTAAGCTGTAAAAGCACCCCATTTAAAACAAAACAAAAAAAATTGGTTTAAATAGGTAAAGATGTTTAAGAATTTCAAACATTTCGCCTTGAACTATGTTAAACGAGATCACCAGGTGAACTGTGGGTCGAAAAAAAGTGGCGATAATTTCGTTTCTTTCCAAGAGGTTATCAATAAATTAGTAACGAAAGAAAGAGAGCAATGTTTCGTTTCTTGTAGAGTAAAAGTAGACGCGTTTTTGAAGGAGAGCAGTCGATAGTCCGATTTTTCGATGCTTAAAACTTTGCATATACGTTTTTAAATTTTGTCGAAATACCGAAGAAAACGAACATGTTCTCAGTTTTATCAAAACCGTTGATGTTTATTTCAGCGTTTAGTACAGCGTTACAGTAATTAAATTTTACGTAACTACGGACAAAATTTATTTATAATTGATTTTTATTTGTAACGTAAATCTTTCAAACACGCCAATCGAACTAATCTCTTTAAATCAATTTTTAGCACTTGAGAACAAAGAATTATGTTTCTAGATGTCAATACTGCCTTTGATAAAGTTTAGCACCTTGGCTTAATTCCCAAAATTAAAAGCTATTTTTCATCAGGCTTTTTCAGACTACTCATTTCATATTTAATTGATCGACAGTTCTACATACATCTCAGATTGTTACACAAGGCTCTGTACTTGGTCCTATCCTCTTCCTACTTTATACTATGGATATTTCTCAAACATCTGAGACAACAATAAGTCTTTTTGCCGATGACACTGCAATAATTTCACATAATTATGATACAGCTGCATGTATGCTTCAAACAGCAGTAGATTATATTTCAACTTGGGCTCATACCTGGAAAATTAAACTAAATGACAGCAGTCAGTACAACTAGACTTTACTGTCGCCACTAATAGCTCTTTTCAATTCAGTCTAGTTTTTGAAGTGAAACTTTTATTGGTGCATTGTATATGTTGAGTTAACCGAAAACAAGCGAGCGAGCAGAATACATAGGCTGAACGAAAATATACATGGGTATATATATATATATATATCGCGGTCGAATGTACCTCCACTATCAACACCCGCCTATCGAACTATATTTTATTGCATTAAGAATAACGGACGGATAAATGTATATATATATACATATATATATATATATATATATATATATATATATATATATATATATGTATATATATATATATATATATATACATCACGTTCGTGTTCAAATGTACCTCCACAACACCCGTCTGTCAAAATAAGTTTTGTTGCTTTCAGTACGTCGAAGTGCAGCAGTTGTGTAGAAAACGTCTTCAAGTTTCACTTGTTCCCTGCCACCAAAGGGCAGATGTTCTTTTTAACCCCGTGTCTTTTAACTGGGTTGTTATAAACGTGTTTCCCGATCATCAGCCGGTTCTTTCCCCTCGCATATTACCTTAAAAGCCCCTTCAGAAGTAGTACACGACCAATCCATGTTAATCGTGTTTAACTTATAACATTACAATACCGACCTCTTCAGTTTGTCTGCTTATCAGTTCCATTTTCCTCAAAGTCCGAGCATCTCGAACGCTTGTAATTTTATTAATTTTATTTAATAGCGCACGTAGATCTCAGATATTTTTTTTCAGACGTTCAACGAACTTTTGTTTTAATATGTTTTTTTCGATAGTCCAATTCTATAATTAATTTCAGTATATATACTATATATATATATATATAAAATATACAGTCGAATCCGATTATAAGGGACTCCGGATAAGAGGGACAACCGTTTATAAGGGACAATCAGCAAAACCCCGAATCAAACGTATCCAATGAAGGTTGTTTTAGTTCGCTTTTTTGGGACAACGAGTCGGTTATAAGGGACAAAGATTAACAGACTTTCAAGGCAATAAATAGTGAGAGGGGCGATAAGCCAGCCGATATAAAATGACACTTCCGGTCGTAAAACGAAAATGTTCACATTAACAAAAATTGAATAAAAACGAGTAAAATATTTTAGCCATTTTTACAATTCGTTTTTTTTGTTTACATGACATTTTTGTTTTTTCTTCGTTTTGTTTGAGATGTCCTCGTGTTAACGTTCTCTCATTGAGGATACTGTTTTTTGCTCTGTTCGTTTATTAATTATGCGCTCTCTGATAGCTTATCATGTTCTTAGTTTAGTTCTGCAAAAACCGTAGTGCGTCGTGCGGTTTTTTTTCCCTTACGAAAATTTTCTTTTCTTTTTTTAGTTCTGGTGAATTTTATGTATGAATAAAATGTCGCATAAATGTTTATCATTAAAGGAAAAAATTTCTATTTTAGACAAAATCGAAATTCAACCTCCCAATATGCCTATTCTTGAGTTAGCAAAAATCATGGGCGTCTCCAAAAACACCATCTCACGTTTAAAAACAGATGAACAGAACTTACGTAAAAAATGGAGTAGTACTGAAAAGGTCAGTCAGGTGGTGGAAAGGAAACGAAAAAGAGAAGGTAAAAACCCAGAGGTTGATGAAGCTCTTAATTTATGGTTTAGCACAGTAACACAAAGAGGTGTTCATGTCAATGGGCCAATGTTGAAATTAAAATCTGAAGAGTTTGCAAAAAAAAGGGTTATGAAGACTTTGCAGCTACGAATGGTTGGCTTGCTCGATGGAAAGGGGGACACGATATCAAATTCAAAAAAACTCATGGAGAAAAGGCAAGCGCTGATTTGACAGGAGCTGAACAATGGAGTTCAAGTAAAATTTTCAAGTTCCTTCAAAGTTACAGCCTGAATGATATTTATAATGCGGATGAAACTGGTTTATTTTATCGAGCCACTCCAGATGGGTCATTAGTATACAAACACGAACAACTTATTGGTTCGAAAAAAGCTACGGATCGTATCACTGTGCAATGTTGTTGCCATGCAACTGGAAGTGACAAAAAAAAACTTTTAGTTATTGGTAAAACTAAAAAGCCACGTTGCTTTAAAAATTTCAATGTAAGTAATCTGCCAGTAACATATTACGTAAACAAAAATGCATGGATGACTGCTACTATTTTTTCAAAATGGTTAGAAAACTGGGATATAGAATTACAGAGAGATTCTAGAAAAATTTTACTCCTTATTGACAATGCAACTTCGCACCACACTGTCGTTAAACTGAAGAATATTCAAATTGAATTCTTACCTCCAAACACTACTTCACTAATTCAGCCACTTGATATGGGTGTCATAAAAAATTTAAAAGTGCAATATAGGAAGATGTTGATATAGCATATCTTACAAGCTATTGAAGACGATCTGGTAACAGTTTCTACAATGGCAAAAGATATCAGTTCCACAATAACAATACTGCAGGCTATACAATTTGTTGCTGATAGCTGGAGAAAAGTCACTTTTATGACAATTAAGAACTGCTTTGCTCATTGTGGTTTCAAGGAGACTGATTATGAAATTGTTGAAATGGAAAGTAATGAAACACCGAATGAATTACTATGTGCGACCAACTGTGAACAATTTTCAGATATTGAGGCCAATCTGCCATGCTGTGACAATAATGTTGAAGATTTGGATAACGAAATTATGGAAAATATCACGAAGAAGAAACAAATACAAGAATCAGAAAGTGATGATGACACAGATGACATTTCCTTACCTCCTGTGTCTACTGCAGAGGCGAAAAAATGTATTGAAAAGCTCCGGCGGTATTTTATGCAACAGAATAATAAAGGTGCTCCTATGGCATCATTAGATAACTGTGCAGATGTTGTTCAAACGCAGTAGATGAAGAATTTACACCAAACGACTATATCGCATTTTTACAGTAAATGAACAATTTTTACAAATATCAGGTCAGGTTCATGTATGCCTCCTGTATTTTTCTCTTAATTTCCATATAAATAAATATTACGAATTAATAATGTTATAAGTATGTTAATTGTTTACTAAACTATATATATTCTAACACCCACTCGCTTCAATAAGAGATTTTAAAAAATTCGATTTTAAGGGACAACTGGTTATAAGGGACAAATGTCTTCCGCCCGATGTGTCCCTTATAAGCGGATTCGACTGTATATATATATAATATATATATAAAAAAACAAAGATCTTGTTTAAAACTTGCACAACTATTTCTCCTTCAATTTTTTTGCAAAATGAGCGCAATTTCCTTCCAATCATCGTTGATTTTATTGTTTGTTTCCACATTCATTACCACTGTACCATCTTTCGAAGCAAATCCGCAGGAGTATTGCCAGGTCATCCGCAAAGTTTACGGTTCCTCACCACCATACGATCTTTCGAAGCAAATCCGCAGGAGTATTGTCAGGTCATCCGCAAAGTTTACGGTTCCTCCCCGAGCTCGCTTAATTGTAAACTTTAGATAGTTAAAAAATACGACGACAACAAGCATCTTTGTCTTACCCCTGTCTTTATATCCGCAGATTCCGAGAAATTAATTTTGATTACAGCTTTTTGTTGTTCGCTATTATTACATTAATTCACGTGTCATATTATACAGAAATCCAACATTAAATCCATCGAATTGTATACAAACAAGACAATAAGAACGTACGTTATTTTAATATTATAATTTTCAATGAACGAAAATAACATGTCTTAAATTAAATATACACTATTACACCTACTCGCACGTGTGCAAATAATTATATTATAAATATATATGTATATGTATGCGCCTAATTTATTAAACTTCCACCGGCTTATATGTGCTTCTAGGATACTAAAGTATTTTAAAAGAAATAACGTAAATTGCGATTATGCGATAATTTAATTAGCTATATCCACCATAATTTCCGTTCACACGCGTTGACCTGCGATGATTACCCATGACCATAATCTGTAATTAAATCAACAAATTTAAAACCGTTAGATATGTACACACACACACACACATATATATATCATATATATATGTGTGTGTGAATGTTTGCGCAGAGATTTAAATATATATAATTATAATTTTGATGGTAATCAAACCAAAGTTTTAGTCATTTATTTAAATTTAATTTATTTGAGAAATGTTTATTTGTACGGACTTTTTCATATCGTAAATTATTCCCTTAATATTTTTTAATTACATCTATTACAAGAACACTAATTTACCATATATATATATATATATATAGTATGCCTGTGTGTATGATATTTTATATTTAAATTAAGACAGAAAATAACGTTTTCATCTGTACTTACGGTCACTAAATATTGGCGACGAGTCCGCTGTGGAACGAAAAAATAGTTGATTTATTACATTTTCATAAAATACGAACATAGAAAAACTGTGTGGTTTGACTTACATAGGATGACCCAGTGAAGATGGATGGCTTTGTTTTTTGGATAGTGCAGTTGGTAATACTGCTACAATACAAACAGCGTACATCACGTTTAGTACACACACGAGAGATTCGTTTTTGTCCAGTTTTCCTATAACGAAAAGTAGCGCGCGTTTTTCGTGGAACGTTGTTTTCAACGTGATTGGATCGCGACAGTGAAAATATCGTTTCAAAAAGAATTCAAAGTTACACGATTTTTTTTCTATGGGGATACCTTAAAAGTCGCAATTACGTAACACGTAAGTGAGATGTGGAGGACCTGAAAATTCCGATCTCTGAAGAAATTTCAAAAAATTACCGACCTATGTCGGAAAATATTTGTAAGAAGGCTGAGTGAATCTATCGTTGCAAATGACAGTCATCTGAACTATATTGCGTTCTACAAAATGATTATAAACTAATCTGTCGTTTTCCTATTTTTAAATAAAATTTCATTCAAAAATATCGATCGAGTAGTTTTTGCGTTATTCGAAAAACCGCAAAATCGTATCCGTCTGCTCCGGGTCATCCTATATAATATTCAGGAATTAATTTTTATAAAATTCGATCATCGGAAGTTACGATAAAATAGCTAACATACGCGGAAATAAATATTAATTTTATTCGAGATCATTTCCGTATCAAATTTAAACTTTTCGGTCGTCATCGCCTCCTCCAATACGGCATATTGACACAATTATCCTTGATTTTTTTTGTAAATGGGCATTAGTATAATTCCACCCAGGGTTGTAATAAACGTATAATGTGTCTTATTAAATATTTACACTACAGGTCGGTATGTAATCAAATATGATCATGTATACGCTATTGTTTCGTTAAATACTCTATTGTTCCGTTAAGCAGGCGTCTGAGATTAGGCGAATCCTTTACTTACAATGCGTGACAGGAATTTTGATTGATACAATGCAACTGGAAAATAATAGGTGCTTTTCATCGGCGTTCTGAAATATATGCTACGGGGAAATATTCTGAAAATGTTTATACGTAACGGGTGAAACATTATGAAGTAAATTATTCGGAATCCTTAATGAAATAATCTTCAAAATACGGCGGAACATCTTCAGCGCATACTTTCCACATCGTACAATAGTACCATCGGCTATAATAGCATCGCACGATCAGTTAGAGTAATGTAGTTTTGCGGCTCGTCAGAAGATGTCGAAATTTAGCAACTCCATTTATGACTGGACCGTTTACCCTTAATTTAATTTCAAATACCATTATCGCTCCTCACCTTGCATCTAAAAAAATGGACACGCCGATCGAAATACCGGCAAAGTTGCACGTTAAATTTGGAAGCCCTTTTTTCGACAAGTTGATGGAATTCGAAATATAATTTCGGTATATCATTTCGAGAAAACGAGTTAAACGCGATAACTAATATTTTCCGGGAAGACCCGTTTCAATTTATTGCGTAACCTCGTGATACGAATTACGGCATTTACGTAAAATAAAATAGATTTCCGTGAATTTTCAAATCCTTCATTCATTCCGCTATATAATCCAGAGCACGCTGCAGATTATCATTCACTACAACATGGGAATTACTGCTACGATGGATATTTATCATCGTTAATACGCGTTATTCGTTTTATAACGAAATCGACGAATCTTTAAATATTTTTTAAATTTTAAATCCGCGTAAGTATTAGAAAAATTTATTAGATTTTCGAAATCCGGAATAAATTTGTAAGTTAATTTATAAGTAAAGAATTTCTAGAGAAGTAAAATTGATCTACTTACACGGTAGTTGTCGGCCGAATAACGGCATTTTATCATCTGTAAAATAAATAAGTAAATTATCGCAATTAGTAATATTTATACACTTACGAACGAACACGAGCTAGCGAGATGACGTAATATGTTTATAAAGACGATCTCCGCGGATTTATTTGTCGCGTGCGGAACAAACGTAAAATAAAAAACCTCGTTGCAAACAATACGAAAGTACATATTTAGATTAGCACGATGGGCGGGCTACACGAATACGACTGTAGGTGGAAACATGCTAGAATGTAAACATCCGGACAGCTTGTGATAGTTTAAAATTATAAATTTAATACGAACGCGTAAGGCTGTCACTGTTGACAAGCGACATCTTAAATAACCGGATTAGCTAATTAAGTAATTCCTAACACGTCATTTCTATTATCATCGTTATTATTAATAAGTTATTTTATTATTAATTAAGTTAATTCGAGATAACGGCATTAGCTGTGTTATCTTTATGTCAGTTGGTGATTTCTGCTAATAGAAAATTTATTAGCGTTTTTTTTTAATAATAAATAACATGTCAAAACGTAGATATTAAGCGGAACAAATCGAAATTACATTCAAGTTCTTCCTTCATAAAACCGTTCCTTTCAATCGCATTTAGAAAAAAACCTGACAAAAAGAAAAACAGCACTACTATTCAAAAGACAATTCCGAAAGAGCCCCGGGTTAAACATGGGGATCGCCTTCGTGAAGATTTCGTCTTTGTATTTGTTAGATTAAAACGTTGTCGTCGTAATTATATTTCTCACGTTGGGGATCGTTAGAAACGTAGTTTGTAAGGTAATACTAAAATCGAATATAAAATTTCTATAATAAATTTAATGTCCTTTATTGAACTTCTATTGAATACGCTATACAAATTTAAGAACTTACTCTTTACTCTATTTCCAGGGTGAGCGTAAATTACATAATTCCACGAAGCCCCGGATAATATAAATTTATAATCTGAACAGTCTTTCAAAAGCTTAATGCATTCTGTCGTGTAATACGCGCGGTATAATTATCACTGGAATAATGTAATTTGTTAAATACGCAACACTGAGATTCCGCATTATGCTGACATATCTGGAAATGTTCAAATTAACACTTCCTGTTCGGCATCTACGTTCGTTGCGGAAGAAAAACTCTGAATTACATAATTCCACAAAGCCCGAAAAAATAATTTTATAATCTGAACAGATGTATTCTGTCGTGTAAACTGTTATCACTGGAATAATGTGTAATTTGTTATGACTAATACACTGAGATTCCTCATTTTACGCTGACGTCTCAATGTTCCTATTCGTTGTCTAAGAAAAACTCTGATTAATAACTAATCGTTCTATTCATTACATTGAACATCCACCAATAGGAGACGCGTACCTTAACCGAGGAGTGTGGGCGGTATAATATCATCACTAGGTCGAACGAAATATCAACGCGCGGTTACCTACTAGAGTAATATTTGAATCCATAAATCATCTGTAGAGACTGAAGCCAATTTTTTCGGATACGCAATCTACAACGCTTCTTATCTAACATCCTGATGACTGGTGATTTCAGTATCCCAGCTATCAACTTCCGTTCGATGTACAAAATTATTTAACATAATATACATACGATCGAGATGATACAATTAATATGTAAGTTCCGTATGCTTCTGGCGTAACATTGCCGTCCGTGAGAAGTATATTTAAATATATATATATGTATGTATGTATGTTATACATACCTGAAGAATAATTTAATATCAATTTGAAGAAAATCCGAGTTAACAGATTTTACAACATTATATACTTTAAAATGAATTAAAACAGAACGAAGGAACAATATGTAGATCACATTGTGGCGTTTCAACGTAGACTGATTAAAAAATGGACAGTTCTTTAATCTTTTAAAACGGATATAAAATTTACAATGATAAATAATAGTCGAAACGGTACAAATGAACGCTGGAAAATTACACGCAATACTTGGATTTCCCATTTTACTTTCTATTAATTTTGTTATTTCATTTCGCGTTTATTATTATTTAAATATTTTAAATAAGAAAGAATTATATCGAAAATAATTACTTACCAACTCTCGGCGGAGGATGAAGTTGGTGGAAATGTCCGGCTGATAACAAAGCGAAGGTAAAAGAAAAATTATAAGACCTACTCACGTGTATACATGTATAACTTACCCTTTAGTATCGATGCTTTAAACTTTTAGAGTTACAACATATTTTCAAATGAATTTACTTCCTCGAATTACATGTTCTATAATAGTGTCGAATTACCGAATTGTTATTTACCATTCTTCGCAACAGAAAGTGTTCTACAACATCCGGCTATGAAGCAGTTATTGAGTGCTATGGAATTGATTCCTCTCTTCATATCGTCAACAATGATGGAATTGAGTTTTCTCCTTCTAAAACTTCCGGCAGTTCACTTTTGTCGAATACGAAACTGCCAAGATGGACTTAATGTTTACTTAAATAGCATACGCATTAAATCTTCAAACGTCGTTAAATATCTTGGGATAATTTTTGATAACAAGCTAACTTGAAAACCTCATGTAGCGTATATTAAATCGGAATGCACTTCCAGATTTAACATTATCAAAATGCTCTCACACTCAACATTTGGATCAGATCAACTCTGTTAAAAATATACCATGTTGTTGTAAAATCTAAAATTGACTATGGCGTCGAAATCTACTTTTCACTAGTAAAAAGGTCCTTTCACCCCTTAACACTATCCATCACATAGCAATCCGACTGGCCATCAGTGCGTTCCCAACCACTCCAGTTTGCAGCATCATATGCAAAGCTGGAGACCTCCCTCTTGATCTACATAGGCAGCGTTCTCTACTTCTCTCCTTCATTCACTTCTACTCAAATCCTAATCTTCCTTCCCACTCCTCAACCTATGGCTTCAAATATTCCCCCCATCAATTCTTACTTTTGCTAAAAAATTCGAAAATATCCTGTCCTCTCTTCAAACCTACCTTCCCCCAGTTTTTCCTTCCTCCCTTAACATCATTCCTCCTTGGAGCGAGCACATTATTCCAATAGACCTCAGTCTCACCAAATTTTCAAAGAATTATACTCGTAAACATGTAATAAAAGCAGCTTATCTAGAAATGATTTCACGGTACCCATATAGCTTATACTTCACCGATGGCTCTAAAAACAAAACTGGAGTAGAAGGCGCTTTCGTTTCCTTCCAGGACTCTATAGTTCGTTTCTCCACTCCACCCCATTACTCAATAATATCGGCGGAATTATATGACATCAAAATGGCGGTAATGGATATTTCAAACATTTTCGTTGACCAGTCGTTCTTAATATGCACGGACTCTCTATTACAATGCCTTAGTGATCTTCATGATCCTAAATTACACCCCCTGGCTAAAGAAATTGGTCATTTGATCATAACTTCTAGTAAACATGTAGTTCTCACATGGATTCCATCGCATGTTGATATACAAGGAAATGATCAAGCGGATAGTGCAGCAAGAGAAGGCTCATTGCTTCAACCATTCCCGCTCCTGCCTACACCAATGAATCAGTGAAACATTGATGACAAGATTCTTCTTAAACTAATTCCCGTCAGTTTTATTATTGCGACATTTAAAATTACCATTTCGAATTATTATAAACAACATACCGCCGGTATTACTAGGAACACAATGAACGATTAACAGACGTTTCAAAATCGATAAATAGCGTACAGATATCCTTATTAAAGATGGCGTTAAGTAAATCAAGTATTTCGTTCTTATTTGACGGTCAAGTTGTGACCACTATAAAACGTAGTATACTTTCCCTTAGATACGCATTAATATAGGCCTGGTCTTGTAGCAGTATTACTTAATGAGCGGGAAAAACCATTAAATTGTACCCACGTAATTTTACGTCTAATCGCTAGAAAGAGTGATAAAACTATTAGGTCTTGTATTATCAGCTTATTTACGGGACATCCGAACAGATTTAAGTGCACTGTGTTTCAAACAATCGCTTACTAGATACGCCACGAGGTTTACCTCTTTATAATAGTTCTTTCAAGATATTTATCTTTAAAAGTGACACTATACATATTTTTCTAAGGATAATTTATCAACTTTTCAGCGTTCAAATTAGCTATTCGTACAGAGTTCATTTCGAATTAACTGCGAGTACCAACAATTAAAAGCATCGTTATTCTTTTTTCGGAATTTTGAAAGTGTGTGTTCGCGTTCGACAGTTACTTCTTTACACAAAACTAAGTTTAGATTAATTAATAGAGCATTCCAAAATTGAGCTCACTAGTACGAATACTTTATGCTAATATTTTCACTTTAAAATAGTCCATCGTTAATGTCTTCCTGTGTTTTGTAACCTTTGACGCTTCTTTAGATAGTTACTATAGAATTCTTGAGATTCATTAACGGATTCATCGTTCGTCGGGCTGTATACTTGTATGAGATTCATTTCCTATAGGTTGTTGCGAACTTTATTACGTTATACGCTACCGTTTATTGTTACGAAGTTTGTAATCGAAATACTCCTCCGATAACGTTTTAACCCATTCTCTAGAGTCTAGACTGATATGCTTTACCTCCGTCTATTTTTACATAAAATCGACATATCTGACTTCACATAACCTCAATATATCGAAGCGTTTTTTCTAAGCACGATATTGTGGGAAAATATAAGAGAACTAACGGACGCATCACGCAGCAGAAGAGTACTGGACATGTTGGTCGCCAAATGGACAAGGTGATGATGAATAGTGAATTTCTCGTTATTTACTGGTGGCACATTTCTCGTATCGCGGTTCACGTGACATCGTATTTCTTCAGTCGTTATCTATTTCAGAAATCGGAATAGTAGAGTAATCGTTTTTCTCCGATCGGATTTTCTGTTGGTATTTACTCCACCAGCAGAAAGTTGCAGTTATACACTGACCAATCTTTGATAATCGTCAATTTCATCGGACAAAGTCCATTGTGTTACATACTTTAAAAAGGCTTCCTATATTTAAATCTGGTATGCATTCCTAAGTACGACATGTTTATATAGTTGTGTACATATGTGTGTGTGTACTTCGAAACAATTGCTGAAACGTATTTAGTAATTCAACAATTATCGAAATTAACGTTTTTCAATAAACCTTGCAAAGGGTAAAAAATTTCTCATTTAAAAAAAAATCACAATAATAACGAATAAATTACCGTATCCGTTCGGGCGGGTGTCGGCACGAGAATCGGTGTATCGTACTGGAAAATACGGGTAAAACAATCGTGCATATTAATGTGTACGTTGTGCATATTTAAACGAGTACTTTTATACTTTTTTTTTTTTAGCAACAACAGGTTACACAACTGTACACACACACACCTATATAATATATATATGACATATATATAATAATTACAAAAGTAAAAATAATTGAAATAGACGCCAATTACTATAAAAGTGACACAGTTAAGTCTACCACGTTTGTACTTTAAATTAACGCATTGTGAGGAATTGCTACGTGTAAAATTAACGAATTTATTTTAATGCATTTTGTAAATCTGATAACAATGACTGATTTGCTCTGATCAATTTTTTATGCTGGAAAGTATTTATTCGAAATTCAATTAGGATGTTTTTGTTTATAGACATTACCAAAAGAAAAAGAAGTCATTCAAATTCCTTGTAATATTACCGACTGGCATAATGTGCATGATAATACATATTTACAGGCTAGTATTAGATTTTTTTTTCTAAATTAATTGATTTAAGTAATTGATTAGTCCTTCTTTTTTTATATACAATGTTTACATATTCCTGTAAAGATGTTATTTTGTTCGTATAAGTAAACGTAATGATTTATTTAATTTGTACATCATGTACATATTTCTATCATTTCTTCCTTCGAAATTTACTAACGATTTTATTATTATTATTATTATTATTATTATTTTACATGGTGTATGCTAGTGTGTACGTATACGAATGTGCGTGATGCGTTTGTGACATGAGCGAATAAAAGATTTTAGTTTACCGTTCGCGCATTACACGGCGATTTACTTTATATATGAAAAATTACTATAAATCGAAGAGAAACTCGAAATAAAAAATTGCATAAATACATTCGAATTTGAACTAATCGATCAGATTCGATAAATTTAATTTATTCGCCGTTAAATGATCTATTTTAATTAATTAAAACCCGTAAGGTACGTACTAAATTACTTTATAGCTGTTCAACTTTTACTTTACTTACCCGCGTCAACAATTACGTCCACTGAATAAAAAAGGAAAACACAATAATTACTCTTTACTGTAAATAATAACCGTCTTAAATCTACATCTATACTAATAATATATATATATATATATATATATATATATATATATATATATATATAAATGTGTTTATTTCGATTTAACTCAAAAACTATTACAGCGACAATGATGAAATTCGCACAGCTTATATCCTATATTATCGGATTCATTCTAAGCGTTATTTCATATTAATATCGCAAATAGGACAGAAATTAGAATAATTTAAACTGATAAAAACATAGTAAAAACAGCGATATCTCCGTTAAATCGTTTAAAATGTAATTTCCGGTTCGAATGTACCTCCGCTAAAAACACATCCGCGTACAAAACCACGTTTTATTGCGTTAGGGGCGTGGCCGAAATAATGGATATATATATATTATATATTTATTTATATATATATATATGTATATATCTATATATATATATATATATATATATATATATATATATATATATATATATATATTGTTAAAAGAAAGAAACGAGGATATTGTATAAAAAAATAATAATTACACAAGGCGAAGCCGTGGATAACTTCTAGTATTTAAATAAGAAACTAAAACGCTTATATATTTCAACCTAGCGGAATCCGTAAAATACACTCGAAAATTTGTTCCCTTAATGCCCACTTCGAGATGTAAAAATTTTCATAGTCTACGCGTCGTTTTAGACATCGTATTGCGGCAGAAGTAAAAATTAAGCAAACGCAATTGCAGAGCGCAATGAGTCTCGTAAGGTGTGACATCTAAGCTTACGTGAATAATCTAAAAACCATGTACCAAACGAAGACTATGCATACCCGAGAAAAACGAACAAATGCCCCAGTATCGTGCGAGATGATTTAAAAAATACATTAGAACAGAGAGCGATATTAGCTTTTCTTATTGCAACAAAGCAATCCGAGCATTATGATGTGAAATGTAAAATAAAATGTTGGTTAATGGTTGGAAATGACGTATCGCGACGAATATCATATACGTAGACGGGATGAAGTAAATGCGCCGTAATGCAAAAATGTATTGAATAACACACAAAAATAACGGATAGTTTGAAAATACGTTCACGATAACGCGAGATAAATCACGAGATACTTCGTGTTACACGACGATTATAAACGAAATAGGAAAACACTAAGTAAACGCGTCTAATAAAATCGATTAAAATTTGCCGTTAACTGCCGAATATCTTAAACGATAGGATGCTGTTTGTTGCCCACTTTCTTTTCGTAATAATAATACCGATTTAGAATATGTAAAGATTTACCAGAAGTATTTACTGAAATCGGCAAAAACCACCGAACGTGTCAATCGATAATTTAGTTATCGGTAAAAACCACCAAACTCCGTTAGAGACTACTCGATTTAATATATCGGATTTTAGAAGTGCAGAAATATATCAATCTCCAGCAGCCGTGTATAAGTACGATATAATGTCGGATGTTTTTTATTGCGAAGTATTACTACAATTACGTCATTTTCAAGCACGTACGAATAAATATTACATATGAATTACCAGAAATGTTTATATAACGACACCTTAAAATTTGATATTTCACTAGCCAGACACGTAATTTCAATTTTAGATTTAACATTTAATAATTAATTTATGTAATGCAACAAGTTAGCATATCGAGTTGTTCTCAAATCACCAGAACAAATTTTTAAAGTTTCGCCATTTCTAAAAATTCTAGCAAATTTTTCGCTAAATCATTTTTCGCTAAATCTGCTACTCAATTTGACGCGTATAATCAAAACGACGCGTTCTCATTATTCTTGATCAAACTTGATCAAAATATGAACATACGTTTAATACACCGCACGGATAGAATTAAACTACGTACACAGTTGACGTTTACATAATGTTCGAAAATAATTTATACATAGTGTTTGAAACAGAAGACTTTACTTACCTTCTGGTTTACTCTGAAATACCGGCATGCTTTGCGCTGTAAAACGTAATAAATTATACATATATGATTCGATCCAAGTGAACATGTATACAAAACACACACAAACGTATAAAGCCCAGTATAGACCGCTTTATTTTTATGTTAGTGTGATAATGCAGTCAAAGTTTCTCTTGAACTAGACAAGGTGAAGAGGCCGCGTTGACACGCCATCTATGCTGCCTGTACATATATCAGCAAGTGGTAATATTGAAAATAACGTTATCAGTCGACTATTTGAAGATAACGATGCTGACTAAAATAGATAATTTTTATACGCCGAAAGAATTCGAAGCGCTAGACCGTATCTCACGACCGATTCGTCTAATCAAGAAGACATATATTTTTGCGATAACTAGAGTCACCTTCTCTAATTCATTCAACCTCTCCATAGTGTCAGACCCATCGGCGGAGAAACCAAACAACTACGTGAGCTCCATACGTCCACGACGTGCAGGTTAGTGATTTCCTATTCGGCTGTCTTGGCGCTGATTAGAAAAATTTAAAATGGAACTCATAATATATCGCTGATCAGAAAATGGGGGAAGGTTTGCTTGCCGAAGGTATTCTTATATGCCTGAAGGTACTTGTCGCCGAGCAAATTCAACCAGGGAAATTGCCTTCGGCCGGTCTCACCAAATTACTGGTGTGCTGGCGGAGAGCTGGACAGATTTCTTCCGTCAGAAGTCTACCTGGTAAATAATTTGTGTTTATAAGGGTGCAACTAGTGTCATAATGGATAACTGCGTGTAAGTGTTGAGTAGCTGAAACAAAAGAAAACATTCAGTATAATATAAAATATAAATAGGAGTGTGTAGTAGTTTCCTGCAATGTGTAACTTAAAAATAGGATGGAATAAGGGATGAGAAACATAGTCCCCTAGATCATCAAAAATGTGTGTAAAATGAGTTTTGTGTAGTACATGTGTAAATATAAAAATGAATGTTGTACAAACAAAATATATACCTATATACACGTGCACATACATACACATACAATTTAAGATAGTGATTAAAAAAAAAGTAATATTGCTAAGATAAAGATCAAGTCAAAGAAAAATAAATAAAAGGTTACGTCTAAATATCATAGAAAAGAGAAAAAAATTATATTATCAAAATTAAATTTATTATAAAACAAGAATGAAGACAAGACTGAATGGCAAGGAGTGCAACTGCAAACAAAGTAAGTATACATAAAGATATTCTTAAAAATACTGATAAAAAATCAATTACCAACATGTTAACTATTCAATAAGGAAAGTGTAATTAATTATAAAGTAAAAAATATATATATATATACATATAAATTATAAGAAAAACAATTGTAGACAATATTATTATTATTGTTGCATGCAACGGTATTACAAAATGGATGAAGGGAATGACCATGAGAAAAAAAAAAGAAAAAAATATGCGGATTCACGGTTGAATTAAAACATTAAAAAACAGGACAAAAGGTTGCTACAAATTTTACCTACCAGTTTTAAATTTTCTTAGCATAGACAACTCCATATATGACAGAAGACCGGCATGGTTATGTTTAGAAAATACAAGAGGCTGTCCTCTATGTATTTTAAATTTATTTCTAAGATCATCAAACAGGGGACAAACAAACATTAAATGCTCAATATCATCTACAATACCAAAGCAGTCCTCGCTGGAACAGCAAAAGTTACACCGAGAACTGGAGGCAAGATGGAACCTATGCAGATATAAACAAAATTAACCATGACCGGAGAGCACCTGAGCATTATAAAAGTTAATATTAATATTTTTAAGTTTACAACGCTCCAAAACCTTTGGGAAAAACACAAAGGTTTTCTTTCCAGTCGAACAACTGTCCCACCTAGCTTGCCAAATATCAATAAGTGAGGATTGAATATATTTTTTTAGGATAGAAACACTAGGAAATGATTCCAAGATATGCGGATCAATATTAAGGAACTGGAAATTCTTGACATAAGCAACGTCTCTAACAACTCTGAATTCTGAGATGATAGAGGTGCCAATGACAAAAAGATCCAGTGGCATGATATTAGATATAACATTAGCTGCAGAGGTGGAACAGGTTCGGTATAGACATGAAATACTAAAAAGAAACTTCCTCTGGCACTTGATAAGAGAACATAAAACGTTTTTGTTATTATAAACAAGAGAGCCATATGCATAAAGTGACTGTATCAGCATCTTATACAAAATGACCCTTTCCCTATATTTAAACCCAAAAGTATTAGGCTGCAATCTTTTGAGCTTAAAGAATATGGAGTTGCATTTCCTGTGGATATACTCAATATGTGGAATAAAAGATAACTTGTGATCTAATATTAGACCAAGATATTTAAGACGATTTGTATGGTTCATTGGCTGACTTGAAATTAACTTTAAATTTTTAACAGAATGTACAATTCTCTGATCACCAAAAACAATAAAATTGCACTTGGGTTCAGAAAAAGAAAAACCTAAATCACTAATTATATTTTCTAAGAACTTGCAAACGATTTCAATTAAATTAAGATCATATTGCTTGTCAACCTTAGCTATCAAACAGAGATCATCCGCATAGGAAACCAGTTCAAATTCCTTACAAGTAAAGGGCAAAAACTGCTCCAATTTAAGATGAACTCTGGAATACAAAATATTCCACAGTGTGGGTCCTAGGGCAACCCACACACCAGTCTTCTGCAACCAACAGAGCTACCAACTGCTAATGAAGCATATCTATTAGCAAAATAATTAATAATAGTATTTACAATGAAGAAATTAAACTTAAATTCTTTTAAAACGTCAATAATTGAGGACCATCTGCAGCTATCAAAAGATCCCATGATATCGAAGGAAATGACAACTGCAGACGAGCCAGACTCCAATGAGTGCTTTACACTACAAACCAGCTTGTAGAGAGTATTCTCTATGGAGAGACCTCTCCGGAACACAAACTGATAACAGTGAAAAACACACTTATTGCCAGCTTCCTTTAACATGTTCTCATTGATTACCTTTTCAAAAACCTTGCCAATAGAATTTAATAAAGATATAGGTCGATATCCACTAAGAGTACAACGGTCTTTACCAACCTTAGATAAAAATTTTATATTGGCCAGTTTCCAACAATCGTGGGAAAAGTTGAAAACTTTAACATTCATTGAAAATAGAACTAAAGAAACCAAGAAATTCATCATCAATACATTTAACAACTTATTATTAATTCTGTCCAAAGAAGCAGCTTTATTATTGGCAAGGCCCTTAACAATATTTGTAACCTGATCACAAGTAACTGAGGGAACAACTGAACCTAGAGTTGAAAGAGTAATGAGTTGTTCATCCTGTAATCGTGGAAAGAAATGATCAAGGAAAGCGCTACACTTATCCTTATCATTAGAAAAAGTCAAATTTCCTATAATAATTTCTGGTATCACGCTTATTTTTATTAAAAATATATTTGTAGGGGAGACCCCATGGTAGTGCTATCCTGCACAAAATTCCTCCAAGAATCTAATTTAGATTTAATACTTAGTTTTTTATACTCCAACGTTAAAGCTCTAAGAGTAGAGTTATAAATAAATAAGTATACAATGTTTTTACATTTACTTTTTCTTTTCCTAACAGAATTAATCTTCCTTCAGTGAAGTTTAAGATTCCACCAATCAACTCTAGAAACAGTAAATTCAGACTGTGACAAATTCTAGATCGAATAACATTAAACTTAGAAACTGAGGTATTTAAACTATGAACATCAACAGACTTATAAATCTCATCATGTATGGAGCCAATATATTTTTTATTAATATTATCAATAAATTTTTTCCAGTCTAAAGCCTTGAAAGTGCTTTTCAAACGAGCAGGTAAATCGAGAGATAGGATAGACCAGATATTTTTGTGAGGGGTAAGTTCAAAATCATTCAGTGAGAAAGTAACAAAAGACTGTACTCTGCTATGAACAATGAGGTAGTCAATGATGCTCTCTCCATTATAATTAGAAAAAGTTGTTTTTTTGCTGTTCATGATTACCAAATCATTGCAATGCAAAAATTCAGTAAACATTAAAGAATTTTGTGTAGAAGTCTGCTTATACTCCATGAAAGGCAATTATATTAAAGTCGCCAATCAAAATGGGGAAAAGTAGACAATTAGCTTTAATGAAAGAATCCATTAAATCAATATGATGAAATTTAGGTTTATTTGGTGACAAATAACAAGAAATGAACAAATATTTCCCCTAAATGATGATAATTATGTTATTTACGTTTAACAGTAACTTATGCTGAATATTTTGTTAAAGTCAGAAATATATGGACGTTGAATAGAGAGAGCATTATGATAAACATAGGGTTCTGCAACAACTGTTCCAAAGATACCTGAAAAAAAAAAGCTGAAAGCATAGGAGTTATCAACATTCAAGTATGTAAGTTTAAACTCCAAAGCCAATTTTTGACCTTAGGTGTTCAACTGACTTAAGATAGATAGGACAATTTTCACTTAGAGTAACACGATCAATACCCCTAAACACTTTTGAATCATATCATTATTATTAAGATTAACACTAATATTCTTAAAATTACAGTCTTTTGAGATGTTAAACTGTAAACAATTGGTACATGAAGTATCCTTAAATTTATTGTGAAAGTTTAGAAAATCTGCTTCTGCTTTACAAAACTTTTCGGTATGGCCAATACGACAACATTTTTTGCATATCTTCGGCATGATGGATTCTGCAAAAACAAGTGATTCCCAGTTAATCCTGAGACGCTTGTTCTCAGGCAGCTTCTCGTATTGCAAATGAGTAAGACGAACATAAATCCGACTACCACGCTGATTTGTGACCTTGGTAACTGATGAAGATGTTTTGCCAAATGACACTTGAAAATGCTGTTTAACATCATTTTCAGAAATATTGTTGGTACGAAAAGTAGTTTCTCCTAGTGAACCTTAACGTTAGAAATTCTGTCACTAATAATTGTTGCCAATTTATCAGAGTCCGTCTTGGAGGCCATATTAATAATGGCAGTATTTTTATTAACTTTTATACAAAAAGACACATTAATAGCCTCCTTTACAGGACAAATGTTTTTTTTTAAGTCACGATCAAAAACATCAACATCGTCACATTTGATAATTATTTTATTTTTATTTATAGTCTTTTTCTTGGTTACAACATCCCTGTACAAAAAGGTTTGATAACCGACACTGCAGAAGGAGGGGTGTGCAGAACATCCTGCACCACCTTCTCAATGGCTGTATTTTTTTGTGCTTAAAATCTTTTTAATCGACTCGAAAAATCCAGCTGACTTAGCGATCACAGAATCAATTTTTAGTGATGTAGAAATAATTTCCTCTTTTTCTTGTTTTGTTACGCATTTCCCTTTAAACTGGGAACGAATTTTATTAGAAAGCTGGGCAAACTCTTTAAAGTTTAAAGAGATTGCCCAAATCATTAACCGAGTCCATAACTACCTGCGATGTGGAAGGACCCACATGCAGAAATTATTTAAAAAAATAAAATAAAAAATAAATAAATAAATCAGAAAAAAAATGGCAAAAATTTTAAAATAACTGAAAAACTGACAATTCAAAAATGAAATGCGTCTACATACACACACAGAAACAAATACACTTAATTTAAGGATAAATACCAATAATAAATGGGAACTATTTTGTGTTAGATAACAACCTACAATTTAAAGATAAGATAATGGAACGTACTAACCGTATCAGCTGTCGAGATAGACCTATTTTTGGTGACTAAAACTTAGTAATATAGCAGATATATATATATATATATATATATATATATATATATATATATATATATAATATGTGTGTGTGTGTAGAAAAAAGATAAAACATCAAATATGGGAAGTCAATACATACTCGGTGGAGGGGGATTAAATCCTCCGAAATTTCCAGCTGAAAATAAAATAAGTACAAACTCTCCGATAATTAAATCAAATGAGAAACAATTTTAAATTAAATCAATACAAAACGGGTAGTAATGATTTACGTGAAATTTTCTTTTTCAAATTTTGAAAATAAATTATTCCTAGAAACCTAGTAAAATAAGGCATCTAATTATTTAACACGTGCTTTTAGGAAAATAGTTTAAAAGTAAATTGTCAGAGTACGATTTTTATTTACTTACGAATCTCGTTCGCTAGCGTGTCCATATCCGAGGTTTACTGTCATCCTTATTTGTGTCCGTTGTGTGATATTAATTCTGTTTTGCCACGTGTTGCTAACTGTTATATCGCATTTTAAATTACTTTTTTAAATATTTCTGTCGCGCTTTTGTTTTTTGAACTAGCGATATCCATCATTGCCGTCCAAAGACAACTTTTCCTAGCTCTGTCATTTATAGTTATAATTCCTACTTTTTTATATATATATATCGAAAACGACCCAATAGTCTCTGTTTATTATATAACACACCAAAAAAAGGTTGTTTTTTTTTTTGGTGTTCGGCTTTCATTCATACGAATCAAATGTTTCGTCCCTCACCTCGAAGAATAAGCTGCTCGTCGATACGGTAGGCGTTCGTTCTAGAAGCCATCTTTTCAGTTAACTCGTAGGATTTTGCTAATCTCAGGTACCGAGTTTTCAATAATTTTTCCTATCTTTTCATATTTTGGACATAATTTAGTGCAACATTTTCCTTAATCGTCGTAATTATGTCCTCTTCACGTTATATTACTATTATTATTAATATCGAAACGATAACGGTAAAATTATATATATATATATATATATATATATATATATATATATATATACACAACACATATTAGTATTCATAATAATTACACTCCTGATGCACATAGCCGATTATTCCCGATATCCATATGTACTTTATATCGTTCATGTAGGTTTTTATTAAGAGTGTAATTTAAATAATTTAAATTAAATTACTATTATTATCATTATTGTATGTTATTTTAATTATTGCTTTTGTTACCGTTATTCATATAATTTTTATAACGCTTCAAATCGACGAATTTACATTACGTAATCATTGTAACACTAAAATAATTGATGATATCCAGAGAAATCTGATATTTCAATTTTTTTTTTTTTTTTTTTTTGGCCCAGCTTGCGCCACTTGGCCAGTTTAATCCTTTATCCAGTTAATCTATTTTAAATCTCAATGCCATTACGTTTCTGTCTTCTGTCTCTGTCAGTTTATATATTTCAAATTAGCTGTCCATCAATCTTAACATGATTGAAGAATTATGCTGATCAATTTAAAATTATGTATTTTGTTTTCTTTTGTTTGTTTTTTTTGTCGGGTACCGTGTATTGCTAATGGCCAAGAGCGCCCATAAGTAATTATTAGATATTATATCATATCTATAGTTCAGAGAAATTGAAGAAATGCTTGTACAGCAATTGGATCATCGGTTGAAACTTCTTGTAGCGAATTGCAACTGACCTTTTGAGGTCGGCATTATTGTGGACACTCAAGAAATAAATGTCGGAGTATTGATGTCTGGATGCAGCAAGCGCATAATGGTGGATCTATTTTGCGAAGACGAGATAGATAGATCATTCGGTGGAAAACTTGTGTATGACTTGGAATCCATAATAAGATTATATTAAGCTAAGTGTTCTAAGAGACTCAAAATTTCTATGGCAAGAGGATATAATTTAGTTGAAGCGTATAATAGGAAAGAGAGAATTTGAAAATATTAGATGATTTTTGTGGTTTATCAGCCAGATTGCAATTTATATATATATATATATTATATATATATATATATATATATATATATTATATATATATATATATATATATATATATATATATATAAAATCGTTGTACAAAATCAGTTTCCCGTCGTAAAACAAAATTCCAAACTAATAAATAAATAATAATAATCGAATAATAAATTACCATCTCCGTTAGCTCCCACGTCAGCGTAAGCGTCGCGGTATATCCCTAAAAAGAAAATATAACGATTGAAAACACACACCACACATATATATATATATATTGTGTAGGTATATCAGCTAATAACAAAAAAAAAGCTAAATTTAATAGTTGTACTGTTAAACAAACAATAACAATAAATGTTATCACGCCGTAATGGCTACATTTTGATTTTTAAAACGGGTAAATTTGATACGTAAGAATGTAAAATATATATCCGAATGTTTAGTAATAATCAACGCCAACCAAAAATGGAAATAATAAAGTGAAAATCACTAAATTTCACATAAAAAGACTATAAAAACTTTAGACTTCAAGTAGACGTAAAAAAAATACATATATATATATATATATATATATATATATATATATATATATATATATTATTATTATTATTATTACTCTTATAAGTCTCGGCAACTAAGGCTACAAACACGGCGTACAGGAAGTAGACGGGACATGCGTAAGAACATCATTAGGTTGGTAAGATAATTCATCTTTAGACGAGGAAGCGAGAAGAGAAGGTTGAAAGACAATCTGAGTGAAAAGTGCAAAGAAGCGAAGTCTTCCAAAATAAAACGGAATTCTCCATTTAGCGAAGCTTATTTAATCAGGAGGTCGATTTCGACTTTGCTGTCACGAAACAAAAAATCTTGATTTGACGTAATTACGTTCATCGATAGCTAGAACTGTGACGTTCAGGATTGACAACAATGTACCAGCCTCCTTTGCCTGCTCTATTTGCTATTTCATTGTTTGGAATCCCCGGCATGAGCTAGAATTCACAGGAATGAGACTAATTGGCTCGGTTTGACTAATAACAGCCGCGTCACTTCTTTGGCTGTACGATGCTGATCGTTGCTAAATATATCGTATAAGGAGCGCTGGGAGTCGGAACATACAACCGATCGCTAAGTTCTGGTGAAAGGATGGAAAATGACTGAGGAAGCGAATACCGTATAATGACAACATTGTTCAATTTATATATATATATATATATGTATATATATATATATATATATATATATATATATATATATATATATAATAATAATAAACCGAACAAAATATAACACAATCACTAAAAGTTTTTTAATCGCGAAGCTTTTCGACAGTTACGTCATTTTCAAGCACGCACCAAATTATTACAACTTTTTAAATAAAAACACGATAGATACCGACCGAAGACGCCGAAGGAAATAAACAGCATCGCATCGATGAAAGCGATAATACCGAATAAACTTCCTTCCGTATCGAACAAGACGTTAACTATCGTCGTTGCAGCCAAGCGAAAAAATAGTAGCACTATGTCGACCGCGCATCAGCCAAGCACCGGTTAATTCATTCCTGCAGAGAAAATCCTCAGCACCTATCTGTAAAATCCATTCTTCAATTTTTCACCCTTCTATCCTATTAGACTGCTGTAAATATAATCACATTCTCTCCACATTGTTCCATCCGTATACTTTGAAAGAACTCCTTGGTTAAATAAATCATTCGATTATCTCAAATCCACTAACCTAACCTTTTATACCAATTTTTTGTGACTTTAGCCTTTGTTTCAATTCATGGAATGGAGATGAATGAAAAGTAGTGGGTAACAATTTCTAATAGAAACAACAACGAATATAGAAAACAAATTACAGATTTATGGAACTAAACGATAAATAACAATAAATAGCCTGGAAGGAAAGATAACCGAGGAGTGTAAAGTAAAAATGAAAAGTGCATAAATAATAAATGTTAATCATTAATAATAAACAATTCGCCGCTCCTTCCGAGGTAATTTCATTTCTAGACCCTTCAGAATGGTTTCATTCACCGATTAAGCATTTACGGTGTTATTACTATTTTCCAGGCTTTCGTCGTCCGAACGGGACTGACACTTTTAAGGCTTCCGGACACAGATTCAACCACAGACGATATTCAATTGGACTGAAGTAAAAATTACGCGAAAAACCTATACAGCGACTAGATCTTAACAGAGTGTTCGAAAGCGTCAAACTAAATTTAGTGGACATCTCAGAAAGTAAGTAGTCTAAATGTGTCGACAGAAAATCGTTACGTTAAAGTATTTAACGATTTCCGCACTAATCATCTTAAACATAAATAACTTTATATATGTTACAACTGCCTAGAACAAATGCACCCACTAGATAGACCAGTTTCTTTAAGGAACAAATTAGAAGTATTTATATTTTCGCCTGTTCGAGCTATTTTTTATAAATTATGTCAAAAACTAAAATGTGTAATTTCCTGCAAAAAAAAAAACAAATCGATAATTCATGACTGAAATGTTCATCGAACTACGTCGAATAGACTGTACATTACTCCGCAATTAATTATTAATCATATATATATATATATATATATATATATATATATATATATAATATATAAAGTGATTCAGAGAAGACGGACGGTTTTGTTGAATAAATCACAAAAACCGCTCGACCTAAATTTTTGAATGAAACTTTATTTAAAAATAAGAAAACGAAAGATTAGTAGAACACAGCATCGTTCAAATGGCCCCCATTTGCAACAATACTATTCCCCACCACGTCGCTAAATCAAAGACGGTCACTCGCTCGCTGCGTGACGGCTTCTGTTCGTTTGAATTCAGATTAGATTCGGATCAGTAGCGGCAGTTCTGTTTGTTTACGAAACCGAATAGCTGAAAATGAGCTTCGTCTCTTATCGAATGATTGTTTAAATCTGTCTGTTCGTCTTCGATTTCTTTCAGCATCGTTTCAACAAAAACATTTTCGTTGTACCCAGTCGGTATTGTTTACTTCCTGAGTTATTACCAGTTTATAAGCGTGAAATTTCAAGTCTTCCAGACATATACGGCGAACAGACTCTATCGACATGTTTAATGATCGCTATCCGAACTCGATTTTTTTGTCCAGGACGTTTTCTATCCGTTGCAGAAGCTGTCTCTCAAAAGTTCGCTATCCAAAAAACAAAGCCATCCGTCTTCTCCGGGTCACTCTATGTGTATATGTATACGTAATCATTATACGTAAATGTGTGTGAATGTATATACTACCTTTTCGTATCTTTCGTACGCTGTCACAAGTGTAGATGATAACATCGATTTACTTACATGAGTTCTCTACTGCGTTATCTGTATAAAAAAATAAATTTAAAATTTCGTTAACAATTAAATTCGAATTTGTATCAAATCGACAACACGTTAGACGAATCGAGAATAATTTCGTAACGTTATCATTTTCGAAGACCAGATCGTTAGATATTTGCAATTACTAATTTAATGATTCTTTTTTAGGATTTCACGATAAAATTGAAAATTTAATTTTGTATCGAGTCCATTCTGACGGTTATGATGACCTGCGAGTGTTCTCCATAGATTCCGGTTTTGATTAGTAGTGTTCCTCTTGCATCAACTGAATCATCATCAGTCGTGCTGTTCGTTGACAAACTTCGGGACCAACCATTGTAAACCAGTGGCTTGAAGATTATACCCCCTACCGGTAATTTTAGTGTAGCTTCGTCACAGCTGTGTCGCAATCTAATAGTCTGTTATCCTCGTCTTCCATCAACTATTCTTTGTATGAGGATTTTTTCTCATCCGTTTCACCTTATTACGTGTTTTTGAAATTGTTCAAAGTTCAATTGCCGCAGCCCTGGTTCGATGTATTCCAGTTTTTCATCTGAGTACGGTTCGATGGAACAACCAATCAGATTTCTTTTTACTAGTCACGCGTTCGATAATACTACCGGTCAGTCGTTCCATATGTATATATAAGTTTTAGGGTTTTTATCTCAATTTTCTACATTTAATTATCTCGTTAATTTATTCGAAATAAACTGATTGTTCTTATGCGGTTGCTAATCTCTATTAAAATCAAAATCAGTATATATACCAGCATTATTTGATTTTTGAAGATTTTTCTTATATATCTAACAACGTGTCTAAAGAATTTAAAGTTCACTTAAGAGAATAAATGCGTCGGTTCCATTGATATTCTCTACAGCAGGTCCTCTCAAATACCTCATTTTTTTTAAACAAGACCAAGCGGTAATATATATTTTTTTTTTTGTTTTCTCCTCTTATACAATTTATGTAATTCTATCGGTTCATCTAATTCCGTATTGAGAGAGTTGTTTTACTTTCAATCCGCGATACACACAACATTCTCGTCATATCTACGTTTCAAATACGTTATACGCCGATATCATTTCATTGCACTGCGAAGGCGGCTTCTTCAATATTTCCTAGTGTCTGTCTTTATTCTGCACTTCGCAGTTGACCGAATTCCGTCACTTTCACGATACGCCTATTTGCATTCTATAGTGGTAGCGGTTGTAAAATGTCGTTTTGTCCGAATCAACTCGGTTTACGTTCGAACGTTGTATCTATTAATTACGTTGGTTACGCAATCTAGCTAAGATACTTCGTTTTTCTTCGTGTCTACTATATATTCTTTACATATTCCGAACGCAATCTGATCTAAGAATCCAATAAACTATTACCACGTAAATATCGTAACGTGCACTAGGAAATACCTTTAATAGCGTGTTGAATTATTCAACGCTATCTGATAGATTAACGAGAATGTTACGTTGCTATATTTAATTTGTTTAAATTATTAAAGTAGAATGTGCCTTGTTACTGAATTACAGTTTTTTCATCTGATACATTGCGTGTTATCGTTACGAACGTATACGGAGGTTTGCAGGGCAATGATCTTATTCGATTGGACGCGTTGTATAATTTTTCATTAGGTAGACGGAGGTCGTATGAATCGTTCGTCCAGGGAGATTCGATCTTAGTGTTATAATAATTTCTACTACCGCAAAGATTATTCAGAAGTCAATACATTTTACTAAGCGCTAATTTTAGCTGTTTACTTTTCTTAGATGTACTCTTTCAATACAACTATCGATCTAACCAACTCCCGATTTTAATATCTTGTAAAGACAGGCGTCGCTCCTAGCTACGAAACGTACTTTTTCGACTCTTCGCTATCCTATTCGAATTGTACCATGATAAAAGTAGGCTATTTAGTGCGCGTTACTCGGCTACTTCCGGCGTCTCTTTGAAATATCTCGTGAGTAAATTAGATACAAAGCAGGCCCCAAGACTGATCCACTCGAGCCGTTGAAACGATTAACAAAGTGATGTGAAACTATTTTAGTTGGATTTCAAAAAGTAATAGGGAGTTCAAAAGGGAAACGCACGTTCATATCGAATAAATCTATAATCGTGTTCGGTATTGAATTATTAAAAAATGATTATAGCGATATATAAAAAATGATTAATACCCTTATGATGTGTTGGCTGATGATTACCTAAAACAAAGACAATATATATATATATATATGTGTGTATAAATATGTGTGTATTTATATATATATATATATATATATACAACAGCGCGTACATTTCAACATAATTTACGGAAAATAATAAAAACAAACATTTTAAATAATAATTACGTAACCAGCATTGGCTCACCATATAACAGAATTAATGCAAAGACGCGTAATATATAAAAGAAACATATTTATACTTATAATGTACTATAAAAATAATAACTGCGCAGCGAAAAATAAAAATTTTTAATAATTTTACGAATTAACGAAACAAAATAAAAACAGCGTTAATCACTGTAAAATTTATTTCATTTGCAAAGCTTTTCGACTTTTTAAAAGCATCACAAAAACGTTACAGCTTAAAAATGACGTCATAGTCGAAAAGCATTGCAAATAAAATAAATTTTATAGTGATTAACATTTATTTTGTTGCGTTAATTCGTAAAATAAGTGCCACATATAACGTCAGAAAAGGTTATTATGTTTGAGCCTTCTATGTTTGTATTTACCAAACATAAATTGAAGTTGCCTAGAATCGTAATTACCTATGGTAGAGATGAGATGATTATCACGGACTAAGCGGTCGTCGCAGAATTTACACGTTAAATGTAGCATATTATCCTTAATAAAAGGCATTAGTATACGTGTCAACGATTCTGCAGTATCTAGGGACATTTAGTAGACATCTGTGAGATGCCTGTTTAGTAATAATTGTAATTTGGTAAAATTGGTATTTGAAACAAAACTCCAAGCTGGACAACGGTACGTGATTATAAGTGTTTTATACAGAATTAATTTAAATGATTTGCCGTTAATTAACTGATACATGGCAGGCATGCTTTTGTCAACTTTAACGATAGCATAATTGACATATTCGGAAAAATTTAGTCTGTTTATATATATATATATATATATATATGTATATGTATATGTATGTAAATATACTACGTTAATATGTAATATATACAATTTAAATAACGATAAATTTCGTTATTAATTTTATAAACTTAAGTTCGTTAAATGCGGATTAATTTTTTCATAATCAATTTTTGAAAATATAACGAGACAGATAATTTTCTGTACTTCCGTAGGAATTAAATGCAGCGAGTAAACATTATTATTATCGCATAAATATTTCTAATTGTCTGCCTGTTTCTCATATATATATATATATATATATATATATATATATATATATATATATATATATATATATATAAATTTATCAAAATTTCTAGAATTCAATACTCGAATTTCATAACTTCTATCTTCCGTCGTGTTAATCGTAACCCAATATTTTAATTATTTTTTTAAACTTCCTACATAATTTTAATTGACCTATAGATAATTAAATTATAATAAGATTTATGATTAGAAGTCGACTGACCGTGGATACAAGTTGCAGGTGTGTATCATATTCTGTGTTCATGTGGAAAGCGTTATATCGGTCAAACAGAAAGGTCTAGATGTTTGTATCGAACAGCATATAGCTGATGTAAAATACCTTAGCACTAAAAAGTTCGCCATAGGTCGTTCGTATATTTAAATCAGGTCATGTCATCGAGTTCAATGACGTGTTCATTTTGACTAGAGCGGATAAATATCACGCAAGGTTGACATGAGAAACTCATGAAATTAATAAATATTAAATTAATTTATCATCCGAATGATATTTCGAATCCTATCCTAGGTCAAATTAGGAAAAAACCCCGAGAAAAATGAATAAATAATGTGAAAAATATAGACCGCCCAGAAGCGGAAGCCGCTCCTCTAACATTCGATCTTATATCGCCTGATAAACAGCACGGTCGCTCAAAGGTGTATAGACGTATCTTCGATAGCTCAGTCAGTTGATGTTCTGCCTAGATAATGAACTGTATAAACATAGTAACGCGGTATCGATCGAAAATTTTAATATTAGTTATTATATATATATATATATATATTAAAACAGCGCAACTTGCGAAACAAAATTACTTTTTTTATTTTTTTTTTCACTTTCGATATTATTAAAAAAATTCGATAAATTATAAGTTCGTCCGATGTCTAGATAAAATTCGATAAATTATAAGTTCGTCCGATGTCTAGATAAAATTTTTGATTGGACATAGCGAGATCGTCTAAGATAAAAAATTTTAAATCTAATAAGTCACCTCCGCTGTTCTTCGAAGAATTCCTTCTGAATAGATTCGCGGCGTCCACCGATAAATCTGAAATTCGAACGATAAAACGATTACGTGGGTATATATACACGATTTTTAAGATTTTTCGAAAATTGTAACACTATCATAACGTAATAAAATCATTTTATTACATTACGCACTACGCGCAGACATACATATACACATATATATATATATATATAGAAGACTGTTCAATTTTTACGCGATCATGAAATTCTTCATTTTTGACGATTATGCACTTCCAGACACGAAATGTTTCTATCGTTATCCGATAAGAGTGACCGCTGGCGTTGTATGATACGTGAATGCCGTTAGGAAGTAGGTTTACGAGTCGGAACGTGGTTAGAAGGTCTAATCACTGGAAAAAGTGGTTCTATTTATAAAAATCGTGGGCAGAAAAATATACTAGAACGAAATTGTGTCAAAGTTAAATACGGCTGCAGAAGCTATTACAGACGGGAAAAGATATTTACATGAAGTTTGTGCTGATTCCTTACTAAAGAATCAAATAGTGATCGGCGGTCCAAATTTCACTGTCGAAATCGATGAATCCTGCTTCAAAAAACGAAAAAATCAGGTTGGTGTAATATTCCCACAGCGGTGGGTTTTTGGTGGTTACAGTGTTTCAGGAGGAAAGGGAAATATTTTAGCAGATGATAGTATAGACAAATTGCAATATACGATCACATAACATAATGATCAGAAACGGTTACTGAATGATTAATTTTAAGAATTTTTCGAAAATTCCAGACTTTTGATGAAAGATAATTGCAGCCGACAAAATACTTCATTCGGAACAATCGACTGATGTTTTTTTAAAAGAATTACCCGTTTAATACATGGGAAAACCCGAAATTATCGTAATACGCGAAATAGAACTATTTAAATAGCGTAATGATAAATTAATTTTTTACTTTTTGTTCCTACTCAAACTGTTATTATTATTCAAAAAATCTATACGACACTTGATGCGCAAGTTATAGAAAAAAAAGTTCCCCATTTCATTAGCTGTCTAAAACGGTACAGTGTCATCAGTTTGTGCACGTACGTACAAAAGAAATCGGAATAAACCGGGCAAATCCCTAAATATCGGGAAACCTCCCCTTATCGATTGTTTCGCACTTGCGACGAGAATAACATTCAATTCGTTACCGGACACATTTTCCGGAACGCTTCTCTGTAAATGTGTGCGGTGTGGTTTGATATGTAGTCAGTTAATTGGACCTGTTGTGTTACCCCGCACCGCCATGTAGGTCTCCGTTATCAACACTTTCTGGAAAATAATCTTCCAGCGTTATTGGAAGAGATTACTTCGATTATACGTCGCCTAAGGCTTAACATCAACATTACATCCGTTCTATTCGACCTACCCATCCTTGCGACGGAGACCAGATGGCCGAGGAAAACCGCTTATTTTTCAGTTGCAGTCATTATAGAATGTATCGATCAAAAATTCGTGTAACGTATTTTAAGTAAAGGAATCCGCCTCCCAACTAAACTCAGATGCTTGCTCAGCTCGCAGAACAGTAGCGTATACGACAACAACATATTTCAACATAATTTACAGCGAGTAGTCACAAACCAAAAATTTTAAATAATAATTACGTAACGCCCAGGATGGCTCGCCGTACATCAGAAATAATACAAAGACCCGTAATAAATAAAAGAAGTAATTATACTTATACTTATAATGATAGAAAAAAAATTGAAAAAAAAACTGTACAGTAAAAAGTTAAGCCAGTAATAATTAAACAAAAGAAGAAACACGTTAGACATTAAATAAATAAAGAAGGAACATTCATGTCTAAAATAATCGCCATATAACGTTACAAAAGGTTATGTTTGAGCCCCCTATGTTTATACTATAGACATAAATTGGAGTTAATCGTAATTACGGATGGTGGAAATTAAACGAGTATCGTGGACTAAGCTTACGCGTTAAATTTAAGATATGGTCCTTAATATAAGCGGCATGTTTCAGCATGCGTGTCAACAAGCGTATACATGATCGTATTCAATTACATATCAGCCTACAGTATAAATATGTAATAAGACATATCGTTCACCCCGGGTGGAATCACACTAATTCCCATATATTAAAATAAATATATATAATGTAAGAAAACGGCAATGTACATTTACCGGCGATCAGCAATAAAGCCAAAAAGGAAATGCAACACCTGATGCTGAACATGATGTAAAAATATACCGAAGTAGAATTCTGACGAAACTGCGATGTAAAATATTATCGAAGGTACTTTTATAGCGAATCATCGAACACATTCGACGACTAGGTCATAAATCACATTGTTTACGTGTTAGTTTTCGAAATTAATCATTCGATCGTTTAATGATTTTTAAATTTTCCCAATTCAACGACTTCTTTTTCGTTATGTATTTTTAATTGGTAACCGCTTTTAACAGATGGCGAACATATTTTAAAACGCGCCAATTTCGATATTAAACAAATTTGCAGTTTGGTTTCTGTTAAAAATAAACGATTAAATTGAAATAGATCCGAACAAAAGGATACGATTAATTTATTATTAAAAACAGCCGTTATAGAAATTTCATTTTTACATCGCGGAGGTATCTTGAAAATTTGGATGGAAATAAAATTTACGTAACAATAGACGATAATTATAATTTACGACTACGACCTTATAATATGCACGAATTATTTTGTACGTATGGCGTACCAGAACAAAAAATAACATTAAAAACCATATTAAAACGAACTTTAAATAATTTATATAAGTTATAATTATAAAAACCGAAACGGTATAATTATTTTACTTCCACGCGCGGCCGTTCGGAAAACCGCAAACGCGTTCAGACGTAAAATGAAGCGATTTTCAGTCCGCTGACCGTATGCAACGAGGGGCCAATTGCGTTTTAGTTTAAGTCCGATAGGAGAAAATTATTATTTCGCGATAATTTAGAGTTTTGTTTTTTTTTGTCTTTTTCTTCTTCATCTGCTATTTTCAATCCACCTGCCGGATGAAGCTCTCTCGAAGTTCCTTCCATGTTTCCCTGTCAGCCACTTTACTTGCCAAATCTTTTCGGACTTCATTTATATCGTCAACCCAACGTGTCAGTGGTCTGCCTATTGTACGGGTTCCGTCTGAAGTCCACGTTGTCACTTTATTTGCAAGGAGTTCCAGGTGTCTTACCCGATGACCAGCCTATCTCCATTTTGATTCTTTTATACGTAGTATTATATCCTTTATTTTTGTTGTTTCTCTAAGGAATTTATTTTCTTTCTTGTCCTTCATATGCCAATCATTTTCCTTTCGATTCTTCTTTGCGCTACTCTTAGCCTTTTCTTCATTGCTACTGTTGTATTCCAACTTTTAATGCCGTAGGTCATTACCGGGAGCACGCATTGATTAAACGTTTTACTTTTCAGACTTACAGCAATCTCCTCATTTTGTGAAATATTTTTCAGTTTTCCACATGCTAAGGCTTGATTCTTCTCGTTATTTCTTCCTCTAATTCTATTGTCGCCTTTTATAATCTGTCCTAAGTAATCTGAACGATGTTACTTCCTGGATTTTCCAGTCTTCGCGCAAATTCTCGAACTAGCCACGTATATGTTCGATGGATTATTACGTTCGACGCGAACCGAGATGTATTAATTTTATCTGCCTTACGATTTCTGACGTTTCGCGTAAAAACTAACAGTAACTAAAACCTAAATGGTAGCATTTCCCTTCCAAAAGTTTAGTAATAAAAGTTAAACATTGATTTAAACGATTTTATACATCTATAATAAAAAGAGTACAAAACAAACTGGTAAAAATTACCAGCACCTTTTATTGTATGCGCGTAAAATATTTTCGGTTAAATCTCAATAAAAAACAAGTTATTTTATGGAAATCACGCGAATATTTACAGAGCGTGTAGTAATCACAATGTGGCGTCAGCGCAGTTAAATACATACACTCGAGAGAACTGATTGGAATCGCTTTATCGTCACGACACAATGCAGCCTTTTGCAATCCTGATCACGACGTGTTCTTCGAATGCCCTTATTTAATAACATTACGCCCCGAACTGTACCTTAAATAACTGCTCGCGTCTCGTAATGCCCTTCCTTATAACGTATTGTCCCTTCTTCACATTGAGATTTTACATCTGTTTGCGGACGTAGCGATATTTCTAGCGAAGCTGTCCGACTTTTTTAATAAATAAATAATAATTTAAAAAAATGCAGCCTGTTTCTAGCGCGCATATGGTGTTGCGCGGTGGTGGTTGGTCATTAGCTTCCACGCGAGAATAATATTAGGATTCATTATATTTGTATTTTCTTATGATAATTTTTGCGTTGTCGATAGTATTCGAATTCGGTACCCTTCAGCCACGGCTATTCCGACGGTTTATATATATATATATATATATATATATATATATATATATATATATATATATATATATAATGTTGATGTATTGGAGAGTAGTGATTTTATGAATTTAGCAAAACAAAATAAAATCGAAGTTAATCACTAAAAAATTTATTACATAAAAACAAACACGAACACGAAGCTTTTCGACTATGAAGTCATTTTCAAGCTATTGTTCAAAAGCTTGAAAATGACTTCATAGTCGAAAAGCTTCGTGTTCGTGTTTGTTTTTATGTAATAAATTTTTTAGTGATTAACTTCGATTTTATTTTGTTTTGCTAAATATATATATATATATATATATATATATATATATATATATATATATATATATAACTGAAAAATTGTGGTAAACTGTATCATATGCCGCTGTCAGGTCTATGAACACAGCTTCTGGAACAAGGCCTTTTCTCATAGCCATTCTCAATATATTGAGTAAGGTTCAATATTAGGCCTGTACACGATCGCTCAGGTCTAAAGCCGGCCTACTTATAAATCAGTTTGTCATCAATAATATGTATTATCTTGTTCAGTAATATTCTCTCGAAAAGTTTATATATGTGTGGGATAACAATGATATCAGTTTAAGGTCTGGCAAAGGTTTCCCCGGTTTAGGGATTGCGATTACATGATATCCATAATTTTAGTAGTTTGTCCGTCTTCATCACATCGCTAAAAAGTGTATGCAACTGATTTTTGACCAAGCTTCTTTAATTGTTCCCTCCTTAGATCATCGACCCTACTGCTTTGCTATTCTTCATTGTTCTTCTTCCACCCAGGACGTCGTCTGTAGTAATAAGAGTAACAGACCTTTCCACTGCATTGTAAGCAAATCTATCCGTAATTTTTATTTTCTATTCAGACCTGCTTATTTTGCCATTGATCAGTAGTTGGTAATCTACCTGATCAGCGGTAACCTTTGGTTTTTCCTACAGCGTTTGCGGAGTCACTTTTTTTTTTTTAAATGTAAAACGCGTATATTTGGCATTATATTAAAAAGTTATAATAATATTTAATAAATGTACCAGAACAAATGCCCTCTCCATTTATGAAAGTAAAAATTCTAATAACATAAACTGGTAAATAATAAATATACAAGATGAAAATAGTATTGATGGAAAAATCAGACAAAAAACCATCACAAATGAAAAGCGGTAATAAATGAGAGTTTCTTTAATAAAGCCCTTACTGTCACGCCATCTCTTCTGTCTGACTGATTGAATTACACTAAGCAATTCGTTCCCCGTGTTCATAATTACGTCCGCATATGGATCATTAATAAAGTGCTATATGTACTGCTCCTATTTCACAGAAAGCTCTTTTGTTAGGCCCCGAGTACATATAACTTTCTGTATCCTCTTGAGATACTTGCGCAGTTTTCACTACATTTATAAACTAAGTAGTTTGTCACAGTGAATGGCACTGTATTTTGTAATTTTCCAGTTTTTGTGAAAAGATCCCAGTTTGTTTCCTGAAATTAAATCGTTTAAAATCCACTTCCGTCATTCTAATTAGCGTCGTTATTTTTATACTTAATGGTTTACGCTTTGGATGTATGCTCCACGTTTTTCTTGCACTACCTTGCTTAAAAATTTTGAGGCGAAGTGAAAATCAGGATTATATCCTCTTTTCCTATAACTGCTGTTAAAGGAGTTTAGCAACTTCGGATCATGTATTAATGACAAAGAGTTTACTTCTGCAACACTATCCGTTATTAAGGATCGATCACGCAGAAAGCGGTCTGTGGTCTACGATATGAGGACGTCATACAGAATGTGATACCTTTAAGCGATCAGTTTCTTGCTTTATTATACGTTTGTTCATATTTTTTGTTTGAAATTATTATTGATCATGAGCTCAGATGAAAAACAACATCCGCTGTTAGCTTTAAAAAATTCAAAAAAGAAAAAATATATTGGTACATGAAATAAATAGAAAAAGTGAGCAATTATGCATTGAATTAGGTTCACACGAAGATAGATTTTTTAAGTATTTCCGTATGTCTCGAGAATGTTTTAAAGAGTTACACGATTTGAATTTAATTCAAATCATTATCGTTGTTTAAGACGTTTTCATTACTAATTTCTTTTGTTATTTTGCTGCTCGGGTGACGATACTGCAGCGTTGAATCTAGAAATGACATTGGTCCGCTCCAAGACCACTTACAACATTTTTTCGCTTGTCCCGTTTTACCTTTTATGCCCTTCTTGAACCTCGTATACGAGTCACGCAAATTTTTCCATTTAATTTTCGCTGCATCATCTGAAACAAATTTTAATCGAATATTCACTACTCCAGTTCAGGTTATTTAAATTATTATTAATGACATTTCCTTATAGCTCTTTAAATATTGCATTATTAAAAATTTAATATTCTTTTGTTAAGTTCACGATGCATTGTTTTTTTTTCAGGCATTTGGCTACAGGTGATAGTTACTAAACCATTGCTTTTTCATCTCGTTTGGGACGTTCTAACGTTTCGTATATTATCACGGAAGTGTTCAAAGAAATTTGGAATGTTCTACAACCATTATATTTACCGAAACCTACGTTTCGGATGTGTAAAAAAAAGCTGAAGAAGGTTTTAGAGAACTTTGGGGATTTTCAAACTGGTATTGTAAGCATAGATGGAAAACATTTATTCAATTACAAAATCGCTTTTCCCGCTAGCAATAGTTGCTCGCACTACACAAATTCACGGTAGTTGATATAAGTTACGGACGTCAGAGTGACAAGGTATTTTCGAAAATTCGGTTTTTTACCAAGAATACATAAATTGAAAACCTATTTTACCTCCGAAACGATTACCGTATACAGATATCTTAGTTCCCCATGTTTTGGTCGCTGATGAAGGCTTTGCACTTCAAACTTATTTAATGAGACCATATCCTAAAGATGAGTAATAAATAACCTGCAAAAGAAATAATTTAATTTAAATATGATCCGAGCGCGACGTGTAGTGGAAAGTGCTTTTGGAATATTGGCGATGAAATGGTGGGTATTTCTAAGACCTATAGAAACAGATATTGAAACTGCTGAATATAATAATTATATTCTGTCACATTGAGTACATATCTGAAGGTACTAAAGAAGAGTATTTATGGAAACTAGATTAACCCCACTGCGAATTATAGAACAGTTTGCTGATTATTTTTACAAAATCAAAAACGTAGGGCACGAAATGTAGTGTTGATGAATTAAAAATGTAATTTAAATTTTTTCCGAATAATTAAATTAATTACAATAAAATGTACATACTCGTCATATTAAGTTCTTGACCTACTTCATTCCATGCTTCTGCCTTCATTAAAACGTGTTTTTATAATGTTCATGGGAGCTGTCAAATAAATACGCGTATTTACGCACAGTTTCTATAAATATTTCAGTTTCGTTACTCACTGCACAATAAACTGGAATTGAAATAAGTCAAAAATGTTTCAGAAAAAAATATTTATTTGTCTCATTATGAGAAATAAAGGAAATGTCAAATAAATTAAAACGCTTTAGTATTATCAAATACGCCTACTTGCGCACAGTTTCTAAAATATTTCAATTTTGGTTAAATTATATTACAAATAATCAGTGGCGGCTCGTGCATAAGGGCTGCAGGGCTGCAGCCCCACCTACAAAATTACCAGTATAATTTTTTTTTCATATTCAAAAATCAATTAAAATTATCCAAAATTTTGAAATTTCGTTTAAAAAAGTAATTTTTTCTCTTTGGATGCTCATTCTAGAACGTTGGTGAGGGCTACGTATAATGCAGCTCTTGTTGGCACGTTTAGGAAACTTAAAAAGCGTGGTTCCATAAGAAAACGATGTTAAACGCGCATGCGCAATGGTTTCGTTTTAACCGCGTTCGGGCTGCACAAAAACCAGCCCAATACAGCTCTCGTTCTCGTGTTTAGGAAACATAAAGTGCGTGTAAACGGAACCGAACGATGGTAAAGGCGCATGCGCAATAGTTCTTTTTTTGGCCGCGTTCGGGCTGCACGAGAACCAGCCCAGCCAGTAGACTTGTATTAATGTATTTCAAGATTAATATTCCAACTGCAGAATGAAATGTTGACGCGCGCGTTCTTCTATTGTTTCTCATTTACTTATGTTTTATTGATTGAATAAATATATTTATTTATAAGGATTTTATTACTTCGATTGTTTTGATAGAAAGGCTAACTTTAATTATGGCTGGAAATAGCGATTTTCGTGAAAGTGAATTGAATTCGGTTTCGTGTTTGCTAAATAACAAATTTTCGCGGTTATCGTTTGTAGAAAAGTGTAACGTTAAGGCTCGTGGGAGGCCGACTCCGCAATTGAATATCATACAAACGTCATCTAGCCGAAACAATACTTTTGAAAGAAAATTTAAAGCGGATATTTATTCAAAATGTGACTGGCTTTGCGGTTGTGAAATTAAAAACGCTTTCTTTTGTTTTCCTTGTCTACTTTTTGGCGGTGAAATTTCTTGGACTCAAACTGGTGTGGTAGACTTGAAACATTTGAATGAAAAAATCAAGAAACACGAAAATTCAGCACAACATATAAAAAATTCGATAGATTTTGGTATGCTGGGAAAAATTAATATCGCGACACAGGTAAGCGAAGCGTATAAATTAAATATCAGAAAGTTCAATGAAACATCAAAAAGAATAGGGATATTTTATCAAAAATCATCGACTGCCTGATATTTTGCGGTAAATTTGAACTTCCGCTACGAGGACATAATGAAAAAGCGGATTCCGATAATCCTGGTATTTTTCGAGGACTGTTAAATTTCGCAGGGAAATTGGATGAAAATTTGAAAATGCATTTTGAAAATTCTACAGTGTTTAAAGCTAACTCAAAAACAATTCAAAATGAATTGTTGGATTGTATGTTAGACATTTGTCGAAATGAAATTTCTAATAAAATTGAACAAGCTCAATTTTTGGCTGTCGTGGTTCCGATACAAGATGGAATTTCAATTCAAGAGTCGTAAATACAGTTTTTGAAAACATTGAACAGCTGAAAGAATGTTTCGAAAAATTGCAGAATTCAAATAATACCCAAACGGTTAATGAAGCATCCGGTCTTCTTTGTCTTCTCAATGACAACAACTTTATATTTTGGCTTGGCGTCTTCCATCCTATTATGCCACACGTTGATTTTTACTATACGATGCATTTCAAAATCGCAACATTAATTCTTCGAGCGCTTTTTCATCACTGGAAAATTTTTATCGCGCAATTTCTTTAATCAGAGAAACGAATTTCGAAAACTTGGTGTCCACAAATACTGATTCTATGCCCGTATCTCGTAAGAGGAAATGTGATGAAAATCGAAACGCCGCTATCAAAGAAGTTTGTGACACAATATGTATGCAAGCTAGGGTTAGATTCGAATTTACTGGTCATCTATCTGCAGGAAAGTTGCTGTTACAAGAGAAATTTGAAACGTACTGCAGGCAATTTCCTCCTCAAGAATTTAACGAAACTTGCCAGGCATATCCCATGCTAAATAAAAATCGTTTGCAAACTGAACTTTCTGTTCTATACGAAAGAAATTCAGAATTTTCCCTTGCATCGGGAATTGCGCAACTCCACCAATTGTTTCGAAACACCGGTATTTACAAAACACTGGGCAAAGTATATGTTTTGATGAAAATTTTGTTAACGTCTCCTATGACAACTGCTGAAGCAGAAAGGTGTTTTTCTTCCTTGAAAAGAATTAAAACATATTTACGGAGTACAATGCTGGAAGAGAGAGTTTCTGCGCTTGCCATGATAAGTATTGAGAAAACTCTTATCGATACAATTCCTAACTTCCACAGCAAGGTAACTGACCGGTTCGCGAAAATGAAAAACCGTCGTATGGACTTCATATACAAATAAATTTTGAAGTAAGTGCTTTGAAATTACACATTTTTTAAAATTTTTGTTAGAATGGCCGATTCTAAATTTTATTTTTGTTTAGAAAATTTAGAATTTTAATTTTTTATGAAATGGTAGCCTAGCTGTATGTTTTTTATTAAAAAAAAATTTCAACTAGGTAAAACTTTCAGCCCCTCCGCTTCGAAAACCCACGAGCCGCCACTGCAAATAATCCAATTATAACTCAAAAATCGCATCAATACAATCAGTTTCTATTTACTCGGAGACGGTACAATAGTCACGAAAAAAATCTATTATATTATACAACCGTATCACTTGTCGCGACAAAAACTAGCCCGCGGCGTTTAAGCGCGTTCTGTCTAGCGACGACGATGCAAACAGTTTTTACCACGGTAAATAGAATACACGGTAGGGATTACGCGCAGGCTGCTTAGAAACTATTACGTCATTGGTGTCCAGTCGAGCTCGACGATGTACAACGTAAACGCTACTTTCGGTTCCTTACTCCAGCTGTGATTATATTTACAATTTTACATTCCTCTCTTTTCGATACAATTAATTTATTTTAATTTTATAACAATTACATTATATCTATTAACATTATTTAACGCAATTAGTATATCGCTATTTTGTTTTTCAACTTGTTTAAAACGCAATAATTTCGTTAAAAATTGTAATATGAGGCAAGTTTTATTTAAATTTTTGGATATTTTAAATAATACCAAAAATATGATAAAAATTTATTATAAGCAAATATTTCACTCACAAAATTTTAGTTATTGCAATTTTATCAATTTATTCCTTTTTTTTCGTCCATCGTCGGTATTTTTGTTTCCGTAGATTGTTCTTTTACTGGACTTCTTTTTGTTTAGCGTCTTAATTCTGATGAATGTTCGTGTTCTGACGAAACAGGAAATGGCGAATTCATCAATCCCGATGCTGCTGTATCTCAATTTTAAAATGTTGATCAATGTTTTCATTACCTCTGAATTCCTATTGATGTTATCACTGCCGTGGTAATTGCTAAAATCTTTTTCCATATTATATACTATGTCTGTCCATTGCTCGGTTGGATTCATTAACGCACCCCTCGATATTGTTGCCAGCCAGTCTGCTTAGGTGGATTTATTTTTGTTGGATGCCCGTACTCAAAAAGAGTATCTAGTCCTTTTTTTTTTTACACGATATGCAATGTAACCAGCTAGCATTTTTAACATATCTTTGTTTTCACTTTCTACTTGGCCCGACTTTTCTTTATCATCCGATAATGTTTCGATCACGCGAGTAAAGTCATTTTCTTCTTCGTGAAAATTTATATCTTTTTCTAATTCTTTGCATTCCGATGATTTACTTTCGCTACCTTTGTCAATTTCATTTATTACGTCGGCGCTTAATGTTACCAGCGCTTCATTCCACGAATTAGCAGTTTTTATTATCGAACCCGCATTTTTACTAAAAAGAAGGCACTTAATTCTTTGATTTACAGCAGTTGGCGAGGGATGATCATAAAATTTACCCAAGCCTCTAATCAAAGAAAAATAAGATTCAAGAATATCTTGGTTGCATCTCGCCGACATTATGTAAGAATATCCTTCACAATATAATTCAGAGAACATCCGCTGAAGACTTCGACTAGAAACCTGAAAAGCAATTTGAAATGGTAACAAATTCGATCTACCGATTACCCTCATCGATGTGCACAAATTATACAATTTTTCCAATGTCTCATTCTGTTTCACTAAATTTTTACCAAATGCGTTTTTCATTTCATTAGTTGGATGAAAAGGAATTCTCGAATTCAGCACATCGAAACCGTCATTAATTGTTTTTAAGAATTTTACAACATGATCGTTGCCTGGAAGTGTATAACTAATAGCATCAGCTACTGTTCTTGAAAGTAACTCAGCTGCTATCCGGACTTTTTGTCTCTCGATCCCCGAAAGAAGTAAATGATTTTGATTAATCTTATAAGGAAATTTAAGATCTCCTTGTTTCTGTAATTCAATTAATTTTAGAAAAATGTCTTTAGTTACAATTTCACCGCTAGATAATTTGTATCATTGATCAAGAAGATGATTTCTCAATAGTTTCAACGCATGAGGAACATCGTAAAAAGCCCAGATCTTATGATTTTCACAAAGCGGATGCGTAATATTTGTTTTATCATTATTAACACCAAGGTCGGCCATAAGTTTCCTATTTGATGGGCCCATGTCACATACAAACGCACGAACTTTGAATCCTGTCGATTCTATCATTCTAATGACTTCAAAAAATAAATTTTTATCCACTGCACAGTGAAAGTTATAATATATGGGTTGTTTCCATTTTCCAACGAGGCTACGAATAATCATAACCTGCACGTAAGAATGAGGACCGCGGATTATATCCGAAATGCGGTCGTAACATATATCAGATTGAACTTTCATTTCATCGAATGAAAGTACAACATCTTTTTCAAAGTCCGTAAATACTCTTGAATGTGATGTCAAAATATTTAAACTTAAATTTATAAAACCCGGGGCAACTACAAATTCGCTCAAACGACGTTTTATAGTCACTTCACTTGGAATGGGATACTTATAGGCTTCTTTTACGAAGTCGAAAGATTTTTTTGAAATACACCTTAACGATATTATTGCCTTCGATATGTCGTCAGAAGACCAGCTGGAACATTTTCCACTAACGATTACTTGTTGTTGACACTTCGAGAAAGTTCCTTCAAACGCTTTTAGCCGAACTTTTAAACTCGTAATTTCAGCCTTCGCTGTCTCCAAATCCTTTAAAAGGCTTTCATTAGTTTGTTTTAAGGAATTATTTTCTAACTGTAATTTAATAAATTTATTATTATCGCTAATATCAGAGTTATTGGATGAACAAATTTCATTATTTGTTAAATCTATGTCTTTAGCGTTGCTTCCTAACAAAGAATTTACAACTTTTTTAGACTCACGTTTGTTATACCTTTCACTTCGTTCATTTTGAATATCTGACTCGCATTCAATTAATGTTGGTATTCGCTTTTTCTTTGGTTTATACCCAAGCAATTCTGATCTCAAATCACGTTCAAAATCATTTTCATTAAAGTGACGAGAACAAACGCGGGCAGTTTCAATATTAAAGTCATCAGCTCTTTTGCTCATATGTGTAACCACTGTTTCCGTACAGCTTTATCTTTGGGAAACCGATGAAAACTGATTCCTAATTTATGATCGTTTCTGCCATGATTAGAACACCCAGCGATGACACAACAAGGCATAATAAAAATATTAATAATAATAATATAGTATCAAAACGATCTAACCATTTCTATGTTGATGACGTAATATATGTATAAAAGTTGATAACATAGGCAGTATTAAACGAAAAAAAAAACAAACATAAATTGCATAAGTTAATTTGTTGACCGTAATAAAAAATAAATAAAAAAAAACTCGAACAAGCGGCGACAGAAGCACGAAATAATACGGAAGAACACGCGAAACAACGGAACGACTACTACACTACAGTCGACTGTCTGAACTAGTGGGCACCGGTGACGTCAAAATTTCGTTTGACTACTGCGCAACTAGTTCGTGATACCTACCGTGTATTCTATTTACCGTGGGTTTTACATTCATAAAATCGACGAAAAATAAAAACTCGGTAAGTCACGATGGCATTTCTTCTGTCGTCATAAAAAAGCTGCCTCATACGGCCATTCTACAGTTAACTAACATAATTAATGCTACGTTTAAATTCGGATACTTCCCTTTTAGTTTGAAAATTGCAAAAAAATTGCATTACCAAAACCAGGTCAAGATTGTTCCCAGCTAGACAATATTTGTCCCATTAGCCTACTTAGCAATTTAAGTAAAATTGCTGAAAAGATAGTTTTAAATAGATTAAGAAATTTCGCTGATACTAAGAATTTAATACCTAAACAACAATTTGGCTTTCAGCCTAAATATTCTACAACACAGCAAATTTTGAGAATAGCAGACTCTTTTACGGATAATTTCAACTACAACAAACACACTGGAATGGTGCTATTCGACGTAGCAAGGCTTTTGACACAACCTGGCACGAGGGCATTGTTTATAAGATGATAGAGACTAGGTTTCCACGCTACTTAGTTAAACTTATCAATAATTATTTAAGCGATAGATCCTTCTATGTTTCTATAAACAATACAATGTCATCTAGCAAAGCCTGTTTAGCTGGAGTACCGCAAGGTAGCGTATTACGGCCATTCTTATTTACCTTTTATCTGCATGATTTTCCGGTAACAAACAACTATGAAGTTGCTTTGTATGCTGACGATACTGCACTCTTCTGCAGTTCCTACAGGCCGAGCAGTATTCATAAACGGCTGCAAACTGATATTGATCGTGTGATCAAATTCTTTTCTAAATGACAAATTGATATTAATCCGGCGAAAACTCGGGCAATATTTTTTACTCGTCGAAGGCCTTCTTTACCACGTAGACTTCACGTCAGCGGCGTTGATATAGATTGGTCAGACCATATACGTTACCTTGGGGTCATTTTAGATAAGACACTAACTTTTATGAAGCATTTAGACCATGCTACTTTAAAAACAAATAGAGTAATCTGTACTTTATATCCGATGCTTAATCTAAATCTTATTTAAATATAAATAATAAATTAAATAAATCATTGATTAGGCCTATCTTAACATATGCATGTCCGGTTTGGTCTTCCGTTTCGAATGCCAGTTTTAAGAGATTACAATTAGTTCAAAATCGATGTCTCAGATGTATTCTTAATGTTCCCATATACACCAAAGTGTCATATATGCACTGTATACTGCAGATTCCGCACGTAAAAGACTACATACTTAAATTATCAAAAAAAATTTTTGACAGTTGTAGTTCGCATATCACAATGATTTGCTTTCAGTGATTGCAAATTACGATTCCAGACAACTAAGTGTTAGGTACACTAAATATAAGCACCGTCGAATTAAACATAATTTACTTTACACATAATTTCTCTGTTATTTATTTATTTTGTTTCATTATTTTCCCGTTATATATAATATTTCCTTTTATCAACGTATGGTTAATTATTTATCTATATTATAATTAATCTTTTATTTTTTCTTTGCGGTGGTTTTTATTATTAATTTTTCCACCATACAATGTTATATGACATACTATTATTATTTCAATTGTATAATGTAAGAATTTTATTTCATAAATGGAGAGGAACATCATTTCCGGCACATTTATTATATGGTTATTGGCGCACATATCTGTAAATTGTAAAATTAATGTCAAATATACTTTCTTTCTTCTTCTTCTTGTAACATTCAACTAGATCGTCCTACCGCCGCGGTCGATATCGCTAACCTGTGTGACCGAGCCTTTAGATGAATTATCATCACACAGTGATTTTAAAAAAATCGCCTGTTTTTAATAACGATAAACACGTTTTTTCAACAATACAGGTTTCAATTAATGCGCAAAATATATAAATATAAACAGTCCAGTTTATGTAATCAAATATCAATCACTGTTTTTCTTTTTAAATTATAAAACTACATAACAATTTTAACAGATGATTTGCCATGTAGTTACCCTGCAGTAGTCGCGCTCGTTTTACGAACGTTAGTGGTCGCGTGGCGTCTATTAGGCGCCACATTGATAAACTGCTTATTTTAATTATTTTTCATAAGGAAATATTTTTTTTCCACAAAAAAATATAATTTTTAGTATTAAGGAAGGTTATTTATAAAAATAAAAATATATCTAAATCGAAATACCAAATAACAATTATAAAATTACTTACAAATCTTTCATTAACGAATTATTACATACTTGAACTAAAAAAGTAAATTATTTTAAATTAATTTTCACAACAATTTTCACATACTAGTTTACCATGTTTCAAGCAAATAAAATTTTTACACTTTGTACAAAAATTTCGTGTCATTCTATTTTCTTTTCTTGAACACATATAACATCGTTTCCGTCCAACTGGATCTTCATTACTTACATTTGTTTTATCATCTGATTTTCTTTTCAAGTTTTTAGGCAGATAATTCGAAGCAGAACGCATTTTTACGTAATCTTCGGTCAATGATATACCTAAATTTCGTAAGAAAGTTCGGCGATTCATTGTATTTCCGCAGATGTTATTGGAATTATATATAATCTGGGCATTGATTCCTGCTATATTCAACAAGCTATAAAACACCACCATTGGCCATCTTCTTGTATTTCTTGCACAGCTATATAATGAACACATTTTGTCAATCATGTCTACTCCGTACTTTGTGGAATTATAAAATGTTATAATTTCAGGTTTTTTTTGATCACCTGTTTCAGAATCGATGTTCGAATCATGATGCATTGTGGACATAATAATTACATTCTTTTTTTGTTTAGGTTTGTAAGACACTAACGTGAATGAGCCATTAAATCCAAACAGCGATGATTTAACTTCTCTTGAATTAGAAGCAACAAATTCTGCTGGAATTTGTTTTTTATTCTTACGAATTGTACCGACCAAGGTAATTTTCCTTTTCAATAGCTCTTCGCCTAATTCATAGCTAGTAAACCAGTTATCAGTAGTTATATTTCTACCTGAATTAGTTAAATTCGAAGCAAGTCGAAGAACAACATCCTTTGGACTGTTACTAATTTTGAATGGGCCATCTGGTTGTTTTCCAGCATAAATTTCTAAATTCATTGTGTAATACATTTTAGCATCAGCTAAACAGAAAATTTTTATACCATACTTTCCCGGTTTGCTGGGAATGTACTGCTTGAAAGAGCATCTTCCACGAAATTTCTCCAATTTCTCATCTAGAGTCAAATATTCTCCTGCACAATAGCAAGCTTGGCAATTTCTTACAAAAGCTTCAAACGTATTTCTTATTGGTGCTAATTTGTCAACATTTTTTCGTTCAGTTCGAGTTCCCAGATCATCAAACCGTAATACTCGTAATAGTAGTCTAAATCTTTGTAAAGACATAACTACACGAAATCTTTCAGGACTTAGACCATCATCAGCCCATAAGTCTTCAGCATTCAACCTACTACCTTTGAAATATCCTGCCAAGTACAGCAATCCCAATAAAGCCTTTATTTCAATTTTGTTTGTAAAATGACAATCCCTTTCTCTACTATAATTTGATTGTATTGATAATATATATTTATTAGTATTTTCAACAATGGAATCTAAAATTTCATCGTTTATGATACAACTCCAACAATGTAAAGGTGTATTTTTATTTTTTGCATAAGTTTTTACTCCGGGAAGATGAGATATAATATTATGACTGCGCGTTCGTACATTTTTTGAAGGAATTTGCATCTTCCATTTTGTAATTTTATCCCTACCAATGTAAAGAGATTTATCATTTTGGTACTCACTTTCATTATCGGAATCGCTGGCTTCTTGTTCTGTGTCACTGTTAGTAGAATTTAATTTAACGAAACAGCATCCTCTTCATCACAATCACTGTTGTCACAGGCTTCACTAAAATTATCGTCTTCTAAATCTGACAATGTGTTATCATCTAATAATAAACGTCGGATTTGTTCACAATCTCCTTCAGAATACGGATCGAAATGAATTCTATCCATTTTATCACTAAACTACGATTACAATTTGAACGTTCACACACACTTTCTAAATTGATGCACAGCAAAATGCCAACTAACACAACAACTGATCAGTGAAAAGTATACTGGCTTCATAACACGAACAGTCGCGTGGCGTCCAGTAGGCGCCAATTGCCTCCAACGCCTGTAGAATAAAAGTGTTATGTTTCATATTTTGTCAACTTATTTTTTATCATACTTTAGAAAGGTAAACAAAAAAAGAACAACAACCGTATTTCACTTCCGGAGTAAATATGCTTTAAAGATGTAGTGGCGCCTATTAGACGCCACGCGACTACTGCAGTGTTAATGATTCAGCATTGAAAATTTGAAATCAGTCGAATCAATCGATACCGTAAAAGTATTTTTTTTTGTCATGCAATAAAATAGATGAACTAAAAACGCTGTGTACACATTGAATTTACATCGAGCATACAGGAAAAAGATAGCGTAAATATGTATAATATAATATTTATGTATAATATAAAATGTAATTTTTTTTTTTAAATATTTCAACATGGTTGGCAAAATTAACACATTAATCATTTACAGATTTTAAATAAACAAAACAAAATAAAAACAATTATAGTGATTAACATTATTTTTATAATTCATAAAATCACTACTGTCAAATACATCAACATTTGTGATAAATATTTTAACTTTTAATATTGAAATACCATTCAATGTTTTGTGTTATAAACATAAAAATTAATTTTTAAAACCAAAAGAAATAATAAACGACTTTCTGTTTTTTTTATAATATTATTTAGGTCGGTATTTGTATCAAATCTAAAATGCATTCTATAATACATTAAATTTAATTACAAGAATTTTATAATTTAATTACATATAATAAAAAATTATTTAAAATTTAAATTTTAGATAAATGGGAAGGTATTAATATTTATTTTATACATTAATTGTTATAGACTATCTATATTAATCCCATAGTTTACGTAGAGGCCGGTAAAATTTTAAGGTTATGTTGGTGAATGTTACGTTTTGTTATTACGTTGTTGATTGGTTAACTTTTTTACTCATCAGTTTTTGTCATTGTTCGATTTGAATTATAGTTTTTGTTAATTATTAAGCATTCTTTCTTTAGAATTGCCGACATTTTCTTGATTATTGGATATAGTTTCTGGTAATTTAATTTATGTTATAACTTTTATCAAATTTCTTAAAATAGATTATTGTAACCTCGTGCGGATTAATGTTATGTTAGTTCATGTGAATGATATATTGATGTTTTCTTAATTAAATTAATATGCATTTTGAATTACGAAGTTTTCTACATTTCCTTATTTGATAAGAAACATATTCTCGTAAAAATTTCATTCAATTTATTTGTTTACTGTGTATTTTTTTAAGGCTTTTAACATAATTATTCAAATTGCTCGATTCTTTATATTTAAATTTAAAAAACCAATCGGTTACTACGTATTTATATGTTTTCCACGCATTTTTCAACGTAAATATCCAAGATGAAATATGGGATAACAAATGTTTATTCTTATTTTTAATATTTCTTTTAAGATGAATGTATTGTTTGAAAAAATATTTATCGTTTATAAAAATTGTTTTAGTTACTATGGATTTGAATTCTGATGCCGATTTAAAGGAAGCGAAAAACATATCAGATATGGCGGTTGAAAACGATAATCAATTATCGCGTTTAAATGAAAATAATCGCGTAAATTCAGACGATAAAGCAGTCGATGATTTTAATATGTTTAATCAGCAACCAAGTGCGAATGGTTTGTCAACTATAATAAGTTCGGATTCCGGCATGGTTGGTGTTGCGGATTTACAAGCTGCATTTGAACGTTTTAAAGAAAATCGCAGTGACTCATCATCCGTAAATGGTACAACTCAATCGGTTGGCGGCGTCACCGAAAATAAAAATGGAGAATCTCCGTGGTACGACGTAGGAATATTTAAAGGTACATCATGCATTGTCAAGAACTATTATGAATCGAATGGAACTAATGAACATGAAAACTTAAATATTGACAATTTACCTGATTTTGCATCACGCTTAAAACATGATTTGGAACCCGGTACGGCGTATAAGGTTAGGATGGCGGCCATTAATTCATGTGGTCGTAGTGAATGGAGCGATCCATCAGCATTCAAGACTTATTTTCCCGGTTATCCAGCAATTCCATTCGGTATCAAAATTATAAAGTTCGCGGAGGGCGCTCATTTGTCATGGCAACCACCCTCTGCCAGTTCAGGAAAAATTTTGGAGTATTCCGTTTGCTTGGCGGTAAAAAAGTCGATTGCAAGCGCCGCCCAGACTGATGGAAAAGTACCGGGGGTTGGTACTAGTAGTCAGTTAGCATTTTTCCGCGTTTATTGTGGCCCTCAAAATCAGTGCGTTGTTAGTTCTTTTTCTTTAACCGCTGCTCATATTGATACTAAAGCTAAACCGGCAATTATATTCCGTATAGCGGCGAAAAACGATAAAGGATATGGTCCAGCTACACAGGTTCGTTGGTTACAGGATACACCAACTAAAACTGCGCAGCAGTTGCCACCGGCAAAGCGAGATAATACGCCACCATCTGCACAACGGTCTCAAAAGAAATATAGAATAGAAAATTTTTGAATAATGTTATACTTTTTCGCATTTTTTATATTTCACACAGGTAAAGTTAATTTCGCATGTGATTTTTACAGTTATGTATACATTTGTTTTCATTTTAATGTTGTTTTTTTTCGTTGGACTAAAAAACTCGTTTATTTACTTTGATTTAAATTGCAGATATGACTTATTTACACATATTGTTTACTCGTATGATTTAAGATAAGTACATGTATAATATATTTGAATTTAAACAAAGTATGTTAGAAAATGTTCGAAAATATTTCTGATGCGACGCTTTCGCTTTGTATATAATATTTCTTTTGAACTGACGATTTTATGCATAAATGTGTTGTTGGTTTTTTTTAATTTCTCGTTTGAAACATGTAATATCTTTAAAACGGTCAGTAAACAAAAGTAATCCAAAATTTTTAATGTGAACTGACGTAAATTTTTTCTTGATAATTGTTTCCGGTTTAAACTATATTAACAATTGTATCAAAATTTCGATCGAATAAAAATTTATGTCCATGTGCCGTTTTTAAATGCCTTTTTTATATGCGTTCTTATTTATTCAGCGTTTTCCCTCTAGAAATGTAGCATAATGAGGTATAATTTGATAAATTCTGTCAGTATGAAGTTTGAAAATATATTAATATTACCGTATGTATATTGTAGTTATTTATACAGATGTTTAAGAGCCATATAAGGTATTATATGCAAAATATCCAACGCTATATACTCGGTGTGACAGCCTACATATATCTTTTAAATTTGATGGTGATGAAGAATTTGTCAAGAACATTTCATCATCATTAAGTGTTGTCTCCGTATCGGAGGTAGGTGACTACTTACCTATACATATTTTATTGTACACAGTGTAAGTAGCGTACAAGGCAATTATAATATGGCGCTAGCGTAGATAGACACACACATACGGGAGAACTGATTTGTTGTCACGACACAATGCAGCCACATGTGTTTTTGTAGTGTACTATATTGTTACCAGCGTGCATACGCTGTTGCGCGTGGGGTGGTTTTGCCATTTCACGCGATAATAATATTAGGATTATGTATGTTTTTATTTTCTAATGATGACATTTTTGCGCCATCGATCGTATTCGAACCCAATACCTTCCATATAGAGAAGTCCATTAACCACTCGGCTATTCCGACAGCGCTCGAGAACATATTTAGGAGAATATATTTTTCAAACAGCTTTACTTTAAATACAGTTCGTGTTCGTGAGTTCTTACATTTGTTTTATTGATTTGTTAGAACTTTACTAGGTTGTTCGTTGGTTAACGATCTTTCATTAAATGCTATTAATGTAATTTTTTACTCTTATCTAGTAATATAATGATAAATGATGGTTTTTAAGCTGATACTTTGTCGCCAAATAGTATTGTAAGGTGAAATAAACGACTTTTCGAAGAATTCATATGTGAACAGCTTCCATCAAATTAATCAAACACGTTGAATTCTGAAATCAATATATAGACAAGTTCTATCAGATGCAGCGTTTAGATTTCTAGAAATACAACGAACTTTATCAGTGAAATGTAACTCATAAACTGATGTATAAATAGTTTTTGCGTACAGTAAATTTATTTGAAATTTCATCATATTATAGTCATGTCTTGTATTACACGTCGCTAGAAAAATGATCGGGTATTTATGTTAACGTTTTAAGAAATTAAAAATATCTTCACGTTAAAAAAAAAGGGATTTTTTAGTTTGTTCATTATTACGATATAGTAAATTTAATGATCGAAGAATATCGAAAATCCAAATGTAAGCCTTCGTAATTGAATATTTCATAAGCTCATCACAGTAATGGTGATGTTTTCACATTTTATTATTATTGCGAATTTTAATATTTACGATGTTTCTCTTATATTTTAATAGTATTCTTATATCTAAGATGATACAAAATTTTAAAGAACTATTTGTATCATTTGTTTAAATATCACATTTTTAAAAACGTTTCAGTTTTGTGAACTGTCGCTTTACATTTAGATCAGTATAAATAGTTTGTATCGTATGCTAAAAAATCAATAAACCGAACAATTGTTAGTTTAATCTGCGAAATAATTGACACGGTGCTATGTTCTTTTAAACTATAAAAAAAAAAATTAGTTAGAGTTTACGATTCTTTAAACGAATTTTAACTGATAGACGTTTTTCAACTCGGGATAAAGATATTTTTTTTAAAACGATAATTTTTTATTTTAAGTACTGTTATTACTGATGATTATAGAGATTTTTAAAAATCGATTTAATTGTAAATTAGTGTAGTTGCTTTTCCATAAACTACTCACATTTCAGTAAATTACTAGGCGCTCGTTCTTGCTCACACATTCAGAATAAATTTGCTTCGAAATAAAAAGGCGATTGCTGTTTCACTTATTACTATGACGACGACTTTCGTTTTATTTAGTTAGATTACTTTAATTGCCGAAAAACAATATTTCAAACAGTAAATGGAGATTTACATCGATATTATTAATTCGATTGTATGTTTACAGTTTAAATGAAATTATAGTAAAAATATTAATTTGCCTATTTCTCTTATTATAATTTTTAATATCATATCGCTTCTAATCTAATTAGCTTTTTCGAAAAATTCTATAATGCTAATCTCGTGCACGCAATTTTTATGAAACAATAGAGTATAACCCTTTCAAGGCATACATTATAAAATCTTAACATTAAATTATAAATTTAATAGGGTGTGTTTATTATACAATAGCGTTTCTTGGGTGAACTTTGGATAATTTTCAATGTATTTATATAAATATGTTTAAAATAGAGACATTTCATGTATAATTTTTGTTAATATTAAAATTTCAGCTTATAGTGGCGATTGTGACTGAAAGGGTTATTAAATGATTGCGTTAAATAGGAATATAATTTCAATGTAGAATAGCGATAACAATGATGTTTAAAAGTTATTTCAAATCAAATTTTGATGTTAGGATAAAAACAATATTGTAAATTAGACAAATGTTAATATTTTGTTATTATCAGACACATTAATTATTAAAATGTATTTATTAACACGATTTCCTTTCAGTATCCGAACAAATCGCTTAAGAAGAACTTTATTCAGTACGATACGCTATAGTATGTACGTAACATATTCTTAATGTTAAGTATCTAATATTTTACACTTAAAACTAGTGCTGCATTAAATAGTAATAAAATATAAGTATTAAGTTACATACGAAAAATCAAATAAGGTAATGCGGCATAGAGTAATTATGTACACATATTACATGTATATGCATATCGCATGCACACACAAATAATTGTATAAATAAAAATAATGTTAATCAACGAAATTATTATTTTTAAAAAATAACTTATAAGATTAGTCAACTTATTCTGATGCGTTCTGCATGTATCATAAAAATTTTTTGATAATTTATTTTTATATAAGAAAGTAAATATGAAATGAATTATGCATATCAATAAGTTTTACATACCTGGAACGATTTGATATAACTATGCAACAATGATTTCGAATCAATTGTAATTTTTTAAGTACGCTGTTGGGAACTGACTACTAAACAGGACAGGCATAGTTTGAGTCAAATGACAGATAGTAGGTTCTCCTATTAAACGTCGATACCGATGGCAGATTAAAAATCGGTGAGAGAACTTTACGCGTGTTATCGATTATATTATTAATATTATTATTAAATATTAAACAAGAATCCAGAATGAATCCTAAACAATGAACTTGTTTTTACCAATGAATACTCTTACCATTAATGGTTACTTTCGATAAACGTTAGCGTCGCCTAGTAGAGAGAATAGCTTTTTTTTTTTTTTTTGTCTGTTTAACCCCCAAATATTTATAAAACTTAAATAAGTGCTAGCAAATTTTTGTAATCTGCTACATATAGTATTTAATCATAAATCCAAATCATCGGTATATAATGCTCTTTCAACGTAAGGTAACTTATATAAATCATTTATTCAAATTAAAAATAACGTCCTAATGCACTACCCTGTGGTACACCGGAGCGATAGGTTTTGACAGAGAGCTTATGTGTGAAGTGAGTAACACGAAGATTTCTATTTTTTAACGATTTTATTAACTTAACTTAATTAAATATAAGAGAAATTTAATAAGAAGATCAGAAAGACTTTTCAGAAAGAACATTTAACCACGACTAAATCAATTAGTAGAGAATATCTCATCAGTCGGATAAAGGAAAATAATTTATAATAGAAAATAAAAAGGAACGAATTGATTTTTTATTTATTATATTTCATAATATTCGTCGATTTAAGCATAATAGCGTATCTATATCTTACATTTTTTTTTTTTTTTTTTTTTTTTTTTATACAGTCCTAGGACTATTAATTGTTACAATCTTAATTTTACAATTAATTTAGTAACTAAGTTAATACACGGTTAGTACGTACATACATACTAAATACAATTATTGCGGCACACTAGTCCACTGACTAGGTCCCTAACCATACTTTCATTATATATCTACATATTTATTAAAATAAGAATTATAAGACTAGGTCAGCTGGATGCCGGCGCTTAAGTCGTCGATTGTCCAATTTCGTATTGAGTAGCTGTACCACAGCTTCCTTATTAGTGTGCTGACGTAGCCTCTCCTCATGCTTAGTTGCTATATCCTTTATGACATCACCTATGGTTGGCATCTGGAGATCGCGATGTATATCGTCATTGCGTGAATAACGATACGCATTAATTATCATACGCAGGATGATATTCTGTCTAGCTTGAATTTTTTTTAAGTTCGAATTACTTGTACATCCCCATAAAGCAGCACCGTATTTCCAAATCGGTGTGATGATTTGCTTGTAAAGTAGCAGCTTATGGTTCGTATTTAATGGTGAGTCTGGACCAATGAGCCAGTATAGTTCTCTAGTTTTATTTTTTATTTGTTTTTGTTTCATCCTGACATGGACTTCCCAGGTGAGTCTTCTGTCCAAGTACATTCCAAGGTACTTTACAAAAGATGCCTGAGGGACCGTCAGGTTTCCTAAATACACTTTGTAATTTGGATCAACGTTTCGGTTGGTAAATGTAATATGGACCGACTTGAGTTCGTTAACTTTGATCCTCCAATTCATTGCCCAATCGCTAATTCGATGAATTGCACGTTGGAGTTTTGTTATGGCATCAATCTGATTATTAGCCACTGCAAGAACTGCAGTATCATCGGCAAACGTCGCGGTTGTAGTATCGTCATCTGTTGGTAAATCTTTTGTATACAATATGTATAAGATTGGTCCCAACACGCTGCCCTGTGGAATCCCTGCTTGTATAGTGTAGAATGATGATACAGCATTTTCATGAGAAACTCTGAATCGACGACCACTAATATACGATTCCAATAGGCGACAGAAGTTTCCCGGCAGTAGTCGACTGAGCTTGTATTTCAGGCCCTTGTGCCACACTTTGTCAAATGCCTGGGCAATATCTAGGAATATTGCTGTGCAATATCTTTTTCCCTCCAAGGCACTGTTGATTGTTGAAACTACCCGGTGCACTTGTTCAATTGTGTTATGATGTTTCCTGAATCCGAACTGATGTGTGGGAAAGTCTTTGCTAACAATCGGCCACAATCTTTTAAGGAGCAATTTTTCTAGTAGCTTTGATAATGATGACAATAATGAAATAGGACGATACGATGTAACATCTTCTTCTGGTTTCCCTGGTTTTTTAATCATTATTATCTCAGCCGTTTTAAAGCATGATGGAATATATTCCATACGCAAACATGCATTAAACAGATATGATAGCATGACAATGCCCTTCTTGGACAACTCTTTAAGTAAACTCGGTGGAATCTTGTCAATTCCCGGTGATTTTTTAGGATTAATTTTTTCATCGATGTACTTGGCGATTTCATACGGTGTGACTGCAGCTATATGCTGGTTTACTGAATAAGTGACAGTAGTGTCAATATGTGACTGCAAATCGTGAGGCTGAAATACGCGCGAGAGATGTCGAGCAAACAGCTCAGCTTTTTTTTCTTCGCGACGAACCCATTGTCCATTATCACCCAAAAGTGGGGAAACACGAGTAACTGGACGGCGCTTTATTCGGCGTGTTGCTTTCCACAAAGAGTAGTCAGTATCTGCATACGGATTGAGTTGTTCCACATAGGTTGCGAACAATCTAGATTTATTACATGATAATTTGATATGTTCAAATACAAAGTGCCGAATTGTTTGCTATTAAGTACATATTTATTATTATATATATATATATATTTATTTTGTATAATTAAAACGATTGTTTACGGATTAGGCGTTTCAAATGTAGTTTCTTGCTATTTTGTGAGACCGTGTAAATTACTGTCTCGTACAAATTATTTGGGTAATAGAAAATATTTTGTTTATATCGACGATATTTATTTCATAGTATTATTTAACATACGCATACAAATTTCTTTTTCCCGCGTACATTCTTTTGGTCACTCTATAGTTAATGTTAGTTCAGTATGTTAAACTGGATACGCAAGCAGCAATAAATATCGAAATAATTGCCAATACACCGTAGTAAAAAGCTGTTCCTGTAATGAAAATAAGAATTTTATATATATGTACGCGATGGTGGACGATTATTTATCAGCGAGGGTAGAAATATGAAATTATCTTACGTACCCGAATAAGTGCAAACATGTTGTATTTACAAATAGAAAAGTCAGCCGTCCAGCACTGAAAATCAATAATGAAGTAATTAATCAAGCAAACTCGGTACGTTATCTTGGCTTAATTATGGATAAGAGGCTTACATGGAGGCTACACGTGGCACAGACAAAAAGAACAATCGTTACTCGTGAAAAATTGCTGTATCCATTATTAGGTCGGAAGTCAATTTTAAATTTAACGACTAAACGGATCATCTATCTTTCAGTGATCGCGCCTATTTGGCGTTACGGAATAGAGCTGTATGGAAGTACCTGCAAAAGCAATCTTCGAAGAATACAACAGCAGCAATCGAAGATACTTCGTACCATCACGTCCGCTCCAGTCTACGTCTCCAATCGGACTTTACATAACGATCTTAGGATTCCTTATGTCGCGGACATACACATATACAGCAATATAAAAAATTATTCGACAAGTTCGAGGTTAGCAGCAATCCAATCATCCGCAGAATGCACACATCGTGTCTTCCACATAATCCGCCAAGACGTTTGAGAAGAAAGTTGCTATTCCTATCACCTAATTGATTTCAGTCTCCCTTCTCCTTCCAGACGATAGCGTATGTCTTTTTCTCCTATTATTGTACCTGTTTATTCCTATTATCATTATTTCGTCCCAATCTCATTCCCATATTGTACATTCCTTCTTCCTCATCGCAGTCTTGTGCCTTAATGGAGAGGCACTTGATTAAACCCCTCTCTTATCCGTGATCTACGTTGTTAGTAGCACTAAGTGCTGGTACGATGTTAAAAAAAAAAAAAAAAAAGAAGTTCTAAATAAAGGTGTTACGATTCGTGCGAGAAGAAAAACAACTATTTTCATCGTTTAACGCGAGCAATATTTTCAATTTTAAGAAATTTATTATCGGTGATTTTTCATTTTAATTATCTGTTGTATAACCAGACAAACCAGCTCGTGTATCAGCTACTTTCTGAGACGAGGAAGAGTAATCTAACATTGTAATAATGGAACAAATTTACCAAAATTTTCGTTTTAAACCTATAAACAGACACCTATCTATGTAAACGATGTACTGTGTATAAACAACATACTGTGTATAAACAACATACTATGTATGAACAATGTACTATGTATAAACAACATACTACATATAAGCAACATAGTATGTATAAACTATGTACATTTATAAGGAATCGACTGAAGTTGACAATCTAATTAGTAATAGCTTGTGCGAGTGCTGTAGCTGTATGTACACACTGGTGTTGTCTAATTATATAAGGAATAGCGCGTAAACAGCTTAACAATTTATTAATCCAGTAAATAGAATAACTGAGAGTGAATATAATATAACACACGGAGCCAGTAAAAATAAGAGATATATTAGAAAATAAATTATTGCAAAATGGACAGGTATTTTAATTAGCCCTAAACTGGTTCGATGTATCGCGTCCTAGTAAATAAAACAAATTGTTCAATGATAAATCGAGTAATAAAGTATCAATAGATCAAAAAAATAAAATGGAATTCGCCTAGATAATAAACGTTATTTGCTAATTATGTAAATTCGTGAGAGTGAAAATTTGGCGTACAACAAATTAATCTTTTCCCGGCAACACGTAGACCACACAATGATAAAAAAAAAATTTGCGGCTCTGGATGATTAAAAGTGTTCCGATTAAGTATCTGAAAGTATACAATGGACATATTTGATTAGTAAATGAAGAAGAAATTATTTATGAAAAAAAAAAAACATATCTAATGGAACTTAAAGACGTTTTCTCAAAAATACGCGTATTTAATTCACGATTTCCTACTTAATTTCACAAAGAAAAGGAACGCACAGTCCGCTTTAACTTGATGTGGTGATAACTCAAATGTTAGCCGTACGCATATATGAACGAGATAACAGACAACCGTGCGCGCATGTGCAAAAGAAAGAATACTAACAAAAATTGTTTACATATGTTTATATATATATATATATACGAGTATCTGTCATAATTTCTGTATGTGTTTGTATGTAAACTGAGTATATGAATATAGCATGCAGGAAAAAAAGAGGAGCTCGACTACACTGTGTGAGTAGGCCTGCCTATGTGCCTATGTGTACAAGCTTTTAGCTTGCTCGCTCGTTTTATGGGTTTACTCCCCATATATAATGCGCTAATTGAAATTTCACTTCAAAACAATTTTAATTGACAACATTGGAAACAATGTGTTTGTGAGATATTCGAGCTAGATTCCAAAAGTATTGATTGAACATGAAAGCTATTAATAAAATAAGACAAAGATGAGATAACGTCAACATCAAGGATCCCCGAATCACTTAGTTGATCGTACGTAATAAATGAATTGAAAATCTTCGTAATTGTTATCATCCACTGGTTGAATTTTTCACCGAAAACCACGTCAGAATCTGATTATTTTGTACCGAATCTCTACTGGGGAGGAAATAGTATTTATAATTTATTTCTAAAATAGAGATTTGAAGTATTTCTGAAACGTCATGAACAAAGACCCCCAAAAAAAATCGACGATTCGTGCGTAATAATTTTAAAACAGACTAAATACTATACAGAATTTTAACGAGTATCGTAAATAATAAAAATTGTTGCGGCGCACTTCAACATCCTCTGCAGTCGCTGTCGTCGTACTCGGCGTCGTCGTCACCGCTTGTTTCTTGATACATTTGATATTCGTCTACTAAATCCATCAGATTGCGTTCCGCTCCAACGAATTCTTCTTCTTCCAAACCTTCCGAAGTATACCAATGTAAGAAAGCTTTCTTATTGTACATGTGACGAAATTGATTCGCTGTACGATAGAATACTTCGTTAAGACTGGTTGTATTGCCGAGAAATGTGGACGATCTGTTTAAATTTCTAATCGGTACGTTACAAACGGACGATTTCAAATTGTTCGGTATCCAATCGGCGAAATACGAATAATTTCTGCGTTGAATCGCGTTCAATTGTTCGTCAACTTCTTTAGTCGTTACGCCACCTCTGTAGAGAAGTGCCGCGCAAAGGTAGCGACCGTTGCACGGATCGCAAGCCGCCAACATATTTTTCGCTTCGAACGCTTGCCTAGTTAATTCGTTAATCGATAAGTCGCCGACTAGATCGCCGGTTCTCGCTGCGAATAGAGGCGCAAAACCCGGAATGAGGAAATGCAACCTCGGAAACGGTATCATATTAACGGCTAACGTTTTTAAATCGCGATTCAACGTAGCCGGAAATCGGAAACTGGTTGTAATGCCGGACATAGTCAAACAAATCAGATGATTTAAATCGCTATAAACTGGTCGTGGTATACTAAAACTCTTCGTACATATATCGAATAGAGCTTCGTTATCGACGCACAATGATTGATCCGCGTTTTCGATTAATACGTTCATCGATAAAATCGCATTATAAGGTTCGACTACTACATCGGATACCTACAAAAATTATACATACATATATATATATATATATATTGTTGTAACGTACGGATTAAAATTACATACATCTTTGACAAATTTGATGGTATTTTCGAAGAAAAAAATAGATTGTTCCTTCGAAATAAATGTTAAAAAAATTAAGCAAATTAAACGCATTAAATATCTGGGAAGTATACTCGAACAGAATTGTACTTCCAAACCTGAGATACCGAGCAGGATTGAACAAGCGAGAAGAGTATTAATAAAAATAAAAAATCTGTTTACGCGTCAAGAATTAAAATTGGACCGAGAATCGCGATCCTTAGATGTTACATTTTCTCTATATTACTATATGGCTCTGAATGATGGACGATAGAAGCAACATTCGGAAAAAATATCAACACGTTTGACATGTAATCGACGCATCCTGAGAATATCGTGGAAAATTAAGAATACTGAAGTGCTAAACAACTCGGAAATTATCTTGAAATCGTACGAACCATTAAAAAACGAAATTTGAAATATTTAGGTCACATCGTGGGAGGATCTAAATATAACATATTACAAATGTTACTTTAAGGTAAAATTTGTTGACGAAATATCGAAGGGAAGACCACAACTTTCGTGGTTGGACAACCTTCGTAGCTGGTTCAATTGTTCCTCGGTAGAACTTTGCTTTCAAATTGTGGATCGCCAACCTTTTTGATGGGAACGGCGGATAAAGAAGAATACATTCAAACGAAGTATAAGATTATACAAAACTTTCTTGATAACCGATCGTTGCACGTACGATACTGGGAAGTACACTATCATCTCCGTGTACACTACACAACGAAGTCTCACAAGATGTGATAATTAAGTCCCATATTATTTAACATCGCGATCGACGATATTTTAAAAGAAATTCGAACCGTCAATTAAACAATCGTTATTTGTTGATGATTTTGTTATATATATCCCACTTGCTCAAATACATCCCTCGGAACAAAGTTATTGCAGACAGCGTTAGACAGTCTCGTCACCGGGACTATGAAAACTGGATTCCAGTTTTCTGCGACCAAATCAACAAACATTGCATTTATGTAGGCAGCGAAGTTGTTCACATGATATCAGTGTTCACCTAGACAACCAACTTATCACAACCTTCGATGTAATGAAATACCTTGGGCGCTAACTTTCGATAATAGACTATTATGAACACTCCATATTAACAAGATAAAGAAGAGTGAGTTGAAATACGTAAATCTGCTCCGAAAATTGACGCGTACACACTACGGTGCGGACACCAAGTTTCTTATGATATATGGCGCTGGTCTCCTTCGTTAAAAAATAAAGTATGGTGCTATCGCGTATGCATACGCTAAAGACAGTTTACTACTATCATCAGAGCAATGAATAATACAGCCTTACGAATCTGTTCAGGGGCCTTCAGAACAACTACTACGTCCAGCCTGTTAAACGACCTAGGTGAAATGACTCTTAAATTTTGATGATTGTGTGTCAAAATTTTATGTTCACCACGCAGCAATTCCCGATCGTCCCGTAACTCGAAATCAAATTATACATTTCTTAAAAATTAACACAAATAGTAATGTCTTTTCTTATATAAACTCAATTCCGCGGCGTCCTTGATAAACTGTTTCTGCATTACTTTCTGGAAATCACAAAGATATACACCAAGTAAACAGTTCGATGGTCGTACGATGCTGGCTCTAAATCGTGTCTCGGTGCAGGATGCGCGGTCGCATCTTGGGACGAACCGTCTATTTGCTATCTTCTCGGTCTTATCGACGGGATTGTACGCAATTTAATTTTCATTATTGTACATACCGACCAGTCATTCTTACTGACTCATATTCAGCGATACCTTTGCTTAAGTAGTAGTGCAAACGTCAAGCAGCATCCCACTGCCAAAGGTGCTACTCCTCTCAAAACTAGGCTAAAAAACCATAAACCAACTTTAGATCCAAAACAATTCTAGGATAAAAGGTAATGAACCAGCACACCTGGCAGCTAAGCAAGCTTCTACAATATTTCCAGCTCTAAAATTACATACTACGAGGAAGGATTATATAGTGAGCGCATCGAATCATGGCTTAATATTATTCAAATTGAAACTATAGCGGCTGCGGATGTCATAAACAAACAAATTACGCAGAACTCTGATCCACATCGTCATTGCTGACTGGTAAAGAAGAAATTGCCTTACGCCGATTGTGTATCATGCACTTCTGACGCGCGGTCATCTGATAAGGAGAGAAAATGCACCACGCTGCTCTTGTAATGGTGAGCCAATTACTGCTCGAGTGTGTCAAACATATCAACCAACAACGCGTCGAGTTCCAGTTTCCACTAATTAAGCCTAAATAAAGTTGGTTCCACGCTGGGATACCTATACGAAACTGGCTTATTCAATCAGCTCTAGTACTTCTGAATCGTACCTCTGTTCACGTTAAAGGACTGGAGTCTAAGTATTTCATTTCATAGAATGTAATGGATTTTTTTTATTTAAAAAATTAAAATATAAATTGATAAGAATTCGACTCGTAATTTCGTTGAAATAGAGTACAATTTAATAATTTATCATTTAAAATCGCTGTACACGCAGTTATTTATACGGTAGAATAACCTCACCTCGACCACAGTGTATCAGTATTAAAATAACAACTATACAAGCGTAATAAACGGATTTATCGCTCGTTTTATGGGCTTAACTCTCCATATACAACGCGTCAATAGACGTTTCACTTCAAAAAATTAGACATATTACGAATTACGTTTAATAAGTACATGAACATAAGTTACCTGCAACCGTAGTTACTAACAGCTTTTATTAGTTTATCGCTATGCATACTGTACGGTTATGAAAAAATGTGTTCGCTAGTTTAAGTATCTTTAATATATTTCGGTATAAACATTTCAGATACATCTTAAACACTGATTTTGTACGAGTTGCACTCTTTAAAATTAAAGTTAGCTACGGAACATCAAACTTGACAAGAGTAAACCATCGTGGTGCGGATTATATATATATATATATATATATCTTATCTTAATGCATGTGTTATATCATTGATTCGATGTAGACCTATAATCTTCTCCATCGATATCGTGCGTTTCACGAAGCCATTGTTTCCCTGCAACTGCCACAATATCATCCGTCCATCTTCTAAATGGTCTCCCTTGTGCCCGCTTTCCAGTATATGGTCTCCGTTGGATCAGTTATTTTCGATCGAGCTAGTGTGAAGCAAACGAATTCTACTCATTCTAGTAGGAAAGTTTTACAACTACTTAGAAAACTGTCTGGAGAAAATGATATCCGACAAAAAATTATAGAAGTATCCACGCAATAATTGAATAAACGGATACGTTTCCAGATATTTCTGTATGTACAGTGGTAGTAAAACACCATTTCAAAACGCGCACATCTTAACTCTTTTAAAATTAAAACGATGTAATCGCTGATAACATCGTAAATCATTATTTTTAGACGAACAAATTTGATCATCGTAAGACCGTTTTAGAAAGGAACACATTAAAATGTACCCGTTCGAAAATAATAATAATTCGAAAAGTAAATTTATACTTTCGGAGACGGTATTACTGAATCGGTGTTCAATATCGTGTCCGGGAATTCATCCCGCAATTTATTAATCAGTAAGGTTCCCATTCCGGATCCAGTTCCACCTCCTAGCGAATGTATTATTTGAATTCCCTGCAAACAGTCCGCTTTTTCAACTTCTTTCCTTTAAAATAAGTAAAAAAAAAAATAATTGCGTATATATGGATATAAAAGTATGTTTAATTTATTTCGTTTAATCTAAATACCATAATATATATATATATATATATATATATATATACATTAATAATAATAATAATATCGACACACTATGTGCGTATATATATATATATATATATATATATATACATATATATATATATATTATAGGACTCTAAACTCAACAGGAGTACAGAAGAAGATGGATAATTTAAAAAATTTGAAACTATAATAAAACGTAGTGTAATATTCGATTATTATTCATAAGTGACGCGCTACATTAATAGCGTTTTCTATATTTCGAAAAACGAGTTTAAATACAAAATCGGTCTCTACCGGGATCATTCGTTATTTTATATATATATATATATATATGCAACATAAAACACATAAACCTAGCAGCAGTATACAGGTGGCTTTTATATTTGTTTTATAGAAAATTTATATAAACTGAATGGCAAAAGTAAGAAAAATCGGAAGAAATTTCAATAAAAAAAAAAGGTTATTCTCCAATTCGGAGTCGATTTTGAAACATGCTTCGAACGAGAACGATGCTAATAAAGAAGCTTGCGCTTAAACGTACGTTTCCAGTATGCTCAACTACGGTTGCGAAAGTTGGTACTTAATAGCGTCAGAAATAGAATTTAATGGCGTTTTGGATCTGGCGCGGAATAACGAAAACATTTTTGAATGAAATAAAGAAATCCCAACAGGAATACCGGAAAAATGAAGTTTAATAAATCGTATAGAACCGAATCTAAAAATAAAACTTTTACCACGTGTAATAGGAGGTAATAAAAATATAATAGAGGGTAAAGAAGTAAATATCAAGAACTTCGGACACCGACTAGGAACTCCTGACAGAATAGCTGCAGCAGTAAGGCATTTAGCGAATTAAAAAAAAAGTAAGTTATATTTGTCTAGTTATTTATTTAAGTACAATTCGGTGAATTAGCGAATTAAGTATTTTCCTAATTTAAATCTGTGTCCGTAATAAATTATTAATTAATTTACGTCGCACTATTGACTTCACCAGACTAAACAACGTGGATCTTAATTTATATATATATATGTATGTATGTATGTTTATATGTGTATGTGGATATATTATCATTAAAAAAAAAAAACTGGAATATTAATAATTAATTATTCGATTGAAGTACATTATTTTCAGCAGTTAAGCTATCGTGGTGTTATTAAAACAAAATTATATATTAACAAACGTAACAATAAAAAAATTATAATTAACGTTTCCCAGCTACTGAAAATCGATCGACAAGGTTAAATTTTACAAATTTAAAAATTATATGTTTATTATAAATAAGCAACAACGAAAAACAAGTACTCAAAATCTGTAGGTAAATTTTGATGAAGAATTCGTTTTAAGAAGCGTGTTATAAATTTAATTTTTACATTTTAAAATCGATCTTCTTCTTATCAATACCGTCACCGATCGGAGTTTGGCGATCAGTAATGTCATGTAGCCGCATTGTTTAACTCCGCTTGTGTACATCGGCACTCACCATCGTTGGAAATCTACCCACACTGAAGTTTCATTGTGCCTAGACTTCTTTAGTCAACAATTTCGGCACGTAGTACCGATTTTAAAATCACCTATATATGTGGAAAAGAATAGATCGGAGAAACAGGCGGACAATTTACAATTTAAAGAAGATTTAAAATCACAACTGAACAATGATCAAAAATCATTTATAAAGAATTAAAACACAAAATCAATAATACTAACACCGAAATTGTAGATTTTATTGCGAAAAAGAAAATTACCGAAAAAAACTAGGAAATAATAAAATGAAAGATAAACATAATTCATCGGATTTCACGATAAATTTCGATGGAGAATTAGTTTTTAGAAATATATTATAAATTTAATTAATTTTAATATTTTAAAATCGCTGGATTTTGTGAAAAAGAATACATACCAGAAACCGACAGACATTTCGTAATAAGATTTAAAGAACATTTAAATTCATATATACGGACCAACGATGAAAAATCATTTGCAAAAAATTAAAACACAAAATCAATAAACTAACACCGAAATTGAGAAAAATTATTAAAAAGAAAACTACAGGAAAAAAAACGGAAATAATAAAGTGAAAAGATAAAAATAATTTAATTAAATATAATAATAAATTTCAACGAAGATTTTGTTTTAAGGAATATATTTAAAATTTAATCAATTTTTATATTAGACAGAAAGTTTTTATTTTGCCGGCTATTTAATGTATTTGTTTATGTATAAATTTTATACTACTGATTTGTTCATTATTATTAGATTATTTTATATAATCAAAACGGGTTTTTTTCCACTTATTATTCTTCGTAATGTTGAAAACATCTGAATTAACTTACATTTTATTTGATTTTTGTTTTTTTCCTTTTATATTCTTTATAAATTGTACATATTTTTATATATATATATATATATATATATATATATATATGTGTGTGTGTGTGTGTTACATTAACTTGATAATGGTTTAATAGCCGAAAAACTCTGTGTCTTTTTATATATAAAAATCTAATGACTAACTACTTTTTTTGTTGTTTATTTATTTTTTAATATCGCTACATTTTTTCCGAATTATATTTATAATATATATATATATATCTTTTGTGAAACTCAGTTAAACTATTGGGAACTATAAAAATAATTCACTTCGGTTTTAAAATGAAAATTACCGGCTGGAATAAAAACGATTAGTAAATCATACACACGTGTTACCGAGCATGAATTTGTTTTTAATGGTTCCCCAATTCGCACTAAATAATTTGTGGTTATAAGGGCGCAAAGAAGTGGTGTTCAAAATAGTTAACTGTGTGTAAGTGTTGAGTGGCTGAAACAAAAGAAAACATCCAATATAGTACAAAATAGAAATAAGCGTGAGTTACAGTTCCCTGTAATGTGTAACTTAAAAATAGGATGGAATAAGGAATGAGAAACATAGTCCCTTAGACTTTAGACCATCAAGAATGTTTAAAATGATTTTGTTTAAATATATACATAAATACAAAAATGATTTTTTTTTAACCTAACCTTATCAGTTCCAAAACCGTTCCCATTAACTCGTAACCGTCGGTATAATGTCCTTTGGCCCAATTATTACTAGCGCTCGTTAATCCGGCGACGAAATTATCTGGATTAAATAACGACCCGATTTCGCGACCTCTAACCGATTCCAACACGCCCGGCTCCAAGTCGACCAATATTGCTCTTGGAGCATATTTATGACCTGCGAAATGACATATAACAATCAAATCAAATTTATCACGGACGATTTCTGTTCGCTAACTCGGTGATAATTTAATTTAAAAATTAAACAAAATTAAAAAAATACTTTTCTTTTTACACTGTATCAATATATATATATATATATATATATATATATATATAATAATTAATAATCAAAGCAGTCTATTAGTTTCGCTGGTTGTAGCATCGTCAACACTGAATGAAAAGTTATAATCGAATTTCGTGTTTAAAAAATTGATAGCCGAAATTATCGGTAAGCAAATAAAAATAAAATATTTTTAAAGGTCACTTGATAATAAATAAATGAACTGATTTGTTAAAATCATCGCTTTATTCGAACCTAAAATTGAAAAATAGGATGGAAAAAAAAAAAAATTATCTTATTAAACGAGCAATTTATTCATCTTTTGTTTATCTCATGCCGCTTAAACACTATTGTAATATTATACATCTCGAACACCAGTTTTTTTTAATCCACGGTATTCGACCACGTCCTTGAAGACATCTGTCCCACCCTCTATCTTTGTATTACAGTCTGCACCTCCTCTATATTTGTATTATATTCTGAATAGTCCATGGCATTCGTCCGTGTCCTTGAAGATATCTATCACCCCTCTAGCTTTGTATTATAGTCTACACCTCCTCTATCTTTTAATTATAGTCTGCACCCCCTCTATCTTTGTATTTTATTCTGAATAGGCCACAGCATTCGTCCACGTCCTTGAATACATCTATCACCCCCTCTATCTTTGTATTATAGTCTGTCAGTGTCGAATTATATATCACTTAAAGTAGGCTGTTTTTTTATGTGTTTTTATCGATGGCATTTCCAATGTCTCCGTTAGATGCTTAAAGTACTTTTAAAACCCGGTGATGAAGCCACATTTCAAATAGTTCCTTTTCGATGCTGCCATGAGCGTCCAACTCTCTACTTCAAAAAACAATGCTGACAGCACGTGTAGCAGTTTGTAGTGTTTATTTCTCTATCGCGATTGTTTAATTTTTCAAAATGTACTTGGGGCTCTATTCTATATTTTTAATTTCATAGTCAGGAATTTTAAATTACGAGTATCTATTAAAACGTTTCAGAATATCTTATTCTACCGTTCTACAAAACCGGACGGCTCTTCCAGGCGGTGTGTATGTTTATTCAATCAGCCTAAGTTAATTGATGCCATAAACAGGGGGATTGAACAATTGTCCGGCCATGAGTCTCTGTAGTCCGTGTTAGTGACTGTCATGTAAATGCCGAAATAAATTATTAAATAGTTAATAAACAATATTAGGGTGGGTCTCTTTTATATTAGTATTATTATTATTATTATTATTATTGTTATTACATTTGTGCGTAAGGATTTAACATTATGTACATTTTCGAAGGTGAATATTGTTCTAAACTGTTAACTCTATCGCAAATGTCTTTATTCTTGAACTTCAAATCCTCCTATTTTCTCAGTTCTTATATCACAATAGTAATAATAATTATTAATTATTATTATTATTATTAGTTCGAAATGAGATGTATATGGATTGCAAAATGAAAAACCAAAATTTGGTACATTTCTGCTGTAAAATTTAGCATATTTTAATAATTTAAATTGACTTCGAAATGATTTCACGTGTTTAACTTCCTTTTGTCAATTTAAAACGGTTACCTGCTCCTTCGCTATAGTAAACGTTAATACGCTCTAATTGACGACGACCGTCGCCGTGGAAATAACCCTGGGGACCAATAGAATGTTCGTCGGATATGACCTCCCAGAACTGAAAAGAGAAAAAAACAAGTACATTTTTTTCGTTAAATTTTGTGCATATTTCGAATTTATCGCGCCGAAGTGTGTGCAACGATGTATAAACCTTGTAATTAATACGAATTAAACGACAATTATTATATTACGCGTGATTCCAAATAATGCGTTCGTTAATTTTCAAAAGTTTGGAATGTATTGATTTTTTAAAAAATCAAAAATGAGTGAAAATCGTTAATTCTTTTTCTCTTTACGAAAAATCGCAAATCTTTCCGGCTGTTAAATCATTATCGAGTGAATATAAAGAAAAATAAATTATAAAAATATATACAAATTTTTATAAAAATATAAAATATAAAACTTATTATTTAAATACACAATTTAGAAAAGTTATTAAAATTTAAAAAACCGTATTTTTAAAAAATAATCTGATAGTGAAACAACATATAATCAACAATCAGCAACATAAATCATAAATTTTAGTAAAAAAAAACTCTGCTTGTAGACATAAGCGGAGTGTATACAGCAGTCGCCTCTTACTAAGTACTATCAATTGCAACGTCTAATTATGAATTTTCATAGTTTACTTTTTAAAAAAATATATATATATATTAATTGTACTTATCAACAGACTGCGATTCGGCCATCGCTTGTTACCGGACCGTCTGTTCCTTATACTACTTTAGAGGAACTCCTTACTTCTACATGCTGGACGTGCGATTTGCAATACTGATAACGGCGTTCTTCGAATGTCCTTCTTTAATAACATTACGCTCCGAACTATACCTTAAATTACTGCGCCCATCTCATAAAGGTCCTCTCCGTATAATGTATCGTCCAAGAATTTAGATCTATTTCCGGATATAACGATATTTCTAAAAAAGGCATCCGAGTTTATAGAAATATGAGTTAGTACGACGTTGGGTATGCTGTAAAGGCATCCAATTTAAAAATAATAATCAAATCAAATCGAATCGAATTTATTTCAGATGTATTTACAATACTTACAATATTAACAATTTAATTATATATAATAATAATAATATTGGAAAAATATAATTACAACATTAAAATTGTAATATGTGAGCTAAAGATAATAGATAAATAAATACGAGAAATCCCGGTTACGCGCATTATTAAAATGTGATGCACCAACTGCCATGTACAAGAGCTTATTGCAATATACAAACTAACGAGTAACGCGAACTGAGTAAAAATACAAAGATTAGCATTAAAAGTTGGAAGTAACAATTAGAAAGAAAACATTTAGAGCTAGATTTTAAAAAAAGAAGAAAAATAGATTTCTAAAACAATAAAACAAAAAAAAAATCTCATACACACGCAAATCCATTTAATACAATCACCTTCGAAATTATAAACAAAAGTTAATAAAATATTTTTATGACTTAACTATTATTCAAAATGTACCAGCGTTTTACGATATAGTTAACCGAGTCTTAATAATAATAAACAAAATTTATACATAAACAATACAATAGCCAGTAAAAAATATAAAATGAATAAAAACGTATAAAAAACAATTATATATAAACAATAACGCAATAACGAGTTAAATTAAAAATCGGGGAAAATCCACTCGCTATCCTGTTATTATTTATAAATAATTTTTTACGTTGTTTCATGTTTTTATTTATTTCAATTTTTTACTCGCTATCGTATTAATTGTTTGCGTCGAAATTTTTTATATCGCTGATTGTTAATTATGTACCCCATTCACTATCGGATATTATTTTTTAAGAATACCGTTTTTACACTTTGATAATTTTTCTAAATCGTATATCTAAGTAATATTTTTAACAATTTTAAATTTTTATAAATTTTGCATATATTTTTATAATTTTCTTTTATCTCGATTTAACAGCCGAAAAGCTTCCGTGATTTTTCAAATAAAGAAAAATAAATCGATTTTTAACTTTTTTTGTTGATTACTTTTTTAAAATATATATATATATAAAGAAATTGACTCAAATCTGCATTCGCTTACTTTCGTTCCAATTTGATTTCCAGCCTGACCAATTTGTACGTGCAAAATTTCTCTCATTTTGCGTGAAATTTCTTTATTATTTATTTCAAAACGAAAAAAAATTTACTTATTACGAAATTACGAAAATTTTATTTTACTTCCCGAAATGGGCCGACAGAGTAATTCTGTCTCGATCGTGTTAAAGCGGTTATAACGATTTCATCATCAGCTGCGCCTATTTGCATCGCGGTCGTTTCAACCAGCCGTGTATTTACTATTTTATTATCGTTAATTTATTAATTATTAATATTTTCGCGATTATAATGTTCGACTTCTGAGTACGGATTTTTAATCGATAAATTTGACTTAAACTCGTTGAAAATAAATCAATAATAATATAACCTCTATCGACCAGCGAAATAGCCGAGTTAATTGTTTAATTTAACGAAATAAATATTAAATATTTTCAGCACATCCGTCGATAATATATTTAGATTTATCGCGGTCGAAGGTTAGAAGTTATTTTAAATTCGTCCGAGTAATATGTTTCTGAAAAAACAAGACGGTAAATATTCGAATTTCCCGGAGAATTATTTATTTTGTCCGTCCGGTTAGCCGAGTTTTCGACGCATTTTTTAAAATTATCATATCGTTCGAATTTTCTTTTTCGAAATCTATTGCGATGAATATTTAAAATAATTATAAATTATTTTAAATATTATTCGCAGGATAAAATAAAATCTCGTTTTCGGATTATCAGCACATAAATTACCGTCATATATTTTTTAACCCTTTCATTACCAACTTACGATAAAATTGTTCGAAAAATTTTCTATTTGATTTTTTTAAACTGTTTACTACACCATATATATAATAGAAAATAATTTCAAATTTGAAATTTTACCTACCAGAATTTTTTTTTAATATGTTGTTTAAAAACAACAGTGGTAATGAATGACATCTTTCACACAAATTTATTTTATAGATTATATGAAAAATTTTACATATATAACGGTACTTAAATTATTTAGAATGATAACTTTTGAAACAATTTCTTTCGTTAATGATGCGTAAATTAATATTACATTTTTCACATTTATAATGGGTAAAACCACCTTTACGATATTTACAACGATTTTGTTTTGAATCAAAAATTGGCACGTGGTCAATGTGATCAAATCGAACATCTTGTCGTGGTTTTATAGTAGGTAATGTACGTTTTTTAGCGGTGATAAATCTTTTGAAGGTCCTCCTCTTTTTTTGCTGTTACACCAGATAATGCATTTGATATCGCTGCTTGAAACTGTACAAGAGTGTAATTTTCGTTTCTTCCAAGTTGTTTTTGATGGCGTCTGTACAGTAACCAGCTATTTACTATTGCTACACCTAAACACCGATAAACAATTCTCCGATACCACTTATTTATAATTCCAGTAGCATATCCATTTTATCAACACCACCCATGAATGTGTTGTATTCTTTTATAATATTGGGCTGCGTGACTTCAATGAATAATTTTTCTTTTCGACTCCATCTTTTACATTTCCCTATTGGTTCAATTTCAGCATATGTTGATATGAGATTTACTGGTTTAGAGTCAAACCAACGTAGCAGGCAAATGTTATTATTTGTTTCAACTTTCCAATCGTAAGATCCAAAATTTTGTTCAGCTGGTAATGAAGAACACAACTCTTGAACAATGTCTCCTGAAAATCCACGGTTGTATTCTTTACATGTATTTTTTCCTACATATATTCTGAAATCATAGATAATACCTGAAATCGCAGCACGTACAAAAACTTTTGTACCCCCGTTCGTGCGGTTTATTTTTCAGATATTGTTTCATATGACTTCGCCCCTTGAAGGGAATTCATCTACTGCATGATACTCTTTGGGTAAAATTTTATTCATACCTGAATGAAGTGAATCCAAAAGAGGTCGTATTTTAAATAATTTATCATGTTCAGGATCATCCTTTCGATGCTGCTTTATGTTATCTGAGATGCACTCCGATGACCAATACATGGCTGTGTTTGACATGTTTTACCCATCTGAATCCATATACCAAATAATTGTCTGATTTCTATCTCCTTACAGTTCAGAATTGTACCATCTTTTGCGCATAATTATTTGTTTCTGTCACAATTTTTTGTATAATATCATCTCCAATAAACATGGAGAAGTATCGCATTGGTGTTAAATCTTCTTCTGGAGGAGCGGCAAAACGACCTTTCCAAGTAATATTTGGTACCTCAAAAATTTATATTTTCAAATTTCCAATTTTGTCTGACTGAAATATTAGGTGCTGTGCTTTCCTTTACCTCATTGGTGTTATTAGATATATCACTATTAGCATCTGTATTATTTATGGAGCTAGGTAATGAATCAATTATTCCAACTTCTTCGATATTTTCAATATCTACTTGTTGGACCAGTTGAATTGCATCTCTAAATGGTTTTGATTTTGGCTGCTGATCAGTATATAGCAAGAAAGTTTGTCAATTTCGGCAAACAATTCCTCATCATCCATATCAGGTAAATCACTACATTCACTTATATTCTCATCTAGTAACTAATAAATATTGGATTTCTTCATCCGTGATTTGCCCACGATTACTCATTTCTATCTACAAAAAAAAAAAAGTATAAACTTACACCTGATATAAATACTCATCTGTTTGTGATGTATATTGTATACATTTGACTCTCGTTTTAATAAACACTTTAAAAAATAATAAACACTACAAACGTTTTTGAAAAGACATGTTATATCTTTATAAAAATATAGAATTACATTTATTTTATAAAATTCTTAATACTCAGAATTGGTATTCTTCCACTTTCAAATGTTTTACATACATAATATCAATTTTATTTATTCTCTTTTTCAAATAAATTCATCGAATTAATGACTATAAAATATTACACTAATACATACATATTCAAAATGATGATATAAATTATATATCCATTTTTAACATTAATAACAAAAACACAAAAGCATGGGATAATGCAAAAAATTCACATTTAAGACATTTTTATTATATAAAAAACGTTTAAAAACTACATACCTTTTTATAATATGAAAAAATTTTCAAATTTCAAATATTTTTATAACATAAAAAAAAAATGTATCAATAATTCACCACTGTAGTTTATAAACAACGTCTATATCCTTCTCTATAAATAAGTTTTGAGAAACGAAATTAACCAAAGTATAATAAATATGATCAACTAACAATATAAGAATTTAGAAAAAAAAAATTATTTATATAAAAAAATTCACCAAATACCAATATAAATGTAATCAAAGTAGAACTAATCACATGTTTCACATCACATTATGTTGATCGACCAATTAAAACTTACTACAAATAATGTAAGAACGCTTTTCTTGCACCTGGTGGTTATCAAAAGCATTAAAAACAACGTTAGTTATAAACGGCAATGGTAACTAACACTATCTGGTTTCAATTATGAACAGTAAAACGCACAAGAAATTTGTGTAAGAAATAATTTAAATAAAGAGCGAGAGTATATGCAAAAAATCGAAAACTATTAAACCGGGAATGACTAGAATATTCGAATGTACCACGGAATTCCTGTGGAAAACAATGAAACTGAGCGGCGTATGCACCGATAACGAAGGAAATACCGAACTGTCAGTAGCTACACACTCGAGAAGACGAAAACAAGGAAGAATCCGAGAAGATGTCCAGATGAAATAAAACGGGCAATACATGGTATTACGAAATAGACTGTCGTGGTGGCTAATTTACTGCGCGAAATATCCCTTTGTGGTGATCGGCCAACTTATCACGTAACAGTATTCCGTAATTGATAATAAAAAGAATTATGTGGTCGCGGTCGCCAATGCCTTATAGTGCACAAATTAATTTTATAATAAATTTTAACGAGATTAACTGAGTAATTAAATTTCGCGCCTAACCTGAACTCGGCTTGTAGAACCCACAGCCGGTGACACGACATAGACTAGAATTTAATCTCAATTGCGAATTGTTTTAATTTATATATTATTGCACATTTTAAATATTAATGAACATAAAAAAATACTTATGTGATATTGTTGCGAAGCAACGCGAAACATTCACAAACATATAGGTACCATTTATACATAATTCAAAACATATAAAAAATTTTAATAATAGGAAAATAACAAATAAAAATTAAAAAAAACGTACGACCTGTGGTACCACCACTGCTGCTGCTTCCGGATGGGATGATATTTCCTGGTCGCACTCCGTCGTCATATCTCCGTATATTTTAACGATCATCGGATTTTGTGAATAAATACGTATTTAATTTGTATTTTTAAATTTTTTACTTCGAATACGGTTTTATTCGGTCCGAAGTATGCCTCCAATATTCCAATATGGAGCAATCCTCCAATATTAGCGAATTCTTTTAATTTACGAGAGGTACACAAGAAAAAGACTAGAAAAATTCGACCAGCCATTACGATGTTTCTCGTACGAAAAATAATATTCGAATAGCCACGAGGCTTAACGTTAAATGACTACTTATCGATAGCGATAATACACACACACATGCAAACACGCGATCACCGGTTGCTGGCTCTACGCGCCGTTCAACTCCGGATTTCTATTCATAACCTGGTAATTCGGATTTATTTTAATTGTACTTATTATTTCCCCGGTTATTACTATCATCATCTTGGTTATTACGGCTTTACGATGTAACTTATCAGTTTTGACGATCTAAGACTCTTACGATGGAAATACCTTGGTTATTAAACGATATCTCATATTACGTTAACCATTATTGAAATTTTATTTTTATTTTATTTATTTTTTCCTTCAGTACCCCCATCGTCTCAAATCGTCACAATGGATACGCGAGGTTTAAAACAGAGAACGGTGGAAAAATTTAAGAGTGGCCTACCCCAAACATCGGTAAAAAAGGAAGACGAAAAATATGTAGAACAAAGTGAAATGCTTAACAGATTTTAGCGATAGAATTATGTACCTATAAGGATTTGAGGCTAATTCGGAATTATACAGATGATGAAATAGAAGAAATTTGTGAAGAAATTGAAGAACCAGTTTTGACGATCGAAATAATTCCATGTAATTAGATGACGAGAAGGCACCTATTTTTTAGCGAATAAAAAACGAAGTGAAACAAAAAATATGGAGGGAAGATATCTTATAGTTCGTCGTATAGGTAATAATCTTAATAGCTATTTTTTGAAGTGAAACTTCTATTGGCGCGTTATGTTAGCCCGCAAAACGAACGAGTGAGCGAGCGGAAATAACAGACAGATATTACACATACATATATATATATATATATATATATATATCAGGGTAAATAGAATACACGGTAGGTATCACGAACTAGTTGCGCAGTAGTCAAACGAAATTTTGACGTCACCGGTGCCCACTAGTTCAGACAGTCGACTGTAGTGTAGTAGTCGTTCCGTTGTTTCGCGTGTTCTTCCGTATTATTTCGTGCTTCTGTCGCCGCTTGTTCGAGTTTTTTTTTATTTATTTTTTATTACGGTCAACAAATTAACTTATGCAATTTATGTGGGTTTTTTTTTCGTTTAATACTGCCTATGTTATCAATTAGATAGTTTTGATACTATATTATTATTATTAATATTTTTATTATGCCTTGTTGTGTCATCGCTGGGTGTTCTAATCATGGCAGAAACGATCATAAATTAGGAATCAGTTTTCATCGGTTTCCCAAAGATAAAGCTGTACGGAAACAGTGGTTACACATATGAGCAAAAGAGCTGATGACTTTAATATTGAAACTGCCGCGTTTGTTCTCGTCACTTTAATGAAAATGATTTTGAACGTGATTTGAGATCAGAATTGCTTGGTTATAAACCAAAGAAAAATTTAAAAAAGGATTCGATTCCTCATTTGCGAATACCAACATTAATTGAATGCGAGTCAGATATTCAAAATGAACGAAGTGAAAGGTATAACAAACGTGAGTCTAAAAAAGTTGTAAATTCTTTGTTAGGAAGCAACGCTAAAGACATAGGTTTAACAAATAATGAAATTTGTTCATCCAATAACTCTGATATTAGCGATAACAATAAATTTATTAAATTACAGTTAGAAAATAATTCCTTAAAACAAACTAATGAAAGCCTTTTAAAGGATTTGGAGACAGCGAAGGCTGAAATTACGAGTTTAAAAGTTCGACTAAAAGCGTTTGAAGGAACTTTCTCGAAGTGTCAACAACAAGTAATCGTTAGTGGAAAATGTTCCAGCTGGTCTTCTGACGACATATCGAAGGCAATAATATCGTTAAGGTGTATTTCAAAAAAATCTTTCGACTTCGTAAAAGAAGCCTATAAGTATCCCATTCCAAGTGAAGTGACTATAAAACGTCGTTTGAGCGAATTTGTAGTTGCCCCGGGTTTTATAAATTTAAGTTTAAATATTTTGACATCACATTCAAGAGTATTTACGGACTTTGAAAAAGATGTTGTACTTTCATTCGATGAAATGAAAGTTCAATCTGATATATGTTACGACCGCATTTCGGATATAATCCGCGGTCCTCATTCTTACGTGCAGGTTATGATTATTCGTAGCCTCGTTGGAAAATGGAAACAACCCATATATCATAACTTTCACTGTGCAGTGGATAAAAATTTATTTTTGTTGGATGCCCGTACTCAAGAACAGTAGCTGATGCTATTAGTTATACACTTCCAGGCAACGATCATGTTGTAAAATTCTTAAAACGATTAATGACGGTTTCGATGTGCTGAATTCGAGAATTCCTTTTCATCCAACTAATGAAATGAAAAACGCATTTGGTAAAAATTTAGTGAAACAGAATAAGACATTGGAAAAATTATATAATTTGTGCACATCGATGAGGGTAATCGGTATATCGAATTTGTTACCATTTCAAATTGCTTTTCAGGTTTCTATTCGAAGTCTTCAGCGGATGTTCTCTGAATTATATTGTGAAGGATATTCTTACATAATGTCGGCGAGATGCAACCAAGATATTCTTGAATCTTATTTTTCTTTGATTAGAGGCTTGGGTAAATTTTATGATCATCCCTCGCCAACTGCTGTAAATCAAAGAATTAAGTGCCTTCTTTTTAGTAAAAATGCGGGTTCGATAATAAAAACTGCTAATTCGTGGAATGAAGCGCTGGTAACATTAAGCGCCGACGTAATAAATGAAATTGACAAAGGTAGCGAAAGTAAATCATCGGAATGCGAAGAATTAGAAAAATATATAAATTTTCACGAAGAAGAAAATGACTTTACTCGCGTGATCGAAATATTATCGGATGATAAAGAAAAGTCGGGCCAAGTAGAAGGTGAAAACAAAGATCTGTTAAAAATGCTAGCTGGTTACATTGCATATCGTGTAAAAAAAAAAAGGACTAGATACTGTTTTTGAGTACGGGCATCCAACAAAAATAAATCCATCTAAGCAAACAGACTGGTTGGCAACAATATCGAGGGGTGCGTTAATGAATCCAACCGAGCAGTGGACAGACATAGTATATAATATGGAAAAAGATTTTAGCAATTACCACGGCAGTGATAACATCAATAGGAATTCAGAGGTAATGAAAACATTGATCAACATTTTAAAATTGTGATACAGCAGCATCGGGATTGATGAATTCGCCATTTCCTGTTTCGTCAGAACACGAACATTCATCAGAATTAAGACGCTAAACAAAAAGAAGTCCAGTAAAAGAACAATCTACGGAAGCAAAAATACCGACGATGGACGAGAAAAAAGGAATAAATTGATAAAATTGCAATAACTAAAATTTGGTGAGTGAAATATTTGCTTATATAAATAAATTTTTATCATATTTTTGGTATTATTTAAAATATCCAAAAATTTAAATGAAGCTTGCCTCATACTACAATTTTTAACGAAATTATTGCGTTTAAACAAGTTGAAAAACAAAACAGCGATATACTAATTGCGTTAAATAATGTTAATAGATATAATGTAATTGTTATAAAATTAAAATAAATTAATTATATCGAAAAGAGAGGAATGTAAAATTGTAAATATAATCACAGCTAGAGTGAGGAACCGAAAGTAGCGTTTACGTTGTACATCGTCGAGCTCGACTGGACACCAATGACGTAATAGCTGCTAAGCAGCCTGCGCGTGATCTCTACCGTGTATTCTATTTACCGTGATATATATATACACCAACACCTCCTACCAAAACCACGTTAGCATTACGTGTCTCAATGAAGTGCCGCGCTACCAACACTCGTCGTCAAACACCTTTTTTGAGGTTATGCGCGTCGACTTATGCACATAGGTAGGCTTATTCTTATATATATATATATATATGTATGTATGCATGCATGTGTGTGTGTGTGTGTTTATATATATTTTTATTTTATTTATATATATATGTATGTATGTATGCATGTGTGAGTGTGTGTTTATATATATTTTTATTTTTATTTATATATATATATATATATATACGCGTAAAAATTAAAAAAAAACTCTGTATCAAATTTAGTTAAAATTACTAAGTTTCACTTTTTCCAAGCGCTCTGATGCACAGATATATTTTTTTATAAATCGGTGCCGTGTACTGCTACTGTATCCAGAGACACAGCTTGCGACATTTATATTAGAGGAAAGAATGTAGTACGTTTCAGAAATATTAGATCGTGTTAGGATTATCGGAGATAGTGGATGAAAATGATGAAGGACGGGTTACGTGATAGGATTGGAGGGCAGGACACTCATAGAGAATATGGAAAACAGTTGTAGATTGCTGGCCACAATAGCATCACGATGGGCTTCGATCGAGGATACGCTTGTGTCTAAGGGATGTATGCCCATTTCGGAGCCGAGTAAGAACTACATGTTTGGGTTGTATGCACGTTTTCCAGGAAGTTGCGTCTGCTTTGATACTCTGTAGCTTATTCGTGGTTGGAATGTCTATCCATATTTGCCTTTCTTTCTATAAAGTAACATCCGCTGCAGGAACAGCAACCGGTGAAACTGGGAACATAGTTCTGTTTCGCAGCAGAAGATTACGTTTAAGTTGAATCTATAAACGTCAACGCGAATTTCTTGACTTATAGGATGATGTTTTGTTTTCATTAATGGTTGATTACTTATAGCTATGAATCTGGGAAGATAACTATATTTAAATATTTTATTTCTATCGCTACGACTAATAATTTTAGTGCAATTAGTTCGGCAGACAGAACAGATAGACGGTAAAGTGTGTCTGAACTACAGAACGTCCAGTTTCTTCCCTCGATTTGGATACGTCGATGTAGAATTTTTAAACGGCGTGTAAACTAATAGCTGCTGCTCACAGGCTAGAGAGATTGTTTGAACAGATTTTTTTCCTTTTATTTCATTAGTACGGTATCGGTACGAATGTTTTGAAAAAATCGCAGGTTGCGGTAGAGGTATTTTGAAGAAAAAGAAAAAAACCTACGTTATTCGGAATGTTATTTTATTATTATCATGATCGTTTCTTAAGATCGCGGCTTGCTTAGCGGACAACCATACACATCCGGTGAATAGAAAGATACCGAATCAAACATACCAGGTTAAGAGAATTAATAATACATTGTAGATGTGTCGGTGAGTATATATAAGAAAAGGCCACGTTTAGCTTTAAGCGGCGTGTGAGAGTAATAAGATTAGGTGGAATGTCTACCATTAAACTCTTCGACAAAAGGAACGAAGAGGTGGATCAATGTTTTGCAAGAGAGGTCGGGCGGTAGTATGTCCGGTAAGAATAATGTTTTTCCTCTTGAAACGGAACGGAAAAGCGACTTCAGAAAGAGGATCCGGTTTAGAAAATGGTGGTTTTCGTCGATTTGAATCGTTCCAGAACTTTCTTATGAAAAGGAATTTCATATCGCCGGTACAAAAGAATATGAAACTACGTATGAGCGAAGAAGCCTCTCGAGCAGAGAGGAGACCAATATGACTAGGGATCTACGTAAAAACTACAGACATTTACGATCACGCGAAAATATCGGCGGAGGAGAAGCACGTGTTGTATCCATTATCATCGGTGTAAAAGTTACAGGGAGACATTAGAGCACTGAGTGAATTAGTAGAAAAAGGAAAAAAAACAGAGAGGTGTCCGGCAAGTGTTGAAAAAGGGGAGAAAAATTATTTTACGATAACGACTAATTCGGCGGAGAATACAGAATTCTACCACTAGAAAAACAAAGGTGGAACCAGGGATGAAAAAGGCAGCCCGAACACGGCCGTTAGATTTTGAGCCATCTCTAAAAACTAAATAATTAACGTTAAAAAAAAAACAATCCGACAAAGGCGACATACACGCTTATACGGTATTTATTTATTAACCGGTCGAAAGGGAGCGAACCCCGTTTCAAAAAGCTTCTCGTTAAATGCTCCCCGGTAATTTATAGAATTTCTAACCTAATAGACGGAATTCGTCGTTTCCTGAAAAGATTCGACGAAAAACATCGAGCCGAATCGAACGAGCGTTCTCTAACGTTAAAATAACCGCTAGTTTTTCCCGATAATTTTTTGAATCTATCATTCTAACGTTATATCGCGAACATTTTTAAAGTGAAACTTCTATTAGCGCGTTATATATGGGGAGTCAACCAGTAAATATGCGCAGTCATATCATCATGCGCGTATTTCGTTCAAATGTGCGACGTAAATTTTGAGAACGAAAACATTTCAGTCGTCGCCACGTATGTCCCCATTAGTTTGTGTACGAAATCGCGAGTTATTGTGCCTAATGTACGCGTTGAATTTAATATATCGAATTTAAATTCGTGTTTTTCGATATTTCGTTTTATATCGTTTTTAACTTTCACTTCTTCCCCGCACCCCGAGGCGCACTCTTTTTTTTTAATAGTTTTTATTTATCATCTCGTTGCAGAACTTTTACTTTATCCATATGTTTCAAATAATAAATTACACTACAAATAAGAACGTACCGCGCTGATATCGATAACGTTAGGCAGCGCCATTACATTTAACTTAATTGTCATTATTTACTTATTATTAATTATTATGCCATCGAATAAAACAGTAACGGGAGCTAGGTCTGAGGAAAAAAATGTGTTAGAAGGTCACCTTTCGTCTGTAATATCGCTTCTTACGAAGAGGTACATTACAGACGGCGCACTAGGTTGATCCAAACTTACTAAGAATCTTTAATTACTGACATCTGCCGTTGATAAAACGCAGAATAAATATAATAATAAACTAGAGAATTCGATTAAATCTATCGAAAGTCGAATAGAAAATTTGAGCAATACACCGGAAGGAATTCCGTCGTTAATTTATGGTTTACCTGATTTATTTATTTTTTTTTTTATAATATATTGTTATGTACGATCTTAATTATTAAATAAGTACATACGTTAGTAACGGAGATAAAAATATATATATATAAAGCGAACATGTATATATACCGGCGTGTAGAACTCCTTGAATTACTACATTAGTAATGCTGTTACTAGACAAGATCACTTGGATGGCGACGTTTAAGTCGTCTGACATCGTTTTTGGTATCTAAAACTTGAACTTCTGTATTTACATGCTTAAGCAGTCGCTTTTCATGCGCTGCATATAACATCATCGATCGACAAACTTCATTTGTAAATCGTGATGTATGTCTTCATTTCGCGAATACCGGTAAGCATTCGCAATTGCGCGTAAAATGATGTTCCGCCGTTTCTGTACAAGATTAGATTTGGCAGGTTGTCGAATTTTACCATTTAGCTAATATTGCGGTGTCGTCTGCAAATGTTGCCGTGAAAATACTAAAGAGCTAGTTGTAAAGTTTGAACAGGATAATTTATCACATTTGCCAGCGCCTCATCGCCACGGTCGGCGAGTTAATAGTAACGGTGGTAGACCGAAACCTATTGTTATAAAATTTATCGCGTATTAAACCAACCGTGTGTTCGAGTGAGAAAAAATTAAAGGTTTCGTGAACATGCGTAATCGGATTAAAATCGTCGATGAATTAGTTGCTAAATTTGCCCGCCAAACCGTATATAGACGGTCGTATTTATTTCAGCGGCGGCGGTAATAACGCGTGCGGTCGACCGAATGTTATATCGTCTTCAGCCGATTATCGTCGTTTAAATATTTCCAACTGATCGTAACTGCGCTAACCCGTCAGTTCGATTCTGCTGCGTATATTCCCTGTTATGCGGTATCGTACGATGTGTTCATTCGTCTTTCGAGAACATCGTGTATTCACGCAATCCGCATCCTGGACTGCTGTTACTACTTATGACGATGAGCTTATAAATTAATCGGAAATATGTATATTTCAAATTATTTCAGATTACATATATATATATATATATATATATATATATATATATATTTCAAATTAAAATACAATATTTCAAAGAAAATATATATAACGTGTAAATCACGACTATGCGCATATTGCGCGAGGATTAAATAATACAAATAAATAAAATTAACTCGCGTTTCATCGCACTAAAATAACGTACGTTATATAATTTAACGAAATTAATACAGTTTCTTAACCGAAAGATTCTTTTAAAAAACAACGAAATCGATATTTAGACACATATAAGTAAACACACAGTAACACCCAGACACCGCCAGTCAAATAAACTAAGTATTCAAGTATAATTAGCACGAATGTACCTAAGGGGTGAAAATAAATATAAAACATAGAAATATAAACATATAATACTAAATACCGTGTATACATAAACGCATAACAGGAAATAACTCGTAAACAATTGAAATAGAATTTAATTTACAAATAAAGAAAAATTAAATTACAAAATAAAATCATCAATCTAACAATTCCGAATACTTTTAAACCAATTAGCAACTTCAACTATTATTATGAAAAGCTTGTTACATATTTTTACAAATGCAACTAACGCCGTCGTTTATAATTTTTTAGATCAATTTTTAGTTGACGCGGCATATAGTTAAACATAGAGGCACACCTGTATAAACCGGTTTGATTAATTGATTAAATTTAGGCAACTTTGCTAACTCGTGTGAGGATAACCTTGTTTTACCACCGTGCAACTCATCGAAAAAAAGTTTAAAATTCTTAAAGACGAAAACAAGTAATTGTACTTCATATAATTCACGAACGGTGAGAGGACGAGTTTTCCAACAGGGTTGCTTGCCATTACCGGTGGTGTTAAGTAACATGTTTTGAAGTGATTGTATGCCAGCTCCACCTCAATGCTTAAGCCCGTAGCACAAAACTGGTTGGTACAAAGAAGTATACAAACGAAATAACTGTGTACATGAAAAAAATTGCTTCAGATAATAAAGAAGGTAATTTAATTTTCTTAATTTTTTTAGAAAGCAACTCGGTATGTTTATGCCAAGTTAATTTGCAATCAAGAACCACCCCGAAATACTTAATTACATAAACACGTTCAAGTTCCACATTATTGATAGTTGCATTAAAAGTGTTTTCAATGTAATAAGGCTGGTACGTATAAATCGTATACTTAGTTTTATTCAAATTCAAGATTAACTTGTTTTTATTTAACCGTGTGCAAATAGAATACACATCACTTCGAACCGAACACTCTAATACAGAGGGAAACCGAGAATTATGCACCAAGGCAGTATCATCTGCGTAACTAAATATTCTCCCTCCAATATTTATATTACACAAGTCATTTATGTATATCAAAAACAAAATAGGGCCTAATATACTTCCCTGGAAATATGCCACAATACCGAGTAATTCAAGCACAGTCTCAGTCGTTACTGTCGCAAACTTAATCAACCCCTTTTATTATGTCGAGAAGAGCAGTCGTATAAAGTATCGTATCCCTGTGTTTACGGAAATACAAATAATATTTCGACAATATTACAGGATAATCTCCAAATAATTGAAAAACCCCTAAAATTCCTCACAGTTATAATTCATAACATATAAAGTACACGCAGACGCAAATGATCTGAATAATCGAGCGTCTTTAAATAAAATGAACAATAATAAATAATAAAGAAAAAAGAAAATGGAAACTGGCCGGGAACATTGCGACGTTCAATATACTAAGGAATAGTATTAACCGAAAATGTAAGGAAGCGAAAGAAAACTGATGGAAACTGCAGTTCCATGAAATTGAAGAAGACTTGGAGTGTAACCGGACGGAAATAGCCTACAGAAAAATAAAAACGAGATGTAAACGTCAGAAGCCCAACGCTATATAACAATAATGGACAATTATGTCAAGACACACAGGAAGTAAGGCAGACTTGGAAAAATTATATTGGAAAACTGTACGAACAACCGGTAAAATGGAATTTTGAAAGCTCCTGTATACAGGAAGATGCAAGTGACGCGGTATTACTAAATGAGTAAATGAGTTAAATAGGGTAATACAACAGCTTCCCAACAATTAGGCGGCAGGAATAGATAAAATCGTGAAAAGTTAGCGGCCTAAAGCTGAAGAATGTTTTACTTAATATAAACCAAAATATAATAAAAGAGGGCGTAATATTGTCAGTCAATTATATAGTGCCAACACCAAAAACAAGAGCCGCGCGACACTGTAATGATTTTAGAACTATTTGTTTAATACCGCACGCATCTAAAATAACACTTAAAATAATGTTAAAAACGTTCGGAACGACAGTTTGAAAGTAACACAATTTGCAACGCGTGATTAACCACGGAAGAAGATGTTTATATGTGGCTTTTATGGAAATGGAAAATTCCTTCGATAAAGTACCGTGGCAAGTTCTTTTCCTTTTACTAAATAAAGTAGTATGCCCGAGGAATCTAGTTACAGCAATTTATAATCTCTACAACAAACAGAGCGTGAGAGTAAAATTCAATTATAATACAACTGAACATGTAATGGTAAAGAATGAAGTTAGGCAAGTGTGTTTGCTTTCACCGGAACTATTTAACGTGTTCGCAGAAATGATTATTAGAGAAGCTTTCAATGAACTCAAGCCAGAGATAAAAAAAGGTGGTGAGCGTATACAGGAAATCAAGTTTGCCGATGATCAAGCGGTATTAGCACGCAGCGCCAAAATGCTACACAAATTAATTAATAAACTAAATTTGGTCATGTTAAAATATGTCATGAAAAACCAATAAAAAGAAGACTAAGTTATGGTAATATCCGAAATATCCACATAAAAAGATGAAGTAATCGAACAAGTGACAACGTTCAAATGCTTAGTTCAAATTGGACTGCACGCGAGAGATCAACAGCCGTATCGCATTGGGCAAACAAGCATTTATGGAGAATTATTCGTTGTTAGCGCAGAAAACGACGTTATTGCCAATGCGAAAGGGGCTAGTGAAAACGCTGGTATGGCCAATAGCCTATACGGAGCAGAAACTTGGTCATGGAAGCAGAAAGACAAAAAATAAAGTACAGGCATTAGAATTGTAGTGCTGGAGAAAGTTACAGAAAATCGAATGGACTGACAAAGTCAGCAACAACCTGGACAGGATTGACGAACAAACAAACATACTGAAGAAGATTAAACAGATGAGGCTCAAATGGATCGGTTATATATTACGGCAGGATCAACATATCCTAAAAGAAGTAATTGAAAGGAAAATAATCGGGAAGAAACCACGTGAGCGACCAAGAATAACCCTGGTGGATAGCATACTGGAGGATGCCAAAAGATGGACATACGCTGAGATGAAAAGAAAAGCAGCTGACCGACTAACATGGAAGTTATTGATGCATGGAACGAACCAGCCTACGGGCTGATACACCGATGATGTATATATACATATATATATATATATATATATATATATATATATATGTGTGTGTGTGTAGGTGATAAAAAGTAATTAAGCGACCAGATGAGAAGAACTTTAATTATTCCGAGAATTTTCTATATAAACGAATTTATTTTTATTTTTTTTTCACAAAACGCTGTTATAAATTGACAGCGACCTAATGCATTTATTAATTATTCGTTATTAATCGTGCAATAAAATTTTTTCATCTGTTTTTAATTAAAAAAAAATTATAACCTGCGTCATCAGACGCCACATGGTCGTTATTTTTCAATTCATAGAGATAATTATTATGGTTGAGCACGGAAACGTAAACGAATATAAATGATGTCGTGAACGACCATCGACAGTGAGAAATTATTATCGGCGTATAGTATAAACTCGTACAAAGAAATATGGGAGTACTGAAGAAAAACTCGAATCATTTTCGTTCGGTTGGAACGCTGATGGTATTGACGATAATAGTATTATCGCTGATCATTTCGAGTATGCACCGTACTTATTTTCATTAGTATATATATATATTAGAATATACGTGGTGGTCTGGATATCCGTTTGACCTGTCCGAGTAGAATAGTTTTATTTAATAACGTAAAGAAATTAACTATTTATCGATAAATAAACACTATCGACGCTTCAAAATTATAAATATATGTATATGTATATATATATATATATATATATATATATATATATATATATATATATATATATATATATATATATATATATATATGAATATTTAAAAAAAAATCGAACTCAAAGATTTTTTATTTTTTTTGGGGGGGGCACTGCTGAGAAGCAATCGCAACCCACTAACGTGTTGATAAATAGTTATTATATATTGATGTTAGAATTGGTTAGGCATTTGTAAAGAAGGAGGAAAACACGGGAGTCATTAAATTAAAGAAGTGATAGAGAAAGGAGGACGATAACCGATGGATATTAAGGAATTTAGGAGTGCGAGTTGGTCAGGTGTGTGAAAACTGCAATTGAAAAGGATGCGGTTTTCATCGGCGATAATTTGTGAATCGGCTGGATGGGAACAATATGGGGAACTGGAAATCCCAATACGAAACATGTAAGCCGGAAGACGATTGTGTCCAGAACGTAAACGGGTGATGGTTGTAATAAATTTTCGGAAGTTGAGGTGTATGTTGGACAAATTAAAGTACCAGGAAGTAGGTGATGTGGCCAGATAATATCTAGGGGTGGAAGAAATAACTAGCCACGATGACCACTCGTAGGATATATCCATGTTGGCAAGAGATATCAAGTCTGTGGTGGAAATTGCCGGTACCAGGCCAGAGTGTCGGCAACCTCATTGCCATGAATTCCGGAATGACCAGGAATCCAAAGATTAAATATTGCCTTAAATCGAAAGAGTTTAGACCAAGTAACGGAGTTCCCCTACTTAGGAAGATCCTCAGATGGTAGAAGTATGAAGGATATAAGGAAAAGAACAGCCGTAGCGAAAAACGCGTTTATGAAAAAACTGCTCAATTAATACCAGAAAAAAAAACTTTATCTGGAGTATGGCATTGTAATCGGGGATACACGGACGGTTTTAAAAAGGATAAGCTCAGAGCGTTCGAAATGCGGTGCTGGCGCCGAATGTTAAGAATACCTTGGACGAGTAAAATATCGAATAACGAAGTTTTACAACTGATAAACGAACGTCGCGAAATAGAAAACACGATAAAAAAGAGAATAAACGAAACGGTCGGGCATTTCTTTAGACATTCGGGATGGATGACAACGTTAATTGAAAGAATGACGAACGGAAGACGAAGTAAAGGCAGACCACGAATTGGATATACGGAGCAAATTAAAAATGGCGAAAGTTATGTCGTTATAAAAGCACGAGCATGCTCCCGTAGAACGATCTAATGTGCTATATGTTTTACTCATTCACGAACAGCAAGGTTGAGGATATATCCTGAAAAGGAAAATGCGTAAAACGAAATATTTTGCGAGTGTATATTGTTTTCGGGTTTTTTTTTTTTTGACTGCAGATTTTTTTGCAAAATTACTTTCAAACGAGTTAAGAACGGTAAAATTATTAAATAACAGCACGTATTCATTTAATAGTAATAATAATTATAATTATAATATAATTAGTAATTCGATTTGATCTTATTATCGCATTTCGTTTAGTAATAACGATTAGCGATATTAAAAATTATAATCGCGATAAACGTTTGGTAATCGTAAAAATGTTATAAATAAAAACGATCATATTAATTTAAGTAAATTTATAAGAAAAAAATTAAAAATAACGATGTAATATTAATAAAAGCTGACAAAGTAAATTCCTCTGTTATAATCATAAAATTTTCTGTATGTTTCGAAATTTACTGAATTTCTATCGCCGAATCATAGAGACTGGAAAGGTGAAGGAAGGTTAGGTTAGATTCGACACCCTATGTATGGACAAAATGCTGCAACTCCGCGTTTGAAGTCTAGAAGAAGCTTTCTAACTTCCACAAGCAGTATGGAATTAAATACTAATGCAGAACAAGAACGATTTATGGCGAGACAAAGTTCAATCTCGAGATTTCAATGTGAAGGACGGAATGAAAGCTGGCGAATATGGAAAACTCTTAATCGGATCCGATCGGAGTGTGCCCGAACAAAACACTAACAAAGTAGTCGCTGGCCAGGGACGGGCATTGTGAATGCGCGAGATACAGACCATGGCACATCTACTCGAATGTGAATTGACTGGTGTTAGATGCACGATGAAGAATGTCATTGACGCGGACGAGGACCCTATAAAGTTTGCTGAACAGTGGTCCGAGAAAATTTAATAGATGTTAAAATAAGTTATAATTGGCTCGGAAACGAATAATAATAATAATCGCCAAATCGATTCAGCTCTAAAGATCCCACTCTCAAAGTACAAGAATTTGTCGGCGGAGGAAATGTATAAATTCGAGCGAAAATATATGTCCGATCAAGACTCCTCGTAACCATAAAATCGACCAGTTTTATTGTCCGGTAAAATATCTCATAAACCAGATTTATCCATTCGTATTGTGTAGTTTCTCATTGGCCGTGCTCCTATTTTCCCTCTAGCAAAAAGACCACAAATATCTTGCTTAAAAACAAAAAATTCTAAATTATTAAGAATTTCATTCGATTAACTAATAAAATATTAAGAACATATACTCGTCGGGTAATGCGTATTATATCGGAATAAAGAATGTAAACATATTTATCAGCGTGGTTTGCTAATGAATATAAGAGGATGATATGTGTATGCGATCAAAATGTATACATTCAGATTAGGGTATATATATTTAAAAGCGAATAATATAGACGAAAAAACGAATTTGGAGTGGTAGTTATCATTATCACTAACAGTCGCTACCACCTCCTCTTCCACATAGAGTAATCAAAGGGCGATTTAGTTATTATACCGTCAATGTTCTAGGTCCGTGGAATAACGTACGCATTATGCGAATGGTAGTTCCACATTTTCTATTTTAACTTTAAATGCATTATCCTCGATTATAATTATAACCGACTTTATTAATGCAACATATGAAACCTATTCAATAAATAACGAATACATAATACACACGTTATGTACATACATACATATATATATAAAAATTCTTCGTTAATCCATTTTATTTTAATTTCCAGGTAACAATCTATATAATGTAGAATGCAGTTCGGGTAAGATAAAATTTGTTCGTCAGAAAACTAAAAAAAATTTTAATTAATTTCCTTCTACGTCAATAATATCTGTGAGGTATCATTGATCTACATGATCATGTAGCAAATCCATCATTGCGCTTCACGCCTAAAGATTTTTTTGCTCGTGTCTATGTATATATATATATATATATATATATTATATTTTAGATATATATCATATCGATATACTTATCGCGAAGCTACATTTACATATGCACAGCATACAAATATATATGATACGTACATAAAAAACCAGGACGATTTGAACAGCTATATTTTTTTATTTAGTGATAAAATGACACATTTGACAAGAATGAATGCTTTCTGCTTGTACAATTATCATTACACGATATATGAATATTAAGATAAAAGCGGATACGATCAACGAATGTAGATATATCACGTGATCCTAATATATATATATATATATATATATATAAATATATATATATAATTTATCTGTTCGTTGTCTGAGTATAAATTACTGCCCACAATTGATGCGTCCTGAGTTGATTAAGTATACCCAAACTACACTCCTACGTGTCACATTTGAATAAGCGGTTATATTTTTTCCTTTCTACTATGGTAGTAACTTTTTGTTCCAAACATTATAGGTATTTCCATTTTTTGAATCTGCGGCTAATTTCTCCAACGTTTTGGGATCTATTTCACGATTTTTTAGTATTTGTCCTAATAAATTTTATACAATCGTGGTTAAACATGACGATTCCCGTACAGCAATTGGTCGTAGAAAAACTTTTTGGGAATCCTGTTTTCACCTGTGTAATAGCGTGCCCGGAATACCTTGTACAATCCCTGAAAAGCAGAAAAGCAGCAACTGTATAGATTGGCAGTTTGTTTACTGTAAAATGTAGTCTTTAACTTGATTTTGCAAACGAGCACGTAAAGTTATATATATATATATATATATATATATATATATATATATATATATATATATATATATATAATAATTTTTTTTGCATACAATCTGTCTTAAAAAGAACTTGAGTAAATGAAGTACATGGATTACCACCCATTTATAGATATTTACGATCTATTTTACAATTGGATTCGATTAATTCTTTAATGGAGTTGTCTGGTAAACTGGCGGCCAGCGGATTAACATGTTGTTGAAGGCTTCGTATATATCTTTCACATAAACTTTTTATTGTTTGTTTTATCGATGGTACATTCAAATCACAATGTATGTCATCATTTCGTATATACCAGGGCGCAGATACAATATTTCGCCACACCTTATTTTTGTACCGCTGAATGATGTTCAGTGTTGAATTACTCGCAGTGCCCCACATTTCAGCCCCGTAAGTCCACACCGGTTTTAATAGCATATTATAGAGTAAGACTTTATTCCGTAACGAGAGCTTGGAGTGTTTGCCTATCAGCCAGTTCGTGGTTCGAAGTATTAACTGGAGCTGTTTTCGTTTTGATACGACGTGGTCTAATGTAATCCTAGGTATTTCACTTTCCGTGAAATCGGTATTGTTTGACCATTCATTAAGATGGATGAATTGTTAGCTTTGTTCGAAGTAAACAATTTTAATTTTCCACATCTTAAACCATTGTTCTAAATGCGTTAAGTGACCCTGCAATTGCTTTGTTGCTATCTTTAAATCGCGATTAACGGATAATGTTGCCGTATCATCAGCGTACAGGCTGTAGTAATTTTTTCGTTTTCTGGAAAGTCCGATGTATAAACCTGATACAATGTTGGCCCGAGTACACTACCCCGCGGTACTCCAGAATGTATAGAGTATATCCCATTAACATCTACTTCGAAATATCGATCTTTTAAGTATTAATTGAATAGTACGTAGTACTGATAAGGTAACTTGCTTTTGATTTTGTACAATAATAATCCCGTATGCCATACTTTATCAAAAGCTTTTCTCGATATCAAGGAACACAGCCGAACAATACTCCTTCGCTTGGAAGCTCTGGTTTATCTGATCAACAATTCGATGTATTCCAATAGTTCCGTGTTTATTTCTAAAACTGAACTGCCAGTTTGGAATTATTTCATTTTCTTCTAGAACAGTGTTGATTCTTTTAGGTAAAAATTTTTCGAATAATTTCGATATAACTGGCAGCAGGCTGATGGGTCTGTAGGAGGTAGCATCCTGTGTTGGTTTTCACTGTTTGGGTATCATTGTAATAGTTGCAAATTTCTTCCACTGGATTGGAAAATGTCCAGTACGAAGTATTGCGTTGAAAATATACGTCGTTAAAGTTACCGCTTTCCTTGGAAAATTTTTTAAAATATTTGCAGTTATTAGATCATAGCCCGGTGATTTATTTATTGGTAGTCGTTTACGTACATACGCATTAACTTCCATGGGAGAAATCGACTTTATAGATATCTGAAATGGTGTGCATAGGTAATTATTCACGTGTTCTTCGTGATTGTTTAATTTACTCTGCTCTTCTGTTCTTGGAATATGCTGGATAAGTATTTAGCAAATACTTCAACTTTTTTGTGCATTGCTGCGCGCCCACGTATTCATGTTCTTATTGGAGGACAGTGAGAGGTTTTATGTTTTATTCTTTTTGTAGCCATCCACAGATTACTAGTCAGTTGTTTTATCGGCTGCTAAATTGACTAATTAAATGTCTCATTTTTGAAGTCCGGGATTTTATTTTCTAGTCGTCTAGCAGCGCGATTAAAGTTTTATTAACGAGACTGCGATCGTTACGCCATATCCTTCTTACACGTCTCTTTTCGGCGATCATGTTTTTTTTATTATTTTTGTATGATAAATTATTTTGCATTTCGGCGTAGCTAAATATGTGCAGACCCCTGGATATATTTAGTAAAATCTTCTACAGCTGTCTCTATTTGCTCATTCGTTTTCAGTGGAATGCATAAATTTATTCTGTTTTCAACATATTCTTTAAAAACATCCCAATTGGTTTCTTTAGTAGTTAAGATGGGTTTATTAGGTATATGTAAGATTTAATATTTTAGGCGAATGATCAACATAATTTCAGCAAGTACTTCTTTTTGTCGCAGTCGGGAAGTTTTTTTAGTTAAAGATTACAATCGGATTGACTGGACTAAATACATACATTTAATATAGGAAGAAATTCAAAAATTTAATATATATCCAATTTCTGTGCCATGTCTCCATCAGAACAATACTCATTTATCGAGAAGGTTATTCATTCAACCGTAAATAAGTTAGCTTCACCGACACTATACCTTTAGATCGCCGATATCGGTGGTGGGGTGCCGAGTGTAATCGATACGTTGCGCTAAGGAGAAAAGCATTAGCGACTTACAATGCTTCTCCTTCAATGGAGTATTAAATATAAAAAACAACAGGCTGAAACGAAAAGATATTTAAAAGTACAAAAAAGAAATGCGTTTCGCAATTTTTGTAATAGTATTAATACCAGTCTAAACATGAGGGAGATATGGCAAAGAGTTAAATGGTTTAAATATCCATTTTGTTCTTGTATAAATTCTACGAGCACAGAATGGATTAATGATTTTATAAAACAGTTTGAAAGTCTTCCTCATATTCCGGAAGGTCATTTTGTTAATCATATTAACCCCGTGCCAGAGCTAAAACATGCCATCTCAAAAGGGGAATTATTTCGTAGTTTAGATCATAAGAAAGACTCTACCGTCGGAGTGGATAAAATTTCCTACAAAATGCTACAACAGTTACCGGAGAAAGCTAAAATTTTTCTACTGGCCTTTTTTAATAATTCACTAAATTTGAAATACATTCCTCCTATTTGGAAAGAACATATTTTTTGTCCTGTGCTGAAAACAGGTCGGTCTCCGGATAATTATAGGTCTTACAGACCGACTTCCCTGTTGTCGTGTGTAGGTAAAACTTTAGAAAATATATTAAAATTTAGGTTAGAATGGTGGGCTAATAAATTTAAGAAACTTTCACTTTTTCAGTATGGTTTTAGTACAGCAGATGCATTAAGTTCATTCTCTTTACATGTACAGACCAACCTAACCAGAAATCTATATGTTCTTGCTATTTGTATTGATATCAAGTCTGCGTACGATAATGTTAATCTTTCAACATTATATTATAATAAACTAGTAGGATTTGGTATTAATAAAAATATATGTTCCTGGATATTTGAGTACTTCAATGGGAGAAAATTAACAGTCAGATATAAAGGTAAACAACTCTGTCTATTCGGGTAAAGGATTAGCACAGGCGAGTATTTTTATTCTATTTTTATACCTCCTATACACAAACGAAATAGAAAAAGTTCAAAATAAGACTGTTAGAATGTTTCAGTTTGCCGATGACTTAGCTATTTGTGTCACCGCGGCATCAGTGGAAACTGTGATTAAAAAAGCTCAGAAGGCGCTTCTTGACCTACAGGAGATTCTGCAAGATCTACATCTGTCTATAAATATAGACAAATCTAATGGAATAATGTTTACCAGGAAATTAAATCGTGTCTCCCCTTTACTTCGTTTGGGGGGGAAAAAAAACATTAAAATTTGATACAACAATTAAATACTTAGGAAAATTGTTATGGAATGCAGAGTTGAAGTTTGTGTTGCAGAAGTGTGATAGGGGTCTAAAACTGCTCCGAGAAATCACAGGTATTAAATGGAGAGCACATCCATTAATAAGTCTGCGGATTTATCAATCCCTCATCAGATCCCATGCGGACTATATAGCGCCTTCATAAATCTCAACAGAACACAGGTGAAAAAATTACAAGTTGTACAAAATAAGGCTCTTCGATTATGTTTGGGAGCGATATCCTCCACGCCCCTACACACTTTAAATGCGGAGATGGCTGAACCTCCATTAAAACTTAGGCAGGAGTATGTAGCGAACAATATCTCAAAGTGAAAGAGAGAAAAACCCATTTGATTTAAACAAATTCGATGTTTATTGAGACTGCGGCATAATAGATACACTGGTCAACTTCCACCTCTTCTTTCCAGCCGTAATAAACTGGAAACAATTGAAATTATCCAAAATGTTTCTCATCCCTTCTACCGATTCTATATTCAGGATTTATTTTTTTCGTTAGGCATTAACTTAACTCCCTTTGATAATAATATTGTTAAAACTCTTCCTTCTAGCGTTAAAAAATTTGGGCAAGCAATTAATGAAAAATTTAGCCACTATGAAACCATATTTACAAATGGGTAGGTAGATAAAATACGTAGAAATTGTACTTCGGCTTTATACTACCCGAAAAAAAGGCATAACGAGGTTATACAGATTATCCTTTGCAGGTTGCTCATTCGTTGTAGAATTGTCTGCCATTTACAAAGCTTTGCATCTAGTTAAAGATTTGAGGAAAAAGAATATTCTAATCATCTCTGATTCCTCGAGTGTCCTGTTACAATTGTCTAAGTTCCCAGATCTCAATATGTTCAAGTTGGAATTTCATGTGAGACATCGTGTTATTCAGCTTTATATAATCGTGGATCTAGAGTGAAGTTTAAATGGGTCCTTCTCATTGTGGTATTACTGTAAAAGAGGTGGTCGATGAATTAACGCGTTATAATTTATCAAGTGTCCCTTGCGAGAACATTAAGCGGAATTGGACTCAAATGTTACCAAAGATTAAACAACTTTTACTAATGGATTTTCAACAGTATTACACTATCGAAAGTCAGAATAAAGAGGAAAAGTACTTCGCTTTGGTTCATATCCAGCAAGCCATGGTTTCAATTATATCAGAACGTTTCGAGGGATTATATATCAGCTTTATTTAGACTACGTACTGGGCATAATCTTTCTCCCTCCCATCTTGCTAAATTAGACATAATTCCGGATGGTACATGTGATACTAAAGCATAGGGATGTTCTGTAGTATTTTACAAAAGTGGCACACATTACCTGTGAATATTGAGTTAATTGTTTCTGAACCATTGTCTCCTGTTACGATTAGTTTATATAAATTTATCAAGCGTAGTTGTATTGAAATTTAAAATACACTAACTAGATATAAACTGGCCACAAAAAAAAAAATATGTATCATCTAGAGAGAACTCTACTAACGTAGAACTAATTCTTATTCCATTAATAATAAAAAAAAAGTCCAATAGATCAGGAACTTAATAGCTAATAGTCCAGAGGATGATGTAATCACTACAGTTGTTGCTTGCAAGTGAGAACTTATTCATCTCCAAATGCTGTATATATGTTTTTATAATGATAACTGTTCCTCCGTGCGCTGTGGGATGTTGGGTGTGATAAATAGAATACTGCGGGATATTTATATAACTGCGATGTGTGAAATGCGTCTCGGATATTAGTAGTAGGTCGATTTTATTGCTAATCAAAAATAATTCAACTTCGTGTCGATACTGAACCAATTTATACTCCATGTAGCTATTCTTAATAATCTGTTCATTATGGTATTAATTTATTAACTAGAATAGACAGCGTATTAATGATCGTATTGTTGAATTAATCGATTAAATATATTTCGTGAATTCTGTCAGGAATTCAGCATGCTTGTTATCATTATTATTATTACGGCTACGGTTATCATCACAGTCTGTATGCGGGGACACACTTTCACGATCAGAACGTTTTTTAGGTTCTCGCAATATAGCGGAGTAAGTTTTATTTGCAGGAAACTTCGAGTTCGAGAACGTGGACTGATAAAAATATTTCGATAAGTTTGTATCATGGTATTGTTATTGCTCATTGTGACGAATTGTACAATTTATTTCTTATATTAAGTAATTCTTTGTATTTAGTACACCCCTTGTAATTAGCAGGATGACTGCATCATTCGAAATGAATACATTTAGCCGGTGTGTCCGAGGATTTTTTACAGTTTATCGTTTCATTTACCGCACTTGACACAGTTATATGGTAATATGCAGTATATTTTGCTATGACCAAACGATTGACATCTTGTGTACTGGATTATGCCCACACTTTTGCGCGGTGGTTCAACCTTCTGATTTAACAAATACCGAGTGTTATAAATATTTTTATTGTTGTTGTTATTGGGTTTTAGATGAACGTAGAACATAATGGTTGTTTTGTTTTTTTGTTTGAATATATTCGTTACATTTCGTGGCACATAACCTGATAAAGACTCTTTTATCTATAGGCCCATCGTGTGATGAATATTCTTTATTACCACTCGAAAAGCTCTTTCTTCCTTGCGCTGATACGATAAGCTATATTATGATCTGTCAAGAATGTAATAACTTTTAATTGTTTATTTTTAGTTTGATTTTTTCCTGGTTTAGGGCTTGGCAAATATATTCATCTTTTTTTAATATCGACGAGATATCATTGCCTTGTAGTTGATAAGGCCGTATAAAAATATAGGGGGGGTTTCGGCGAGTTTTTAATTTCATTCGATGAAGTTATTGATCCCTGTTTATGAATCTTGGGTGTAGTTGTTATCCGCGTACCGATGATTTATAAGGGCGGAAATCTGTTCCCTTTTTTACTGTTCTTATGCAAGATTTCGGAATAACTTGCCAATTATCGCGAGACGTAGATTTAATTTTAATTTTTAAAAATGGAAACGTTTCATTCGATGAGTTTACTCTATTAATTCCTTTCATACACGATTATCATTTGTACCTTTACCACCGGTAGCAGCATTTTGATCGTATTTTGTGAAACAATTTATATTATTCATATCTAGGTCATTTTTATTAAATAGTAACAGCGGGATTTTTATCGGACTTTGTTAGCCATGGTGTACGACTCGGTTATTATTAATATTATTGATTAAATGCGCCTAATATTAAGAACAACGCACGTGTCGAAACGTCGTGGTACGACAACATACATACGCATACACAGTCGTACGCTTTAAGAAAATGACGACGATAGTAATTTAATTAGCTGTTAGTATTAAATTAAATTAACGACGATATAATACTAATAATATGTTATTGCGTTTTAGTATTCAACTAAATTAACGACGATATAATACTAATAATATGTTGTTATTATTATTAAATTAAATTGGAATTATCTCATGTAGACAATTCGACTATAAACAGTATTAGATACTGTGAATTATACCAGAACGCGAGAAATAAAAACCACTACTCGGAAGCACAAATATATAATAAATAGATCGCACGTTTTCATGAAGTTTAATCACTTTGTGTATACAACTGTCGCAAATGGTTATATTTATATATTATACGTAATAAGCATCGTCTGGTTCATAAACCAAAAACAAGATTATAACACAGTTTAATCGCTAAAAGTTTTTTTTTATTCGTCTATTTCGTAACTTGAAAAGTTTGGAATGTATGAACAAAGAAAAGATAGTTAAAATCAGTAATTTTTTTTTTTGTAAAAAATAACAAAGTTTTTGTCAGTTGTTAAGCCATTATCAAGAGAATATAACAAATATAAATTATAAAAATATAAAAATATAAAAGGTGAAAAATATTACTTGAGATATAGAATTACGCAAATTATCCATGATAAAACAATATTTGTAAAGTAATCTGATAGTGAATGTACAATCAACAATCGACAATATAAAATTTATACATAAACAATAACGCAATAGCCAAATAAAATAAAAACAATTGAAAACATCCGACAATATAAAATTTACACGAAAAAACAAGAATACTCGCGCTATTATCGTTTGTGTATAAATTTCATATTGCTGGAAGTTTTCAATTGTTTTTACTTAACTCGCTATTGCGTTAACGTGTAAATTTTATATTGTTCATCGTCGATTGCGCTGTTTACAACATTCACTATCGGATGGTTTAAGAATGCTGTTTTATCACTTTGATAATTTTTCTAAATCGCGTGTCTAAATAATATTTTTTACATTTTATATTTTTATAAATTTGTATATAGTTTTTATATTTTTTATATTCACTCGATAATGACTTAGCCGAAATGCTTTGTTGTTGTTGTTGTTGTTGTGTACTTCCTATTTCGTTGTTTAGTTTCTTTTTGTCGCCATTCTTGTATATGCTAGTAGGACAAATTTACTAGTTAATTTGTTTACAGAGATAAATTAGTCTAGTTATCGTTTATATAAAATATGCTTAGAAAAGAACAACAGAACATACAGAATATTTTTGTATCATCTGCATAGTATACTTATAATAAATATGATGTGAACGACAACATAGTCCCAATCACCCATATATATATATATATATATATATATTTTTTAAATAAATTAATCAGATATTTCTGGCAGTTGCAGTTCACGTTGTACATTTGTTCTTTTATTATTAGATATCGGCTCAATATAAATATAATGACTGTACGTTTATTTTATCATCGATCGATTTAAAAATATTTCTAAAAAATAAATGAAAATAAAAATAAAATGATCTAATAACATTTTTCGATGTAATTTACAGCACATAGTAACACGACTCCTTACGGTATGTCTTGTATTTATATATACGTATATCATTTTTATATTTATATGTTTATTATACGTCATCTTCACGTTACAGATATATATATATATATATATATATATATATATATATATATATATATATATATATAATATATAGGTATATACAAAATACAGCTCTTCGGTTAGCCGTTGGAGCTGTTCGTTCAACACCCATCGACGGCTTATATGTAGAAGCATCAGTATGGTCCCTCAGAATTCGTCAAATGTATATACTATCCAACTTTTTGACACAACGTGATGCCACCAACTTATTAGCTCGTACGGCGTAATCTGCACGCCACAATCAAAATTGGCAAAATTATCAAACACGCTATCAATACTAAATACAACCGTTACATTTTTCTTTCCAGAGAACTACGTCCATTGGCCTCCCCCACTGATCCGGGCTACATTTAATAATATTATCGCTGAAAATTTTCCTACGCATATCCTTGTTTATACAGATGGATCGAAGTCATCTCAGGGAACTGGTGCAGCAGTTTATATCCCTTCTCTTAATATTAGCAGTGCATACAAATTATCTGATCTCTGTTCCTCATTTACAGCTGAGTGTGTGGCAGTATTTCTTTCTTTGTCGTCCTTAATTGATGCGAATCTTCCAGGTAATTATCTCGTTGTTACCGACTCACAGAGTATTTTAAAGGCTATTGAATGCAAAGGGAAGGTGTCAGATTCATTGATTTCAGTCATCTTGTTGAAACTTAATCAGCTCGAAAACCTCAGTATATTTGTGTCATTCTTGTGGGTACCGGGACATCGAGGAGTCCCCGACAATGAAATGGTAGATGCAATAGCTAAAAGGGGTTCTTCTAGTGGTGTTTTATTCTCTTCAGTTTCTTCTCGTGACGTCATTCACTTTACACAGTCTGTTCATAAAAAGCACTGGGATCAGACATATATGGAGTGCATACAGCGGTCGCCTCTTACTGCGTATTATCAGCTGCAGCCGTCTCTCCCTAGGTTCCCATGGTTCTACGTTTTCAAAAACATCAAGCGGAGAGGAATTGTGCTTATCAGCAGATTGCGGTTTGGGCATTGCTTGTTGCCTGACCGCCTGTTCGTTATGCAGCTTAGAGATAATCCGTATTGTCCTCTACATGCTGGTCGTGTAGTCTGCAACCCCGATCACGTGTTCTTCGAATGTCCTTCATTAACAGCACTACGTTCTGAACTGTATCTCAAATTACTTTACGCATCTCGTGGTGGTCCTCCTTATAATGTAATGTCCCTTCTACATGTTGAGAATCTAGATTTATTCCCGGACATAGCGACTTTTCTCGAGAAGTTGTCCGAGTTCATAAGAATATGAGTTAGTGATTATTACGGCTCCACGTTGGGTAAGCTGTAAAGACATCCCCATTAAAAAAAAAAAAAAAAAAAAAAAAAAAAAACCGTTACTCTACAAAAACCTAAATCCAGCGACATCACCACGGACAAATAATCCAATCAACTTGAACTTGCATATTTATAACCTGAAGAAGAAAAAAATCCAATACTGATCGAGAAATTATTCAATCTATTACTTCACGAATATCTCAGTCATTATTAGCATTCTATACAGATGGCTCAAAATTTGACTCGTTCGTTGTTAAAAAGATAACGAAGTCTGTATTCGATTCTACCGCAATCATTTACAATTTTATCTGCCCAACTATATGCAATGTAATCGGCCATCGATCGAGACAAAAATAACACCTTGTAAGCCACATACAGGCGAATACGGAGTGATCATGTAGTTATCAGCAGACCACTACGATTGGGATAAGCTAACACATGTTTATCTTCTGAATTGTTATATTTCTCCAGCATATACTATAACAGAATGTCGTCAATACAGCTTACACTTCCTCGCAGCTACTCCTTGACGATAATAATTATACGCTGTCCAGACTCATTGCGTTCCTATATCACTTAATTTAATGCTTATTTACCTCTGTCCCTCTAGCCATTAGTTGCTCTATATCGCACCTTAATTAATAATAATTATATATATATATTCATATACATATATATGTATATGTATGTATGTATATCGTCCATTCTATATATTACAGAACGATTGAATGTATTATGAAACTTTGTACCTGTGTTATTCTTATTTATTCACGTACATTTGAAATGGCCAATAATTTCATATCCCCTGGACTCTAAAACAAGCTCGTTAAAATAAACCATCTTACAGAAGGTACAAGTAGTAAAAAAGATGGCGATACAACTTTTTTGGTTTTTTTACGGCTATATCCAGGCTCGCCGATTAAATTTTAATTTGGCATACATTTTATTACATACTCGCACTATAACGTTAATAAATACGTATTCTAATCAGTAATTTACTTAATTGCTAGTTTTCATTAAATACTAGAAATTATTTAGTTACCTACGTACGACGATGATAATTTATTTGAAATATAAGATAAATATTATTTAAATATGACAGTAGCCAGATAGTCGTTGAAGTTTTTCGCGAATGAACTTGATGCGTTACGAAAATTGAATATAAAAATGTTAATATCTACTTGAAAAATTTGTGAAAATTACATATATATATATATATATATATATATATATATATATATATATAATAATTGTAATAATAATAACTAATATTGCTATTTGTAAAGAGTGTATATGTGTCTGTGTATTTTTATTATTAATGAAGTATGATTAATTTTAGGAAAAATAAATGTCTTTCAAATATTTTATTTTATACGATTCTTTTTCGTTTGTTTATGAATTTACTGATACATGAAAGTACATTTTTCCGTTTCAGAAAACAAACCTCTTACAAGTAAGTTACCTGTTTATACATATGTATATATATATATATATATATATATATATATATATATATAAATATGTCGTGGTGGCATAGTTGCTAGAGTACTCGACTGTCAACTAGTCGAGGTTCGAAACCAATATGCGACATTGTTTTCACCATCATTTAGTTATTAACTATCACGTAGAATGCAGTGGCACCCCAATCCGTATAACATCATATGCGCGCGCATCTGTGTTGCATATAAATTTGAATGCTAGCTCATTTCGTACGTAAAAATAAACGTATAATGACTAGTCATGACGTTCGACGATGATGATAATTTGTATCTTCTTTGCTTTTAGTTTTCGTAATAAAATTCCGTTTTCACGAATCAATCTAAATACTTCTTTGTTACTATATAAACGGTATATTGTTTTTGATGTCGTATAATTTATGAATTGCCGAGAACGTAGCCGATATAAAAATGATTAAATGTGAAGTGAATTTAAATATAATACGTATATAAATAATAATAATAAAAAAAGTGCTTAAAATCGTTAAATTTAATACGTTAAATGATTTCAAAGCTTTTCGACTATTAAGGAATTTTCAAGAGAACGAAATGGAAACTATAGGAATAAAATCGTCGAATTTAATTATCAACGTAATATCGTCTATCCGGATTAAGTTACATTTTATTCTTATTTTATTTCATTTGTTTTTTGTTTTTTTTTATAATTTTTTTTGTTCTATCCGTCCCGAAAATTACTTAAGAGCCGAAAAACTTTGTCACGGTCTTTTACTAACGTATAAAATTTGAAGCGATTTTAAGTACTTTCTTAGCGTTTATATTGGAAAAACCGTTATATTTCGCCCGAGAACAATATTGCGAAATATTTAAATAATAGATAATGACGAAATTAGTTATTTTTTTTTACTTTTATACGCGCAACTGTTAAGAAACAATAAATGCGTTTGCTGAGTGACCATAGCTTATTATAAATGTAAGAAGAAGCGTTCTAATGAACGCACTTCCATAGCGTCGTACTGTTGTTAGCTAATCATGGGAAGTATATCACGAGGCCATCGGCGTTTTAGTCTTCGCGTACGCGGTAATTGATTTTCTGCTAAGGCTGATATTACAGCATTACTATTGTAGGCCAACTTGTTGTGACATTTTTTATATCTGGTCTTGATAACCTCTGCGACAAACGATATGTTTAGATCTCGATGAATTATTTTATTCGAAACGAACCGCGGAGCATTAATCTTATCTTTCTTAATATTTTGGATTGTACACTTTGGATACGATTCGTGTTTGATGGTTTACAGCAACCCCATAATTCGGATCCATACAGCCAAATAGGTTTTAGTAAGTTCTTATATAGAAGGACTTTGCTTGTAGCATTTAATTTGGATCGGTGATCAAGTAGCCGCATCAACACACAGTATCTTTTTCGCAGCTCTTGGTAACATTTAAATGATATCTCCAAGTTAAACGGCTATCGAGATAGAAGCCAAGATAGCGGACACGATCGGAGCTAGGAATAATAGGATTATTGATACGTACGGAATTGCACGTTCCTCTTCTAAGTGTAAACGTGACGTGATGACATTTACTGACATTTAGGCGAATACGCCATTTCATAAACCATGGTTCGAGTAGATCAACATGTTGCTGTAACGTAGTGAAACCTTGGACAGGATCTTCATGTCTTGATAGTACAGCAACATCGTCAGCAAATGTACACAATAGCGTGTCAGGATGTCGGGGTATATCTGCTGTATAGATCACATATAGTATTGGTCCGAGTATACTGCCTTGGAGCACCCCAGCGCAGACACTGTAATGGGTGGAGAAAGCGTAGTCTTCTTTGATGCAGAAATATCGTTGTGACAAGGTAAGATTTAAGTAATAAGTAAAGTTTAAAATAGGCCACGGTGTCGATGTGGAACTGATTTTCGTTATAGAAATAGTTCACAATAGAAAAAGGGCACTATCTGGAACTATCGTGCTCATTCTGAATTAGATGTTGAGGAGTAAATGGTATCCAACTATCGCAGACAAGTTTAACGGTGTGAATACGAAGGAAATATATCGAGAAATACCGACAAATATACTATATATATATATATATATATATATATATATATAAACTCTAAAATATTTTATATACTATGGGTAGAAGATATAACAAAATTGTCAACCCAAGACTTTCTTTTTTTGTGATATTGTAAAAAATTATAATTTGTTTATTTATATACGCATGTGTATATATATATATATATATATATATATATATATATATATATATGTGTGTGTGTGTGTAATTGTGCGTGCAGATGTTTGTAGGTGATGTTCGTGTTAAACAAAATTATGTTTTCGATAAACGTTGCTAACAAAAAAATCATATATAATGTTCTGATTTGCAGGAGTTAAAAGCGATGTCGGAAACAGTGTTAACGGTAAGTAACGTATATCGTAAACAGGATGAAATCGGTTCGATTTTGATATAAGTATATTGCGTATGTACCAGTGTGTGAACGTTTATGTACGTCAGGATTGTATAAATTCAAATTTAAGACGATTGTCACTGAATTTCATTAAGACGCCGAATTCGACGATGACTGTATTATATATATATATATATATATATATATATATATATATATATATATATATATATATATCCGTCCTTTATTTTCACTCGCTCGTTTTTGAGGGTTATTTCCCCATATATAACGCGCCAATAGAAGTTTCACTTCAAAAAGTAAATAATAAGATATTTGTAAATTCAGGCGTTCGTTTTTTTCCCTCGCTCGATACGTCCGTTTCGTTCGTATTTTATAATTATTCCTTAAATTAAATAAATAATTGAAAATTGTTATTACAGACGTCAATATAACGCGAAGTAAGTAAAAAATATCATTTTTTTTTTTTTGTAATAATATACCGTTTTATAATTTATATTCCTTCCTCCTCTAATTAGTCCAGTGGTAGGGGTCGTTTTATTTTGGATAATTTTTTTATTTTTTTTTATTTTTTTGACGAAATTCCGATAAAGCGATACGTCGAATGTGATTCAAAACTCAGAAAGAGTGACGTTTTCGTCAAACTGAATTCATCCTTTTGCCCTCAAAAACTACAATCTATATTCCGTGTATACTACACCTCGTCACTTTCAATAATATTATCTCCAAAACGCGTTTCCACTGTACAACCTTATTTATGATGATGAATAGCGAAGGAATTGTACTCGTCGCCAAATTACGATTTGTGTATCATTTGTTACCTGATCGTCTTTTCCGTACGCAAATTAGAGAAAGTCCCTTCTGTTCAGCTCCATTCTGAACAGGTAATCTGCAATCCCGATCACGTTTTTTTTTAATGTTCTGTTATGTAGTCGTTACGTTCTGTATCTTACTGCATTCCCCACGTATTATACCACCCTAGAATGTATCGTCCTTTTTCAAACTGGATAGTCTACAATTATTCCCTTACATAGCAATGTTTCTTGATAAGTTAGCATCTTCGATTAAAATCTGTTTGGGTAAGCCGTAAAGGCATCCTCATAAAAAAAAAATACCTATCGCCATGCTGTAAATTCGTAAGTGAATATTACAAATATAATTAAACAGTCAATAAATTAGTTGTTGCTTATATTATTAAATATTATTATTATTATTAGGCCGTATGGTCTATTGATAATAGAAGCAAATTCGTCAAACTCCTAGTTCATTATTCCATCTTTCTTTCATTTTCAGTAGCCCTTTTATTTTACGATAGATCCTTGCTCCTCTATATTCCATAACTTGACCCACAAAACTACTCCTCGGTCTTCTTTTTGCTGCTGTACTTTCCGATTTATTGTTCTATTATTTCTGTTAATAACTGAGTATATCTGGGCGCATGACCGATGAGGATTATATTATGCAGGATGAATGTTTCATAATGTACGATTTTGATTGAATTTATAATTTACTTTAAATTTACTATCAATTGTAATAATAAAAACAAGAATGAATTAAACGAGACGGATATATGTGTGTATGTAATCATTATCGTCGTCAACGGTCGCTAGATTCGATCACGATTATTACACTAAAGATCCTCATAAACGAACGTATTCAACAAGCACGGCCCGATCTGTCACTTTTAATTAAATTATTAATGAATGTGTATCTGGCATCAAACTAGTTTGCTTGAAACTGTTGTTCTCTAACTAACAGTAACTACATCATTTTATGATTAACAACCATACTGATACCATTTAACTGAATTCTATCCGTATGCTGGGGTTTACACTTTTTTCGATGAGCTCGTAATGATCATTTTTTCTAACGCGTCCACCGTAGGTTGTAATCCGTTTCCGCACCATGACCTCTAGTACACCTTAACTTCTTCAAGTGCAACCGAGTCAGTGGTGTTTTTTTTTTTGTTGTTGTTGCAGTCCATTCAGCATACGCATCCAGCGGTTGATTGAGGAAGCGTTAATGCGCTGAATATCATTCATTTTCCGAGTCCTCCATTATAATACATTCCAAAAAGCCGAGAGAATACTAACGAATTTGAAAGGCGAATTTTTGTGCATATCGTTAGCTCATAGCACTTCCGTATTTTATCTTTATTCTCCGTTTCATTTCCTCTCTTTCTGAGCTTCCATCTTTTATGATTAGCGATCCTAAGTGTACAAATCTGTCAACCACCTACAAACTGCCAAGGTTTTGCGAAATCTGCGAATGGTTTCTATTTATGATCGAGTAAATTTGTGTATATATGTATACATATATATATGTGTGTGTGTGTTTATGTATGTGTATTCCTATGAAAATTAACATATTCTATTCATTATTGTTTTTAATAATGTATTCAATGATTAATTTACAGCGTAATTCTATGTATTCTTCATATTTTATTTAGTTCGTATCCTATATTCTATATAAATTATTCTATATGATCGTGACCAAAGCCGAACAGTATAAGAAGTAAACTGGCTAAAACTTCTTCATTCGTCGATCCAATCCCGACCGATCCCGTGATCAACACGGATATGTCGACTCTTTTTAAACGACAGTTGAAAGCATTTCGTTTAGTAATTATTCCCAATATTTTTTTTTTTTTTTTTGTCTCCACACATGTTTAAGACGGCCTTTTAACTCGTTATTTTGGTCCTCTCATAACACCACCCGGGAATTTCAGCTTGCTTCGACTATATTTAACACTTCTATAGTCGTATATTAAGAACTCCTACACGTTTTCGACCTTTTGTTTTTAGTCCACGAAATTCTTAACATGCGTGTGCGCATAACGCAAATATCACGTTCGTCCGAGGATTCTTCCTACTATATTTATTTTATTTACAAATAAAAGCCATTTGCTACTTAATTAATTCTACGGATTAGTATCTAGTTTCTCGATCCATTCTTTTGCTCGATCAGTTATCTCTCTCCAACCGTTATCTAATGCCGGCATTTGACATTCCGTTAGTATATGATTGAATCTTTATCTCCGCAGTCGCATGTTGCGTCGTTCTTCATCATCTATGCAACATTTTTCCACATCTTCCGTGTTCCGTCCTAATGCGATTTAGTCTAGTTCACAAATTTCTCGGTAGATCGAATTCTGATGGTTCGAGGCTTGGGTTTTTGATGAGTTTACGTTTGTCTGGATTGTCATCAGACCAGTTGTGTGAATTTCGTCGAATTTTCGGAAATTAGTTAAGCCGCGAATTTATGCGCCGGTTTTCTCGATTTGAGTCGCTCTGCTGCGTTTCCTGCTATAAATACTATATTACGAATGATTCAAAATAAATCAATTCGTACGGCAGTGATAATCGGTAAGTTAAGCAAAATTTTGATTGTAAATTATTCCTTTTTAAAATTTGACTCGAAATAAAACAATCGAATTATCGTTATCGCGATATAAAATAATTTTTATGCGTTCTTTTATTTGCAGATAAATCATCAAATGGTAAGTAACCTTTACGAGAACGTTCATTTAACAGTTTACGAATTTGACGCGTTTCAAATATTTCCGCATTGTCTTAATTAACAAAATAATATCGCTTCCAAGTTGTGTTTTGTAATCACTAGACTCCGACTGGGTTATACACGACTCACGTAGATATCAACCTGTTTATATATACATATATATATATATATATATATATATATATATATATATATCATCATCACAAATAACTAATTTTAGGGGTCATTTAGAGTGATGTTTTGTGAAGCGGCAGCAATACACCATCTAACTTATACTGATTGGACAAAGTCTGAAGGCTTATTTCGCCACAGCCTATATCGAAGCTTGACATCCATTGAGAGAAAGAAACTAGTGAAACTTGTCGGTTTACGAACGGGAAAATTCATGGAATTGAAGAAATTCATAGATAATAGACACAGAAGCTATAAAAAAAAGAAAGTGAAGCCGTTAACATACCGGCAGTTCTGAATTGGTCCAATTTGAGAGAAAGTATAATATTGAATCTAAACTGTACTCATTCATTCGAATAGATAATTATCTTTTTTTTACCCTAATTATCCGTTCACCGTATATATAAACATTCGAAATTTAGTACGTATAACGTGAAGTAAGAATAAACTTACTTCGTCTAATTAAGTAATCAAAAACGAATTTTAAACAAACTTCGAAAGGACCTTCACGAATGACTTTTAAGACCTTCGATTGGAATAAAGAGGTTTTCCGGCGCGATAACGTATAACTGTAAACAACGTATATTCAAGTTTTTATAACGCTTTATAAATTTCAACGGATTAATCAACTGTCACCATTCAAATATCTTTATTTCGAAAGCCTATCCGAACTGTCCGCTTCGGTAATACGTTAAAATAACGGCGACTTTATTACGATAATTATAAATTAATAAACCGAACTGGGTATAAGTTCGAAATCGAAATTAAAAATTTACGATGGTGATGGCAAATTTTCGAAATTTTAAATTTTAACTTATTCGAAAATTCCGCTATTAGAGATGAAACTACGATTGACTGCGATGAAAATTGCGAAAAAATATTTAATAATAATGAAATAACTTTAAAAAAAAAAAAAAGTTAAAAGTAATACTTATAATAAGTTGAAACGATTGACAATCCGATTGGTTTTTCTAATTTTTGTTTATCTTTCGTTTACAGGCAGGAACAATAACTCACCCAGTAGAAGTAAGTAGCGAATTAATGCGAAAAAAATAATTTTACCCAAAATTATTATTCGATGGCTGTCTGGTCTTATACTAGCCGAATTAATATAAACCAGGTAAAGCCGATACCGAATAAACCTCGATTTAGTTCGATCAATTTTTAGGCGATATGTTAAAATACCCTTATGTACAAAGGAAATGATTAAACCTAAAAATTGTTTGATGTTTGTAGATATTTCGATATTCCGATAGTAAATTCTATAGGTGACTACGATAATCAATCTCCCGAGGACACACGTGTATAAAAAATATAGGCGTATAAAACATTTTCCAGTAAGCCAATCTAGTGTCACACTTATAAGTTCATTTTTTAATAAGAAAAGTGTGTATTATACATTTTGTTATTTTTAAGAGAGCGGGTTTTTTTTTTCTAATTTTAAAATTTCCCGCAATTTTACACGCAAGTTCTTTTTTCTATAAATATTACAAAAAACTTTTATTATAATTGTGTTTTCCGGAGAGAACGGTTATATAACATTACGGAAATATTCGTATTTTATATTTTTGTATAACGTGAAAACAATAAGTGTGCTGAATGCCATCCAAAATCCCAATCGTACATTCAAAAGTAATAGAGTTATTCTGGCAATAATAGAAAATATAATGTATCTACAACAAAAGAATAATGTCCGTGTGAAATTTATATGTATCCCAGCTCACATCGGGATCAAAATGAATTTTGTGATCAGGCAGCCAAAATGGAGGCCTCCAGAGGTCTACTGATCCCTGCGATTCTCTCTACATGTTTAGCCGCGTCTGCAAAGGCGGATCTGTTTCATCGCTGGAGCTCCGTTGTGCTTCTCGGAACAATTTCTATAAACAAATTCAAACAAGTTTACCCAAACAATCTCTCTTTCTAATTAAGCCTCCGCATTCAATACCGTAAATTTTTTTCCACTTTAATTCGTATTAGGTCAGGACATAATCTGCTGCCCAGCCATCTCCGCCGATTAAGTTCGAGTGCTTGTGCCCGTTGAACTGTGGTTCGACAGCAGACATTAATCATGTCATTTTTTCGCGCAATCTATATAGTGCGCACAGAGAAACCTTAATCAAGATATTACTACCGATTAGGTGTCTTCCCTCCGTACTCTATAGCATACTATGCTTAAATAATCCTTCTGTGTTAATAATATATGTATATAAATCTAATCTTATTTTCTAATTCTTACATTCATGTATAATTATCCTTATATGTCTTAGTTTAGTTATTTATACTTTATTACTCATTTGTTTTCGTTAGCGTTTAGTTTATTTTAATTCGTATGTTGAGTAGTAATGGCTTTATAAGCTAAACTCAATTTGTTTGACAATAAATAAGATATAATAAACGAAATTTTCAATAATACGAACGTATTTATAACGATGTGTTAAGATGTGTTGCATTGTGTTTCTTACGAAGTAAACAGGATAAATATAAAATACTATACAATGAACTGCCGATGATAGACTGTATCGATGGCAGCACACTCGGATGTAATCAAAAATATACCGGCTCCTGGGTAGAAATTCCGAACTATCCTTTACCGGGGACACGACTTCCTGCGTCCGCTTGAAATATAAAAATTATATAACACTACGAATCGAAAGTTTCAGTCCTGGCACAGTCGCCATGATAATATTCGTCATGATCTGAATAAATACTGTAACTCGGGAATAGTGCTGACATTATTTAAAGAGATTTTAAAATATAATAATTTACCCGGGGCCGTTAATTTATCAGATAACAGCTATTAAGCAACCGAGTCGATTAAGGCCCTTGATTTTCTCTTTCAAGTTTATTTAGCCAATGAAAACAGTTTGAATGAATGCTTCCACATGTGATAATACTTTCATCATAATCGCTCATTGACCGGGCAGATGAGATTGCAAAACAAAAAAAAAAAGATTGTACCGATGATATTGCTATCTAAATCGTAATAGTTTTAATTATTCATTTATATATACATATATAGTAACAATAGTAATGAAACTCCCAGTGACTAATTTTATTTTTTTCATATATATGTATTGCAGGTAGTACGTAAATTTTGAAGAATATCATAGTAATACTGAAAACACGGGTTTGGTTGGAGATTATATATATATATATTAAATATGTCTGTGTGTGTGTGTGTGTGCAAGAGAGAGAGAATGAATAAAAACAGTTAGACAAAATAGATAAACTATACAGCTATATATATATATCATCATCTTCCTCCCTCGTTTCCGAGTACGAGTGCTGCATTGCTCTTAATTATCGATGTTTATGACGGGTATGCGACAAGGAGCCAATTCGGTGAGTGCTTATAAAACTGCAATCACTACAAGCAAACCGTTGATGCTGGTCTGCAGTAATCATGACTAGATTTGGAATTTTCTTTTTACTCGGCAGACACGTTTGTAACCGCTGATCTACTATTTTCGACCGTTCCTTTCTGTTTATTAGCGCAGTTTTTTCCCAGTCAGACTTTCTCGGGTTTATTCGGATATATTTTAAATCATTAGCAAGTACGTCTTCGAAAGTCTTGATCTACCGATGTTTCTTTTCCCCGAGTTTAGAACGCCGCAGAACATTCGCTTTGGTATGCGATTCTCTTCCATTCGCACAACATGTACAACCCATCGCGTGGGTGTTTTTGCAATTAATTGCTCAATAGACTGAATTCCAGCTGCATTACGCACTGTTGCGTTTGAAATGAAATCTTTTCAATTTATTTTCAGTATTTTTCTTAACATTTTTTTATGACAGTGTTCTAGTTTTCTGATTTGAGTCTTCATGATTGGCCAGGACTCACTCTCGTACAACATCGTTGGAAGTGAAATAGCTTCATAAACTTCTATTTTCGTACTGATCGACAGATCTTTATTATTAAAAACCCGATGAAACAATTTTCCGTACGCTACACTTGTATTTCTTATCCTATAGGCAATTTCGTCATCCAATGTAGCATCATGTGTATATATATATATATATATATATATATATATGAGTATACGTATACATATATATGTATATAAACTGGCTATAGACAAATAAATAGATAGAGATCATCATCAATCTTCTCACATCTTGATTTACTTTATGGACCATTAAAATATTAAACAGATATTTTTAAATTATTTCGCATTATCCTTCATTTTATTCTTTCTGAAGATTTTACCTTCTTTCATTTATTCATATTTTCCTCGCTACATGTTCCACGAATCCTTCAATTAAATTCATCCTTCGCTTAAATTTTTTTCTCTTCAGCGATTTTCACTGTCATATCCAATCTCTTTTATGATGCATCAGAACTTCCCATTAATCTCCAACAGCATTACGTCTTACTCAACTTTCTTACGCATCTGCACGCAATACCTAATCTACCAATGTCGTCCTCATTAATAATATACTGTGTTCACGCTCCTTTATTACGAACAAACTAATTCTATACTTAAGGGTTTAAATCTGTTTCCCCTCTCTCTACTTGATTCCATTAATTCTCGAAAATACAGCGAACGCAAAATTATTTACACCGATGCAGCCAAACGACAATCGTGCGGATGCGCAATCCTCTACTGTAATAATATCGTACGATGTTCTCTTCCAGATATGTTTATCGTATTAACTGCCGAACTATATGCGACTCTCTACTCCATTATATAGAATTGAATTATTAAATTTCGTATGTAAAAGTAGATCTTGTTTTAAAATCTCCACTTGCTAAGGCATTACTAGATTTAGTTACCGGAAGGAAGTTGAAATTCCTAATTTTAATAAATATCATAAGCATACGGGGGCACTGTACTCTATAATAAACTACGTCAGGAAATTGTAGAAGCTGACCTAAGGAACTATAAGAAGCGCGGAAGTATCTTAGTATCCTACATATTTACTAAGGATCTTGAGAATAGGAGGAATTAAAAAATATACGTAGGGTATATATTGAGATTTGACCACCTCGTATCACTTTTATGTAAAGTTATTGGTTCCTTTGGCTGTTAAGTGTTTGTGTTCACATTTATATATATATAGATATAGATATTAATTTTTATATCTTTAACTTTTTTATTTCATTTTATTATTTTTTTATTTCTACGTGTTTATATTTTATGTTAGTTCTGTTGATATAGTTCTATTATTTTCAGCACACAATTAGGATATGTTCATTTTCGGAGTATCACATTGTTGCGCAATATTTCGCGCGTTAAGTATAAATTATAGCGTAAAGTCGGCGTGTTCGAGCAATTATACTCGTAACCGAAAAATTTACGTATTTAAGCATATAATAATAATTGCTTTGCGATTTACTTTATCTTCTAAATTTTGTTACGTTTGTATACATTGCACGAATTGGGAATATAATATGTTGTATATATGTAAGTTTTGTAAATCGGAATTAAAAAATATATTTGAATTTGAAATTATTATTACAGTTATTTATATCATTATTGTTATTGTAATTCAACCGTTCATTTTCAGGTCGATTTAAAAATAGCTCCGGCGAGGGACGTTAATGCTTGAAAACTGTAAAACAAGGTTAGTATACAACTAGTAAATAGAATATATATATATATACATATATAATATATATATATAATACTTAATAACTGTTAAAAATACATGCAATACTGAGCATGCAAGTAACGCAAACGTTTAACACACTATAAACATAATTAAATGAGAGTGTTGCTCGAAGAAATTATACAATATTATGCAATGCGTCTGAGCCGTGACTAACAATAAAGAATCAAATACGCGTTATTAACTAGCGATTCGGAACGTTCATTAATCGTAACATGAAATACAGCCAGATTTCTTCGATAAATAAAATGTTGCGCTAATATCTAAAGCTATTTCGCTGGAAACTTTTACACTTTAGTTTCAAATTATAACTGTGTACAACAAGCAGAAACGACCACTAATTTTAAGATCAATTGTTTGTCAGAGTACGCTAAACAAATTCATTTTATAAAGCTTTTTATTTTTTTATTTTTTTAAATTCATTTATTACACGACATGCCAATTTATGGAGTACATTCTTAAATATAGACTTACATTATTTCCAATAGGCTTTGATTAACATAATTAACCAACGACTTACAGTTAGATAAGTTTAAACCGTTCCCAGCGTTTATCAATAGCCGATACCATAACAATTTACCTTAATTACAAAAATTAGTTAAAATCACTAAACGTGTTTATTTTCTCGAAAAATTCACAGAGCTTTTCGGCAATTACGCCATTATCGAGTGATATTTAAATTTAGATAAATATAAAGATTTAAAAAATAAAAACACAAAATATAAATTTAAATTTAAATTTAAGACACCGTCAGATTGTTTCAAGTATCTATTCTTCATTTTATATTTGTAAATTTGTGATCTTAAATTAAAATTTATATTTTGTGTTTTTATTTTTTAAATCTTTATTTTTATCTAAATATCACTCGATAATGGCGTAATTGCCGAAAAACGTTGTGAATTTTTCGTGAAAATAAACACGTTTAGTGATTTTAACTAATTTTTGTAATTAAGGTAATAAAAAATCACTACGTTCCGCAATCAAAAAATCATAACCATTTAACTTATATTTTAAACGCCTATCGATAGTATAAAGGCATTAAAACGAGAAATGGCAAATTGTATCGGGAACGTCTGATGCGCAGAATGACAATTGTGTAAAAATTGAATAGTAAATACGTAATTGATCGTGGTTTGAATTTGCCTTTCTACTCCGATAAAACATGGACGAGATCTACTGTATGAGGAATGATCAAGTGATTCAATTTGCGTATCTATTAACTCATTTTGGGGTTTTCGTCTTAGCTAGGTGGCAATTAATACGTTTGCTTTTTACACATCTACTGTTTCAATCTTACCGGCTGAGGCTTGACATTTAGCCGATATATGCTCGAAACCAAAAATGGAAGAAACTCGCCAAAGGGGATAAATTTTTTAACTACGTCGAAGAAAGGAATTATAAAAACTGCTCCTACATGATTCTTCGATCTAGAACTGTCTGTATATATATATATATATATATATATATATATATATATATATATATATATATATATATATAAATATATATATATTACGACGATCGTCGTATGTTCACGTTATAATAAATCTAAATTTATTATATTGAAGGTGGAAAACTAATATTTAATTTAATTAATATAATAAAACAAAATATATATATAATTATTTATTTAATTAAAGTAAAATATATCAAAATTATTATAATATAACCAAACCGAATTTGTAGTAGATAAACTATTATTATTAAAATAGTTAAAATTAATTTTAGTTAGTCAATGGAAAAAAAAAACAGTAAATTAGTTTGACCAAATAATTTTAGCCAGTAAAAATAAATTACAACCAGTAAATAATGAAGAAAATCCAGTAATTTTTGTTTAACAAGGCTTAAGAAAAATGTATAAAAAGGGGATGGTTATTAATTTTCAAGAGAGTTCTAGATTTTCCGTCAAATAGTTCAGTTGTTAGTTTCTTAATCAAGACGGTTAGAATTAAATTAGAAGGATGATTGATTGAAACAATTACAAATCCGGTCAGGTTAGTCTCTAACTAAATTATTATTTTTTTCATTAATAAATATATAATAGTTTTTTTTTTAAATATAAAATAAAATTTTTCTTTATAAATACTTTTTTTTAATAATAATAATAATAATAATAGTATATACGAGGTATCGTGTAATATATATATTATATATATATATATATATATATATATATATATATATATATAATATATATATATATAGAGAGAGAGAGAGAGAGAGAGAGAGAGAAATTCTGCCCAGTTATCACAAATGTGAGATGTAAAGAGTGTATTGGCGATTGAAGGCGGTACGGCAACTTTAAAAGTTTTAAAAGAATATCTATATCTAACGTTAGCTCATTACTATAGTATTAATTCACTGTACATGGAAAGATGATGTGCAGAAAGACGTAGGATTGAACGACGATTACGTGAACATGTTGTTGTATAAAACTTGTAATTAATGTTTTTCTATCTATGAAAAAAGGTATTTTAATTTTATCCGTAAATGTTTTCATTTCGATTTGAAGTTTCGTTAAAAGACTTTTTAATCGACGCTACAAAGATTCGTTTTGTTCGCATGCACACTGATATGATAAATATGCGGATGAATATATTTGTAGAGGAAATATCTTTTATCGCGAGAGGATATTTCGATTATTTAATAAACTTATATATTTGAATATTTATCGTTTTTTTCTTCAAATTATTCTCTTTTCTTTACGCGTACAGGTTGAATCCAGTTCCGTATATGATTGGAACAGAATAACTGGGAATAATAATGGGAGATAACGCGGTTACCGTTACACATAACATATTCGTTCCCGTTACACATAACTTATTCGTTCCAGTTACACATAACTTATTCGGGCAACGTACATACATATATCGTGCATTAATATTAAAATCTAAAAAAAATACACCCGTGTTCTATTTACGTTCAGTTTCTTCGACTTTTTTTTTTCACAATTCGCTTATAAAATAATTCGTTCGAAAATTCTACTTTACGTAGACACAAATTGTATCAATTCGGATAATTTTCAATAGCTGTACTTCAAAATTGAAATTAAGCAGATTTATTTATTGGATTATTTTATTAAACTACACTGGACGATCTATCGAATAATGATGAGGAAACATTAAAACGCGAAAAAAGAAATTACTATCTATTTTACAATGACGTGATTATATAAAAGACAATTAATTCTATATTTAAAAAAAATAATAATAACAATTTCTGTATCGCTTTTCTGATGATATTTCTTTATTTCCTTAAATTTACGTGCCGCGAACAGAGCTACTAATGGCTTAATTTATGTTGAAATGATGAAGAATTATTATGAATTCGGATAAGAAGTTAGGAACATCGATAGGTATTTCAGTTGAAGAGGAAATTAGTGCGAATCTGATCGAATTAAATCTATACGGATATGATTAACGGAAATATTAATATCACTTAGATCCGATTTATTCTATAAAATGCGTTTGGCCTAGTTGGTTGATGACTCGAACATTAAATTTAATTTGGCAGAGTATATTTGTGGTTAGAACAGCTTGATTCTACAATATTGCGAGGGATTTCTTCAAGTAGAGGGTGAAATCTGTAACAGGTGTTGGAATGTCAGACACACGACGGGTCAAAGAGGCTTCTTAACGAGTTCATTTCCAGGAATTCCTGAGTGAACGGGAATGATTCCGGAGGAACGTTATTCGGCAATATGAAGTAGCTTCTTGAAGCTTGACTATTTCCTTAGCAATAGGGTGTTGCTTCTCGTTGTAACAATCGGAGATGGCTTTTAGTGTCGCTACCGAATCTGAGCAAATCCGTGCTTATTCTCTCGATCTGTAATATATATATATATTGGAATGTGAAAGAACCCATCAAAAATCGACGAATTGATGAATAATGTATAGAATCGCTCGAATATAAATAAATATCGACAACCGCGAGGCTACCAACAGGACACAATGAAGTAGAAGAAGAAAAAGTCTTTATTTCATTAATTAACCTACTTTTCGGAAAATTATCGGTCAAGTTCTAACCTCTGAAAATAATTATTTTAACTTAATACTAAATTAAATTTTCAATATTTAGTATTATAAATCCGATCAAAAAGAAATACAAAAATAAAAAATAAATAAATAACCTGCTAAAACGAGAGAATCCGAACAACATGGCGATCGGCTATAATTCGTTAGAAATTCGTCGGCTTGACAGAATCAAACCGACGGACCTAAGAGGTAAATTTTAATGACTATTTTTAGCACTTACCGATGGGTAGGCTGCTGATCACGCTATCTGTATAAAATATTAAAATTGCTAAATAGCTAGGTGCAATTTAACTAAAGGGGACGAGAGAAAATAAAATTAAAAATACTTCAGTTAACCCTCTTAAATCGGGTAATTACAATTTAAAAACCGATACTTATTAATAAATGACATTCGAACTAAGAAAATTATTTTTATAAAAATCTACGCTTAATTCTACGGTGCTTATATGTATATCGTGCACGGAGACGTGCCGTGCTATTAATTTATCGCGATGGATCGAACAATGGGCGCGAGAATTTTTGAAAATTTTATTAATAAATTTATCGATAAACGGCAACTTACTCGTGTAAATATGAAATTTTTGTATGAAGCAGTTAATATAATTCTACAACAATAATTTTGCACTCTCTGAAGCTTTTTATACGTATTATTATTAGAGATAGCAGACCATACACGACATAAGTTAATGTTATTTATGTACAGTAATTTTTTATTCAATCTGGTAAGGCCTAATTTTCTTTTAAATATCAGACAAAGTACGTGCATATTTGTCTGTCGCGCATTTAGTTATTAAACTTCCGCCAAGAACTACGCCTAAATAACGATTTTTATGGATTAATATTTATTTCAGGCGGCGGTAGTGGACACGTCTTCTAATAAAAATAATTGCTTCGAATTTATACGCGATTATTTGCAATTTTCATCTTCTGTAATATTTAGAAATAGCGTTTACCGCTTGATTATGAATCGTGTTAACTTTTTTTTTTTTTTTTTTTTTTTTGCGAAGAACAGTATAATGCTAGGTCATCGGCATATAATACAGTTTCGACAAAAGATATGTTAGAAAGATCATTAGAAATAAATATATGGTCCAATTATGATGCTCCCTTGCGGTATACTTATAGTTTGATCTTTCATAGAAAATACACTTCATACTTGTTTATAATATAGAATTTAGGTAGTCGTACCTATGTATTAAAATTTAATATACTAGTATCGGAAATTGAAATTTAATCATTTTGTATAATATTCCGTTTTGCTATGCTGTATCGAGTGCTTTTCCAATCTTTAATACCATTCCAGTATGGGTTTCTTCAAGTTGAAATTGTCAGTTACATCATCTGAAATTCTCAATATCCCGTGCACGGTTGAATGTTTAAATCCGAATCGATTGTCTCTTATAATATCATCGTGTAACGTTGAAAGATTTTGCAGGCTTAATAGTCTAACTTTCTCAGCCTGTCTGCACCGGCCCGATATCCATCCGCGTACTCTATCTGCTTTCCTCTCAAACAGTTCTTATTCCGTCAGTTATGCAGTTCCTTCCTCCAACCACAGTTACTGTTAAATCATCCCGTGCCGTAATAGCGTCCGTAGTTAAACACGGTACTACCATCCTGTCCTGGTTTAATATGTTAATTTTCGTACAAGTCGATATACCGCGATGTTAATGTCTTATAAAAATTGGTGGATCAATAACTGTAAAAACTAGTCGAATAAATATTTTTGATAAATTGCCTAGCAAATAATAAATCGCTAAAGCGAAATAGAGAAATACGAAATCGTCCCAGTATGGCGGACATTCGTGTGAGAGGAAGAAACCCGGAGAAAACATGGAATTTAAACATCCGTGCATCTGCGACTTGGGTCCGAAACGCCAACCGCTAACTAGAAAAGAAAGATACGACTACGCTCGATACTATTTATGCCCGAAAGAGTCGGGAAAAACCAAAGAACCGGATTACTGTCCGAAAAGAACCGAACAAACGGATACGATAACCGAAACGACGTCGTCGGGAGAATCGATAATCGAACCGGCATCTATGACAAAAAAAGAAAGAGCAATTCGTCAAATGTGCGTCTGTAAAGACGTGCCGAATACAAATTATAAGATATGCTATCGATTAGACTTCGAGGACGCTTTCAACGATCGAAAAGGTCTGATCGATTGGAAAAAATTGCCGTTAATACGAGCGAAATCGACCAAGACTTACGAATTGCGTAAAAAAAAACGGACTGCTATTCGTTCTTATCGCCGTCGTTTGAAATATTTTGAAAAAGGTAAAAGAATTTCCAAAAAAAGAACTGCAGCAGGTACTGGAAATGTAAAGTGAACGGAGTTGTATGATTGGAAAATTAAAATGGCGGATAATATAACGAACATAAAGTTTCGATAATCTAATCGCGATCGAAAAAATTTTATTTCTATTTTATGGAATGCGCTTCAAAAATAATTATTATATTACGAATTATTTTATACGAACAATAATACGTATTAGAATAAGAAATTGAAATGTAATAAAGAATTTTTTGTAACGCCACGTTGTCAATTTTTTTAAAAATTTAAACAACCAGATGCATCATCAAACTACAACCGAGCCGGTGTAGCATCGATGCGCAACACAGTCGAGCCTAATGTAAATTAGCCCCTCTTATTGGATTAATCAACCAATCGCACATACCCAGGAGGTACTTTAGACAAACACCTTTATATATATATATATATATATATATATATATATATATATATATATATATATATATATATATATATATAGTAACAACCATGTTGTTACAGGTTAACGATTAAACAAATAAATAAAATAAATAAATAAATAAGATGAGTTTGAGAATTAAAAAATAAGTAAAAAAAATAATGATAATGACGATGGTTTAATAGCGTGCTTGTATTAAGGTGTATTAACCTTTCTGTTGCTTTCTCGTCCTACTAATTACATAATAAGTATATGTATATGTGTGTATATGTATATGCCTAATTGTCCACGAGAAAATGAGGAGAAATTTAACACATTTTGATTGGTTATTGCAAATCGTCTGATCGACGTATTAATAATGGAAACACACACACACACACAAATATTAGAATAAATAGAATATTTGTGTGTGTCCAAACTTGTTTATAGTGGCACAGATTATAATGTTTAAAAACCAGACAAAAAAACTGAAAAGGTCAGGTCATACAGACCAAATCTCTAAACTCCTGTTAAAACGATTATCAATACTAGTTGAAGATAAGCTTCCTCTACATCAATTTGGATTTAGACGGAAGCACTCAACAATCGACCAAGTGCACCGAGTAGTGGAAATCATTAACAATGTATTAGAAGAGAAGAAATTCCGCTCTGCTGCATTCTTAGATATTTCCCGGGCATTTGATAAAGTGTGACATCATAGCCTGGTTCACAAGTGCTCTACTACCAGGAAATTTTTGTCGCTTATTGAAACCTTATTTATCAAATCGACGATTCCAGGTTGCGCGTGAAGAGGCAAGGTCTTCATTCTATTTCGGACCAGATGCGATAGTACGTTGAATCTGTAAAAGATTACTTTTACTTGTGCTTCCGTATAATTCTATACCGTATTTTCAAATTGGCGCCACGATTGCTAGATGTTTCGTTCGGATTTTATGATTTTGCAGACAACAATGGATAAAGTAGTCTAGTACGCGCTATTATATTTTTCCTAGTTCAAGTTACATGTAAACGCCACGTCAGCCTTTATCCATGTACATACCAAGTGGTACTTGACCGAATACGTTTGCGGTATTAGTGTAATTTTAATCCAGGACGAGTAACTTGTTTTGTTGTAAATGCAATGTGTCGGCTTTTGATCGGGTTGAATGTTGTGTTCATTTCGCTATTCTATTTATATAATTCTGTTCCGCTCTAGGCTAGCATAGTTTTCGTGTTTAGCAGCGAGGATGGCTATGTCATCCGCAAATGTCGTCAGGATTTCTTGATTCGATGTGGCCATATCGGCAGTGTAGATCGAGTATAGCAACGGTCCGACTATACTATCCTGCGGTACGGATGAAGCGATGTGAAATTCTTCGGAAAGCGCTTCGTTTATATTACAAACGATCGGCGAGAAAAGTACGATCTAAAGAGTTCGTAAAGATTTTTAGGAAGAAACCGACATAGTGTAAAGAGCAAACACGGGTGTTAAACCTCGTCGAACGTTTGGGACAAATCTAAGGTCGCAGAACGTATTTTGTTTATTAAACTTAACACGTGTAAATCTTCTACATAAAATTTGTCGCGCTTTTTTTCAGTCGATGGAATTCTCTAAAAACCACCCTCTTTCGGAAGACGTTTTTCGTTACGGTTGAAAACAATAAGAAAAATTTTTTTTTCAAGAAAGTAAGTAAGATATATCTTTCGTATAAGATAGACGAAGAGAGATGGTTTAAACAACGAGCGGAAGAGAGACAAAAAGTTCGTTTGGGATGTGTTATGACGTTTTATATTAAACGATATCAGGCGATTATAAATCGTTTTTCCTACTAGTTGAGAGAAAAAATAAAAAAGTTTGTTTAGGAATATTATTTACGTCAGTATTGCCAACATCTTGTTCGCGTCCCGAAAACTACTAACTAGTAACCAGCGACGCGATAAAAGTTTCTCTCCACTCTTACGCTTCCAAAATAATTCTAGGATCTCTACGACGATTCGCTTGTATCTCTGTTCGCACGAGTGTGTGTGTGTGCGTGTGTATATAAGTTCGACATCATTTTTCACGTTACTCTTTTTCTCGTCCTATTTATTTTTATCGGGGTTTCTATTTCCCGATGAAAAATATACTACTTTCTTCGAAATGTCGGATCCTTTATAAGTGGGAAATAGAGAACATTTTTTTCTCAATCCCCTCGAAAATTCAGTAAGGAAACTGGAAAATGTATAAGAAATACAAAAAAGAAATATATATATATATATATATATATATATATATACGAAGAAAAAGTGGAAACGTTTTATTAACAGGCTTCGTTTTACGTCGGTGCGGTAGATACACTTATACGCCGGAATGAAATAAAAACACAAAAAATGGCAATAAGATATAAAAAGGACAAATTCGATCGAGGGTTATAAAAAAATTATATACACCGACCGATAACATTAGGAAAAGCACTACGCGTAGAGAAAAATTATGTACATCCACGAATTGAAGATCGTACGTACATTAGAAACAAGTTATCCGCAATTGCCTAACTAATACGTTTAACCACGGGTTTCTTTTTCAACCATGGCATGGACTAATGCGTGTATAAAATTACCAATTTTTCACTAAAATTTCACGTGTGACGGAAATGGTTAAATCGCTGTCATTTATTGACTTATTGGAAGAAACTCACAGCGGGACGTAGGACATTTGTGTCCTACTGTATTGACAGATTATAAAACCCATATGGACTTATGGCCTGCAGTTATGGGGCTGTGCCAGTAGGTCTAACAGAGCAAAGATCCAGGCAAGACAAAATGTAATACTAAGAGCAATAGTCGATGCGTACTATTCTAGAAATGACGATGTGCATCGCGATCTACGGATTCCATTAACGAAGAGATTCGAAGATACTGCTCATAAAAAGAGGTTGGAGCGACATACGTGGAGGCAATCCAGTTGCTCGATACATGACGTCAGGCGTCTTAAGCGGCGCCACCCAACGGATCTAATTTTATAATTATATAAAACCAATTATACCTTAAATGATTATGTCAAAGTTATGGTCGACATTGAAACACATAAGCTTTACTAATAAAATTAGGATTTGTTAGATTAAGCTACAGTTTGTAAAAGTTGATGCTTATTTAACTTAGTAGGTTAAGATTGTATCTTTATTCATTAGAAAAAAAAAATTACTTTAGGAAACCGATTGTCGGGATTTGAGAAATTCCGGTCGTGTCTATGATTGTATTCTATTCAGTGCCTGTTAACCGTTGCGTAATCTTTTTTGAAGTGCTTCTATCGACGCTTGTATATGGGGAGTTTAAAACGAGCGAGCCGAAGGATTATATACATAGGCACATAGGCAGGCCTATTCTTACAGTACAGTCCATGCTGTACTCATATACATGTACATTCAGGTTACGTACAAACACTTACAGAAATTATGAAATAACGCTTTTTGCATGTTCGTATTATTTCACTCGTGCACGCGCGCACGGTTTATCTCGTTCAAATCCTCGCTGCACAAAGGATGTATGTGCGATTCCGGCTTTTAGAACGAAAACATTTCAGTCATCGCCACATCGAGTTAAATATAGCGGATTCCTGTTGTTTGTAGAATTTGTATGAAATCGTTAGTTTATTAAATAAGTGTGTCATTTTGGGGGAAACGTCTTTAAGTTTTACATTGCGCCCCGAGGCACGATTTTTTTTTTTTTATAAATTTTCCGACATGTTGTCAAATTCTTTATTCATTATAGTAATTTCTTAATGTTACGGCCCCGTTTCCACGTTTAAACAGGCATACTGACTTTTCATTAGCTATCTCCTTCAGATACTGTGATACATAAATTTTTGTTTACGTCGGATGCAAGGTGGTTTAAAAGATGTACCGTATATTATTCTTTAGCAGAGAAACGGGTATACGTTTCCAATTGTTTATTGTTGAAGCGGAGGTTATTAATGACTCGCTTGAAATTTTGTTCGCTGTGCAATTTTAGTGTAACAAACTTGTTTAACTTTTACGGTTTTAATAATATTTGTACCGTCGTGCAACATTATTCTGGTACAATTTTTGTTATTTCTTCGCGTATCCTCGCTATCTTTACTAGTATTTGTAAAGTAAATAAATGAGATAATGCAGAAAGGTAGTTTCAAATTTAAAATTTCTTAAAATATGTATCGGAACCTCAGAGGCGGCAAAATTTCTACAATTTTTTTCGGAATAAATTTCATCCGGTAGTAAGTCAGATATACTTTCCGCAACTGATGAGGAGCATTGGATGAGGTTGTTGAAGCAATGGGGAAAATGGCGATAGTGAGAACAGTGCAGTAACATGAATCGGCATAATGGAGCTTTCAGAACCGGTAAATATAGCGGTCTTATAGATTATGTTATTGGTGTGGAAAGTGAAAATAATTCGTGCGATATCGTTTTATAAGCCAACTTTTGGTCGAATGTTTTCACATCTACTCCCGAATAAGGTCGCGATGCCTGTCAGGAGAAGTAAGCTGTATAAATCGCGCCGATATCGTTCGTAGTTTCGGATTTTTTTTTTTTAGATTATTCCCGGTGTACCGGTGAAAAATTTGTCGGAAGAAGTGATTTATGCGAAGGTGTTATTAATGTATGTAGTGTAGCATTCTTTCATATTCGAAAAAATACTAATTTAAGTTTTACCGAAGTGGTTTTATAATGTGCACCGTCTTATTCGGCTTTCGTAGGCAAAAATTCAAAAAATTTCGTTTAAATTTTTTTAATAGGTCCATTTTGGTATACATAACAAGTTTCTTATGTTCGTAACACACGAATTAATTTCTTATAATTCTTCTTAGGGCACTAGAGATATTTTTCATATAACACCATCCTGTTCTGTAAAGCAGTTGTAAGCATATTAATCATCTTTTATAGAAATGATATCATCAAGCTTTACTTTAATGTTTAGTTCTGTCAGGCTTCTATTTGTTACGCCGTTTGTTTCGGTATCCTCATTTTTTATTATAAAACTGCAGTGAATTAATTCGGCACCATTGACTGTAGATACTTTTCGATGCATACTTGCTTCACATAGAGTACCAAATTTGTCAGCACCTTAGATTTACTGAAGACCGACTTAAATTCACTATCGAGATTTTCATCGTGTGCCGCTTAGGGTCGAAACAGAAGAACTAGCCAAACGACTTTTAATAACAAATGACCGCAGTTAAACGTTCTTCTCCCGTTGCTTTAATAATACGCAGATTATCGAATTCGCTGATAGAACTAGAAGAATAAGAGTGATTTGTAACAAAGTGTCATTATCTACTCACCAATACTTCCAAAGTATCCTGGTATGTAACTGTGTTCATAATTTTCTGCTATATAGCGTTGGTACCGGTGGTGTCATTTTTCGATACAGATCACGTGTAGTTTTATAGTGCTTTTCTTCTTCGCACCATCTTTTAAACGGACTGGATAACTAACGCATTTTCTTTTATCCGGTAATCCAATAAATCACACGTTATTGATCAATCCACTTGGTTGGTTAATGGTTTAATATGTTTTTTCAATTCGTCTTTTTGACCAACACTTTATACTAATAAATTAAAATTAACACCGAAAAAACGGAAGCTATACTATTTACGAGACGCAGGCCGCAAATAACTCACCACATTGAAATAAGCAACAGGCAACTACAAACCTCGTGTAACATTGGTCTTACAATGGACAAGCGACTATCGTTCCATGAACACATTAAACACATCACGGACAAAGCGCACTCCCGATTATATAAAATTTTCCCCATTTTTCACAAACGCTCTAAAATTAGTATTAAAAACAAACTAATAATAAATAAAGCATACATACCGCCGATATTATTATACTCTTGCCCAATTTGGTCCGGTGTTAGTAATTCCACCTTAAATAAATTACAAATTGTTCAAAATAAATGTCTGCCCCTTACTATACTAATATAACTGACATGCATGCAGCTCTTCATCAGCGTACTATTCCTGAGCTAGTACAGGAACAAGCAGATAGGTTCTACAGCAAATACCTGACTAGCCATTTATCGTACAGCGAATTGGAAACTATACTCGCGACTCGCTGACCAGAAAATATAAAAAATATAAACATAAAAGAATTAAACATTCACTTCTCCTACCACCAGATTGTCGAACTACTTAAGTCGTTATTAATAAGTCTCCATTCTCATGTATTGTATCAGTATTTCTCTCTTCTATCCTCTTATTTATTCGTTTAACCTTAATATAATTTGTATAATTTTACCCATATCCTTATTGTACTATTAAGATCAAACTATAATTAATTAATTTCTCTATTCTCGGCTACGCAGGGTTTTTAGTTTTGTTCTTCACTGTATAATTATTGTATAATTATAAAATAAATTTTAAGATTTCTTTTGCACACTATTTCCTAAGACGCGTAGTAAGAGCCTTAACGCTGCTCGGTATGCGCATTTTTTATTTACTTATTATTTGCTGATGTATAAAAACATAAATATACTTTATTGAATTGAATTGAATTGAATGTTAACGAACAAATGTCTATTAAACTAAAATAAAAGCGTCCACGCTCGTATTTTGATTAACGTTTGTTCATTAAAAATGATGTATTGAGTCACCTCGGGGAAAAAAAATGTAATTCAAGATTTCATTATTGACTTGTATATACAATATTAAACTGGAGTGTAAAAAAAAACTTTAGCGCTGCTCATACATGAAAACTTGCGCAAGATTATTATAGATTATAATACTTCAATAGCTTTTAATTATGATATAAAATTGCGTAATAACACTGTGATATATAAATGGCATGAAATGACCAAGACTTTCTTTTAGATGAGACGGATATGTATACCTATGAATGGGTTGAAGGAGATAGATTGATTATATACTTTACGGGCGAATGGTTCGAGTAGCTAGATAAAGGAGACCACACGAATTGATATAAGATGGACCGATTATTGTAAATATCTATATTATATTAATTAAATCTATACCTCTTCCAAAGCTGTCGAATATATTTTAAACAGCTAACATCGTTATTTACTTTATAGTAATGCGTACGCAGAAACTTTACCATAAAACGCATTATCGGAAAATGAGAAATCGATAATTGCGGCTATTAGCTTATACGAAGGTCGATTTGTTACCGGATTACTCATTGACGTTGAAGATGGAGTTGGTCTGAATATAATTCACTAGTAAGCTGCGAACTATCGTTACTTATAGGGAGTAAAAAGTTGTTCCATACTTTTCGGGCTGATTACACGTTTATCATTGGCATTTATGATAACTTTAAAGTATAAAAATCTTTCTCGTACGATACTTAATATAGCTGCGTGGAAATTTAGCTCGTTTATATCCGAATCGGTTACAAATGTCAATTTTGTCAAATAATAAACGGAGGAGATAACGATGGTGAGGGACACCATAAATATCATCCATCCCAGTTGAGACGGCAAAGGCAGTTCATTATGAAACTGTTGCGCCTGACACGAGTAACCGCACAAGTACATAGCGAACAGCTCATATTGATGATCTTTACAGCATCTTCTCGCGCGCTTTGTCCAGGGGTTTACGCCATCACGAGAAAAATGAGTTTCGACGGCTTCTAGGTTCTATAGCATTAATATTAATTACATCGTCAACTACATTCATGCCGATGAAACGCATTAATGTCTGCAAAATGCGATTGCTATACAATTATATCGTCCGTAGTAGATCGTAGTCGTCGAGATATATCACCAGAAAATACAAAAATATAAATAATCCTAATATTACGAAACACAATGGTAAACCACCGCGCACAACACCATATGCCCTCTATTAATAATATAGTACACTGCAAAAACAAAGACAATCAGTTCTCCACGGTGTGTGCGTGTGTGTGTGTGTGTGTCTATCTACGCTAACGCTATATTACGATTGTCTTGTACACTATTTACAGTGTACAACAAAATATGTATAGGTAAGTAGTCGCCTATCTCCGATAAATGATAACGATATAGTAAATCGTGGTTGTTTTTGTATGTGATACTTCAAATTCTTTACAGAAATTACAAAACTCGAGTTTGAGCCACTCTTGTAGTAGCTTTGCAAATTAACGCAAAAGTACTTTTTAATCATAGAGAACTCGCCGAAATATACGCGCTATCGAGTAAATACAAAACGAGATAGAAGAATCTTTTTAATATAATGTAATTTGTTAACGGCGTCTTATACTTCTGTTAGGTAATTTTAACATTCTACCCGGTATAGCAGTTCCTTTTATAAGAGCTCGCTGCGTCAGTTTCGGCGGTAATGCGCAGACTTCGTTCGTCAGCTCCACCGCGCTTCCGAGTATTGGAATCGGTCCGGTCAGACGTGTAGATATTTCTCGTACAAGCCGTTGAAGATCTGTAAGTATTCCGACTTTAACCGCGTTCTCGGCGCCGACCCTTTTAATCAAATTTCCGGACGCGTGTAGACCGATTGCGGCTGACTTGATAACCGGTTTCGTCGTTGATGTCGCAGTCTCGATTAAAGCATCTGAAGTTGTTTCATCATCAGATACTGACTCATTACCTCGTAAATTCCCTAAGGACGGTTTATCCGACGAGTCAAATTTTTCTTTACTTCGTATCGTCTGAAATGTAATAGACAAGATAATTATTCAATGTTGAGAATAAATAAATGTATTATATATATATATATATATATAAATAAATAAATAAATAAAGTCTTTATTTCATTTGAATATACATATACAAAATAATCAAAATTAAATGAATGAAAGCCCAACTTGAGCAAACGGCTTTTCCGTTGTTTTATTATTATTATTATTATTATACATATACAAAATAATCAAAATTAAATAATGAAAGCACAACTTAAACAAACGGCTTTTCAAAATTAAATAATGAAAGCACAACTTGAGCAAACGGCTTTTCCGTTGTTTATATTATTTTTTTTTTAACTTTTATATATATATATATATATATATATATATATATATATATATATATATCCAGCACCTATTTTCTTCTAAATAGTTCTATCTCTTGCTTTCCGCATCTAACTGGTCCCCACATATTTGACAATATCATCTTTTCACCGTCTTTTTGGTCTTTTGATTTTCCTTTTCCTGTCTATCCATTATACCCCAGCTATCAGCTCGTTTCCACATGACATGACCACACCGTGTCCACTTTAGATTTCTTGCATATGTGTGTGCTTAGACGTATATTAGCACGCAGGATGTTTGTAATTTCTATCGTTCATGTTTCTCCGTCTGTACACTATAGGATGTCACATCTCGTGATAGGTGATTTGTAATATTTAAAAAAGGTTCTTTCATTTTATTTAAGAACTCATAATCGCCTAATATCGATTATATCGAATAAATTACAGAAAGATAAAAAACGAAAAGCAGTTATAAGTAATAAGCCGAAGATCATCTTATTTCAGTTGAAACGAGATGAAATTTCTTAACTGGGTTCTAATTGCCTCGACCTAGTGTGTAGATTCCGGCGCCAGTTAATTAAGTTGCCGTCGCAATACGAGCTTCTGTCTTCCATCCGGATTTCCCGCTACGCATTAATTTCTGACATATCGTTTATTAAAAAATGATCGATGTAACAACCTAGGGCATGATTTTTTATCTTATCAAATTCGAAATTGCTTTTAACATGTTTACGTACGGCATCTTGAAATATTTGCAATTATCGTATTTATCAACTTTAAATATGTATAAGAGCTTCGATATTCACTCCTTGCTAATGTATTTCGGCAGAAACAGCCGATTCATGCAGATGAAATTATTCTCGATTAAAGAACGATCACACCTAGTTATTAAACAAATTAAAACATCGAATAATCGAACGAACAATAATTACCGGATACATATTGACATTTTTATTGCTCAGTTTCCATAATTAACCTTAAAAATAAATGTACAATCAAAATCGGGCATTCTTCAAACGGAATGGGAATTATGTCCGACTATACGCTGAAATTGAGGAAAAATAATATTGACGTATAGATTTTTTTTCTTTGTTATTATTATAAGTAGTAACGTTTTAATTTCATAATTTTCCTTCTTCTTCATCTTCATCGGCTATTTTCAATCCACTGCTGGCTCTCTCGAAGTTCCTTCCATTTTTCCCCGTCAGCCGCTTCACTTACCCAATCTTTTCGGACTTCATTTATATCGTCAACCCAACGTGCCAGTGGTCTGCCTGTTCTACGGGCTCCGTCTGGAGTCCACATTGTCACTTTATTTGCAAGGAGTTCCAGTACCAGATGATGATTCTTTTATACTTAGTATTATATCCTTTATTTTTATCGTTTCTATAAGCCATTTATTCTCTTTCTTGTCCTATGCCAATATCATTTTCCTTTCGATTCTTCTTTACGCTACGCTTAGCCTTTCCTCCATTGCTACTGTTGTATACTACGGGTAAAAACTCTGCACCCAAGTTTTTCTACTATAGCGACAGATGCTAAGTTGTATATAAACCGCGGTCGAAAGATTATACGACAGAGTTATATGCAGCAAATATCACGAACGAATAAACTTTCTTAAGTAGCTTATCTATGGGTACGTGCTAAAAATGGAAATGAAACCCTCGATGAGTCGTTTGGGCTACCATCATCACAATTCATTGGGTGCGCCCTTTATACTCGTTAGAAGAACATTTTCTCGACTAACTTTTCTTCTCCTTGCTATATAGATAACTTTTCTTCGGTATTTAATTCTTTTCCTTCATTAAACATATTTCTAGTCGCTAATTGCGCTGTACGTGGCCTGTAAATCCAATTTAATAAATTGGAGTAGTGATTTTTTTTATTTTTCGAAAGAAAAAATTGAACGGTATAGTTATTAGTAAAATTAAGTAATTGTTAAAATTAATAATCATCCAGCGGTTATGCTATTTTCAAGTTAAAATAATTAATAAAAATAATAGTAAATAAATTATATATATATATATATATAACAATAATATAAAATGAATTGTATGCTTAACTTGAACTAAATTCGCTAAATTAAGTATATATTTTCATTAATTTTTCTTCTGCTATTATATATTTATTTATTAATATTTATTTTTATTTAATTTTATTTTAATTTTAAAACGACGTAACTACCGGAAATCTTCGTTATTAATTATTAACATTAGTGATTTTACCTCGATCGTTTCATTTATTTTTTTTAACCACAATTTTACACATCAAATAGTAAATTTATCGTAACACGATTTTTAAAAAACTAGTTCAACCGGATTTAAACAACCTCCTCCTCCTCACCAACTTCGTAATAAATTCTAAACTGTGTAATCATCTCTAATTAATTAATATTTCCAGTAAAATAGGCTTATAGGCAATAACTACTCGTTAAAAAAAAAAAAACGGAAAATGTTACTAACCTGTTTAATAAATATTTTAAACTAAGAAATAAAAATAATTTATTAAATCTATTAACATTTCACGATGAATTAGTTTTAAAGACCTTACAAATATAATATCGAGTCTTTAGCATAGTGCGGAAGAAGGAGAACGTATAACATTATTAAGCATTACAAGAAGAAGACGAACTGCGTACCGTTTAAAATAAACTTACTGCGAATGTAAAATTGTAGATTATTATAAGGGTACCGGTTAAAACGGACGTCAGTCTTGAATCGTAGTATTTATTAATTAAGTATATATTTTTGCATAAATATTATTTTCCTTATTAGTTTATTCATTATTATTCGTTATTAGTTAGCGCAACTTGACGATGACGTAATAGCTGGAAAACTTCGTTATCAATCGTTTAAAAAATTATTTTAATAATTCTGAATAATAGCTCCTCTTTAGTAATTGAATAAAATCAAATCTTAAGCAAATCAAATCCGATCCAATAAAATCAAATAAAACCGAATAAAATCAAATTTATTCGAATATAATTTGCAATACACATTTGCTAATGTATTTAAAATTATTTACTGCAAACATTTACATGTAGATGCAAACTTCAAATACAGACAACCATATACAAGTATACACAATATAATAGATAATTATATACATTCTCACAATAACCCAGCATGAATAAATGTGTCTCATTCCCCCCTAAAAAAAAAAAAAAAAAAAAACATAAATATATTGCAATCGTTAATTTTTAATCATATGGGCGCGAATAGTACGAGCTTCGAATTACGTAATTAAAAATTCGAGAGATGAACTGTTGCGCTAAATAAAAATAACATCTATATAATCTTTAGGAAAAAAAGTCTTATATAAATACACGTCAGAATTTATACACATGCAAGCCTGCACTACCAAGTGTGTAAGGTAACCGATTTATATTTCGCTCCGGACTTAACTGAAATACGTAGATTTTCCACCCTGTGTACGTAATTATACACCATTTGATTAAACGAAGAACTGCCTAGGTATAAGAGAATTTAAAAGGTTTCAAAAGGATTACGCGTCTACCTCGAGTCTAAATTTTCAACACGAAATATAGCGCGTCAGTTCGTTACTGCTATATTTTAAGCGGGCAATTATTTTCAGAATCTTCGGTAGTTGAGTTCTCATATGCGCCTAATTAAAGTGTGTGACACACTGAAATCTTGTATTCGCTTTGCACCGTAGTTCCACCATTTGCTATTCCGATTTTTAAAACGCTATTATAAAATTTAGAAAACTTACTTTCTTTTTTAAATCGAGCTTTTTGAGATACTTAAATAACGCAACAATTTTTAATCGTAATAATAATTATTACTTTCACTTTCGAACGTAATTTTATCAATAACATTTTAACTGTAGCGAATTTTATTTCGGTAAAAATATCTTTTAAACGTCTAATGTGTTTAAGTTAATTATGTAATCGGCTGATGATGTAGCGTCACTAAATCAATAAGTCATTTTTCGGGTACAATGATCATCAGCTGTAGGACATATCGGTGTTAAAAAAAAAAAAAATGAAAAAATATATCAATAAGAGAATGTTAACGAAATTTGACATTTTAGATTTTATTTCGAAAAGTTGAAATCGGTTTATTAAAAAAAAAAAAAAACAGCAGAAAAATACGAACATACTTCCGTCATGGCGACAGGAACGATTATTAGCAGCAACGCGAAAATCTTCATTGTTGGAAATTATAAACAAAGATTATTTATAACAGCGAACTTTATTTAGTTGCGAAATTCGATAATTCGATCATAATAACTTTTGAAAGTCAATACGCGAGAGATTTTTATTATTCTTCGCTGATTTTCGTTAATTACACGCAGGTGTTGGTTTGAAAAAAAAAAATTTCTAACAATGTAACTTCGTTAAGAATAATACGAGCTTTAACCTCGCATGTTTTCCCGACTTTCAAATTTTCTATTAACGATGTGATTTGACTACGTATCTATGAAGCTCGTACGCAATTTCGAGACGTTATTGTATTATTAAATAGACAATTAGACAGAATACGAGATCGTGGGTTGTACTGGGCGGTTTCTATACTTAGTATTGCAAAAAATACTCGATCCAAATACCTGTTACAATATGTAATATTTTAATTTTTAACTAAGCGATTACTTTTTTTCTATAATACGGTTTTCATTCAGTTCTAGTTTCAAATCTATATTAGCGTTCTTTATAAGATGATACAAGTATATTATTATTCGTCCAGGATAGAGATTTTAATGTCGGCAATACTTTTTCTAAAAATAATCTTATTTCCGGTTAGAATTACACACACACACACTGCCATATAATATGATCTATCGATCGTTCTAGGTCACAAGAATCGCTATCAATTAAACGACATAGGTATAAATGGTGTTCGATGATGTCCATAACCTGCGTATCGTTTTTTACGTAGTCCTTCTCTCTATTCTTGTCCACCGTGGATTCCTATCGGACAGTACGTCTTACTAATCTATATGTTCTCTCATTCTGTCGAATATATTCGTTCCCATATACAACCGATGACAACTGTAATATCATCTTCTCAGTCTAGTTTTATCCGCCTACTATCTACTATTCTGCTCGTTCCTAATTACAACTGTCTCGTTTTCATAAAGTCTGACGTGTCCTTCCACTTAAAAACCACGCCCTGGTATTTAACTCTTTAAGTTTATTTACTAATTTTCTAATTTTCATTTCTGCGCATTACTAACAGTGATTAATCGTGTTTGTAGTTTACTTACTATCGGTCTGTCGCTATCGAAATATTTTGGTTTCTACTCGCCATGATTACTGCGTATAGTTCTACTGTATCAGAAGATATTCCATCATTATATCATCGAACTCTATATACATATATTCCGGTATCGCGTAACGAAAATTTAAATAACAAACCGAAATCTATCTATATCCGAGAGCGGTTAAGTAGATTTTGAATTCAAAAGTTAAACGTTTGTTCGAAAGTTAAAAAATATTAATTCTCCATCGATACCGAGAACAGAAGACGATATATAAAATTGATATATATTTAGAATATTAAAAACCGGAAAATTATTTTTAAAAAGAAAAAATCGATTTAATACGCGGAAGTCTAAATCCTGGACAGTCGTATCATTTTTTGCGTATTCGACGAGAATATCGTTTTTTATTGTTACGTTTTATTTTTTGATAATAATGAACGTGTCACACGGTAACCTTAAGATAAATAAAACATTATTACACGAATTCTGGCTGACTACTTTTTTCTTCTCCTATTTTATCTCAAAAATTCATTCGTCACATATAATACCTCTCTAGGCAGTTATCGTTACAGCCGCGCGATTGACTACAAGCTATCTCTATGCAGGCCAAAGCGGAATTATTATTATTACCATCCACCACCACCGACACGGTAGATAATGAGCGTTTTTTAAATTTCCAGTTATATAGAAAACAGGAAAGTGTCTGGAACAAATAACATCGATTCGGATGATGAGTAATGAAAGATGAGAAGCGAAACATAATTTATTAACAATTCGGACACGATTTTTCATTTTGCCACTAACGGAGTATTGAAAAAATGTCCTGTCGTCTTTTGATTAATGGAAACTTTTGAACACGAAATTAAGCGACTAAGTATTTCCTCGCAGTGACGGCAACTCTTCCAAGACCGAGAAAATCTATTAGGAAAATTAATACGACCTGAAACTGAAATGATAATAATAATAATAATAATTTAGAGTAACAATAATTTATAATAGTAATAGTAACAATGATTCATAATAATAATTGTAATCGTCATCATCGTTTAATATTAATAATGAAAACGCTAATCAAAGAAAAAAATCTAATACGAGGAACGGTTTCGATTAAATTAAATACGTTCTGGAACGAAATCAACTTGAATCATTTTATCGTCAATATTTTGTTATAAAAATTTCACCCCATATATATATATATATATTACTTATGAAACGACTGGTTAAAGTAAGCAAGCATTATGGTTTAAAACTGAATAAAGAAAAAACAAAATTAATGATAATTGATGCGAAAAAATCAATAAATAAAACTGAAAAACGTATAGATGAATATCAAACGGTACGGGAATTTATATATTTGGGATCATTAATAGAAGACGTAGGTGGCTCTACAAATGAAATAAAACGCAGAATTCAGTTAGCACGAAGTACTATGAGTAGATTAAATAAAATATGGAAAGACACATCCATCACAAATGCAGTGAAAATGAAACTTGCACAGTGTTTAATATTTTCAATATTTATGTATGCGTCGGAAACTTGGACGTTGAAAGCGATAGATAAAAAACGCATAGACAGCTTTGAAATGTGGGTTTGGCGACGGATGCTGAGAGTACCCTGGACAGCTAAACAAACAAATGTATCAATATTAAACAGGCTTAAAATTACAAAAAGATTAACCAGCCATGTCCAAATGAAAATAATGAAATTTTTCGGTCATGTTATGCGGCGACAGAATTCTATTGAGCGATTAATTATAGAGGGAAAGACGCCCGGAAAACGACCTCGAGGACGAGTCTACACCAGATGGACCGATTCCATAAGGAAAGCAACAGGGAAATCGTTCGTGGAATGTGCGCGAGAAACCGAAAACCGGAATAGATGGCGTACATTAGTACAAGAAGCAGTAACATGAATTGTGGTCACGACATCCCTTCGGGGGATTACGACTATTGAATGAAAATATATATATAAATATATATATATATATATATATATATATATATACATATATATATAAATATATATATATATAATATACACTAGCTGACCCGGCAAACTTCGTATCGCCCCACAATCAATAAATGTATTAACTTATTAGCCGAATTAACGGGTCAAATTATATCTTTAAAAAATCGTAAAAAATTAACCGTTCGACTTATATCCACCAACATTGGCGTATTAAATAGCCCATCGAAAGAGCTTTCTTCCGATCTATATTTCACCACTTTAATAACTTTAATAGCCGAGCAATCGGCACTGAACATTGTGATACAAAAGCGGTTATATCTTACTATCTGATTATCGTAAATAGATGCGATTAGGAGATTAAACAAGGTAAGAAATGAAAGACAAATAATATAATAATTTTGTTATTATTTATTTTGAAATAATATCAATTTTTCTAAAAACAATTCGTGATAATCAATAATGTTTGTTTAGCTTTATCTTAATGCGAGTTGATGAACCATATTTTTAACCAATTCTTGAGGAGTATAAATGAATAAACTTGACGATTTTCCAACGCGAGAACACGCCACATATAATTGGTCATGTGAAAAGACCTGATTTTCTAGATGTATCTCACAAATCGACATTGTTTGTCCTTGTGACTTATTCATAGTCATGGCAAATTCCAATCGAATTGGAAATTGCAAACGTCTGAATAGAATGGGTGAGTCTGAAGGGATCATTGGGATTCGTGGCAGGAGAACAACTTCACCTTCAAATTTGCCATTCAAAATTGTAGCTTGAAGAACATTGTCCATAATTTTTTTTATGACTAATCTCGTACCGTTGCATAGGTTAGGTGCATTTAAATTCCGAAGCATAATAATAGGTGAGCCAATTTTTAATCGCAAGTTATGTGGTGGCATTCCCGGTAAATCCAGCGAATTCAAAAATTCAACAGGATAGTTGACTGCTTGTTCAGGATCGGTAACAGTGTCAATCGATTTGAACAATATCTCATTGCCAGGTAATGACTGTTGTATTTTGAAGTTAAGAGCGTCAAAATCGATATTTTTTGCGGCTAAAATAGCTCGTTCACGAAGCCACGCATGATTAATATAATTAGCTTGTAAATCTGGAAATATGCTTTCAATCAAAGCATCTTTCGTATTTACCATGTTGCAGAAATTGTCTGGAAATTTTATGCATTGTGTGCTCCATCCAATCCAGAATTTCTCGCTCTTCCATCTGCTCGATATGGTTGTACTGGCAGCGTGTGTTTATTTGCTACTCCTCATCACCCATGAAGTAGAGATTTGCAGAAATTTTGGATCGTTATCAGGCATCGGTATTAAAGAACCGATTTGATGATACACTTGGCCCTGAATCTTAAACGTTGATTGAAAATTACGACCATCCTCATTGTGAACGATTTTTGTTGCTTCAAATGATGTCGTTTGAGAGCACGAATTAAATTTTCGAATTTTACGAAAAAACAATTTAGATTGAGATGTAGCTCCAGCCAATAGTGCTTTCAATGGTTCTGGCGGAGAATTCAATGGTGGTATTGCAACTTTTCCAGATGCGCAGCAGAAACCGGCCGATTCACCTTTGTATTTAAGTGCATGACAGTGTTGGCATTGTTTGTTCATAGCACCGATTACAATTTGTGAATGTGACGAATAGTCGATGTCCGACTCATATTCAAACGCAAGGCGAAGAAATGATGCACGTTGCGCGATACACTTGCAAATGCTGTTGTTCACGTGTTCTGAACGTGTCGGTGACTCTTCGACGGGCCAATCTTCGTCGCAAAACATTAGCTCGAAGGCGTTCGTTGTGTTGCTCTTGACTTTCATTAGCACGTCTGATTGCAGCCTGGTTTCCTACATTTTCATTGTTTTCTGCCGATCTACGGTTTTGGAGTAATTGTGAATTCCGAGTCCGTCGACCAATATTTCCTCCTCGTCCACGAAGACGTGGCATTGTTTTATGTCCATAATTTATAGGTTAATATTCACTGAAATGCGACACCTGAAATATCAAAAGACACCGTACACGAAACACACTAAACGAAATCCTGCATGTAAGCTCAAACATAGCGTACAAAAAAAATGGAATACATTGAATGACAATTCAGCAGTTTACACTAAATTAGGACAGAACTACGTAACTTTTCAGAGAGTTTACTGTAAATAACCTAGATACCGACTGCAGCGCCATCTGACGGGCTTATTTATGAATCTAAACCATCCTCGAATCCACTTAAACACACACAGAAAAATTCATTCAAATCGGTCCAGCCGTTTAGGAAGAGTTCACTGTCGACACACGTACAGAAGAATTATATATATAAAGATATATATATATATCACGATATGCCTATATTAAACCACTGCTGGGTGTATGATGTTCCCAAATTTTTCCAACGAGTCCTATAATGTGCGACTCGATCTAATTGACTCCTGCCCATTTAACCATATCATCTCGCCATCTAGCCATAGGCCTCGCTTGCGGACGTTAGCTACCAATTGGCCACCACTGTAATATCCGTTTAGTCCATCTTTCATCCTCTTGTCAAGCCAAATGTCCGATTATCCACTCAATTGCGCCTACCAATTTCGTCTGTTCTGTAATCCATGTAATCGTTTTGCAATCTAAAATCATAACCCTCTCGTGAGCCATTTGGGTTTCCTTAATACTTCTAGCTGTCCATTTAGTAAGGCTCCATACTTCAACTCCGTATATCAAGACTGGCAATACACATTGATTATACAGCTTACTTTTAAGGGGCTATTCCGCATTGCTCTATTTTTAAAAACGTGTCCTAATTTACCAAATGCCACCAAGCCGAGCGATATTCTTCTTTTAGTTTCCAGCTGCATTATATTATTCATATCCGTAGTAATTGTATACGTATTGACTTATGCGTTAAATTTTTTCGCCGTTTACAGTTACTGTCGTATGTTCTGCGGTATTCGTCATTATTTTGGCTTTTTGTACATTTATTCTAAGTCCTATTTTCACAGAATGCGCGTCAAGTTCGTTTATCATTAATTATATTTCATCAGCACTATTACCTATTAGGACCATATATATATATATATATATTAAAAATACATATACATAATAAATAATTACGATTAATTATGTGTATATTACACGTATGCAACCTACTTATTTCTGTATTAATGTAGACATATGTATATATATATATATATATATATATATATATCTTCTTCATAGTGTCATCTCCGTTAACGAAGGTTGACTACAATGAGTGAGAAACTGGTCCTGTTTCTGGCGAATATATTAGTTCGTTGGTTGAGCATCCCGTCCAATTTTCCAAATTTTTCATCCACGACATTCTTCTGCGTCCTTTTCGTCTACATCCTTCTAGTTTTCCTTATATAATTAACTGTATCAACTGATACCTATCGTGCCGCATAATGTGGCCAAAATACGCTAATTTCTTTTTCTTGATAATTGTTAATTGCTCGTTATTTTGTCCTATTCTTTCCACAACTTTTCTACTCGATATACGGTCAGCCCATGATATGTTCAGCATTCTCCTGAAATTCCACATTTCGAATGCTTCTAGATTTTTCATCGTTGTGCTTTTTAACCTCCGTATAATAAAACCGAATATACATAACACTTAACCATCCTGTAAATTAATTTTAGACTTAAATGTTTATTACTGAACAGAGATCTCATTTGGATAAATATTGATCTTGCCTGTTCGATTCTTATTCTGATTTCATATATATATATATATATATATATATATATATATATATATATATATATATATATATATATATATATATATATATATATATTATATATATATATATATATATATATATATATATGAAATACATGTTCTGAAAATGAATGATACATTTTGTTCAAGTGAAACTTCTATTGCCGCGATGTATACGGGGTGTTAAGCCATAAAACGAGTGAGCGAAGCGATTCGTATTATTTCTCTTGCGCATGCGCACACGGCTATCCGTTATTTCGTTAAAATGTTCGTTGCAGAAAGGATGTATGCGCGACTTAGATTTGAGAACGAAAACATCAGAGTCATCGCCAGATGAAGCTATAGCGGAGAGCTTGCATTCCTTTTCTTTGTGAAATTGTATGAAATTGTGTGTTTATTAAATAAGTGCGTCTTTTCCTTGTGCGTAATTTACACGTTGGGTTTTGATATTTCGTCTTTTTTTTTTCTCTTCTAATCTACTCTAGATAGACTAATAAACAAGTTAGCTTTAACAAATAATAAATAAATAATATTAATACCGAAGTTTACCTGATGGAATTTTAGTTTTTACATATTAACTAAAACTAATAAATTATATACCCCTTAGAACTGTGTACCTAATTTGTTTTCTCGGGCCTACGTTCCAAATCCATCGTATTTAGGAGCTGACGCGCTTTTTTAAGTCTTATTTGGTAACATTTTGAAAAAAAATTTAATTACCTTGTTAAGGTGCTCGATCTGTGTAGATCTTTATGGATATGTATATTTTCTACATAATATGGTGCGTTCGCAATGTTTCTTGTAAGTTTATTTTGGAAACCCTGCATAATATTTCTGCCGCTTTGTGTAGCGCATCTCCATAACTGTATACCGTAGGTCTTGATAACGGAGGATGTCTACCGATCGTCCTATATGTCTTGTTATATCGTATTTCTAATGCCTGTTTTTTCTTTTCTAATTGCGCGTTCCGACAAAGTTTAACGTCTAATGTCATAACTATATAGATGTTTAACTGTATCTGTACACGGTACGACATTATTATTAATTAATGAAGTTCACACGCACTGATTTAATATCATTTAATTTAATATTCAGTTTTTTAAGCAACTTCTTCGTTGACAATGCACCATCCTCCGCTACTGCCAGGATTGCTGTGTCATCAGCGAATACTGCTGCAGTATTGTTTTCTAATTGTGGTAAGTCGTATGTACGAAGTACATTGAGCATCGGTTTCAAAACACTCCCTTGAGGGACTGTTTCAACTCTAAATAAACATTAGTTTTCATTATTGTAAAATACCTGTCTGAAATATACGAAGTTCTGTATACGGCTTAGGTAACATAGTTTTCAATTTTTGGTTTTTAAAACCCGTTTCAAAGGCTTCAAAAAGATAGCCGAGCAAACTAGCTTACGTTCTAAGGTTTTTCCATTATATCGTCTTTTTCAGAACCCAAACTGATGATTCGGTATTAAATTTTCCGTTTCTGTTATCGGCATCGGCCACTTAAAATCAGTTTTCCAAATAGTTTAGATAATATGGGCAATAACGATATCTGTAGGACGATATTTCATACTGCGAACTTCCTAGCTTCGGTATCATAATAACATCAGCAACTTTCCAAACTCTTGGTGGTACGTATTTTAATCTAAATATAACATTGATAATATGTGTCAGTTTTAGAATAGCTTTCTTTGGTAACTGTTTCAGCACTTCTACTGTAATTAAATCATATTTGCACTTTACATTACATTTAATTTCACGGAAAACTTCAGATGGCGAAACAGGTTTGATTACGTCAATTCGATTATTTTTTTAATTTTCGCGAGCCTAGAGTATTGTTATTCGATCGATTTCTCCTTTTTCAAAACTATTTCCTTCTGGCGATACAGGGTAAAAATAATTTGTTCACTCTGTATGAAGACTTCGCCCCTAGTGTACACATATGTAAATTAATAACGCAATAGTAAAAGTGGAGCGCTCGCAGCGATGAAGGCAAAAAGAAATTCTTTCAATTTCTTCTTTTCCGATTGGTACTCTAAATAGAATTTTTACCCCTACAGGCTAACGTCGTTATTAAAGTAGTCGGTTTTTTTATTTTTTATTTTATTTTATTTTTTTTATTTTTTTTTTGCGCCTTTTATCACATACCATTTCGAGACATTTTTCGATAGAATTTCTTCTTACAAAGAACACAATTTCATCGATTCATATGCCGATTTTCAATTTTTGAATACGTTCGACACAAATAATCAAAATTCATAAATGGGTATTTATATAGCGTTCAAATGAGAAATTCCCCAACTTTGAAATATTTCTACGACTGCACGGTGTAGGGTATTTTTTTTTTTTATAAATAACTGCCTTACACTACTACAATCTTAACCTATAGGTTAAATAAGTACTTGATGATTTAACATGTTCTGTATGCTGATTCAGTGATCAGTTTCCACTAATATTTGTTAATTATGAATATGGGGTTCAGTAGAACTATGCTGATTATTTTTAACTATAAACTAGTTCAAATGAATTTGTTCGATTAAGGCGTCTCGCATACGATGCAGGGTAAATAAAGAGAAAAGAAACGAAAAACGTATATTTTACACATAAATTAGAAATAAAACGCATATTTTAACTTATAATTACATAACGTCCACAGCGGCTAAATTAATATAAATAACATGTAAACATAGTAAGAGAACATTTATGCATACAGTGTAATGACGGTAAAAAAAAATTATTAAAAACCTGACAGCCAAAAAATAAAAGTTATAATAATAATAATAAAACAAAAAAAAATAACAGGTCACGCTGGAAGTAAATATAGAAGAAATAATTAAAACTGGTCATTTATATAACATTACAATAGGTTATAAGTTTACTATGTTTAAACTTATAATAATAATAATAATAAACCAAAAGCATGACACATCACATATTAAATATAGAAAAAATGATAAATCCTAAAACTGGCCATTTATATATAAATGTTATGAAAGGTTATAAGTCTGTTATGTTTAGAATTATAATAAAAAAAGCATGACACATCACATATTAAATATAGAAGAAATGATAAATTGTAAAACTGGTCATTTATATATAAACGTTATGAAAGATTATAAGTCTGTTATGTTTAAAGTTATAATATAAAAAACATGACACATCACATATTAAACATAGAAGAAATGATAAATCGTAAAACTGGTCATTTATATATAAACGTTATGAAAGGTTATAAGTCTGTTATGTTTAGAATTATAATAAAAAAAGCATGACACATCACATATTAAATATAGAAGAAATGATAAATCGTAAAACAATTGAAGTTGCCTAGAATCGAAATTACCAATGATAGAACGAGTCATCGCGGAACCTATGCGCTAGTATACAATATTTAATATAAGGCTTATTGATTATACGTATCGATGATCCTATTTTAGTTCACGTATGAGACAACTGTTTTTTGTAATAATTATAATTTGCTCAAATTGGTATTTGAAACAAAACTCCAAGTTTAACAAGGAATAAGTGTTTCATAATGGATCGATTTATTATTAACATTAAAAAATGATTTTTCGTCAAATAACGAATATATGGCAGGTTTTGTTAATGTTGATCAAATAAGTACAATTACAGTATGAATTAATTGTAAATGAGTAAAATAATGAATTATATTAAACTCTTTTTAGTTTACCGAACGTGTATTTTACATACTGTTTATCTTTTGTCTCGAAAATTTATACCACTCCTACATTTTTTTTTTCGAGGGGAGTTCACGAACATCAACCCAAACCGGGCTTGCCTGCGGGCGGTATGGATAATCGCAATTGAACAAAAATCTAATTGATCCTTCAAGATATTTGTCTGAAAGTTAACCACCATAAAATAATGTGCTTATAAAATCGTATGGAAATATTTGACTCAATTCCAGCGGCTCCCTGATCTCTCCTCCATGTAAGGAATCAAAATTTAGACACAAGTTTTTCATTCGTTTATTTACTTTTTTTTTTTTTTTTACATCACTCCAGTCAATCCATTGAGGAAGTTAGTATAACTTATTTCAGAAGTTTCGTAACACATTAGCAACTCTACTGGCGTGAATAGTACTGATATATTATAAAGAACGTATCTAATCGGGCGATAAAGAAAGGTAAATTACAAAGAAGAGAAAAACCTAATAAGCATATATATTATAGAATTTTGTATTGAAAAAAAAATATATCGATTGAATCGAATTATACTGTGATATTGTGTTACGTAATTATCTGCGAAGATAGCTGTAGTTTTCTTTTAACGATATGAACCTGTTGCGGCGTTGCCACCTGGTTTTAATAATTTAGATTTGGAAGGAGAGCATAACAGGAAGGTAATAGTACCCGCTGGTACACACCGTGCAGCTGTTCGGCAAACGCTTCACCTATTGTACAAGAAATTGACTGCAGACTATTTACAAAACACGTATAAAAAATACAAAACATAAAAGTATAAACTTTCTCTAGACTTCAGCTTGCATGCTTACGTGCTTTATTTAAATCGTACGCCTCTAGTAGGGACATCGCGACATCGAAATACTATCATCATAATTCGGTAGTTTGCGCCATTCATTTCTGTTGGATGATGCGTACAATTACTGAAACTCTTTCCGGTAAATTTTTCGATCCCGTTTGACCATCTTAAAGGCACGGCCACGATGTCGTTCCCTTTCGATTTTCTCCCGTTGAAGAGTGCCACCAGTCTATTTGTGACCGAAAAACCGTCCAATTCTGATCAGCACTTCCGTTTTAACCCGTAACTACAGACGTGCAAAATCAGTAACGTTATAACAGACGTGTGGTCATAATGACCCCTCTAGTATTAACCGCGTTGCTCTTCGAAAAAAAATTTTTTTTTTTGATGTGAGGTTATTAACATATTTATACCAACTTTTTAAAATAAATCACATTAAAAATTATAGTTTTCTCTTTATTTAAAATAGTTTTTGTGACATATTAATATATCACATGATTTTTACTTTTTTTTTATAGACCCATATATTTTGGTGTCTAGACGTAAAAATTATTATAAATAAGAAAATCTGGTGCTGTAACATCTTAAAATAGAATAAAGTGAATTCTTAGAACCTAAAATAAACACAAAATATATGATCATTGAAAAATGTGCATAGGGTATATAATCAGAGCTTTTATACTTCGCAATCTTTACAAATACGTTTTGTACACTCCATACAAATTGGAATTTTGCAAATAACACAGCAGTGAGATGTTTTTCTTCTTTTAAATTCCATTAAATCTATATCACGAGTATCACTTTTATTTATATTTTTATATTTCGATCTCATTTTTGCTAAACGTTTATTAGACCACTGAAGAATGGGTGTAATGACTTTGTCATCAAACAGAAGGTTCCATATTTCTTCGGGATCTGCTTTTGGACCACTAATTTTTTTCAATCCGGGACACTTTATTACAATATTATGTTGTAAAGTTCTTGTATTTTTTGCATATGGGGGCATTTTAGACCACTTAAAACGATTTTTTCCATAAAAATAGTTTCCTTTATCAGAGAGAGCAGGTTCTTCATCACTGCATTTTACCTCCTGTTCTTCCATACTTTCATCGAATTCTATTTCTGACTCGCTGTTGTGCTCACTTGCAATATATTCGTCATCCAAATCTAAATCGCTAACTTCTGAATCCGACTCTTCTATCCACTTTCTCACTGATTCTTCATAATCATCATCACCATATCTTACCATTTTTGAAGGACCAGGTTGGTTACTTGAACTCATTGTAAGCTCTAAAAAATAACAAATTTCATTTAGACAATGCTTCTCTTTAACCGCACAGAAAATTTGAAGCTTGGTTATAAAACTAAAATTTGTGTTTGTACAAATAAATTTAAAATAATAACGTGAATACAGACCTGAGGTATTTTTGACTCCGAAAAAATTTTAAATTCAAATGGTAACACTATTAACGCCCGAAACAACATAACCTTCCACATGCACACTTATAACTAAGCAATAGAAAGGTACTGAGACTCTTAGCCGTGTATGTGGTGGGCGTGGCTAGAAATAAATAATTTAATATGGCCGGTGGTCAGAATGACTCCTCGTCTGTGGTTACGGGTTAATAGGCGTTTAGGTTCGCCCACCTCCTGCAATATTGACTCATTGGTCTTCATAGCCGTTCATGAAACACGTAACGTACGTCTGCGCAACACCATAATTCAAGGACGTCAATGTACTTGTGTTCTGCCCTGTGTATCGTTCAGGTTTCAGCACCGTATAAAATGATTGAAAATATCAATGATTTTTACGAGTCCAATTTTAACTTTCCTATTTATGCACGCTAAACTTTTACTAAGCGTCCCAAGGCTTTACATCTTCCTGTGTTCCCGACAATCAATCCTAATGATGTAAACTTGTTGACCACTTCTATACAATCTATTTTTTTGATGTTAGGAGAGTTGCGTTTGGCTGGGTTAATTATCATAATTTTGCATAATATTTTTTTTTAATTATCAAACCATATTGTGCACTGATTTCTTCCAACCGTCGCAATAAGCGTGTTATATTTGCGCGACCTACTGTATCCTAATATAAATTACTTTGATTTGTCTTTAATATTTATGAATGTTTATTATTTCATTTAATTATTTGTCCATTTTTTTCGTTTTTCTTTCATGCTATACAAGGTTTTTATTTGTATTTCCTTGTGTGTATACATATATATATATATATATATATATAACTTAAGCACGCCTTTACATTAATTACACGTTCCCATTATGTGGGGGCACAGATCTGCTCGGAATATAAATTGTAATTTAAGCACGAGGTAAATGAAATCTCGAAATATACTTCTTATTTATTATATATATATATATTTTATAGATATAGGCAGAATCGGAGAGTCTTTCAGTGTAACAACATAATGCAGACTCGTTTACCTATTTCGTTACTCGTTCAGAATGAACGAAATTCGAAGACTCGGTTGAATGTTTTTTTTTCTTCGTTCGAGTATTTCAGCGGAATGTCGAGAAGTTTAAAGGAAATGGAAATTCGAATATTTTACGAATACTTCGGTTATTGGAAGGCGTAAAGAAGGGTTGAGTAAACACGAAAGCTATGAATCAGTGTCCCGCTGCTTAACGCAATTTGTAACTGACAAAATCCACAGCCTAATTCCGGTCTTTTGTCTACGCCCGTTGCTGGCTCCCTAGTAAAAACAATGCAAATAAGCTTTATAAGCTTTCGCCGAGGCGTTAGAAATATTTGCCCAATTTTACAGCTTTCTCTTTGTATAAGTTCGTCTGTAACCTACACTTATAGTCGAGGAAGCAGCGTTGGTTCGAAGAAATTTCGACTTTATGTAATTTATTTAGTGTTAACGTAATCGTTTCTTTTTATAGCTTAACGTTTGCCATCATTATCACGCTCGGGGGCTGTAAAAATTTATTTATATATATATATATATATATATATATATATATATATATATATATATATATATATATATATATACAATTGAGTAAACGCGTATACATCACGCACATAAACACACGCACATACACACGAAGAAGAAAACAGGTATATACATTTATATCTGTTCCGTATTTATCCGTCACTCTTACGCACACGCAAACACAAACATATACAAAACAGTGTTTCCGCTTGAGCAACACAGCAGACGAAATGAAAAAAAAATAAACATTCTCCTTTTCCGTAGGAATGAAAAATATTTTTGTACATTCGCATTAGGGGAACAAGTATTTTTTTAAAGGAATTTTTGTATTGGTTTATAAGTGCCGAAGGAATCTTGTACCTCTTTTAAAACTTTACTTTTTCCCACCTATTGTTTATAATACGAAATGAGGCAAAACGTTATTATCGAATTCTAATTTTCAGCTTTTTGTTTGTATCGAACACCCTTTAATTATTTTTTGCGCATACGCATATTGATACAAATGATAGCTAACCTCGCGTTTTCCAATTTTTAAATAAAATTTCAATTAAAAATTTTTGATCGAGTAGTTTTTGAGTTATTCAAAAAACAATAAAACCGTTCGTTTTTCCTGAGTCGCCCTATATTTACACACACATATATATATGTATATATATATATATACATATATTCAAGGAGCATTGAGACATAGGAATATTGTATTTAATGAGTAGTTCACGCCACTTTTTTATATTATACGCATTATTTCATTGAAGCTCATAATTTCGGTTACTCATTCGACTATTTTAAATGTTGTACGTAGTATTAAGAATTATTATAAAATTTAAAATATTGCAATAAACGAAAACACCCTTTACCCTCCCTTAATTTATGGTACCCAATGTTTACCTTTTCGAAAAATGGAGTTCATCTTTTTTCTCCGAAAACTACAGTCTGTATCCTCCTACATTAATCCTTACTACTTTCAATAATATTACCTCCGAAAGATTTTCACTACACACCCTTATTTATACAGATACATCGAAAAGTCAACATCAACATTCTTCGCCCTAATTCTTAATATTAGTAATATTTGCAATGTTAATATTGTTCAACATTTACCGCTGAATGTGCGGCAGTACTACAAACTTTATCAACTTTAACAGAACTTGGATGTTTTGTAGGAATTCGAAAAGTATGGTAAAGGCTATAGATAAAAAATGGAATGCGTCAGATACACATTAATCGAGTTAATTACGTTAAAGCTTAATAATTTAGAACGTGTTGGACTATTTGTTGCGGGCGACAGATCATAAAGGTATTCCGAACGATGAATTTGTCGACGCATTAGCTAAAGACAAGTCATCTAATTTAGTTCCTCACAAAGATTTCATTAAGGATCATTGGGAACTGATGTACACTAAGAGCATTAGTCAATTTACCTATTACTATCAACTTCAACCGTCTTAGTCCAAACTTCCCTGATTCTATTTCATAAAGAAAATTTTGTCGCAAGGGAATTGTACTCATCAGTGGATTGCGATTCGGACATCATTTCTTACTTGACCGTCTTTATGCAACTTAAATAAAGTCCCTTCTGTCCCCTCCATTCTGAAGTATGTAATTCCGAATTTTCTTTTTTTGAACGCTCTGCTGTGGCACCGTTACGTTTTGAGTTTTACCTTATTACGTTCTCCATATATTACATCTGAGGTATAGTGTATCGTTCCTTCTCCATGTGGATAATTTACAATTGTTCCCTCATATAGCAACATTTTTAGAGAAGTCAGGATCTTTGATTAAAATATAAATAGTCCTCGCAGTATCACGCACGACTTGGAAGAAAATTGACAATTTATTACTTCACATCTCTACACATCGTCAAAACGGCTTGTGTTTCTGAAATTTGATTTTCCTCGAAAGCGTATAACCGATCGTGAATCATTCGCTTATATTGCTACTGTAGACTAGTTCCACATTCAGTAGCTGGTTCCTTTTGGTGAACTGCGACGTAAATTTATTGACTCTAATCTATCAGCCATTTTTAACTTTGCCGTATAATGTTGCATATATACATTTCGATTACTTCATTCTCTATTATTTTGTTATTTTCAAAGTTTCGATTATTCCATAAAATAAATGTTTTCATTTGTATTTTTTTCAATATTCATTCAATTGCATTTTAAAATGATACTAGAGGTTGATGTTAGTTTGCTTTTTTTTTCAACAAAATTAATTATTTGTCCGCCGTCATTTCGGTCGATTAATAATAAAAGATCACAATCCAATGGTTGATATTGAATACTGTATTAACGATACATAATTAATAATCAAGAGCCGACTGAATAAGGTCTTCAATTTTGCCATTCCAGTTTATACCGACTTTTTTTTTTCTCATTGAAGTTTTAATTTAATCACGAAAGCGATTTGACTACTTTTAGTTTCGTGGAATGCGCGATATATAATATCATGATGGCCTTCCATCCAAATGTTCAGTCTGATTGTATTCCACAAATTTATACGACATTAATCGTTCATTTCGCATTTCAAGATTCAGAATTCTGGCCGTATGGAATTTATTAAATAGTATATCACGCGTTTAAATGATATTCCAATCTGCTGACATACTATTGGAATTTACTTTCTCGATATTTTCATGAACAACCGTTACATGGCACGCGTAAGACGATTTAGACTATCGTAGGAACATGATTGCGGGGTCACTCAACCTGATCTTCTACATTCTCGTATTGTTTAAAAGATGTGTTTTTTTTTTTTTTTCAAGGATCCAAAGTTGTACGTAGGTTTGACTATAGTTGGTAGACAGCGGAATTGACGTAGTCAAACGTCAAGACGGTAAATCATTATATGAAGACCCGTATAACGCCATTTTTTTAAATATTTTTTTCGCAATAATTACTTATCGACATCTAAAGTTTTCCTTTTTCAGAACGAATTTCAAAGTTTTACGGATACTTTCAAAATAAAATAAACATCATCCTCACACCATACTTGTTTTTCTTTTGTTATTTCAGTAGCTATATGACATAGTTAATGATGAAAGAAGGAGGATGACACTTTTTCAAGCATAAAAGTGGGTACTGGAAAGATTAGTATCTTTTGTTCGGCCTTTAACTTAAATAGTCGTTTCAGCAGCTCGCAACGAGGCGAACTGTATAATTGTTAAGCGTTTAAATGAATAACTAGGACGTCTTAATACATCAAAGAAGTGGGAAAGGCTATAGACCGGTGATAAGACGAAGTTGCTATTAACTTCTGCACGTTTGAACTTAACAGAATTTACACTGTGCTTAGTCCTTTACGTTAACCTATTATTGTCTCGTAATTATTTCCGTTTATAGGAATACATTTTAATTAAATCTAATTTTCCCAAATATATTTTGTACGACCATCTCTTTAATTTACCCCAATTGCAAAATTCAATATTATTAATTATTGAAAACGATAAACCTTTTATTAGATCAGACATATAGTGAAATCGAGTGCAATCATTGAAAATAATGAACATATGATATAATATGTCGGTTATTTTATATATACGTATATCTTTACCTAGATTTCAGTCGCTAAATTATGAAATTAGTGATATCTGTTAATTTCTAAGTACATATTAATGGACTGTAACGTAAATAATATCACTATCGATATGAGTAGCTTTGATATTGCTAAGATTAATGATTAATAAATGATTAATAATAAGATGAAACAGCTACATCTCAAATTGAATACAGGTTTACTTTGGCTCGTTATAATTAAATTTTATTCTTTTTAAAAAATCATGATTTTACTAATGTAAGAGAAATAAATCTGTAACAAGTAAAGTAAATTAGTTTATTATTATTAATAACCTTAACTATATTATATTATACCTTCGAGAAATTATTATTTTTTTGCGATTGCATTAATGGAGCATAAACAAACTCTAAATAATTTAATTATAAAGCGGAATGTAGTGATTTTTTTAATAAACAGATTTTTTAAATATTTATTTTTCATAGTAAATTAGTTTATTATTAATAACCTTAACTATAACATTTTACGGAATATAGTTCACCGTCATCCTTAAGATATTTTTAAGTAATTATTTTTAATTTATAATTGTAAAATTATGATTTTTTAACAAAATGTTCGTTATCGCTTGATAATGGCGTAAATGCCGAAAAGCTTTGTGTTTTTCACAAAAAAATAAATGTTAGTGATTTAACTAATTTTCCAATTGAATTTTTTAATAAATAATTTAATTGGTGAAATACCCTTGGCTAAATATTTATTATTATCTAGTTTTGATATTTATGTACAGTTTCTAAACATCACTGGTCTAAACAATTCCTCTTAATTAGAAATTGCAGTATTAATTATGTTAAATAATTTAATAAAAAATGAATTTAACTTTAATATATAAGTTTTTGTTAGCAAGGTTTTTATTAAAAACGATTAGAAGAAATGTCTTTCTTAATGTTGTACTAAAAATAAGAAATTTAAGCAAAGATTTAAATACGTGTGCGCAAATTTGCTAATAAGGTAATATATTGAATAGATAAAAACAGTTTCAAGAATTATCCTACTTTGCATTGTATTCTGGTTTTCATTTGAAATATCTCCATTGTAATTTTTCTGTTAAACGGAGTTTGTAATTTTAAAATATTGCTAATTATTGCTAGTCAATTTGAATTAACTTCTATTCGTGTTAGCCGAAAATGTGTATTTTTAAATTTTAGGATACAACCTAACCTAACCTTTGTAGAATGATTACGTATGTTTTATAAATATAGATTTTATTTTATAATGTTAAAGAAAATGGAATTACTGTACACTACACGCTCCAGAAAATTAAAATATTACATACGTATAAATAGACATTCAGAAAGGTATTATTTATCGAAATTTCTCGTAAATGGTGTCATCGGGAGACATCGGGAGCCAGGGAAAAATAAAATTTCAGGAAGAGCTGGTGTTCGGTTGGTTGTACAGCAATACATCTACATAGTTGGCAAAGGTGACTAAATGTTGGTCACAAATCATTGTTCAGAGTTGAAGATGTATTAGGTTCATTCTCCGAAGATAAGTTAAATACTTTTGATGAACTGGGAGAACAATTTTTTTTTTTTTAAATTAGAAATGCAATCTGGACTAGGTAGTCAACGAGCGATTGAGATGAACGTATTATCATGTGTCAAATTCTTATCCACTGGTAGCACTCCAAATTATCTATTACAAACCGAAGGGAATATCAAAGACGGGTTAATCGCCTAACATCCTCGGTGCTATCTAATAAGTTTTTATCATTGATTTATTATCGGTTCGATTGTTCGGTTGTGTTTAAATTCGCTCTCGCTTTTCGGTCAAAATTACACGTGTATATTATAACCGAATGCCTCGGTTATCGCGTTGAATTTCGTTCGTGTAATTAGTTCTTTCGGTCTTATCGCACATCTTTCGTTTCAACCTCCTATAATCAGACCGACCGCTGTCTTTATCTATAACATATCTACACATGGAAACCCCGGTGAGATTATTCCTTACTTTAATTTGTCTAACCATCGGTGGTGGAAATAATTTTTATAATTTTATTTTATTTTTTATTTTCATTTTATTCTATTTTACGCTGTTCTTATGCGACAGCGCGCGTGTATGTGCCTGCACATAAGCACGGGTTGCTAACCTAACATGTTACGTACTCCTGTGTCGTCTAGGCCAACGTCGCCATTACCGCGTAACAATAAAAACGCGTGTCAAAATCAATTAAATAATATTGAAGCAACTGATGTCGAAACAGTCGTCGACGCTAATATTACTGATTCTTCTGTAGCCCCACTAGTGCTACAAAAATCTGGAAATTCCTTTAGCATTAAACGACAACTTTCGAAAACTAGCAATAGCAATGATGAAAGTTATACGAAACATAGAGAAGAAGGCAACGATAATACGTGGCAGCACGTTTCGAAGGGTGCCAAGAGAGTGAAGCATGCTGATCAAATTGCAGCCCATACAATCAAAATCAAAAATCGCTTTTCCGCACTACAGATGGATAATGTAAATAAAGAAACAAACAATGACAATCAGGCAAGCAAATCTGTTAATAACAGAACAGAAAGACCACCGCCAATATTCATAGACAATGTTACAGATTTTAAACGAATGAAAAATGCCATCGAAAAAACGATAAAAAATGACGGCTACGTTTGCCGTACTCTGGCAAATAACAGAGTAAAGTATTCAACATTTACAGTATAATTCTTACCAACAAGATTATGCCCAAATTACGAGCGTTGTTGTGAAAGAACTCAACTCATCTCTTGTATTGGCAGCGGTGTATTGTCCGCCCCGATATGCAATAAAAAACGACTTGTTTGCTGATTGTTTCCAATATCTGGGAAAAAGATTTATTGTTGGCGGTGATTATAACGCTAAACATACTTTATGGGGATCCAGATTAACTACGTCAAGAGGACGCGAGTTAAAAAAAGCTATGGATTCCTTGCAACTTAACCATCTCTCATCGGGTAAGCCAACCTACTGGCCGACTAATCCTATTAGAATACCTGATTTACTAGACTTTTTTGTCGTCAAGGGGATATCGCTACACTACACTGAAGTTGAAGAAAGTGTTGATATAGCGTCCGACCACTCACTAGTTATTCTAACAATAAGTACAAATATTATAAGGAAAGAAAAGCCGCCATTCCTTATAAGCAAACGTGTTGGGAAAATTTTCGGAGGCAAATTGCAAACAATATAAATCTAGAAATTCAGCTTAAAACTATTCAAGAGCTGGAAGAAACTGTCGATTCTCTCACCAAAACCATTCAAAATGCAGCATGGAATTCCACGCCAACTGAATCGTTGAATACTGACGTTAATATCAGCTATCCCATGGTAATCAAGGAAAAATTAGCTGAAAAACGCAGAGCTCGTAGAAAATAGCACAACACCAGGCATCCGTGTGACAAAACTTTATACAATCGAATAACTGGGCAATTAAGAAGGCTTTTGCAAAATGAAAAAAAAAAGCCTCAGTGCTTCCCAGGACAGGAATTACTCCCTTTGGAAAGTAACTAAAAAAATTAAAAAGGTAAAACAACACAGCCCACCTGTTAAAAATTAAACAGGCCAATGGGCAAGAAACGATACTGAAAAAGCTAACATCTTTGCTCAACACCTAGCGGACGTATTCCAACCACATCCGTCTGAACCTAGAAGTAATCACGAGCAACAGATCTCAGAGTTCTTGGAATATATTCCTGATTATCAACAACGCATTAAACCTGTATCCCCAAAAGAAGTGTGGCATGAAATTATAGCCTTAAAAAGAAACAAAGCTCCAGATCATGACTTAATAACAGCCAATATCTTAAAAGAGCTACCGAAAAAAGGAATATTGCTCATTACTTACATCTTCAATGCTATATTCCAACTCAAGCATGTGCCAATCCAATGGAAAATGGCTCAAATAATTATGGTGCTTAAACCTGGAAAGCCTCCAAACGTCGTCTCATCCTATAGACCAATATCGCTTATGCCTGTGTTATCCAAAGTCTTCGAAAAGTTATTTATGAAAAGGATAATGATGATTATTGATCAAAAGAAACCAATACCAGATCACCAATTTGGTTTCAGAACCAAACACTCTACCCTTGATCAAGTTCACAGAATCGTCAATAAAATTGAAAATGACTTCGAACAGAAACGAATTTGTTCAGCAATTCTTAGATATTTCTGAAGCCTTCGACAAGGTCTGGCATGAAGGACTGCTTTATAAAATCAAAAAAATTGTACACTATAGTATGTACAAACTAATTTCTTCTTACCTAAACGAACGATTCTTCAAAGTAAAAGTTCAGGAAGAAGAATTCAAACTATACCCGATACGCGTTGATGTCCCGCAGGGCAGTGTTTTAGGGCCGCTGTTCTACATACTTTATAAAGCTGACCTTCCGGCTTCAAATAGCACACTAACTGCTACTTTTGCAGATGATACTGCTGTGTTAGCTTCCGATACCCTCGAAAACGTTGCCGCTAGTAACCTGCAGAATTCCTTAGATCAATGCAAGTGGACAAAAACGTGGAAAATAAGTATAAATGAAAACAAATCGGCTCATGTAATATTCACAAACAGAAGAACAAATAATGCTCCAGTTACAATAAACAATAATCAAATACCAATACTAGATGAGACCAAGTATTTAGGTATGCGACTCGATCAGAAACTTACGTGGAAACAACACATCATTGCTAAAAAGAAAGAGATTAACCGTTTAATAGCTTCCATGTATTGGCTTATTGGAAGAAACTCGACTTTAACAATCGACAATAAATTGTTAATCTACAAAGCGATTATTAAACCAACTTGGAGCTATGGCGCCCAATTGTGGAGTTGTGCAAAAACCACTCACATCATATCATCATTATGAATCTAGCAGCGTAAGTTGAGCAGTAGTATTGAAATTTTCGATTGGAAGCGTTGTATTGTTTTCAGAAATTAAACTTAATAAGTTACAGTATCAATATTCAGTGTCCTAAGCACAATTATTGTAATATAATAAATAAATAAATAATATTCAGCGCATAACAAATACAAAATGTTTGATGTAACAATTGAAAATAATTTCAAATTTTATGATCACTTCTGTAACGCCAAGAATAAAATAATTACATTTCTGACAATATTTAATGAACGATATAACATTAGGTATTAGATTTTTTTTTCAGTATTAATTTGGTACAAATCGATACTAGAAGTGTATAAAATCATTTGGAACGCATATAAGGCATTAACGTATATATATAAATATTTTCCTAATTTAATTGACAGACTCGATAATAATAAGCTCCGTCCCTAACGTTTATAATACACAATTTAATACTGCTCACGACAGTATTGTTTCGACATGGCAGAGATATAAAATTGTATAGCGCCTAAATCTGCGGACACGGTTTACAGTTTACCATATCCTGCGAGGATGTAATTGCGGAAGAATAGTTTTAGATTGTAATGCAACAGAATTAGTAAGTATCAAATATAACGAATTCAATAAGTCAGCCATCGAATAATTGATAAATTGGAAAAATTATAATTAATTATATTAGTAGGATAACATTATATTCAGCTATTATCATTAAAAATTGTAGATATTGGAGAATGTAAGTAAAAGATTCTGAATGGAGTTTATAGTGGTAATCAATAACTATACTATTACGAAATGAAAAAAAAATTACATAATCTGCATATGCATATTTTGTACTGGGATATAGTAAATTATATACAGATCATACCCTAGGACGGATCATTGTGGGAGCACCAGAATTAGAAGTATGAAATTCGATTTTTAACTATCATACTTTATTTTGAAATATCTGTGGCTTAAATATGAACGAAATAATAGAACAGGCGTGGACGTTTTAATTCATAGAGTAAGAACCTGATATACGGTGAAATGTCTGAGTGATCAATAAGAAAGCAGCTGAACAGTATTTCATTTTTTATTTTTTTATTTTTTTGAAACTAACAGTATATGTTTCGCACACAATGAATTTGTTCTATCGTAGCACGTTTCGGTTTAAAATTCAACTGATAATCAGGAATAATTATAGAATTGTTCAAAATTGTATTAAGTCGTGGATAATAAGCTGATAGTTGTCGGTAGGACGATATTTCACCCATGGATTTCCCTGGTTCGGGAATCAATTAGCATTTTCCACTGCGAACGATAGTAACTAGTACGAATTATTGAGTTTTAATCATCTTTTTAGAGGTGTTTTAAAGTTACCACAAGTAGTCACATGCGGGTTCCTTGTAATCTATTAAATAATCAAGATTTTATAGGAAGTGATAATGGAACATCTAGCACCCGTGTTACTTCTTCATGGAACTTGTTCAGATGAATATCAGCTAGATATAGTTTAAAGACTTGTTCCATATATTTCCCAAATTCATACATAGGTCATATCGCTATAACAGACAGAAAGAAGTGCTAACTGCGCTGTTTTTTTAGCTGCTTTCCATAATGAATGTTAATAGTTTGAGAAAGACAAATTAGAACTGAATGATTTAAACGTTATCCGTTTTAGATCATAATCTCATTTAGCTTTTTATTAGCATGACTTAATTTTGTCTCATCATTCGGATAGTTTGCTTTTAATTAAATTTAGCACGTACGATGAAAGAGTAACACGCGAGTTTGTAGAGCTGGAAAAATTAAAAAATATCCGTACAGAAGATGGTGTTCGTCTAAATACATTTAGGTGGTGGGCATGTGTCGATTAACGCATCCTGTGAGAAGGCTAATTTGTATTAGGGTTTGTGCTACAGCGACTCGGTTGTATTTCGATGATGAACAGTGCACTGTTTTTTGTATATTTTTAAAATTGCAACTAGCCTGATGGTTGTCCAGTAACTGGACTGGAGCGTGGAATCACTTATTATTAGCATCCAGCGATGGATTGTGGTTTAACTAAGATTAAACGGTCGACTGCGTTTTAACCTACGAACATCGAGACTGTTGTCATGTAGATTGATCGCCAATACATTCGTGTGGGTCTTCAAATAACTTACATATCGTTTAACAGCAAGGATGGGATATTTAAATCGCGATGTATATAGATACGTACCTAGGTGATGAGACGATGAATTTTATGGACGTGGAATCTCTGTATTATATTTATGCGTGTATCAACCTTCGCAACACCAAACCGTATTGCCAAACGGGTTTTATAATTATTTTATATAGTAAAAGTTTGTTTTATAATGATAAACTAGTTCCTCCTATTTTATTTCCAACTGTTTCCTTTTTTGAATAATATGCTTTTAGCGTGTTAATTTACGATCTAAATAAATAACTGAGCATTTTACATTTTTTTTTTCACTGATAATCACTTCATTTATTTTTAACGGTTTATACGTAAAATTCCACAACGTGGCGTCGACCTGCATATATATATATATATATATATATATATATATATATATATATATATATGTGCTTTCGTTTACCCTGATACGCTAGCGTCTCAGACAATTGAGACTCACTTAGATGTATTGTCGATAAATCTACCGGACAACAGTCCCGATGTTCGTACATTAAAACGCAACCGAGCGTTTGATACCTTTTTTTGTGTGTGTGTTTTTTTAAAGGTTCTCCATTTCGCAATTACACAGTGGGGCAAGTGTGTATTATTTGTGGTTATAGAGGTGAAGGGAACTAGTGTGCTTAATAATTAAAAGAGTACTGTGTTGCTGAAACAAAAAAGAAAACATGTAAATAAAATTAACAATGACACTTAGTCTCCTCCTCCCGAGCGATTCAAGAAACGGAAGTAATCCTGATGTCTTGCCGATCACTTTGAAGAAATTGTTAATTTTGCAAACAGCGCTATATCAACCTAATTTAAATGCGATAGATTTGTTGTACTTTTTTTTAACCTCATCTTCGAAGTAACTTATTTCACTAGAGATGTTAGTCGCATACATATCTCCCTTTTTCAATTCCTTCCTTCAACTTCTTCTTTTTCTTTCCTACTTCTATTCATCACCGTTGTCTAAATTGTCGGTACAACGGTAAAAAAAAAAAAAAAAAGTTAAATATTATACTAATGATCTGTCTTTAATTCTTAATAAAAATAATTTCTATCGACTACTCGCATATTTCGTGTTATTTAATTTTTTTATAAGTTTTTAAAATTTCTACAAAGTACTAATTCAAACGTTAATTCTCATCTTTTAGTGTAGGGTCAATATTTCAACCGCTCATTTGTTTTATATATATATCTATCACTATATTAAACTTTTCTATATTTTTGTATATATATATATATATATATATATATATATATATATATATATATATATATTCGGGTATGATGTTGTGTTTATTATCATTTCTTTACATATCGCTGATTACTTTTATATAATTATTTCATTATTTTATTTTTGTTTATTTTACCATAATAAATCACAAAGAAATATCAAATACACCACGGACTCATTTAGCGCATTATAACGTATACAACGCCAAATTCAAACACCGACGCGATCAATCTAAAATATGTATTATCCATAATAACTAACTTCAGTAAACAACCAGCTAACGTTTATACAGACACCGGCTCACTCGGGAATCGCAGGAAACGGAAGCCGTAGGTATAAAGCGTTTAAAACGTATAGAAAAAAAGAAATCTAAATACAGTTAAATCTATACACGCGTCAGACCTACACCCATTCGTATCGCAAAAAATTACAAAACTATACCGACAACATTACACACACACGCGCGCGCACATTTATCAGATTAAACCCAAATTTGAACGCTATATAACATCGGTACAAAAAATTACACGAGAAGTATCAATAGCCAGATTGCGTATATAGGAACCACGAGGCTCACATTGTAACACTTGCTAAAGGTCCTCCATCAGATTGCTAGGCGTGCAATACTAAACTAACAATAAAACATGTGCTATTAGAATGCAAACAATATAATAATCCACTGAATATTTAAAAACTCACAAATAATACAATACAAACAATATTACAGGATAATCAATCCGCAAATCATTGAAAAACTCCTCAAATTCCTCACGTAATTCGTAACATTTAACGAATTCGTACACTCAAATGATCTCAGTAATCGAGCGTCTTTAAATAAAATAAATATTTAAAAAAAAAACTCATTTTACACCCATTCGTGACATACAAAGGGGGACTGTGCTACTTTTACGATTTCTTTGTGTTCATGTTTTTTTCAATTTCATCTTCACTTAAATTAATAACTTATTGCACCTTTATAAACTCAATTTTATCAATAAACATGCCCCACCAAATAATTTCCTATATATATATATATATATATATATATATATATATATATATATATATATATATATATATAATCGTTGGGAATTTCCCACATATTTCCACTCGTGTCCTTATATTGTTCGAGTTTTTCTAAACAAACGTACATATCTTCGTGTCAACGTCTTTGGTTGTTTCGGTAAATCGCTATAAGTATCAATTAAAAAATATGCGTATAAGGACCCCCCCAAAAAAAAATCTAGCCAAGATATCTAGTCAACTATCCGTCGAATTTATCGGTAAATAAGTACAATCCTGATGAAATCCAGAGATAATGGGATTATTCTGACACCATTTCTTTCTCCATTCTTTAATTCCATTAATAAGACTCATCTATGTTGTAAGCGTGTACACGAATGTGCGTATACTTTTGATTTGAAGAAAATGACAACGGAAAAATAGGAAAATTCTCCTTCGTTAAAAAATTTTCTTTTTTCTTCGTAGAAAATATTTGCACGTCGCCGCTTAAAAACCGGGAAAATCGTAACCACATTTATAAAATGCTAAAATATCTTCCGAAAGATAAATTTCCTTACAATTACTACTACTACTGCTCTATTACTACTACTACTAATAATCATAATAATATTAATAATAATAATAATAATAATAATAATAATAATAATAATAATAATAATGATGATAAAAAATCATTTGAACCGCGAAATTATACTTTGCGTTTCAAAAGTTGATTGCGCTTTAAAAGTAGGCCAGTATTATTTTTTACACACACACATTCATATATATATACATGTTTCTCGATCAATAACATATAAAACATAATACCGTTCATGTATGTAATAACGTTATCCGTTGAGGAACGATGTTTTTCTGACTATTACCCGTAAATTCATTTCATCCTTTCCTTTACTCCATGTCCTCCAGCTTGAACGCGTTCTAATATATCCCCCTTACCATATCGGCAAGTGTTCTATGTATCGGATGACTGAACTGGAAAAGTGTAAAGAATTTTCTTTGACAAATTTTGTACGTACGTATATATACGCTATGCTCATACGTTTATAGATATTTATATCTTTTTTTTTTTACGTGTGTACGTCGTGTGTGATTGTTTACGATATCGGTCTACAGAGTTTACAGACGCAGTTTCAGAAATCAAATTTACTTTTTCTTTTCCACGATGCCCTCTGTACCCCTCTACCCATCTGTCGACCGTTTTATGCTGTATCCGGATTATAATAATTTGAAACATTCTCCAAGCCGTTTTATAAGACGGTTAGTCAGTATTTGTCAGCCAGTCTCGTAAATCGAAAACGGTAATGATTAAATATTTCGCAGCTATATGCCCGCATCCGAGACATTTCTAACATCTAAGAGAGAGTATGTGTTGTTGGTAGTGGAGGAGACCAACCAATATTTAATTTTTTCATATTTTTTGATAATTTTTTTAACCGCTCGAGTGTGAGACGGACATAAATTTTAAGGCTACGTTTAAATTTACTTACTCTCATTGTGTTCGAAATTTTCTATAGAACGTAAGTTTAAAATTGTGGAATGTATTATATTCGTATAAATATATAAGGAAATGAATTCTTTTCGTATTAGCCATAATTATGACGTTGAATAATTGGAGGAGAATTCAAAATCGCTTACACAGGTTTCATTTGCCGGTGGAAATAATGATTAAATTAAGAAACTATAACATTCTTTTTCGTGTATCATTTGTAACTGAAACAGTCGCAAAGTTAATAACGAGAGAAAATGACTGCAACGATTGTTTTAGTCCAGACGTCGCAATTAACGAGGAAGGAATTCCCGGCGAAAAACTTTATAAAGAAGTCTTATACATTTAGACGAGCAATTTTTGTATTTTATATAACGACACGCTTGTATCAAGCCACTGCTGGGTGTAGGCATTCCCCAAACTTTTCCAATAACTCGTTAAATGCGCGGTTCATCCAATTGATTCCGCTGCCCATTTAACAACATCGTCTCACTACCTGGCCATAGGCCTTGCTCGTGGACACCGGCTGCCAATTGTCCACCACTGTAATATTCGCTTCGTCCATCTTTCATCCTCTTGTCCCGCCAGATGTCCGTCCCGCTTCCCTTTTATCCTAGCAATCCCCTTCACTGCGTCTACCAATTTTCTCCGTTTCCTAATTTATGTATAACCGTCTTGCGATTTTTAAACCTGATTTTAAGGATAATTTTCTCGTGAGCCATTTTGGATTTTTCTAGTTCTTAATATTGATTTTTACTTCGAATGGCTTTTTTGTACTGGACTACTCCAACTGCTGCAGCTTGTGTCGTCTGTGGGGTGCTGCCACTTGATTTAATGGAGATGAAATTGAGAGTATTTCTGCGCAGCCTATGTCTTATGCAAATTTTAAAAAACATATCGCTTCTTTGTTGGTTGTGAAGTGGCAGGGCAGATGGGATGATGCTGTAACCGCCAGGAAAACTTATGCCCTTCTTCTAGATATATCTATGCGGTTAAAAATGCCAAGATTTAATGTCATGAATGATCATGGCAGGTTTGGATCCTATTTACACAGATTCCAACTTGCTAATGACCCGGGTCTGCACCTGAGTAGACTATATAGTGTCTTTTTTGCCCGGTCAGATATAGCCCATATACTCGACGTATAAAATGTCCATCAATCTGGGTCACTTTCTTATGGAAATTAACATTGATGCCGTTTCTACATGTTTTCGATTATTACTCGTATTGTTCGATGACGAGTTATTAATCGATTATTATTATTATTTCGAGGTCAACCGATCATCACTTATGACCGCCACACCCCCTCCACCCCTCCCACTGTAGCGATTTGTATACATATTTCGGCGGAATTCTTAACCCAATGAATTATGCACGTCAATGACTTCTGCAACCGGTATTACTCGTATTGTTCGACGAGTATATTATTTCGAGGTCAACCGATCATCACTTATGACCGTCACACCCCCTCCACCCCTCCCACTGTACCGATTATTATACATATTTCGGCGGAATTCTTAACCCTTAACATTGATGGGGTTTCTGCATGGTATTCGATTATTACTCTTATTCAACGAGTTTAACTTTCACCCAGTAGTAATACGTAGACATCTTTCTGATGAACCGGTAATCTGATTTTGTCATTTTGACCACCATACCCCCTCCACACCTCCCACTGTACCGATTATTATACATATTTCGGCGGAATTCTTAACCCTTAACATTGATGGGGTTTCTGCATGGTATTCGATTATTACTCTTATTCAACGAGTTTAACTTTCACCCGGTAGTAATACGTAGACATCTTTCTGATGAACCGGTAATCTGATTTTGTCATTTTGACCACCATACCCCCTCCACACCTCCCACTGTACCATTATTATACATATTTCTGCGGAATTCTTAACCAACTGATGAGTGTGCGAGGGAGCGAGCGTGTGTGCGTGTGTTAGTGTGTAGGTGTGCACATCTTATCATCACCAACAGTCGTATTAATCGTATTGGTGTGTGTGTGTAATCGTGATCAAATCGATGATTACGTGACGTTTATACACGATTAAATGGAAGATTACGTAAGTTTACATAAGCTTTATCAAATACGTCAAAGTTTCTTCGCTCGAGTAATTAAGAGAGGCTATCGCAATCAAATACATACTATTAATCACATTGTTGCAATCGTGCGGGTATGTATAATTCATCCAGTGTTCTTAGTAAGACTATTCGCGTAATCTATATTATTCTTAATACGTACTACATAATAAATATAGTAATAGCGTTAATACTATTCGCGATATTATTATGGAAGCTGAGAAACTGGGGGAAGATATAAACGATGGTCCGTCTTATTACGATCATCTGAATTATTTTCGAAGAAATCACGTAAAAAATGATAAACATCGTCATCATTATCATCATTCCGATTGGACTCATTTACCACTATCCTACTTATATTTTCTACCACTTCGACGTAAACTGCGGGATTGCGCGCTATTTCGAAGAGTGTACGAATTATTATTGGAAATGTACTCGAAAGAGTATAAGGACATGATGAAACTCCACATAGCGATTGGTGAATTTTTATTTTGTCATAATTGCGACGAATTAAAAAAACATCTATCATCACCACCATCATCACCATCATCATCATCATCATCTAATAATATTACAGCTTTATGTGATGCTTTTGTTCGTTGCGAACAATATTTAACATTATTTAACCTCGAAGAAACGGAAGAACTCTATCTCGCAATTGGCGAATGCTTATATAAATGTTCTGCTCGCGGTTGCGATAGGTTACATAATTTATTTTTTTAATAATCGCGTCAAATATTTTATACAGCGCACAGTACATTTCAATCGTTTCATCGGTGTTCACGTTCGTTTACTCGTTTTCGTCAAAGATTTTCAATACACATCATCTGTCCTCATAATGGAATCGTCTTCTAACCATCAACTTATTCAACCGACATCGTCGCAACGACCTTCGTTCGTTCGAGAAGTCGATAAATTATTAATAGAGCTGGGAATAATATCGGATGTTTCCAGTCATCATCAAGAACAACAACATCAACAACAGGAACAGCTTACTAGTCCGGATTTGGATAATGTATGGATACGCTGCGGACTTCCTCCTAAGGCTAAATCTAAAATAGCTAGTTACGTACCGCCTTATAAAACGCACGAATGGGTTGTATTTTACATTTATCGGATGAAAAGAAATATCATATTTTCGGAACGATTTCCTTGTCCGAATATGATATTAGTAGACGGTGGCTATAAGACATGCGTCGTATACGAATGTAGTCGAGGAAGTCGATTGTGAAATATTTTCAGCTAAATAACGACGATGTCTCCGGACATAAACGAATAACGGACGTGTATGAATTTATGAAAAATTTAGCGCGCCTTAATTTTACAATTATGACAATTCACGGTGAAAAAGTGACGGGTAGTTTATTTTGGTTTCGACATTGCTACGATGCAGTATTCGAAGAAGAAAAATTATAATTTATCAATCGGTAGATAATAATTTATAAAAAAAAAAAAATCAAAAAAATTTAAAAAATCAAAAAAAAAAAAAAAAAAAAAAAACACCTGAGAACTACATGCTAGTTTACTTCCACGAAGTGTAGTTTGGGCAATGTATATAAGAATCATTCGATTTTTATATATAGCAAAAAACTAGCGCTCCACAAAATGAAATAAATAAAAATAAACACAAGCTCTCGTTTTTAAGAAAAAATATTTGTTTATTCGTTAACGTATTAGGTAACAGAAAATTAAAAATAAAATTATTCTTCTAATCTAATAAAGTACTATTAAAAATTATTATAATACTTATTACTATTAGCATACTTATATTACTCGTTATCTACCATTGGATTACAACTGGTACAAAGTTGTTGCGATGGAAAAGTAATTCGAAACGGATTATATTTGTGGAAGTCTGCTCGATCGCGTAATTTAGCCGGTAATTTATGAAATAACTGGCATAATCTACTCGAAAATACGCCTTGTAATAAATCATCCGGAACAGTTTCCAAGAACATATTTGGTGACAGTATTGCCTGGATCGGCGCCACATTCATATCATACCATTTCGCTAATAAGTAAACATTACGTAGCGCGCAAATAAATCGATCGTGACCATGATGCGAACAGGATGTTGTAGTTGATATTCCACGGTAGAGCGAATGTAGCACTTTTAAATTCGGCGTACCGAATTGATCTTCCAAGTTGCAAACTTCGACCGATGTATGCGGCATTGGTAGAAAATTTTCCACCCATTTACATTTTTCCAGTCCTTTTACTAGAAACAAACACGGTGACATCGTTTCCGCAACATCGCGTAAATCTTTATAAATTTCTTTATAAGACGCCGTTCCGCTGTTCCACGATAATACGTGGTATCGCTGAGATATCCAAAGATTTTTTGCTTGAGTGTGCGAATCAATTAGCGAAATATCGAACGGCGGTTGATAGAGTTTATGTAACGCGTAATCACCTTTAATATTAAGAATAGCCAATTCTTTAATAATGAACGTATTCGTCGAAGTTTTGAGCCCTTGCAAATCAACAAAAAACACATTTTTCGTTGAAAGAGACACTAGTGTAGTAGTAGTAGTAGCAGCACTAGTACTAGTAGACATAACTATTTGAACGCTGAAACTTACGTGTAACGTTAACTACTTCACTCTTTATAATAAGAGTCCGCTTGTGTGTAACGTGACTATCGTACTCCCGATGTCTGAATGACGTTCTCCTGACACGTTAACCCCCACCCCCTCCACACCGCCCACATACCGATTATACACATTTCAGGGAAATTTCACAACGCGATCTCGACATTTTCATGACGTTTTCATGACGTTTTCCCGACGTTTTCATGACGTGATCTTGACGTTTTCATGATGTAAATACAGTGTTCTTATGGCGTCTTAATGACGCGATCTCAACGTTTTCACGTACAATTATATTTCGCGAAATAAGTACTCGACCGTAATTAAATACGCGTATATTTTTATCTATTAAGAATATAATGTATAATCGAGCTAATCGAAATAATACAAATACTTGTTAATCGATTCGTTCATTTATTATTTTATTAATACTATTCTTTATTTATTTTACGTCGGTTTCTTCGCGTTTGATGGAGTTGGAGGTAATTCATTAGCCGAATCGGGTTTTCGAAGTTGTTCCAATCTTTTTACACGATTCTCTAACGAGGCTATATTCATATCCGGTTGTTGCTTCGTAATTGCGTCTGTTGCATTAAGAGCTTCGAATACTTTTTCCTTGAATGTAGTAGTCTCGGTAAACCATTTTTGAGTTTTTTGCAACGCGCGAAAGAAATTAATTCATCATCTTCCACATTAAGACGAGTATTATCGGTTCCTAATAAGCGTTTACCGTTCAATTTGAAGTCACCTTCGCTAGTCTGAGAAATACCTAAATGTTCTAGTACTTTATCTTTGAACGCATCCGATGAGATGTAGCTCCATACGAAATTTTTACATTGATAATAACTAATCAATTCATCATCTTGCGGCAGGGCTGTTTTATTATCAGCGTGTAACATTCGTTTCCCTCGTAAATCGTAATTTCCATCCGCGGTTAATGGTAGAGTGTTTGTAATACACGGTTGTTTAGGTAATAGCGCTGATTGCGCTTCTCTATCGGAGTACTTGCCGGATTTATGTAGAGGCATCTTCCTGTTAAACGAAATCTTTAACCGCTATCCAAGAATTATGTTTCGGACCGAAACCGAGCCACTTTACGTACACGCGACGTCCTTTACGTTGTAACACTTTTTCTACTAGATACGTATCGGGATGAGCGGTTTTGGATAGTTCTTGATGATAGAAACGACCTTTAACTATGTCTCCGTTCGTATCTCGAAGTGTATAGGTTATCGGATTTGTAAGATAGACGTCTCGTACGATGAATATTTCCGAACTAAAATTAGGCGTATAACCTTTCTCGAATATCGATTTTACTTTACTTATACGTACGTAATCGCCGACTTTATATAGTTTTTTCGGCGGGGCGACTACTAATCGTTTCATGCGTTTCGACGCAATGCGTTTAGCAACTTCCGCTTCAGTCTTCGCACTAACATCGACAGGTCGCATTTCGATCGTAGAATGGACGCTGTTGTATTCGCGCGTTAATTTCGATAATGCGCCTACCCAATAATATTTTCCGCTAATCGCAAAATGTCGCCATAGTTTATTTTTAATCGTGCGATTAAATCTTTCGACAATACTAGCTTTTAGCGGACTGTACGAACTGTAGTGATTAATACGATATTTGTCGGTTACTTGTTTGACCAGCCGATTGAAAAACTCTAAACCATCATCCGTCTGTAAATTATTCGGTGTTTTATCGCACACGCGTAGAATATCATCCAAGACTTTAGCTACCTCCGCTCCTGTTTTACGCTTCAGCGGAATACAACGAGCAAATTTTGAAAACGTGTCGATAATCGTGAGAATATATCGATAGCCTTTATTCGAACGTACGTATTGTCTCATATCGACGATGTCAGCTTGCCAAAATTCATTCTGTCCGTATGTTTGTACAGCTCGCGTAGGATAATGTTTACGAGCCGGTTTGAATAATTCTTTAACAATCTGCTCTTTCACAGACGCGTTATTCGTCTTGGTTTTCATATTCACTCGGTAAATGAATATAGCCGGCTTCCGCTAATTCTTCTTCGATAGATAAAATTTCGTTATCGAGACCGGTATTACCGCTTTGTCTGGAGGCGTGTAATAAAACTAATCGTTCGACTAATTCGTTCGGATCATCCCAGTATTCGTAAACAATCGACGATGTATTAATATCACCTTTATTACAATTACGGCTATTTATTAACTTCATTAGTCTCATTTTACCACCTTCTTTTTTCTTTACAACTTCTGATGATGATGATGAGGTGAATAATGGATTAATTATTTCGCGGTACTTGGCGTTATCTAAACCTTTTATCACACCGGTACTACGTAAATGAGCTCTAGTAGCTTCTAACAGTTGTCTATACATTTTCAAATCACTCTCTGCGTAATATTCAGGAGCCGGTAGTATATGCGTAAGTAGATAAGCTAGACCGGTAGATACCTCGATGTCTCGATCTTTTAATTCACTCGCGTGCAATCGTAAAGTACGTTGTTCATCATTCCAACTAATCGGTACATCTCCCAATCTATATTCGTTAGTTCCACGATTAAACCAAATACCGTACGCGGTATCTTCAATTCGATCGAATAACGGTAATTTTATACTGCTACTAGGTGATCGAATAGAAGGTGATTCGATTTGCGTTAATGATCCTAATGCTGATGATAATGGTGATAACGGTTCGGCTTTGAGCGGAGTTTTAAGTATAGGAATAGCGGATAATTTAATACGTTTCTCATCAGTGTCTAACGGTGGTGGTGATGATGCTGTCATCTTTGTCATACCCGTTTTGTCCGATATAACTTGCTTTAACTCTTTCAACGGTTCGATAACCGGTTGTAATACTAGCGAAGATGCATCCATCATCGAACTTTTATCCCGAATCAGAGTATTATATTTTTCTTTGATGGCGTTTCGTAAAGTATTTAGCGATTTTTTCACTTGTATTTCACGTTCGATACGTTCACGATCCATAATGTACGTAATATAACAGTAGGAGCGAGCGCTTATTAGATTTCTTTTATCGATAGAAATTGATCGAAACCTTTACGGAAACGACCGCTATTTATATTATTTTCTTTGACGATTGTTAAGAAGCCCTACTTGTCACCCGACCAGCTTACACGACACATTTCGCGGAATGTTTTATAGTCACAATTCGATCCACCTCCGTTCGCGTGTTCGTCGTAAATATGTCGCGCGTTAATCTCGTCTTGCGCGAATACAATAATCATATTAGCATTATCGCGTATCATATGTTTCGGGATTTTAACGTATGTCTGACACAAATAGAAACAATCGATATTTTTATGTCTAGCTCTAGAAAAATAGTCTCGTATTTTTCCCAAGTCGTCGTTCGAGTCTACATCGTCGAATATAATTACCGAATCCTCTTTCGCGTCTTGAGGTGTCGGCACGTTGTCTAATTGATCGAACATACTAACACCTATCGATGGTTGTAACGGTTCCAAGACCGACTGTAGTAAACGATACTTGACTTGATCTAACGATTTACCGTATATATACACCCACGTATATCTTAAACCATTCGGATGAAATAGTAGCGACAACGTAGCATTAGTTTTTCCACTTCCACTACTTCCACATACTAGACATCGTATATGATTCGGTAAGAGAGCGCCGTGTTTTCGGAATTTATCGTTTTCATCTAGCGTTAAACCGTTTCCTACGATCGAATACAAAGCGTCCTCCACCGGAAGCGAAGTATTCTGGCGTACGATTTGGAACATTTTATACCGAATTATTATATAAGTATATAAGTATATATATATATATATGTATATAAGCACTCCTCAACGATATGACTCGTCCCAGTCAAAAAACTATATATAGGACAACATCATCGCCTACATCGAAAAGTGTTGGTAGTGGTTTAGTGAATACGCTTATAGATAAATTACCGTTCGAACTTCATTTACCGGGATATAACTATTGCGGGCCTGGTACGAACCTCTCCGCTCGATTAGCGAGTAATTGTCGACCTATAAACGGATTAGATAAAGCTTGTCAAGAACACGATATCGCCTATAGTCTATATAAGGACGATAAAAAGCGATCGGAAGCTGATAAGAAACTCGAAGACGCAGCTTGGCAAAGAGCAACCGATTCATCAGCTACCATCGGTGAACGAACGAGTGCGTGGTTAGTAACGAACGCTATGAAGATGAAACGGAAACTAGGAGCAGGATGTTGTTGTAATCCTCGTTGTTCTCGTCCCAAATCGACAAAGAACAGACTAGACTTTGGAAAAGTATTACAAATCGCTCGTAAGGCTGGGGCAGGTGTTAAAACAGTTTCGGCGAAAACGAAAAAAGTTTTAGCGGCCTTGAAAAAAATACGCTGTTGTGAACGATCGATTAAAACGCGTGTAATACCCGTTCCAAAAATAGGCGGAGCGCTACCATTAGTTCCAATTTTAGCCGGTCTTTCGTTGATCGGCGCTCTTGGAGGTACTACATCAGCCGTAGCGAAAGCTGTGAAAGATGTTAACGATGCGCGTCACAGTTTTAACGCTGGCGATTCATCATCATCATCAACAGAGTCGTCGGTTAAAGTCGGTAAAGGAGTCTATTTAAAACCGTACAAACAAGGATACGGTCTTTATTTAAATACGTCATCATCACCATCGAGCAGTACTACATCGAAACGAGTAAAAAGAAAGAAATTTTTTCGTCGCTGCAAATGTACCGACTGATCGACCGTTAAACGGGTTGGAAATTGAAAAATTCGCGAAACAATTAAAAATCTCATCATTTAGAGGTGTGTTCGACAGAGATAGTTTACCGATAAGCGGTCCACACTATCGAGAAGCAGCTGTAATTAACCTAGATAGCGCGAAGGGTAAAGGAACGCATTGGTGTTGCTATATAAAGAACGGTAATCGCGTTCGATATTTCGATAGTTACGGTAATCTTCCACCACCTCGAGAACTCGTACGATACTTTACACGCGCTAATAAAAAAATCGATATAAGTTACAATAGAACACCGTATCAATTTATGAACAAAGTCAACTCTGTAAATTGCGATGAACTGTGCTTAAAATATCTTTGCAACGCTCTCTAACGATGGGATCCTTCTTATTTCAACTAAGCGGAGCGGGTAGCAGCGTATTGTCTTGCGACATATTTCCTCCGCTACATCTCACCGAGGGCTCGTATTCTTTAGGATTAACATCATTCACAGCCTACAATTCTATATTCAATATTACCAAGAATGAAAACACGCTAGTATGGTACGTAAAAATGGATGAAAAACCGCATAATGTGGACGTACCTAATAATATAGTTATACTCGATTCGGGTAGTTACGAAGTGTCGGATTTGGAGGAGACCCTAAAAACATTCGTAGATGATACTTTATCGCTGAAAGTCGACCCGATCACGTTAAAAGCGCGTCTTAAATCTAAACATTACCTAGATTTATTTAATAACGGTAAAGGACCAGGACGATTACTCGGATTTAAACAGACCGACGGAGAACTATACAGCGGGAAATATCCGGGAAAACAGTACCGATTATTGCCTGCGAATAAAGAAAATGTATCATCCGGTACTATCCAAATGAATAACGTGAACGTCATCAATCTAGTATGTAATTTGGTTCGTGGTTCGTACAAGAATGGTACAGTCAGTCACGTCCTACATTCGTTCCCACTCGATATAGCGCCGGGTTATAAGATAGTCGAAAGACCCGAGAGTATCGTCTATCTTCCGATAGTCGATGAAACTATAAATAATATTACCATATCGGTTGAAGACCAAAACGGGCGTGTAATCGATTTTCACGAAGAAACGATTACTATTACATTACACTTGAGACGTGACAATAATGGTTAAAACCTATAATAAGTACTCTTCCATCTCGAACACTACTCGCTCGCTGTGTTGGTGGTCATTCAAAAAAAGTATAAATAGACGACACGTACGTAAACAACGAGTCAATCGTAAGAAATCGCGCCTATCTCATCGCAGTATACAACTATTACGTCAATTGGGTTACAAAGTCATATCAAACAGAGTATAACACACATACATACAATGGATAGTATACTACGTGTAAACGAACCGATTCAGACGGAAAACAGTATTATTTCGTTCGAATATCATACGCATAAACCGTATTCGAGTAATAATTTCGGTCAAAATGACGAAATCAGATTACCGGTTCATCAGAAAGATGTCTACGTATTACCGAGTGAAAGTTATCTAATATTGGAAGGATACGTGAAAAAATCGACAAATTTCGCTTTCGCTGGTCCGCTTCATCTGTTTTCCGAAATACGATACGAAATAAACGGAGTCGAAATAGACAGAGTACGCAATCCGGGTATAACGTCTACTCTTAAAGCGTACGTCAGCATGGACGGAAAGAACGAAGAAAACATCTACGCTAGTTCAGTTATGAATCGAAGCGACCTTAAAGCGTGTACGTACGAAAAACCAGAGACTGGGGATGCGAAAACGCTCTATTTTTCATTCAGTATTCCGTTAAAACTTATTTCCGGCTTACACGAAGATTATCGGCGAGTATTTATAAATACGCGACACGAATTAATATTGACCAGAGGCAGACAAGATGTAAATGCGTTATATAACGATACGAATGCAGCGGATGTCTCGATTACATTGCAAAACGTCACGTGGAATTTACCATTTATACGTGTCAATGACGAGGCTAGAATAGCTCTATTGCAGTATGTGAAGAACGCTAAATTTCTTCCGATAAATTTTCGTCAATGGAGTCTTTACGAGTATCCCGACTTACCACACGCTACCGAACATAGTTGGTTGGTAAAAACCGGTACTAATAGCGAACGACCTTCGTGCGTCATAGTAGCTTTTCAGACGAACAGGAAAAATCAACTAACGAAAGATATGTCGGAATTCGATCATTGTAATATAATCGATATTAAAGTTTACTTGAATTCGATTTATTACCCCTACAATAACCTTCAATTAAACTTCGCGGAAAATAAATACGCTCCGCTATATCAAATGTATACTCGTTTCCAGCAGATGTACTATCAGAAACCAAATCCATCTCCGCTTATCGGTATCAACGAATTTGCGAAAAAATATACCATTTTCGTGATCGATACTACTTATCAGAATGAATTACTTTCAAACAGCCCGATAGATTTAAAGATCGAATTTAAATCATCGACCGCTATCCCGGAGAAGACATCTTGTTACGCATTATTATTACACGATCGGGAAATTAGTTATAATCCGCTAAACGATTTAGTAAAAAAAGTTTTATAATTATTATCTCATCTACGTATATATCTGTATATCGGCTACTATTTTTTAAGAAAATATAAAAAAAGATCAAATTCACATTCTATATTTTTTCAAAACTAACGTTCATGAAAGAGGAACATGATGATGGAAATCCAAGATGATAGGGAAAAAGAAGATAAGGAGTATGAGTGTGAACACGTGAGTGCGAGTGTGCGTAAATGCGTGCACATGTGTGTATGAGAGTATGTGTGTTAGTGCGAGCGAGCGAGCGTGTGTTGAGTACATGTGAGTGTGAGTGCGCGCAATATTTTAGTTTTGACATTGCTACGATGCAGTATTCGAAGATGAAAAATTATAATTTATCAATCGGTAGATAATAATTTATAAAAAAAAATCAAAAAGAAAAAGTATTTGAAGCTCTACACCGTCGTATATTAGTGCGCAAAACGATTAGTAGTCGCGTTGCTGAAAAAACAATATAAAGTCGACGATTACAAATAGCGTTAATACTATTCGTGATATTATTATGGAAGCTGAGAAACTGGGGGAAGATATAAACGATGGTCCGTCTTATTACGATCATCTGAATTATTTTCGAAGAAGAGGATTCGGTAATTATATTCGACGATGTAGACTCGAACGACGACTTGGGGAAAATACGAGACTATTTTTCTAGAGCTATACATAAAAATATTGATTGTTTCTATTTGTGTCAGACGTACGTTAAAATCCTGAAACATATGATACATACGACAATTGACGATGATAAGATGCGCGCACATACACACTAACACACGCACACACTCTCAGTTAACATCATTAGTTGGGTTAAGAATTCCGCGGGTTAAGAATTCCGCCAAAATATGTATAATAATAGGTACAGTGGGAGGTGTGAAGGGGGTGTGACGGTCATAAGTGATGATCGGTAGACCTTGAAATAATAATAATCAATTAATAACTTGTCGTCAATAATACGAGTACGTAGATAATAATAACGTCGCGTCTAAATATCACGACGATGACGAATTCGACGATTCCGCCGAAATATGTATAATAATAGGTACAGTGGGGGTGGTGGTGGTCAAAATGACGAAATCAGATTACCAGTTCATCAGAAAGATATCTATGTATTACTACATTAGGGAAGAGAGGAGGATTGAAACAGAAGAGCTATGACAAGAAATTAAAGAAAGTAAAACTCTCAGTTAGCATCATTAGTTGGGTTAAGAATTCCGCCGAAATATGTATAATAATCGGTACAGTGGGAGGGGTGGAGGGGTGTGGCGGTCAAAATGACGAAATAAATGACGAAATCAGATTACCGGTTCATTGGAAAGATGTCTACGTATTACCGAGTGAAAGTTAAACTCGTTAATAATCGAATACCGGTTGCAGAAGTCATTGACGTGCATAATTCATTGGGTTAAGAATTTCGCCGAAATATGTATAATAATCGGTACAGTGGGAGGTGTGGAGGTAAAAGGTGATGATCGGTTGACCTCGGAATAATATACTCGTCGAACAATACGAGTAATACCGGTTGCAGAAGTCATTGACGTGCATAATTCATTGGGTTAAGAATTTCGCCGAAATATGTATACAAATCGCTACAGTGGGAGGGGTGGAGGGGGTGTGGCGGTCATAAGTGATGATCGGTTGACCTCGAAATAATAATAATAATCGATTAATAACTCGTCATCGAACAATACGAGTAATAATCGAAAACATGTAGAAACGGCATCAATGTTAATTTCCATAAGAAAGTGACCCAGATTGATGGACATTTTATACGTCGAGTATATGGGCTATATCTGACCGGGCAAAAAAGACACTATATAGTCTACTCACCTGTTGTACCGTAGGTTAATGTTCATCACACTGTGTTTGTTTCAGCAGTATTTCCTCTTGGTAGGGATGTTTAAGGATTTCCTTTCGCAGTTCTCGTAGGGTGGTCAACTGTCTTTTATTTACTTTAATATTTCATTATTTTAACAGTTAGTTTTAATTATAAACCAAACAAAATCATAACGCAGTTTAATCACTAAAAGTTTTCTATTGCGAAGCTTTTAGTAATTGAACGGTGTTATATTTTGTTTGGTTTATAATTTATAAAATCACTACTTTCCAACATATTCAACATTTAGTTTCGATTAGTTTTAACTAATTGTTATTAATTTCCTTATCTTTTATATTGTGTAGGGGTGCTACTATCATTATCGAAGTGCATTTTTATTACGGAGCGATGGGGGTTATCAGTGGATAAAAATCCCACAGACTGATTTTCTTGCAGCGCATGCATAAACGAAATTATTATTTTTTCATCAGTGTCTCGAAGATTTTACCCCTCCCGCTGGAAAAAAAACAATCTCAATATTGATTATAGGGTACTTTAACGATGAGAAGCTGTTTATAACATTACCACGTTTGTCCACTAATTTGTAAACCATGTGACCTAGTATTTGAAATTTATAGCTGATTTAAAAAAATATATATATATAATTTGGAAGATGCAGCGATTCAGTTAAATTTATTGAAAGAAGTAGCTGAAAAATGCAAATTTCATATGAAAAAACCGTCGGCACCGTGTTATTTATCGACGAAATACGGAAAGGTTAAAAAAAAGTCGCCAAATTTAAATATGTAGGTGAAATAATCCGACCGAATGGTTTAGATAAAGGAGCAAATCTGGCCAACAAGATGGAGTCAATGTAACCACCGAAATATGTGAACAGAAGTCATTATCTATAAATACGAAGGATACGACATTATTATAATTACCCCGCAAATATGCTGCAGAATGTCCGAATATGAATACAAGAAAAGACATCGAGCTTGTAGAGAAGAAGGAACGGAAAATTCTGAGAAAAATTCTGGGAGCGAACATTAAAGATGGACTATTAAAAAGCAACGAGGAAATATATGTGAGAAAATTGAAAAGATATACAATGAGACAAAGAAGAATCAGATTTTACGGTCACCTAAAGAGAATGGAGCCGCATAAACAAAAACTAAAGTCATATTTACTAATTGAAAGCAATCCAAAGAATAAACTTATATAAAAACCAAAAAACAGATATAATATCGGAAATGAACATAAAAAATGAGGATGTAACCGATAGAAATAAATTCCGAGAGAAAATCAACGCGTTTAAAGGTTCTGCCGAAAACATGAAGATCAACGTATAGACGGAAGAATGAAAGCACAACACAGCTCGAAGTTGAAAGAATATTGGAGAAGAAAAAAGAAAATCTTATGATCATTGTTATCCAAAATAGAAAAACAAATAATAATAATTTATAAATAACGACCTAATGGAATCCTGTTATTCGATTTACAGGATTCTCTGATTAGCCGATTTTACAGTGAGAAAAGTTTTAATAGAAGCTTCATTACCATAAATGTATTTCGCGGTTATTCATTTCGAGTGTTGCGAAAATATTAATTTTAGTTCGTTCAGTAGTATCAGTGTGTCTGCAAAATCGATGTTGTTATAGTATCATGCTTAAAGTACGTGTTTAAAAATACTATCAGTTTATTGCTCGGTAAGAGTATAATAAAGAGTGTTGGTCACATTAACGAAAACATTACAGAAGAAGTTAAATACCTTCGAAGTCGGCTATAATCGTAGAATACTTCGAATAAAATCGATTAATTTTTAGAAAAGAGTAAAAGAAGTTAAGCGCGGAAGAAAATTCAAATATTTCGGGCACATAAATCCGGAGCAATATAGCGCAATGGTTGCGCAATGTACGCATCTCCTAAAGGTAATCAATCAGTGCTAGTAATGTACCTTGTCGATCGAATATCTTTTAGAAAATTATAGTACAAGTCACCTTCTAATATAAAGCAAGATCGTGGGAAAAAACCGCTTTTGTATGTCAGGCTTTTCTTGATATCTTTTTCCCACCTTCCGTCATTTAGGACGAGGGTAAATAACTATATGTGTCTATCACTTTATATACGTGTCAACGTTTATCAACCTTGGATTTGGAATTTTATTAAGCAATCCGTTTTGCAAAAAGTTCCAGTATCGATAAAGACCTTGAAGGATTACATACGAACTATGGAAAGTGACTTATTACAAATTAGTAAGTACTTGCACAAATGAAAATTACGACCAAATCCCCCACGAGACAAAGACACAACGTTTTTCCACCTAAACGAGCGAATAGCAAAAAAATCGAACCTACAGTGATGAAGATGTAGAACTAGCAAATACAAATTACCCAAAATACTTAGGCGTTATGAGCATCTAACGATTGTATCCAAAAAGTTAAAAACACGTATATGCCAGAGAACACAGAATTTCCTCCTCGGCACTTGTATCAGCTGTTAAAAAAAAAAAAAGTAGATGTAGTATTAAACGAAGCACTCCGAATCATATCAGGTACGCTTAAATCTACACTACTTATGTGGCTTCCAGTATTCAAATTAGACGGGAGGTATAGCATTATTCGGAGATAGGAATAAATTTCAGATGTATCCTGTGACCTTCTAATCTCTGAAGAGAAAACATCGGCTCCAGTATCGAGACTTAAATCCAGAAAATCACCTTGGACAACGGATAAATAGCGGAATATGAAAGATTTTAATAAATGGAAAATAACGTGGGAAAGGAATGTAGAACGTACGACAAATTTCAATTTAGTGGTCGACAGTATAACGAATTTACCTAGGAAACGATGGAAGACGCTTAATAAAATTAGCACTGGACAAGGGAAGATACGCATATGTAATGCAGAAACGGGATGTAATTCTGCCGCGTGCCGAAGAAGATGATTCGATCCATTATCCTGGCGTTAAGCCACATTTTTGTCAACACTTTTTCGATGCGTGTACATTATACGCGTTAATTAAAAATTGGATTATTTTTGGATTAAAAAACACAAACAAAACAATGACTGACCTTTCTTTTACTTTAATCGTTTTTTTTATTTTTAACGCACGGTGTATACGAGGATGAGGGGAGGTAATACCGTTCCATTCGGATATAAGTAGTCGGTGTTAACGAATGTCGGACGGAGTACCGCCTCCTTGTCATTCGTCAATTTACGTATATACTATTATCCACGACGACCTTTAGAGGCTGAATATAAATCGTGCGTGAAATACAAAGACTAAATTATACCCGCTGATCGTTCAGGCTTAAATTATCTATTAACGAGAAGAAAATAATAAACGTAAACACGCCAGAAATGTAATATCATTAATCATTATCTTGACTGTGAATTCTGACAGACATTCGCAATTTTTCCACGCCATAACACGCGCACGCTAATGCCAACGTTAGAGCTGCTAGAGAAAAAAGTACTTTATTTTATATTAATATATGTTAGCGTACGTACGTATCGTGCGTCTTATTCTATCGATATTAATAATCGATTATTTTTAAGAGTTCACTTGGTTTCTTCGCTTAAATCCTCGATGTATATACTACACATATATAATATCATCGTCATTGTATTGTTCGTTGCCGAACGTATGTTATATGGAGTGGGGTGCCACCGCCTTCAACGTGATAATTATGAATTATATAATGATGAACCTGAAAGCAAAAGTATTCTATGCGTCGTACCAGTTTTGTTGTAGGCCTGTCAAAACGTGATCTATGAAAGACCGGTCGTGTACAGAGAGCAATGGAGAGATCTGTATTTGGAAGTAGACACGAATTAACCGAATTCGTTCAGAAATAAGACGTAAAACTATATATTATATAAAAGTTTACTTTTATTCGGTACACGTGTACAATTTCGTAAATACACTCGGAACGTTTACTCGTTTAGTATCAGATGACCAATGGTCGACATCACGTTCATTAATGTCCTCACACTTTCGATCCGATATATTCTAAGAATTAACCCTGTTCTTCTAATCACGTTTTTTTTGGATCAATTTTAATTTTACGACGGAGGTAAAGTTAAATTCTGATCAAATTAACAAATTTCTATTTATAAACTGCCTTTTCCTTTATAAGCTTCTTTTGACTATCCCAGTTATCTCTGACCAATCTTTGTGTTTGTTTGTTTTTCTTTCTTGTTTTGTTTTGCACGTATAGGCACTGTAAACGTGTATTTAATTTAACACCGGGCATAATAAAGACAGTAAAAATGATACACATCAAGATACGTTTGTCAATAGTCTGGGGATGCCATTTAATTTCGGTTCAAACTATTTTCTGCACAGACTTTTTTTGTTTATAAGGACCCTAACGATACGTTCCAATTTCTTTCGTCGTCCTACATTCAATATAGAGAGCTAACTTGTTGAGTAAACATGGACACTGCTGTCTTCTTCCGATTAATGGTAATTTCTCGATTATTTAAATACATATAGGGTGGTGACCCGCAGAAGACGGACGGTTTTGTTTTTCGAATATCGCAGTTAGTAACACTGCTACAACGCAAACCGCGTGCTACACGTTTATTTATTATACACACGAGAGATTCGGTTTCATTCAGCTTCAGTTATCGCGGCATTCTATAATCGGAAGGAGCGCGCGTTTTACGTGGAACGTTATTTTCGGCGTAAATCGATCGCGACAATGCAAAGCGCGTTTCGGAAAGAATTCAAAGTTACGCGATTTTTCTTTGCGGAGGTACCTTAAGAGTCTCATTTACGAAACATGTCCACGACATCTAGAAGACCTGAAAACTCGAATTTCTGAAGAAATTTTAAAAGTTCAGCTATGCTCGAAAAAAAGTCTTCGAAAATGTTGAAAAGACTGAATGAATGTAGTGTTGCAAATGGCGGTCATCTGAACGATATTGTGTTCCACAAATGATTGCGTAAGCTAATCTCTCGTTTCCCAATTTTCGAATAGAATTTACAAATTTTATTCGAATAGTTTTCGAGTTATTCACAAAAAAATAACAAAACCCTCTTGTCCGGGTCGCCCTATATTTAATAATATTTCTCTTTAATTTTGTCACATCGAATTACTTAAGCGATATCGTTAGCGTAGATCGCTTTCTGTCGATGTAACACTGTATGAAAACTTTTCACATGTCCTATTGTTCGACTTGGTAGGGAGTTTACAGTAACTGTATAAAGTGTCTTGTTCTACGTACCACAGTCGACGAACTTGTTCACAATGTTCCGACGCCGGCTCAACTACCACCTTTTGCGTGGCGATACGTTTAGCAAATTGACTAATCACAGCTGAAGCAGCGATAGGCTATTTTAATTCTGATTAACGTTATTTTTATCGCTTATTAAATAATAATATCAAAATATTTTAAGTTGGAGCGCTAATTCTATTAAACTATCGGATTTATCAATTCAACTTTATGAGAACAATTATAGCTTGTATCGGCGAAACTAAATTAAACGCTAATCACAAATTTAGATGGCCCGGTTATAATATTTATAGACCAGATCGAAACACCGCTAATTTTATATGCAACAGAATTCTACATGTAAATTCAAAAATTACATCATACGCCGGTATCAAAAATGTCGCACGTCCACTTGTAAGTTTTACGATAGGTATCAAGTTAAACTGAAATTAAATGAAAACTATAATAATAATAAATGGAACTCCGAGCTTAATTCGTTATCCGTACGTAACGATAGTCTGTGAAAATAACTCTGTTTACTAATCCTAATTCTCACTTACCTCTCCAATAAGGAAAGTGAAGCTGGCTTCTGTAACTGAAGTACACGACTATATTAAAATAATAATAATAATAATAAATAAAGAGTCGGTTAGTTTGGACAACGTGTTTACAATTTTTCTTAAAAATTTACCCGTTAAAGGTTTAGTTATAAACTAACTCTTATAATGAATTCTCTACCACTACTATATCTACTTTTCCCAATTCTTGGAAGTTTTCTAAAGTAACTCTCTTCCTTAATGCAGGTAATAATCCTTCTGAACCGCTTGCGTTCTGTCTCTCTTCTCGGTAATCTCAGCAAAATATCTAAAAAAAATAGAAAGCTAAAAAGTTTTATACAAATTATTAATATTCTTAGGAAAAAATAATTTGGATTTAGGGATAAATTTTCTACAGTCACGCAATTAGCGACAATGACAGATTTTATAACAAAGACGGTTTTAATCAAAATAAACGTACTGTACTACTTGTTTTAGATATAAAGCGTTGGACGCAGCATCTCGGTTCGATATATATAAGCTAATTCGGCTTAAATTTTCTAATTATATTACCTCACTTATAAAAGAACACTACGATAAACTCCTCTGCCGCTGGACCCGATAAGTTTCACGCCAATATGCTCAAAAATGCCCCCCAAAGTATTATAACTCATCTATTAAATATATTTAATCAACTACGGACATCCTGTTCTTTTCCCACCTCCTGGCGTCTGGCTGAGATCATTCCGATCCTAAAAAAGAACAAAAATCCAGCGGAACTAGACAGGTACAGACCTATTGCCCTCACATCTGTTCTCGGCAAGGTCATGGAAAAAATAGTCAACCGTCGTCTCCTATGGATACTGAACAACAAGAACTTTCTATCAAACAAACAGTGCGGATTTCGCTCTAAAAGATCCACAACTGATCTTCTTTATTACCTTCGGAGTAATATTTTAGAAGCCTTCACCATACATCAACATCTGCTCGCCGTTTTCTTCGACTTCACCAATTTCATACAGTCCTACATTACAGAATCCTCGAACAACTACACCAATGGAATATTCATGGTCGATTACTGGCATTCATTAGAGGATTCTTGGATCAGAGTCAGTTTCAGGTCGTACTCGGTGACATTAACTCGAAGCCTCTTGAATTAAAAAATAGTGTACCGCAGGGTATTAAGTCCGACGCTCTTTATCATTGCTATAAACTAAATGCTGGCGGAAATAAATCCAATGATCCGAACTGCACTCTTCGCTGATGACTTGGTAATTTTTGTCCGTTGTCAAGATTATAAGCTTGGTGAAACCATGCTTTAAGAAGCTACACAGAAACTTACTCAATGGTCCACAAAAAACAGCGGTCTTTCTTTCTCACCTGAAGAAACTAAAAACAATACACTTCTGTAGAATTCGTCACTGCCAGCACCAGTTGACCATCACCATGGGATCTGAGGCTATAGAAACTGTTTCTCGAATTAGATATCTTGGACTGGTCTTTGACAGAAGTTTGACTTGGTTGGATCACATAAATTACCTCCGATCGGCTTGTATGCAAAGACTAAATCTGATGAAAAAGTTGTCACATACCACCTATGGTGCAGACGAAATTTCTCTTCTCCGAATATACAAAACCCTAATAAAAGCAAAACTATGGTTTTCCTGCTTACGCGGCCGCTACACCAACAATCAACGATTAAACTCAGTACACCACTCTGCACTACGCCTAACACTTGGTGCAATGAGATCAACACCAATAAACCATTTGCGCTATGATTCTGGAGAACTTCCCACCGATCTTCATCCTACTCAAATTCCACCGTCGCTCACCCTCAACTCCCGATCTTCCTGATGATGCAGCGTATCACCACAATTATCAAACCGCTCCTTCTTCAAACTTACTTGTTCACAATAAAATTACAAACATCCTCCGTAATTTTGACATCAACCCGCCTCCACTCTGCAAAGCCAACCATCTGTCTATTCCTCCTTCGATTTCCATTCATAATCTTTGACACGTCTCTCCTCAACTGCCTCTCATTGCCACAATCCATTATCGAGGCCTCGTTTCAAAATCTACTAAAAATGTATGCTGGCCATGAGGTACTATACACGGATGGAGCCAAAAAAGGAAACTCCACTGGTTGCGCCGTCATATACAAACATGGGACAATCTTCTCTGTACTGTCGTCAGAGTTATATGCAATCTCCTGCGCAATTATTATTGCAGAATCGGAGCTAAAGCACGACACATATTAATTTGTACAGATTATCTCAGTTCAGAAACATACAGAATAGACACGAACATCAGCATCCGTTCGCGAAAACTGTACTAGAAAAATCGTTTACAAGCGATAAATTGTACTTGCGTGGATGACATCGCAATATTGGTGCAAACAATGATGCTGACACCGCGGAAGCAGATTCATGTAATATAACGCCGGTTCCGGTCATACCAACGACATGTAAAGACTTAACGATCCATATCTGGAACAAGATGAAGTCGATAGCAATGGAACGATTCTCCAACCTTCCTTATTACGATCGTAGCATCGCAAACCCGGATAATGTCAACATCCAAACGGAAAGATGTGTTCCTCTTTCGCGTTCGGTCCGGACACACACGTCTTACGCACCAGTTCCTGTTCACCAAGAAAGATGGGCCTACCTGTCCTGCATGCAATACTCCTCTTACCATCACTCACATCCTAGTTTCCTGTCCAGCATATACCTTTCAACGTCAGCTTGCTGGCCTTCCTCACAACCTTCCCAACATATTACAACGCACTTCTTCCGCTGAAACAAAACTTCTCCTCTTCCTCAAAATCACAAACATCCTTCCTCTAATTTAGTTCTTAACTCCTTTCCTTCCGTGCCTCTGGCTTAAGTAGCAGGATACGGTACAGTCATCAAAAAAGAAGAAAAAAGTAGAAGAACAGGTAGAAATTTTATGCTTAAAATTAATAACATTAATTCTACTTCAAGATCTGCCCGAAATATACTTGGTCCCTATCTTTTTCTGTTATTTAATATTTATAAAATTAAAAATCCGCATATGCCATTGTATACGGATGACACGCGGCTATTTTTTGCGCATCTTACCACCTAGATACCGTACAAAAAAAAAAAAGGAAAAAAACTAAAAAACAGGTTTTCAGAAATTAAAATCATACTCGGATAAATTCTAATAAAACGCAGTCGATATTAATCATTGAAAGGAGACCTCGCTATGTAAGTCCTACGATAGTTGATAACTCAGCCGTAGAATGGAAAAGCCGAGTTAAATACGTCGGTGTTATCCTAAATACTCACCTTTTCCAAACATTAAATAAAATGCGACGTCTTTTAAACTATTCCCGATTTTTAACAGAAGATGTTCGCCGATAGATTAATAAACATATCTTACGGCGGATGTCGCATTTGGTGTTGCTCTAATTTGAATAAATTGCAACGCTTAATGCTGCAGAATTATTCTGAAAGCTCCATTTTATACTAAGATCGAATGATACAGCTAGTAATAAATCAACCAACTAAATATTTTTTTCAATAATTACAAGCTAAAAACTCATCCCATTATAAAGAAGATTAACGTATAAAAGATATAAACGCAAAAGAATTAAATAAATATCGTTATAGTGTCTAGGTTATGTTTTCGATTACATTACATTACCGGAACGCCATTTTATTTTATTTATTTAATTTAATTTATATATATATATAAGATCGAAGCGAGTTTATTCAAATTTAAAAAACTTTCGGTTGAATCGCCATTTTGGAAAAAAGCCGAGTATTCGACAGAATTTTTTTTATAATTTTAATATTAATTTATATATTTTATATGTTAATATCTAGTCTTATTTTTATATCGGTTGTAATTTCGTTATACGGGTTTGGGTTGTGTTTTTTTCCTGGAATTTTATTTTTAATATTTGACATAGGACCTTCATTACGTCTTTCGTGACACACGGTAAAAACTTTGCGACACGTGTAGACGATAGGTTTCATCATTGCTGTCTTGTTCTTCTTCGTGTCCATGACGCAATTTTATATTTTTCACTTCCAATAATCGATAAGTGTCGCGATCTTTCCATTAATTTTGTCAGTCCATAGATCGTATTCCGTTAGGTACGTGTTTATTCTTAGGCATTGAAATAGATGGTTTCGATGTAGGGACTATACCTATTTGCGAGGCCCCACTTTACCAAGCTTCTCTTAATATTACTGCACCCAGTTTGCAGTCTGTTCAGCGTTTTCCATCGGCACCAGTTTTTAATTTCTGTCCTATTTTTGTATCTTCCGATGGTTCTATGACAGTTGTAATCGATTCCTTTCATTTCGACAGTCGAACATTCTCCGGCTTACCACTAATAGGTGTTATGCTGTTCGAAAGTCTTTCCGCGATTTTAGTCTTCGAGACGGAGGTTCGCAGGCATACAATAGGTGACGCGAATCGTTTGTTGCTTTTAATTTTCCTATTTCTATAGCAAATTCTTTTCTTATATGTGATGGAGCGAAGCCACGAGCTAAATATACGTTTTCTATCTTTGTTGGTTTGAGGCATCTTTTAATATCCAGTTTTTTGGCATAAATTGACTGTCCGCAGATTGCGCGTGCATATTCTCCTGCTGAGAATCACAGTACTAAGGTACCTCGGGTTTCACATCCAACTTTGAAGCCGCTAGCTTGTGTAGAATATTATTACGCGTTATAATTTTCATTTTCAAGTTATAACATTGTTTGTTCTATGTCAAACTGCGCGGTCTAGAGATACTCCAAGATATTTAGGATGCTTGGTTTGCACATAGCCTTCGCATTTTTTAGATGGAATACACAGACCTGTGATTTTTCTGGATTTGGATTTAAGTCGTTATCATCACAATAACTATATAGCTTTTGCAGCATATTCCGGAGTTTATCTCTTTGTGTGTGACGTCTTGTGCAGTTAGAGCCAAGTCATCAGCAAACAACAAGTACTTTGTTTCATCTTCAACTGGCTGAATATGCTAAATAGAATTGGTGCCAATACACTTCCTGTGGTAAGCCATTTCGTTGCCACTTCCATCGACTATTTTGTTCCCCTGGAAAGATACATAGAACTTCCTAACATTTAGTAGACTTCCAAGTATAACTACCAAGGTATAATCTTTTGTGTAAACTTTGTTTAAGAGGAGAATATGGTTAACAGTATCGTAGGCAGCAGAAAGATCTACGAATATTGCTCCAACGATCTTCTTCATAGCCTTTCTCTATCTGCTACGTTAGGTTTACCACTTGAGTTGAGCACGATTTCCAAAACCAGCTTGTTCCGGAATTAGTTTGGCGTCAATAGATTCTTCAATCCTGTGCAATATTAATCTTTCGAATACCTTGTGATAATAAAACAATCGGTCTATAATTCGCTGCGATCTCGGTATCTTTCTCAGATTTTAGTGTGGTATGACATGTACCTTCTTCCAGAGACTTGGTAATTGGCCGGATCTAATAACTTCATTAAACATTTTTATTATGTAACGATTGTGGTCCTAGATGTTTCAGTTATTCTGAAAATATTCCATCTACACTGGCTGCTTTTCTAATTTTAATGTTTTTTATTACTGTTTCTATTTCCTCAACTATAAGTCTCAAAGTGGCTGGTTTCTTTTTTTTTTTCACCTTATTATTTTGGGGTTTTCTTTAGTCTGATGATGTGCCATTCTTTACTAATTGGGTGGCTATCTGATTTGGCGTTACAGTATAATAGGTTTGTATCTTATTTTTTTCAGCGTTCAACTTACTTAGTAGTCGCCAGGCTTTATTACTATTCCACTTCATTATCAACTTCTTCAACCAGTTTAGCCCATTGTTGTTTGTGAGCATTTCTATAAGTTCATCACCAGTCTTGATGGTTTCATCGGCGAAAGAGTAATCATCGTACTGCTGTACACATTTATAGAGTTTTTATTTTGCATCATCACCTAGCCCTGGTATGTACTATTATCGGCAGCCGCGAGAAATGGTCATTTTTGAAACTTCTTGGATAGCTGTCACAAATTTTGTATACTGTTTTGGATGAGGATCGAATTTGAATATTTCTGTTTTCACGCCATTGCAGAAATCGCTCCATCTAGCTTTTCTAAAATTTAATCTTCGTTGCATAGGAACAGTGGCAGGTATATTATGTTCTTTATCTCTAACATAATAGGCTGACGTTGAGTCTTTGGTATAGCATCTAATATTGATTTTTCACTCATGTTGCAAATGTTGCTGGACACAAATATTATATCGGGATGATATCCCCTTCTCCATGGCCGGCTCTGGAAGAAATAAGCTAGTTTTGCATCGTGAATTAATGTGAGATCGTTATTCAGTGCCCATTCCACCAGTTGTTCACCATTCGAATCTGTTTCTTAGTATCACCGTGATATGCTGCGACTATTAAAATCTTCAAAAATTATTGCTGTTTCGTTGTATCGTTGCAGCTAGTCCCATCCCTTAGATCCAAAAGGGTTCTTTTTCGCTATTCCTGTATACACATTACATCACAACTTCGAGTTCTACATATCTCCCCGAGAATTTCCGCTTTTTATGATTTGTTAAACCTTCAATATTGATCGAGATTATTGTCATAGGTGGCTTTGAAAAAGGTCATTTAAGGGGGTACGTCATGATGATGGCAGAATTAGTCAGCGTTCTCATCGTTTTGAAATTCATAACATCATGAATTCGCTATCCAGGAGCACCACGTAGAGATTCCTGCCTTGCCACCGTTGTTGCTGTTATAACTGATGAAAATACATTTTTCATTTATATAGTTACAGCAGCGTTAATACGGTCAATTATTATCTTACTGAAGTGTCTTTTTCAAAATCGTTCAAACAAACGAATGCGGACCATTTTAAAATTTACCACCGAAGAAATTTCTAGTCTAACTCTGCACCTTCTATGCGCAGTCTGCCATTATGGTGTAGCGACTACTAATACTATCTAGACTACGATGAATCGGTAAGCCACAACGAGCGGAAACGAATAAACAAATCTTCGAATATTTGAAGCGGAATTAAATAAAAAATAAAAGAAGAAATTACAAAATTATCAAAAGAACGTTTACGGCATAATTCGCTACCGCAATTCCGCAGAGAGAAAAAATTGCGCATCCCCTTTAAATTTCAAAAATTTGTACAATACGCCAAATACTGCGTATATTATATATATATATATATATATATATATATATATATATATATATATATATATATATATATATATTACCTGGGCGACCGAGCTTTACTCAGTATTTTTTCTTTTTGTAAAATCTTGTTTTTCCCTGAAAATATATATTTTTATACAGTACGATCAGCTTACGTTTAGAAGCATCAAAATCATGATCCGTCAAATGTATCTACTATGCAACTTTTTGACATACTTTACATCAGTTCGTCCGGCATAATCTGCATTCAGCTTAAATTCACAACAATCAATACTCACAAAATTTTCAAACATACTATCAACACTAAATACAAACCGTTACTCTATAAAAACTTAAATCCAGTAATGCCACCACGGACAAATAGTCCGATCAACTTGTACTTGCATATTTATAACCTGAAAAATAATTCCAATACAAGAAATTAGCTAATCTGTTACTTCACGAACATCTCAGTCATTAGCGTTCTATACAGACGGCTCAAAATTTGACTCGTTTCTTTGGATTCGATTCTCACTAACGCAATCATTTACAATTTATCCGCCGAACTATATGCAATATGTTTGGCCATTGACTTCAGTATAAATACCGAACTCGAGTCTAGCTTGCATATAATAATCTGCTCAGACTCTCCTCCCGCTTTGAACGCTATTTATAGTATATATAACAGCAATAGAAGTTAGGAGAATGACAATCCGTACCAACATCAACCAAACTACGATCTATCAAGCCAAAAATAACACCTTAAAAGACACACTTACAACATCGGGAAGATGACGTAGTTGTCAACAGACTCCGTTTGGGCCACACTAAACTAACACAGGCTTTAATAGATCGTAAGCTCCATTTCGTACGGCCTGCAACGTTGTACTGTCTGTCCAACATGTACTAACAGAGTGTCCTCAATACAGCCTACAGAGGTCGTACTACGGTCTTTCATCTTCATTGCGGCGCTACTCCGCGATGACAACGTTTCTACGCTGTCCAGACTCATCCTGGTTCCTGCATAATTATAGTTGCTGTATATGGCACAATAATTTAAATAATAATAATAATATATTTTGATGCGAATCACACGTACCATTATAAAAATCGTTATTTACGCAACTATAATTAGTCTAATCGTGTAGAAAATTTCGTTTCAGAAATTTCCCCTGTTATAAAAAAAAAATAAAAATGTTTTTGATACATATCGAAAGAGCACCACTTTAAAATGAATTTTCGTTTTTTTGTTCATTTAAAATAATTCTTTCGTAGACTAAAAAATATTTCCGAAATAACCGATACCTTAAATTATCTGAAATTTTAATTACATTTACCAACACATACCGTAAAGAACTTTATTTCATTAATTAACCTACTTTTCACAAAATTATCGGCCGAGTACTAAACTTTGCAAATAGTTATTTTAACTTAATAATGAATTATATTTTTAATATTCGGTATAAATCCGATCGAAAAGAAATACATTAATAGAAAAAAACCTGCTAAGATGAGAGAAAATAAAATTAAAAATACTTAAGTTAACCCATAAATCGAATAATTACAATTTAAAATCGATACTTGTTAATAAATCACATAATAAAATAATAGTAATTTTATTCGAAATTAGAAAATCATTTTTATAGAACTCTACACTTAATTCTACGTTGCTTATATGTATATCGTGCACGGAGATGTGCCATATCGTACTTACCGATAACTGACATTAGTTTATCGCGACGGATAAAACAATTATCGAGGAAATTTTTTGGGGAAATTTCGTTAATAAATTTATCGATACAGCTTTGTTTGCTCGTGGAAATATGATAATTTTTTTTATTAGCATTTAATGTAATTCTACAAATAATACTTTTGGACTATCTGAAGAATTTTATACGTACCACTAGAGATAGCAGACCATATAGGATAAGCGTAATCTTGGATCTGATAAGACCCGATTTTCTGTCAAATATTGGAAAAAGTGCGTGTAGAAAATCAGTATAAAAAAGAGAAAATTTCTTAGTTTACGACATTCGAACGGTTAATGCGATCGAGCTGAAATTTTCCTCGTAGGTTTTTAAAAAGTATGGAAAAGAAGCGACAAAAAACAGATCCAAAATTTCATATAAGTCGGGAGCTCGAGGCCTAAAACTTCAAAATTCGTAATTTCTTACAATTACTTAATACATATATATATATATATATATATATATATATATAAATAAATAAAAAATTGTAATCTGGCTGATGTAACCAGTAAGCAACTGGGGTGTGAGTTTTTTTATTGTTTTTTTTTTAAGCGGGAGGTGGAAAATCTTCAAAAGACACTCATATAATAAAAAATTTAGTTTTTATTAATTCAGTGCATATAAACGTACACTGCAAGGGAGCCAAAATCAGGGTGCGGGATTTTTACCCACTAAAAACCACCTCCCTCTATAGAACAAAATGTAGTTTTAATATATTGATGAAGTTCCCGGCACAAATTCAGAGTCATCTAAATACATTAGCTTATTGCGATGAAAGAAGGGATGAGATTACATAGTGCCATCTTCCGTCAATTACAATAATTAAAGAGTTTATGCCAAACTTAAAAGAATAACTTAAAATAATAATAAAAAATAATAAAAGAACGAAAAAATTAAACACCAAAACATTCGTATAAATGTAACTACACCACAACTGAAATATCAATTAGCTTCAAGATGAAGTGGAAAAGTGAAAAAAAGATTGAATTATAAAATAATAAATTAATAGAAAAATAGTATCATCTTATACCAATCGGAAAATAAAGTTACGTACATCCATTACAAAACAAAATAATCTGAAGAGAAAAGAAAAATACGTAAAACTTTACAATTTGAACAGTATAAAAGAAAACTTAAAAAATATATAAACTACTTAAACACTAATTAGAGCAAAATTAAAGATTAAACTTAATTAAAATTAAAAATAAGAATAGTCGACCACGCTATGAGAACTGCACCGGTTCTGGGGTCACGGTCGACTGAAGGGCCGATTGAAAACTAGGAAATTTTAAAATCGCATTACCTGCTCTGCCAGCAAGAGAAAGTCTTTCGCTTCCCTACCAAGAGGACATATATCAGTGCACTTAATGATAAACGCGACGCGGGAACGCAGGACAGATAGGGATGTGAGTTATGACAGAACGGGAGAAATCATTCAACAGTGACACTCTGAACAACTTCTCCAATCATTCAAAATCTAGAGATATGCAATAGTTTAATCTGCCACGTTCTAAATGACACACGTACGTAGAGGATTCCGTCGAAATCGTTAGAGCTATTTCCCAGATTACCCTAGTATATATTTATATCTTCTCTTCTTTTTTGCCTGTATTACATCATTATGTCGATGTAGGCCTCCCTTAATATATATAAATATATATATATATATATATACACAAAAATATGTAAGTATAGAATAGCTTACTCTCGAACAGATGTGTAATATGCGGTACATCGAGGACGTAAAGCATATTCTGACAGGATGCCTACCGTAGCAGCGCTGAATTTACAGACATCAGCGAGATAGTATAAATAAATAAAGGCTTCTGCACGTTTAATAATTTTACAATATCCGAAATAACGTACCCGTAAAATTCGCCTACGTTCATCCTAGTAATCTTACCACCTGTGATAGTGAACAACAGATCTTTGGTTTGGAAAAGCGATATTAAATATTTAGGTGTAATACTGGATCGGGGTCTCACATTTACTAAACATGCTGAGTATGCCTGCAATAAGACTCATGCGGCTCTGTTTAAGCTATACCCGATATTTAATAAACGTTGTTATGTCAGCTCGGAAAATAAATTAATAATCTACAAAACTATAATCAGAACAATTATGCTTTATGCTTGTCTCATATGGTCATATACTAGCCGTTCTAACTTAGCGAAGTTGCAACGGCTACAAAATATGTGCTGCAGAATAATTCTAAATCTTCCAGTCTATGTAAAGATTGAACACATTCATAAGGCATTGAACTTACCATATATACATGAGGTTGTCGAACAAAAAACAAAATTCTTTTTTGATAGCTGTGCCTGCAGTCAGTACTCATTTATAAACGATATAGGGGATTACACACGTACAAGTTTGCAACTAAAATATAAGCGCTACAAACACAAAAGAATTAAACACACGCTATTATGATGTACAGCCGGGATTATCTTTTATTCGAAATTTATTTTTGTATATAATACATATAAAAATTATTGTTTATCCTACTAAAATAAATATCTATAAATTTATACAGGTAGCTTTATGATCAGTATGCGGGTTTTGTTAGTGGTTTTTCCCGTATTTTTTATTTTAGTTATGAGCAACTGGGCATACTTTTTAAACTAGTATACGTAGTAAGAACTGTGTTCGGAATGCGTTGTATTATTTATTTGTTTTTTGTAACATATATTTATTTTTTGTAAATACACTTTTTATCAATCAATCAATCAATCAATAATCTTTATATTCATTTTAACTGTAAAATCGGCTGACTAGAACACCACGAACTTAATTGTATGGGATCCATTCAGTTCATTATTTGTTTACTCGTATCACGTTTATAAATAAACTTACCCCACCTTATTTTCAAAAATTAAAAAAGACACAATATGTATATGTAGACGACTATATATATATATATATATATATATATATATATATATATATATATATATATATATATATATATATATATAATATATATATATATATATAATATATATATTTTATATATATATATATATATATATATATATATATATATATATATATATAGATAGATAGATAGATAGATAGATAGATACGCGTGCGTGTGTTGGGTATCTTTAAACGTGAGTGAGTCTAAGCAAGTTGGGGCCAAAATTTGTGGCAGGAGGTGATTACAATGCAAAACATCAAAACTATGGATCAAGAGTAACAACACCAAGGGGAATAGCGTTATATCAAGCAGCAAGCCTGTATCATTGTGAATTCCTCACAACCGGCCAACCCACTTACTGGCCAGCAGATCAGAAGAGGATCCCCGATTTATTGGATATATTCATTTTAAAGGGAATTTCAAGTAACTACCTATCAATAGCACCATACCATGACCTAATATCGGATCACTCAGCAGTAATGGTTACTTTAAGTGCAGAAATAATCATAAACCAAGGAAACAAGCTTTTACATACGAGAAATACAAACTGGGAATGTTATAGACAAGTGATTGAAGAGCAAATAAATTTAAACATCCCATTAAAAACACCAACAAATATTGAAAATACAATAAAAACATTTTCAGACCTAGTGCAGACTGCAGCTTGGGCTGCTACCCCTACCTTTAAGCAGCATAAATTTATAACTGAATATCCACAATATATACAAAAAGCGGTCATAGAGAAAAGAAGATTACGTAAAATCTGGCAAAAATCTAGGCACCCAGTGGATAAAAATAAAGCCAACAGGATGATGAAAACAGTAAAAAAACTCCTATGTGAATTTAAAAATAGATCTGTAGAAAAATATTTGTGTAATTTATCACCTTTTAAGCAAAACGAGTACAGCCTCTGGAAAGCGACTAAGATTCTAAAACAGCCGATAATACCTAATCAACCGATAAGGAACGATGATGGTACTTGGCTGAGAAGTAATAAAGAAAAAGCGGAGACATATGCAAAATATCTCGAGAAAATATTTAAACCTAATTTCCATATTACCAATAACACAGTTATTCAGGCTTCAACCCTAACTACAGTAGCCAGTAATGAATTAAAAATAAAAATATTCTCACCTGGCGAAATAGCAAAACAAATCAAGTTATTGAATCCCAAAAAAGCCCCAGGATTTGATCAGATAACTCCGAGAATGTTAAAGGAGCTACCGAGAAAAGGAATTATGCTCTTGACATATATATATAACGCTATAGCCAGGCTTGCTTATTTTCCTGCTCAGTGGAAACTAGCTAAAATCATAATGATACAGAAACCTGGTAAGGATGGAACAAATATTTCATCATATAGACCAATATCATTACTACCCACCGCTGCTAAATTATTAGAAAAACTAATCCACCACAGAATCAGCGAAATTGTTCAACAAAAAGGAGTGATACCAAATCATCAGTTTGGTTTTCGTCAGGGTCATTCCACTGAACAACAAATACACCGTGTTGTCAACTTAATAGAAAAAGGGATGGAAAACAAATATTATAATGAAGCTGTATTTATGGATATAAGCAAGGCGTTTGATAAAATTTGGCACAATGGCCTATTGTGCAAACTCAGGACGATCATGCCTGCATACCTTCCTTTGCTCACATCATATCTGCACAATAGACACTTCTATGTAACACATGGAGAAGATGTGTCGGATATTCACGGTATAGAGGCAGGCGTACCGCAAGGCAGTGTACTGGGTCCCTTACTATACACTCTATATACTGCGGACACACCAAAAGACAGTATGGTAGATATAGCCATGTTTGCAGATGATACTATGATACTCTCATCTGATAAAGATCCAAGTGTAGCTATTAACAAATTGCAAAGCTATATAAATAAATTCAGTGACTGGACCAAACAATGGCTGATAGAAATAAATCCAGAAAAATCAGCACATATTACATTCAGCAATCGGCTTCAACATAGCCACAGAGTATCTCTCGATAAACAAGTAATACCAAAGCTCGATGAAGTTAAATATTTGGGAGTTTATTTAGACAGCCGGCTATCGTGGAAAACTCATATAGATAAAAAAAAAAGGGAGATAGAATTAAAATTTAGAAAAATGCACTGGCTGCTAGGACCCAGATCAGAAGTTACTTTAAGTAATCGCGTACTTTTGTACAAAACCATGCTGAAACCCATATGGATGTATAGTGCGCAATTATGGGGTTGTGCAAAAAAGACAAATACGAATAAAATCCATCGTTTGCAAAATAAAATCTTACGCCTAATATACCGAGCTCCATGGTATATGACGAATTATATAATCCACTTAGATATAGGCGTACATCCAGTACAAGAAGAAATACGTAAAATTGCTAATAGACACCTTCAACGGCTACGTCATCATCCAAACGAGCTGGCGGCTCAACTACTACACACGCAGCAAGATCTCAGAAGACTAAAAAGGACGAAGATTACGGATTTAGCCCATTGACAAATAGGAGGACTCACCAAGGGGTGTGTCCTTCATACAGGTGATTGAATCTTAGATACAATTTGTTAGATAGCTATTACTGGCTAGTTACAAATTTGGAAATGGTGAAAAAAAAAAAAAAAATAAAAAAATAAAAGCTTGGCGTAACATTTTCCTCCTATCCTTTTTTTCCTTACAGCACTCAACCTTTTTTTGATAGAGTTCAGAGTTTTGTTTTTGTTTACCTAGAGACTTATTTCGCGGAACCGTAAAAAAAAAAAAAAAAAAAACAACAGACATATAGGAGTATATGTAGAAAAAAATTGATATAAACAAAAACTACGTGTGGGATTTACATCGTGAGAGGGTAAGATAAAGAAGATACTCACAGGCGACGACCCCGTTATGTGAAATCCGGTTAAACCGCGTCCTTGAAAGTTTTTAAGGATTTTTAAAATCTTTTCAAGCATATTCATTCGTCGATTCATCCATCTTTCTCGATGTTATCTTTACCACAAGCTTCGAACAACACAATGAACAGAGTTACTTTTTTCTGACAGGGTGAATTATGACGAAATAAACAAAATTCCAAAATAACTATTACTCCTGCAAATAAATTTTACACCACCGCCAAATATATACATATTACATATATATATATGTGTGTGTGTATATGTATAGTGCACTCTATATGTATATTCTGTTTACTTTTAAAACAAACCCGCAGGGAAAAAATAAAGGCATAATTTAGTCGTTAAAATTGGTTCAACTCGTGGGATAGCATTTTATTCGAAACTGAATTTCGTTTTGTGAACGATAAATATTCGCGAATATTCACAAACGTGTACGTGTGAAACAAACAATTTTATTTAAATACGTGTATAATATATTAAAATGCTAAGGAGATACTTCAACATTTTCATCTTAAGCGCAGTGTTGTATTAGAGAGCATTATTAAACGGAGAAGACGCACGGTTTTGTTGGTTTTTTAATAATAACTCAAAAACTGCGCGAACACAATTTTTGAATGAAATTTTATTCGAAAATGGAAAAATGAGAGATTATCTCGTAATTATTTCTGATGAAACACAATATCGTACAGATGACCGCCATTTGCAACCATACGTTCATTCAGTCCTCTCTAATCGTAATGATGTTATTAATAAGCTTGAAACAATAATAAATGGTTTAAATCTCAAATTTGAAATTACCAAATCTCAAATTATTGCTAATATATCTGATGGAGATGAAAACTTTGATCGAGTAATGATAACCTTAAAAAATCATTCGTTCAGTTCTACTGGTCGCAAAAAATATTTAGGCTTCGTTATAGATAATACATTAAAATATATGAAACGTATAAGTAATAAAGTGTCGACAAATGCGATTATATTTTTACAAAATTTGTAGGTAAATTACGTGGACTATATTATATATATATATATATATCTAAAATCTAAGATAATTCTATATAAAGGTTTAGTACAGTCGCTATAATACACATATTGCGCTATACTTGAAGCATTTAACTAAACGGCGAGTTTACAATGTAATCTACGAATGTCGAAAATTTCTAGTTGATTTAACACTTCTTTATATATTACTGTTTCTAACATAGCACGTATCTTTGATCCTTATATTAAAAAAAAATGATCTTCAATCTTTATGCTAAAAGAAAAATTATAGTATCGTAAATAAAATAGCTCTCAAACAGTTTGATATACAAATTTAAAATTAATGTAATATACAATATATATTAACAACCGGCAAATTAAGAAATAAATATTTTCCAAAGTAACAAATCGTTTTAAAAATAAAAAGATTACGGTAAATTACTACACGACTCACATACTTTATGGTTTATGGTTCTATATTGGACATTATTTAAATAAATTAAATATAATTGGAGTAAATAAATGTTACAACTGCTGCGGGAGTAATGAAATAGAAAATGCTCAACATATGATATATCATCATCGTTATTAAACGCCGTCGTTTGTGTATCTAGCGTATCATCGTCGTCGTATCGTTGCCGAACGTCGTGACTAGCTATTGTACGTTTATTTTTACGTACCAAATTAGCTAGCGTTCAATGCACACTATCTTTATATGCGACGCAGATGCGCTTAGCGTATAAGACAACAAGGCGTTAGCTTAGATAAACACACACACACACCTGGGAGAACTGATTGCAATCGCTTTGTCGTTACGACACAATGCAGCACCGTTGTAATGTACTATATTGTTACTAGCGCGCATATGGTGTTGTGCTTGATGGTTTGCCATTGCTTTCCACGCGATAACATTAGCAAAAGATTTTTATTTTCGGACGATAATTTTTGCATCGTCAATTCCGCATACAAGTTCGTGCTCTTAGTCACTTATCCCAACGACTATATAAGCGTAACAAGTACGACCACCTGCGTCAGTTGTGTAGAATTGACTGTACACTTAAATTGAATGAAATTATTATGGCGTAATTTATTTAAAATTATATATATATATATATATATATATATATATATATATATATATATATATATATATATAATAATATATATACAGTGGCGTAGCCAGGGGTAGGTTTTGGGGGTCTGAACCTCCCCGTTTGGAAATAATCTGATAATAAGAAAAATGTTGTTTTATTTTATTTTCATATATTTTATTTAAATTTCGTTGTTTTTGAAGTAAATAAATAGTTTCGTAATGTAGACTAGAAGAATTTTGTAGAAAAACGTGAAGAATAAATTTTAAAATTTAAATTTAATTATTACTATGTATTATTGCTTAAAAAAAAATAAAATCATTATTTATCGTTTATTTTTTCGCGGAATTTATTGTAACCATCTCCCTCTGTCCTCAATAACATACTATTAGTGTGTTCCAGTGACGTTAAATATTTCTCTAGTAGAATTACATATTCGACGTCTAATAAGTATAAAAATAACTCTTGTGAGTTGGATTGCTTAGAGCTTGGGGTTTAACCTACTTGAGTTTTGGTTATTTACTTAAAGTTCAATTTTACTTGGGTTTATTACTGTTATAATTTGGTTTTGTTTGAACCCCCCTCTTTAACCAAGTCTGGCTACGCCACTATATATATATATATATATATATATATATATATATATATATATATATATATATATATATAATCGCTAGCCAGCTAAAATTTGCAGGCTACTACATTTTTGTGTCATTTTTTTTTTGATACCACATTAAATTATATAGTTGATATACACATGCGCATACGGATAGAACCAAAAATAAAAGAAATCACATTATTTTTATTTAATACCGAAAAATAAATCTCATTTCAATTCCGGCGTTTAGAGCTGTCCACTGATCACATACATTTACAAAAATCTCTACAAACAATGATGTCAAAATGGAAGTACAAAATAGATTTGGAATAAAAACAAAATAAAGGAACAAATGAAAACAAATAAACGTGAGGTAAATACCTTTTAGAATCTGAAAATGAAATTTACAAAGAACCTAAGGGACTGAAAGCTCGATATTCTCCCGCGCGTTTTTAAAAATTAAATTAAATAACACACATCTTTACACGCTCTCATTCTTTATATATATATATATATATATATATATATATATATATATATATATATATATATAAATCGGTATGTAGGAACGGAAAACAACACGTACATCCACGTATATATAGATTATGTGTGTATCACATACCGCTGCGTAAATAGACAATGTAATTTTTATATATCGTCTATAAAGTTATTTTCGATTTATCCTCAGACGCTTGAGGGTGTCAATTTGAAATATCTTTAGGTACTTTAATTTTTCATCGCCACAGCAACAAACAAGGAATAGTCGGGTGGTACAAAAAATAAAGAAAACAAGGAACCATTTTTTCTTCCATATTATATTCTAGTTTTTGAATAAGCAGCTATCACTTATAATGTTAATCGCAATGATACTAGTGAAACTACCGCCCACTTAGCCCTCGGAACTATCCCTTAATTATGTAAACGGCTCTAATAAATCAACCAAGTTAAGCTGTTTGCAACTTGACTGTTATTATCTGAAAAATTGATTACTAGTCGACTGGATTACTTATGAAACTAATTTCATTACGCGCTTCACCTCTTACACGTTCAAAACGTTATTTCGGCATATGTAAAAGTACGTTTGACAATTGGAACTGGAAACGTATATTTTTTAAAGTTTTTATATAGAATTAGCGCACCAGAGAAAAAACTCCGTAAGTCAATCGGCCATTGTATTGTAGTCGAGATTTCAGAGTTAGTTCAGAACCGTCCAAGAGAAATCAGTTCCATTCGCTTCTTTTTAATGTACTCCTTCCAGCATGAACAACGATCGAGACATATGTTGAGAAAAAACGGAAATTAATACCATGGTAAAACGTGAAAACTAAGAGATTAGTATGTTTCTCGTCATGTAGTAGGTATTATCAGTATTTATTTTTATCGCGGAAGGCTTCCAAGTCAGACTGAAATTATTCAATAGAATATTGTAAAAAACGTTTCAACAGAATTATATGACGGTACACCTACATGAAGGAACGACTTCTTTGATGAAACTGATAAGAAAACAACGCCTTATTTTTATAAGTAACTCGTTACTGGTGTTGCATGTTTCGTTCGAAAGACAAATTGATTCGTGGGAATTATTTCAAAAATATTCAGAGGTTCGGTTAACTCGTTAGAAAATCGTAATCATAGAGTTGCCTATGTTTTCCAAAATTTATACCTCGAATGAAGGTCGTTACCAGCAATAAATATGCTTCGATAAGAAATCATAAAAGGCTAAATAATTCCTTGAGGACGCAATACGATATCTCAGTGTGCAATAAATAACCGAATATTAACGATTTTTCATTGTTTTCGAAAAAACAACGGCTAGGAACAAACGAATCAAAGCGTGATGTAAAATTGTCATTACCTTCTTTTTTTTTTTTTTTTCAAACGAACTACAGCAAATTATAAAGTTTATGTAGAGTACTGATGGACATCAGATTCACTAATGACGTTTCTTTCAAATAATTCTCCGAAATTATTAAAAGGACAACCGTATGAAAATATACGAGAAAAAATATAACAACGAGATTGAAAATAAGTGGAAAGCATAAAAAAAATAAAATCTTGTAAATGTCCTAAAATGTTGATTAAACGAAAATTTGAAGTCGACTACAGTGATTAAATGTGGAATAGATATACTAACTGAAGTACGTTCTGTATTAAAAGTGAAACATGCTATCCTAAAATGGTGAAGTATCAATAAGAAGAAGTAATACTACCTAACAAGGCGAGAAAGCATATGGAGAAATTACAACAATTGTCGGTCTACGAGCCACCAATCCTGTTTATATATATATATATATATATGTGTGAGTATAAGAATAATACACATACAATGATGACGACGTAATAGCAGCTTAGTATAGAAATTTAATCGGCAAAAGAATTTTCACGTATAAGTACACTTTTCAGATAAGAATATTGGACAACTTTAAAAGAGACTTCACATCAGAATTGAAGATAGTAAAGGTATCAGAATTTTGCAAATAACTATCTCGGCAACTGCGTGCATATATACAAAGCACGAACCTCCTTCTTTATTGCCAGCATATATAAAATGAGGGATGTGGAAGGCGAATTATATGAGCATAGCAAAGTAAAACTGGAGATATTACAAAAATATTAAGACAATATTTAGGACGAATATTTTTTTAATTATTCACGCACCAACACGTACGAAAAGAGAATTATTTCTTCAGAACAAATTATTTTCGTAACTGTAATCTTTAACTTTTGCCATATCTTCATTACGCAAGATATGAACTATTTTCAGTATATCCGGGAATATATTTCAAGAACATCTATAATTTTTTTTTTTAATTTCTCCTACTTTTTCCAGAATCCATGTTTATTCGAAATTTTCAATCTTGATCATACACTTTGATGAATACTTTTAATCTGCCGTACAATTTCATCGTTAGTAATTTTGTAAATGCTCGCTCATGCTGTTCCGGAGAATAACTGTTGCATTTTTAAATGATGTTGTCGATAGTCACTCGGTATATTCTATGCGCTTAGTCTAAGTGTACAATGTTTAAGAATCGATGACGAAAATCGATTCTTAATCTAGCGACAAAAAGACAGATTTACCAGTCATGGCTCCTGTGTGTGGAGGTATGGTATAGGTGCGACATGTCGAACAAACTTACAAAAGATATAAGCAGTCAAGGATACTACGCACTATTGCATCGGCATCATACTACAACCGAACTATGTGTTAGACAATGACTTGAATATGCCGTACGTAAACGATATCTCTATGTGAAGCAACACAAAAAATTGTTCGAAAAATTACGGACTAATAATGAATCCTGTAGTGTACAGAATGTTTTTTTTATTGAACATCCAGGCAGCTGTAATAATAGACGATTGAAATGAAGAAAATAGTATCGTGATGCTCTTCCGATCACCTAATCCGTCGGATGGTTCACTATGATGTTGCATCCTACGCTGCGAGAATAAGCTTTTTACCATGATGAAAATCTAGCCTTCTGTTGGAGCAGCTAGATTAATTATAGGTGTATTTTTTTTTTTTTTTAACAATATTGTTTGTGACCAATTATACCCCGGTACGAGATAATTAAGGAATAAAACCAATTATTATTTCTAACCAGTCTCTTGTTCGTTACAGTAGCATAATTCTTCTCACAAGTCTTCTTTGTTCATTAAACTACCGATTTCAGCTTTTGGTCAGCATTTTTCGGTTAGAAATTTTATCAATCTCTTTTTATAGAAATTTAAATGTCATTCTGACTAATTGTTCGTAAATTTCTTTACGACGATCGTAACTTCCTTTAACTCTCGTTTTCAATATATGTTCTAGTATTATTTTTTCCACGACGTCTTATCGATGTAGACCATTGTTCGTTTTACGTAGAAGAATTGGATGTGAAAAGACCGTTAGATGCACATCAGAAACAATTACAGACTACCATATAATAATTAACATCACGATTCTAAAAATAAAAAGAAAATACTACAGTAATTTCTAATTACACGCTGGAAAATTCCTATAAAATTTTTCAATCTGGACACAGTAATGTCATTTTTATTCAATTCTCCCGTAGCTTTTAGATTTTAAAAAACGAAAATTCATACGTAAATAATTTGATATAATTTATCTGAATTCAATCGAAATTAATCGACAATTCTTCTCTTCTTCCGATGCCCTACTCTACGAAGAGCGTCGGCGATCATGTATAGCAATCAAAACTTCTTTTCTCTGGCTTCTTGCATTATGTATTGACCATGTGTTCGTCCATTCCTCGATGTTATCCAACTAGCATGTTTTCCGTCTTCCCCGACTTTACCTTCTACTTGTCCTCGGATAATTAATTGTAGTAGTTTATATTTATCTACTCTAATCACATGGCCGAAGTGCTTTATTTTCCTTTGAATAACTGATTTCATTAAGCTTCTCTCAGTTTTGGCCATCTCTAGGACTTTTGATATTTTGTCTATCCATGGTATTTTCAACATCCTTCTATGTAGCCACATCTCTACAGACTCCAATCTATTTATTTGCCTTTTGTTTAATGTTGATGACTCAATTCCATATAATAAAATTGGATATATGTAGCACTGCATCATTTTTTTTTTTTTTGACGTATATTTAAACGTAAGGATCTATTGCAAAGGAGACATGGCGTGTAAAGATAACAATTCAGATGCTGTACCTGTGGGATGCATTCGAAAGAATGTATCAGGAAATAGGCGATCTCCTGTAGCAATGCAGGTCGACTCGAGTCCTCCCGCACCCTTGTTGGTGCGGCACTCTACATGTGAGGACAAACACGTCGAAGGATTGAGATCTAATTTAAAGAATCCTCAGATTATCGGTATGACAGCAAGTCAAACTATAAAATCGACAATTATAATTAAAAATTATTTCCAAACTAGAAAGTAGAAAGAACTGAAATAAAAGTGAAATTTTCCACGACTACGTTATAATTTAATCACGTAGTGTATAGCGATTGATTTAAGGTTTATCGATTAGAATGAAATAATTCGAAATATATAATTTAATCACCAAGTTTGATTCAGTTAGGTTAAACTCGGTTAGAATTGATTAGGTTTCTTCTTTGGCTAGTTAGAAGTAGAATTAAAGGAAAAAATGAGAATATTACCGAATGACTCACAAATATTTTCTGCAGAAGTAAAATCGTTATATTTTCAAGTGTAGGCTCTCTATCGGAAGTAAGAATTATGTAAGATTTGTATTGTCATTATAGATAGCGGCACTCTCGAAATTTACAATTAAGATTTAGTTTTTCGAAAAATTGTGCTTTCCATTAATTATAGAAAAAAATATAACATACATAAATAACGGGCACATAATATATTATTTTTGAAAAAATTAAAATAGATAAAAATTTATTCATCCGTAGTATTAGTAGCACATTTGATACAAATCTAAAGTGCACGTGTCTTACATATTAATTTACTGTACATTGAACATTTCATTTTATATCTATTACATAGTTAACATATCCATCAACATCTGGCCTACATTGAACATTCTATAAACTTTTATCTTCGTCGTCACTAATGTCTAAGTCACTGTTACCTCTGTGATCTATTTGTAAACTATCTTCACAATCTGTACTTGTAAAGATGGTTCTACTAAATCTATTACTCATGATGACAAATATAAACACAAAAATAACAAATAATTATTACTTCCTTGGAACCAATGTAAAATGTTGTAATTTAAAGCAGCAAAGTTGAGGCAAAAATATGAAGTACTAAACCAAATTGAAAACAAGTAAAATAAAAACGACGATGAGAATACTTCTCACAAAATTCATAAACACAGTCGCTTGATGAGAATATTTCTCACAATCCATTGAAACAGAATTACGCCAACGGTCACAGTGTGACAAAAATTCTCATTTCCCTCAATGCGATGTAACAAATGAACATAGCTACACAGTCTAAGGGAAGTGTAAGTTTACATGCATCTTATAAAACGTTTAGCCGAGAAGTAGTGCGGCGGGCGATATAATAATTATCACCAGTCATTCCGTATTATCACAGCAGTGTTATATGTGAGAATTCTCATAATGCGACCAGTGAAGGGTTAAATAATAAATTAGATAGTTGAATTATAGGTTGGGTTTTTTTTTTGTATATAAATCTCATATTATTTCTACTAATGTTATACCAAATATGTTGATTTTTTTTTTTTATCTTTCACCATTTGGCCAGTTTAATATCCGGTTAATGTATTTTAAATCTCGACGCCGCTACGTTTGATAAAATTATATAAACTGAAACAGAAGACAATAGGTCGAAAACAATTAATTCAATACAGGTAATGTATGCCATTTTTGTAAAATATTAGATAACATCTTATCTGTATGCTTTAGAAATTTCGGACAAACCCAAATTAGATGTTCAACACAATTGTCAACTTGGCACGTGTCTACATGTACCATTCGAAATGACAGTTAATTGTTTCCCATTGAACTATTCAAATATCCAGGAACATATGTTTTTATTAATACCAAATCCTATTAGTTTATTATATAACGGTGAAAGATGAGCATTATCGTATGCAGACTTAATATCAATACATATAGATTTCTGGTTAAATTTATCTGTACATGTAAAGCGAAAGAGCTTAATGCATCTGCTTTACTATAACCATTTCTAAAACCATGCTGGGAAAGTGATAGTTTATTAAATTTATTATCCCACCATTCTAACCTAAATTTTAATATATTCTCTAAAGTTTTACCCATGCACGACAACACAGAAATGCGTCTGTACGACTAGACCGACCTGGTTTCAGCACAGGACAAACAATATGTTCTTTCCAAATAGGAGGAATGTATTTCGAATTTAATGAATTATTTTAAAAGGCTAGTAGAAGAATTTTAGATTCCTCCGTTAACTGTTGCAGCATTTTGTAGGAAATTTTGTCCACTTAATCAAGAACGCAATATAAATTTAGAACAATGCATTTAAATCTGATGAACCATAGTTAAATGGTGAGTAAAAATATACACGCAAAAATCATTAGGCATAATGTTTACAATAGCAAAAGAACCAAGCATATCAAGCTTTATTTTGGCCAATAATGAGATATCAGGAAAAATATAAGTATACTATCTTGGCATCCACTTTGACAATAAATGAACATGTAAATAAACACATAAAAATGATACAATGGTAACATATATTGTCTTCTAAGTAGTAAATTAGGGTTATCGACTAATAATAAGCTTCTTCTATATCCTGAAGCCAATATGTTCTTATGGAGCCCCACTTTGAGAGATGTGTTAAAAGGAGTAACATGTTATGTTCAAAATAATGTATTACAACCAATATATCCCCCTATTTATTTTTAATAAGACACTAAATACCAATCTGGACATCAAGTATGTAACAAAATAAAGCTGCGATGTACCTACACTTGAATGGCATGATAAATTAATCCTATTGCAATACGCTCGTGTACAATTGTGTGTGAAATTAGACATGTACAAAGAAGAAAAGTCCGTCTCCATAAATGTATACCTGAAGTTTACCTGCAATTGGAGGTAAATTTAATTCAAGATTATTCTCCTTTTTTTTTTTAATATTCATTACAAACTTACTAGATAGTACTAATGTAAGTTGTAAGCCTGAAAATTTAAAAAAAAAAAAAAAAAAAGTGATTTCAAACACTGTAATTAATTAGGTATAACAAATTTTTAAAATAACAATAATTTGTTAAGAATATTTTATAATAAGTACTAATCTACTTTAAAAATTAGTAAGGACAAGAATTAATTAGTTTAAATGCATGCGCTGTGAAATAATTTTAAAAAACCATTAGCATTTAAAATTTTAAAAATTATTCATAAATTGTTTCGTGATTAAATATACTTTTAAACTTTCATTTTGATAATGAAAACTGTAATTGTTTACGAAACATTACCTGAAAAAAATATGGACACAGTTTATAAAATTATAAACTTGTTGTGTGATTACACATCAAAAATTGTGAAAGCAACATGGTGTCGACTTATCGAATATCGAATGGAATAAAATGACATCGAAAACTACACAACCACGAGAACTATTTGAACTGGCGGTCTAATGCAACAGTTTATGACTATTTTTAAGTAGTATTTGATTTGTAAAAAAAGGAATATAAATATGAATGGAATATCAGAAGAAATCGTAAGTACCTGTTTTGTATAAAGTTATATATATTTTACTTGAATGATTATGCGTTTGAAAGTTTGAATTCGAACTAATGTGTTTTATGTGTAATAATTATGCATTGTTTCGCAAACCATTAAAGTTAAAATAAGTCTGGGTTATTGATTTACATATGTAACTATTTTTGATTTGTATATTATCAATTAATGTATAATATTTCGCTCGTTTAGGAACATAAATTTATGGATTTTATCCAGTTGAAATGTGACATTTCACTATTATCGAATTAGATGATAAAAAGTATTTTAAATTTGTTAAAAATGTATCAGAATTTGGTTTCGATTTCAGTATTCGAAATTGAAGAAGTTTGAAAGGTAAATATATATTAATTTAAAATTAACCCGTTGTCATTTTGAAAAATCTTATAGAAGGTATAATTTTACATTTAAAACAACAACTACTATGAATAAATACATTTCTTAATATACTTGTACAACTCAGAATTGATCGGGCCTTGATAAAATCGATGCATTTTGATTAAAAAAATATAGCCAAAATGAATTTGGCGGGAAAGCGTGCCTTCTAACTATGAGCGGGAAAATTAGCCATTTTGTTAATGTTCTTGTTCTTGGTATATATATATGTATGTATCTATGTTTGTGAATAAGAATGGATTGGAAAAAATGATTATGACGGGTATGGTAGAAGGTCGTAGGAAAAGAGGCAGGCCACCAACAAGATATATAGACAGAATTAAAAGAATCGCAAGCACCGCATCAATACGAGAAATGATGGACCGGGCAGCAGATCGAACTACATGGCGGCCAAACACGTTCGTTTATGAGGATTCCACGATGCTCGAAACGAGCCACCGATGATGATGATGATGATGAATAATATGTACGGTATATAATATACACCAAGAACAACAACATTAGCAAAACGGCTAATTTTCATATTTTTTTTTACAAATTTATGTGTATGAATATGTTGAGTACGGCGGTGTTTCTGTGTGTGCATTTGAAAATGCCAGCTTAATATTATGTGCATGTACACCTGTAACCTAAATTACATTAGATTACAATTATGCAACATTTATAACATATTTATTATTTTTGTTTTTTATCAACAAATCGCATAATTATTTTATAAGCTTGTTTAATTTATTTTTCGTAATAAACACCGTATATTTAAGAAAATAATTCTATTGTTTATACTGCTACTCACTCGTTATTGCGCATTTGCAGCATGTTATTATAAACTGTTATATGTAAGAAAGTAAAAATAAAGCTTGATTTGATATATATATATATATATATATATATATATATATATATATCGAAATATTAATATATGAAGAAGTTAAATTAATTAAAATAATATCCAATAGAACCACCACCGGAAAGTATACGAGTCGTGTAATAATTTACTGTTATATTTTTATATTTAAAACGATTTGTTACGTTAAAAAAGAATTGATGTATTAATTTATCTTTCGTTAATACATTGTATCTTACATTAAATTTATTTAAAATTTGCATATCAAACTGTTTGAGAGTTATTTTACTTTTGATACCATTATTTTTTTTAGCATTAAAGAGTAACGATCTTTTTTTAATATAAAAATTAATATGTAAGATCCGCGCTATGGTATATAATGTTATATCAGAAACAATAATATATAAACAAATTAAATAAATTAAACATTTTCGACAGTTACAGATTCAATTGTACATTTGTCGTTTAGTTAAATGTTTGAAGTAGACACTAGCGCAATGTGTTTATAGTGAATGTACTAAAACCTTTTTACAGAATTACCCTAGACTTATGGTTTAGTCCCCATAATTTACCTCCAACTGTTTTAAAAATATAATTATTTGTTGACTTTATTATTTATATCATGTTTGATCAATTTTAATGTATTATCTATAATGAAGTCAAAATATTTTACGTGATCAGTTATGTTTATTTAATACATTTTTTTATCTTGACCAGATTTTACCATAATTTGAGAATTAAAGCATTTATTACTATTTTAAGTTCATTACAATTATAAATATGCAACGACAACGTCGATTTGCTACATAAATGAACATTATATATTAAGAGTAAATCGTCTGCATAACTGTACAAATTTCCCAAAACCGGTCCAAGGACTGAACCTTGTGAAAGTCCAAAATTATTATTAACATGTATGATATCGTTTTGATATTTCTAAATAACTCTCTTGTTTGATAAATAATTATGTATTAAACCTATTACGTTAAAACTAAACGTATGTGCGATTAATGTGTCAATTATAATTTTGCGATCACAGTTGTTAAAAGCTCCTATATATATATCAAATGAAATAACAGATGTATTATTACGTTATTTATTTCGTAAGAGATTATCTATTACATCTGAGATAACTAATTCTGTAGAGTAATACTTTATTGATGTGGATTGAGTACAGATGTATTACTAATTTCGTTATTTAAAAATTTTAAAATAATTTTTTTATATACTTTACTTAACGAATTTAATAGACATATTGGTCTGTGTCTGTTTATTTTGTTGAAATCTTTATTTCGTTTGTTTAACATGGTTATACTAGAATTTTTCCACATGTTTGGAAATATATGAAATTGTAACGGTTTATTATAAAGTTTGAATAATAAACTCGAAATGTAAAAATATATAATTTTGATTACTTTTAGCTATGTAGATGATGCTTTTTCATTTTATTTAGACTTTGTATTATTTGCTGAAGTTCAATATACTACGACACTTTTTTAAATGTTTATTTTTATATGTGACATTATGCATATATAAATTATATATGAAAATATGCCTGTGTATATTATGACGTGTTTTGAGTAGAGGGTGCACTACAAATTTAAAATAAACTGATCAAAATATAAAAAATTAAAGAAATAATAATAATGATTACGGAAACTGAAAGTTTATATACAAGTTCATTTGGTGTGTTGGTATTATTCGTCATATTTTTCAACAGTAGTTGATCGACGATATCGATAAAACCTGAATTACGATATTTCCAATAGAATATAAATGACAGTAATGATAATAAAAATAAAGATATGTATATATGTAACGTCATACAGTAGCCCCCAATTGTCTGTTGTTGACTGCTGGGAATTTTGTTGCATGTATACATATATATATATATATATATATATATATATATATATATATATATATATATAAGCCATATCTAGTAACTGATCTATATACTACTACACATTGTACGTTGTTATTATATTAAAATCGTTCTCGGAAAGCTAATACTCGTTTCGCACGTACGATTCGCTAATATACACGCGTTCACGTGATATATACTTTATTAGTCGATTTTACAAATCTGAATATTTTATTCGAAATTTGATTTAGTCATGATTGAAAAAAGGATTTTCTGTAATATTTAATCAGCTATAAAATCTAGATTTCAAAAATTAAAAATATAATTGTATGGCATTAGTAAGTGTGAACGTTAGCACCAGATTGGAGCAGATAAAAACCATAATATCGTACGATCCATCATCGAAACCAGCGTCCGATCGGCGGTGCATCATCAGGTTTACGTTTTTATCTCTTTTATATATATATATATATATATAATTATAGTAATTTTATTTATATTTGTATATGTTTTAAATTTTTTATATATGTATATTATTTTCTTCGTGACTTTTCATATTTATGTATAAAATAATAATAATTAATAAAAGGTTATTTTCTTATAAAATAAGGATTAAATATGGTCATATAGATTAGCTACCGAGATATCGAACTACAGTACTTATATACTCCAGGACCGGTTTAATATATATGCGAATTATTGAAAAGGCGACAGGAACCATTCTGATGGTTATATAAATAAATATAATAAACAAGTCCTAATAAATAATAATAAACAAGAATTAATTTAATTATTAAATTCTTTATAATTGGACCATTCAAATTCATTATCATGCATACATATGTATATATTAAGAAAAATGATTTATTTAATTATTATTCGTATGTAAATCTTATTATTATTTATTTTATTGTTTTTGTTATTATTTATTTTTTATTGATTTTGTATTGTTATTATTACTATTATTATTATTATTATCATTGTTTTTATTACAGGACATTGTTAATAACATTTATTCAGCATTCATGATTGTGGCTTATTTTACATTACAGGTATTCTGTACACCTGTATTACATTATGAGCTCTAATAACTTGTATTGAACCTACGCTTAAATATTTCTCTTTTTATATAATCAGCGTTACTGTATTTCACAAGCATTAATTGCGATTGTAATATACGAGTATGTATATATATGTATATATATATATGTGTGTATATATATATATATATATATATATATATATATATATATATATATATATATATATATATAAAAGAGTTATGTATGATGAGTTTCTTGTATAGTATTGTAGTACATTATAAAATATGGAGAACATGTTATAATTAAACGGATCGTTCATATTTGCAATATGATTTTATGTGTATTATTCATTTTGCAAGATATAGTTAATTAACGTTAACTACTAATTTCAATATACTTCACGATTTTCTATTTACGAATATTTAATTTTTTTAAAGAACTGTATATTAACCACAATTTCATGTATTTGCTGTTGTTGAATGGACTTAGTACAATGGATTACTTCTCATTGTGCACATTTACCACTTTGAACGTTAAACTGCTTTGACCGATTGATTTTTATACTAAGAAGCATATTATTCAGGTTAGTTCAATTTTTATTTTATTTTATTGATCTTTTACTTAGTTTTCAACAGAAATGTCATATACGACTATCATTCATGATTTTTTGAAGTTTATATTAATTTTAATTATTATTACTTCCTCAACATTTTCCTATGCTAATTTTTGCTTAATTTTGTTATTTTCCCTTCATTCCAGTAATATCCATACTTCATTTTCTTTCTGTATAACCTTCAAAAATGTTTTCCGCGGATTTTTAACTTCATAACTCGTTTAAAATAGTCATTTTTGACATTTATAAAAAAAATTCGAAAATTGGGGATGTACAAGTGTTCTAGGAATTCCTTTTTGGAGGACAATTAATTCGAAATAATTAAGGTGATTTAATATAAATATTTAATTTGTTATATATCGATAGTCACTTTTTTTTTTTTAATTTTACAAGAATTCGGTTTTTTGGATTTCACTTTAAGATTGATTGTTACCGAGCTTTGTTTCCAAGAATCCAAATATTATAATAAGAACACAGGTAACACTATTTGGGTAATATATATTTTATTGATTAACAGTGTTTTTATATTTTAGGTTATTTAATTTATATTTTTTAATCACTTTAACAATCACATTTCAAAATTAATGAATAATAAGTACTGTTTTATGTAGAATAATCATCCATTTAGGAAGAAAATGCGATTTCATTTGTATTCAACAAAAAAGTTTAATTGTGAAGCAGTTATTTTATGTTAATGTATAAAATATCATATTTTCCAGAATATATTCTCGATAAATTGAAATATTCCAACTGGTGGAGCAGAAACCAGATATGAATTGTTATATGCAATATCAGACAGGTTTTTACATATTTAGTAAAATTAAGTTTAAAAATTGTATTCCGAACTCATACTGCCATACATTGTTACTCAGTTATTTTTGAAATTAATATGTAGTCGTGAAAATAGTTTTCGTAAATTATAATTTCTATTAATTTTTTAGGAAATACATTTTTTCTATTCGATAAATATCGAAATACTAACAAAAAAAAAAAAAAACGATGACTTAACTATGTGACTAAATAATAGTATTATGTATTTTGCCATGAGGTATAGACAAATTTTATTTTAAAAAAAAAAAAAAAAGGGGATTACCAATATAAAGTTAAAATTTCACTTGCTTACTGTTAAATGAAATATTTTCTACTTATTTGTGTGTACTGTAAACGTTTAACATTCGTGTAACAAAATTTTGAGTATGTGTAAAATTTATAATGATATTTATTCTTTTTTATTTTTAGTGTAACGTGGCCAAGTACTTAGCAATAACATTTGCAATCTATTTCCCATTTTTTCATATTGGCTGTTTTTTTGTTTTGGTTTTTTTTTTCAGGGTTGGTTAGATCTGGTTGGTCTATATGTGTTCTTCGCTGCCCTTTAGTCCATTTCCTAAGTTGGTGATGAATTAGCAACATATCTATAAACAGTTTCATTTTTTAATTCATTTAGTGCATTTATCTTTTTGTTAATATATTTAACTATTGTTTGTACTCAGGAATTATGTTTTTTTTTTTACCACCGTACCTTTTCTCTGTTATAATTTCGCGAATATATTTAGGATAATTTCCTATGTAACTGTAATTTCTGTCTGAAATGAAGTTAGAGGCTGTCGTTTGCAGTTGCTGTGTAAATTTTTTACCGCTTTCCCAATTCGTTCAGTAGATTTTAACTGAGTCGAGAAGTCAATTTCTTCGTCTAAAATTAAACACTAAAACGCCTTTTAAATATTCTCAATTTTTATTCTATTAATACGATTAATTTGTTGTCGCAATATTCTTGTAATAACAGTATAAAAATTATAGGTTACTACTTTTTTCAGAAACAATAAATATAAAAATTTTATATCTCTTTTTGGTTAACTTGTCACTAATATAAGAAAACTTAGTAATTAACCAACAATTAAGTACTTATCCCTACATAACCCTTACAAAATAAACTTAACATTCATGAAGAAATTTTAGTTAGTACATATTCCTTATTTACTACATATATATAGTAAATAATTTTTTTATTATTTCACACCATATTCAGTTTACCGCAGTATATATAACATTTTCCGTTACTTCTACATAATAATTTTAAAACTGTCATTAAATCATGTAAATTAAAATTAACTGTAAATATACACAATTTTGAAATATTAATTTTCATAATAGAAGATAAATACAAATTAAACTTTAAAGTATGTTTCTTAATTGGTTAATTCAAATTGTAATGTTTCATAATATTCTAACATATAAAATTATTTGCTGTAATATATTTATCTTACAATGGGTAAATATTTATAGCTGATGTGCCTAAGTAAAAAGAAAAAAATGTACAAGTAGGTGTGTTGGAGCATTATCAAAAAAATAAATCATAAAAATTATACAATTCAGTCTAGAATGAAAATAGATTGATGAAATCGTTAATAAATTTAATATGTTACAGGTTCTCAAGAAGTTGACAGATGATTCGACTAACATTAATATGCTGGTTGATATAAAAGTAAAATATTTGATCAAAATATCCCTTCCAAGTGTTCACAATCATCCGATTTAGACTTCATCATTAAATTCATCGGTATATCCAGCAGCAACGCAAGAAATTGAGAGTGGTAGATAATGGATTTACCAACATTAATGTAATAAAATTTTTAATTTATAATTTTAGTAACACCATTACTTCATCTTCTCGTTTCTCTCGCGCCGTTTATCCTGATAAACGCACTATTCGCAATTGTGTGATTCGTCAATTTTTAAAAAAAGAAACAATTTGCAGTCGATCAGATAGCATTACAAAACAGAATTGAAGAATGGAAGTCAGTACGGAAAAATGATAATTTTTCCCCGATCATTTGAAGAATCCAATAGCAGGGAGCAAAATGTTTTATTTATATACCAGTCGAAGTAGCAAGAGCATTTATTAGAAAACGTGAATCAGTATCATTTTTACATGTAACATATAAGACAATGTAGTATACATTATCATTATTTTTTTAGTCGTTAAAACTAATGTAAATTATTGTGTTTGTGCTGTCTTCATTATTCAAACATCATTCACAGTCATAAAGGAATGGAATTCACAATTAAAACCGGAATATTTTGTTACTGACTTTTTGTGTCTGTTTTGAAAGGTCCCACGTATATCTTACACTAGAATCTAGATTCGGTTAGATGAGTGATTACTGATTCTGCAATGGTCAAATTTAACAACATACCAAATGTAATATGTTTTCCTTGATAAATTTCGAAATCTGAGATTAATCCTTTCGAATTTGCAAGAACAAAATTTTTAATACTAACTGGATGAAATTTTTCATGAATATATTGTTTCAATTTTGTTCAACCAGTGAATGGTATAATTTGTTCAGCAATAGAACAATATGGTCTTTTTTCTAACTTCAAGCAACCATTCTGAACTTCAATAAATGGTCGTACTTTCCACAATTTATATTTTTGTTCCTGCGTTACATCAATATCATTTATTATTTTAAAACAAGATCACAAAGCAAAAAACCTATTTCTTGACATTCTGTCTGCAATACACGGAATTCTTGTTTTTCTAGACGAAAATAACCTTAGACGTGGATAGCCATAGCAGCTAATCATTAAATTACTCCCTATAAAAGTTTTTATATTAATGTCAGTAACTTTCAAACGGATTCCTGTGGATAACGCTCTTATATTTGTCATTGTAGCCATCGTGGTATAGATAGAACCTGGTACATAATTTTTGAAGTATTGATAAGGTGTCCAATTGATTCATTTACTTGTCTGTGTACCTGGTTCATGTAAGTAAATCACCCTTTTTAATTTCTTTGAAATAAAATTGTTTTATGAAGGCAGCTGTGGTATACTGCGTCTTGTTTTACGAGGCGGTGTTACAAGTGTACATGGTAAAGAAATTGTAAAACTTGGTAATCTTTCATGTACTTCAGTAGTTGAAGAACTAATACCCAGTAATAATAATGTAGTCGAAATAAAATAAAAATAAAACAAAGGCAGAAAACAAAACTTAAAAAATCCGAACTTGAAATTAATACAATGAACACGAAAGGACCGTTTTCAAGATCAAATACAACAATATAAAATCGATTTATATCAATAAGGTCCTACGGTATATTTAAACATACTATTTTCAACAGCTCTATCCCACTCAATAATCTTTGTAACTGATAACAGATATCCTAGACATAATAAAAAACTGATAACATTAGAGTTATTAATGTTTATCTGTTTTATCGAGGACCTTGTACACAAAGATATCATGAATGTCAACATTTGCTCCTCGCATGCACTTTTAATCCCTACCGGAAGAAAACTATAAATATTTGAGCATCTGGTCAATATGTATGTTATTTTTTATGTTTTTATATTTAATTTCTAATGCATCAGAAGCATTTTTAAAATCACACAGAATACATACAAGCGTTTGAAAAGGGTATATTAATATACCTAAATGCATTATTGGGTCTGAAGAGGATATATATATATGGGTGCGTAGCCTGTGTATGTGTGTGTATATATACGTATATATATCGTTTTTCGGGTTAACTCCCCATATAAACCGTGTCAATAAAAGTTTCACTTCAAAACTCCAATTTTCCACGTGACCTTTTAGTGAACAGGAATGAATTACTTCAATCTCTGCGTAATTTAGCTAATTCATATTGTGAAGAAGAATTTCAATTAAAATTTGATGAATTGAAAAATTCTAAATTTTGGACAAGCAAAAATTTCAAGATTATTTATTAAAAACTTGATCAAAACAGATTGCGTTTTTTTAAAATATTTTTCAAAGAAATATATCCACGAACAATGGTGCGGAAGCGCGTAACGTCTTTTTTGAGGGCTATCGCTGTTTATTTTTCCGTTCAGAAATTTATTTTCATAACTTCTCAAATCGCGATTTTTAGTATTTCCTCGAATAAACGGTTGAATTTTTGGACGAATAAATATATAAATTTAATTCTGAACCAAATTTTGTGAAATTTATTCATATGGATTTGCGAGTTCAGAGTATAGATTTCATAAGGTGTTTTCTTTTTTTTTTTTTTTTTTTTTGCCAGTTTAAATGGACTGTTCAGACTAAAAACTCATATTACTAGCCTTCTACGCGTACCCAAGGAGATAGGTTCCATAATAAGTTCTTCAAGTTTTACTGGAAGCGTATTCCTTGTCGATAAAAGTTCAGACATAAAGCTGTTTCTATTTTTGGAATTTGGGCAGGACCAGATCTGATATTCGATGCTACTTTCGACATTACATATCTCACAAAATCCCATTCTGATCCCCAATTTGGCAAGATGCTAGGTGAACAGTTATGACCACTCCTTAGTCTAACAAACACAGATACAAAATCTACAAAAATATAAAAAAAAAAACAACTCATGAACAGTTTGATTTATAAACTTCAAAATTGAATCATAAATTGTAATTAAAATTATTTTTTAAAAAATCTATAACTTCAAATTAACCGATTACCCTGCATAACAAAAAAAACAACCTTTAAGAGTATATAATATGAAATATAAAACGACCTCAAATATCACCCTTGAAAATATTCATCTCATCACTAAATAACCGTTGAAAAGAGAAATTCAGAATATAAAACAAAATGTAGAAACTCATACATAAAATCAAATAATTACGATTTAAAAATTATATGGTTCCTCTTTTGCGCCCAAACAGAAGCAAATAATAAAAAACCAGTAGATATCTCAAATATATGTATAAGGGACTGATTTATAGAAAAACTCGTCCAGCTTACAACTATATATATTTAGGCCCTTGAGGCGTCGAAAAATTAAAATTTGTGGAAAAATATATTTTTTGAATTTATGATATATTGGTGGAAAGTTTGATATTCAAAAATGAAACTGCATTAACGAAACGAAGTTGAAAAGTTTATAAATTCATAAAAAATATAGAATGCTAAGCAGAACAGATGGGATATTACTAACTTAGAACCAGATTTCCTTGTTTCGAATTTAATATTATGCAAACGTAAATTAAATTCTTGCGGAATTCTCAATGCATGAAACATTATTTTATTTGGGATATTACTAACTTAGAACCAGATTTCCTTGTTTCGAATTTAATATTATGCAAACGTAAATTAAATTCTTGCGGAATTCTCAATGCATGAAACATTATTTTATTAAACTTCTTATATTTACATTTGAAATTGGATTTCAAAGTCCACAAATTAAAGGTGTTTTATGTTTAAAAATCAATTGTCTTCGAGAAATTCTATTATTCAAAAAGAAGACCAGTGCTCGTTTTACTAATCATTTTTGAAATTCATTAATAAAAATAATTCATATATTCACTATAGAAAATTGAAAAGTTTTTATCTATTTAGGAAAAAATATTTGTATTTGCGATTTACACAATGTTTCAGCAATAAAAATACATAAGTCGTTATAGTAGAGCTCTATAAATAATATTACTGTGTCGTAGTTTTCTCCGGTTTACATTATTTAGTCCGACTTATAGAAAGTTATTTGATTATAAATTTACAATATTGTTTTATTCGTTGCTTGACATTTTTAACGAATATACGAAATTATTAGGAAATGTATCTAATGTTTTAGTTATTAAAAAACATCTGTATATTATTACATAAAATAATGAATTTTACATTTTTCAACATAATTGAAGAAAAAATATCCGTCGGCATGTGTTATTTAAAATTGTTTGGTATTAGTAAAAACGAGCATTATTAAATCATCAGTTTAGCGTGATATTTCTAAATATAATGTAAAAGCCACAAGTATATTTAAAAACTTAATCAGTGATATATCAAATTAGTGCCCTTGCATTAAACAAAAAACAGTCATTCTGTTGTAAGCATTAAATTAAATTTTAAGCTTCGAATTTTTCTTTTCACTCGTATCAAATAAAGATTATATAATCGAAATAGAACTTCTAATTAAATAGAAGTACATATCCTACAAGCATAATGTTATCAAATACTTTCTTGTTTATATTAATTTCAGTATAATGTTAAATTTTTAACTTATGCAAATAAATAATATATATTCAACATATCTTGAGCATTACATTTAATTTTGCAAATGCATGAACTACGATCTCAATTTGGCAAAACGCAAATAACAATTATGTATATGTATTAAAATTTGCGTGTTCTTTTTTTTGTAAATTTAAACTCAAATTATGCTTCCTGTTGTTATTTTATTATATTCCATAAGTCGACACACACCTGTATTGCTATCAACATTGTTGAGGGTGTTTCTAGCTTTATAAGATTATATATGAATTATCTATTTACATTTAACTATTTTTCCAACATAAGTTTTAAAACCACTATCAGTTCTTTTTCTTATCCCAAATGAATTTTTTTCTATATTCCCCTTTTTTTATTAGTTTTTAATAATATGATTTCGAAGCACGCAACAATAGCTTAATTGCTTTATAATTAGTGGAATTCTGTACATTCCTCTTATTAATATCACTATTGTTCTGTTTATAAAATCTCCCGATAATATACAGTATTCATAGTAATCATTTATTACCTGCAATAGTGTATTGTGATCACTGTCTATATCCAATAAATGATATATATATGGTTTGATTCAATTTCATTTCTATACTATTATTTTAATTGTATATAATTAATTTAATGATTCAATTTCATTTCTATACTATTATTTTAATTGTATATAATTAATTTAATATCTGCTAGAGTCACTGAGCTATTTTTCAATATATAGATTACTTCCATTACAAATTTACCTGATTAACTGGAAAAAATATCTTGTTTTGCCCAGATGAAAGTGAATATGAAATTTTCATTATATGTAACAGACAGTTTGTGATGTTAGATATGTGGAACCTGTGTAAATTTAACATGACCCTATTAGCTCTGCTGCTTTTTGATAAGATTGCATAAAATTGAGCAACTAATAGAGGTGCAACTGTTCGTTTTGAATTTTGTAGGCTTATATCCTAAACTATGTTTACCGTTTTAAAAATTATTAAATATAACTGGGTTTTTTGTAAACAAATATTTATATGAAGTGTTTTAAATTATAGTTTGAATTTAAGTTTTAAATGTTCCTTTTCAGAACTGCAACACCCAAAGTTGATTCAGTAAACTAATTCATATCATGCAGATTAATGCCAACAGAATAACTAAAGTAAAAGTTGTCATACTTGTCCAAGAAACCCATACCTTCAATAGTCAACAGCTTTGGGGGAAATGCACATGCTATCTGCAGCAAACATCATGGAATTATTACATATGTTAAAGCTAGAATTCAATAACTTTTTGTAGCTGATGAGAAAGATAAAATCTCTTTTATACACATTGGCATAAAAGACTTGAACATCTACAATCCACTACATTGTGAATGACCTTATTAGGTACTTTCTAGTATAACCACTTACACTGTGGTAGCAATAGCCAAGATATGTTGTGATGATATATAAAAAATGAAACTACTGTGGCCTTGATTAATTGAAACAATTTTAAACAACTTCATCAAAGTAGGACTATGAAAGATTACTTGGAATATAAGGTTAACGCTGAAACTAAGAACTTCCTCCTATCCACCAAAGAGAATGCTTGGAGAGGTTGGGGACAGTTTACATCTTTAATCTTCAACATATATTTGGAATAAAGTGAAAATATTTAAAGGTACTTATAGTATAAATCCCTCTTCTATAGGGCTTAACAAAAACCAAATTGTAAATTTTATAGTTCCTTCATATGCTCCTAATATTAATGAAATGAGATCTAACTATTCATATAATTCCGGCCCCACTTTTGATACCAACTCTAATTTTCCATCGCCCCCAATCACCTTCACTGAGTTTCTACTATACTTTTCTTATAACAATTCTACCTCAACAGGTTGTGATGGAATATTTCTCTACCCGTATTTTCATCATTTTATGAACATTGTGGCTTACTAGCTTATCCCAATGATTGAACAGAATTTATCACAACAATCTTTATACTTATTTGTTGGTTTAATATATTTTCTTGCATATAAATGAGTAAACAGTTATGTATAATACTTTTTAAACTTATTTTATAATTTTTTTATAAAATATTTTTATTATAATCCTTTTTGTCATATTTATTTAGCTTTTAATCAACTGCAAATAATCGATAATTTCGACTCAAACTGATACATTTTATTCTCTAGTATTCTTCTTCGCCACCTTGTTGATCAACCCTTTTGAAGGTAGTTTTTTTGTTTTATTTTGTTTTATTTTGTTTGTGTAGAGCTATGTATTAAATATATTTATTAGTTTGTTTGTTCAACTTTAACCTAATATTTAAAAATATATGTTTTTCTGTGTGTTTTACTTTATGCTAAATTTTGTATTTTTTTTACGCTTTACTGTTAATTCCAATGGATTTTGTTCACAAATACAAACTGTCAAATGAACAAGGTGCTTGTTTTTTTTTCAAATTAAGTTTACTACTTAAATTATTATTTTTATTTCTTCATCACAGTTTATTCATATTTGTCTAGCTTTGAACTTTTAATACGTAAGCACGCATAAATGAAATATTTTTTTAATACATTTACAAGCTGTCTTGGTTCGAAGTAATTGATTTAAAAGATAACACGAGAGCGGAGATATTGTCCAACGTGGGTGTTCCAAATTATGAATTTGTTTTCACTGTGTAACTCTTAGCTTTATACTTTGTGCATTATATCTTTCCAAACGCCGCATTACGTTGGGATTAATTTCGAATAGAATCGTAGTAATATTTTAAGCTGTAAAGATAATCTATTTATCGTACTGGCTCTACACTGGAGTTTTTGTAAACTTTTCGTTTCATGCAAACTATGGTGCTTTAACAATAGACCTTAAGATTGAACTGGAATTGCTGTATTTCGAGGTTTGAGTCTGAAGCACACAACCACAACTGTTTATTCTCAAACTAGTCTAAATATCAGCATATAGATCAGTAATAAGTTATATTTCGTCGATAATTGAGATTAATGACCAATTAACCGGTAAAGTTTTTTGTAATTGAATTCTTTCCGTTTATTTATGATGTGGTTTCTCCTGGTAAGTTTCTATGGATACTGAGTCCGAAATATTTTACGAAGTCTGTATGGGGCATCCACTTACCATTTAGTTTAACTGGTGACGTTGTATTTTAGTGGAAGTAATATAATGTAATTTGTTTTCATTAGGTTGTATACGCAATTTTTGGTTATTTAGAATCAGGAGTTAGAATTGCTGTATCGTTAGCAAAATTGGCCGTTATGACGTTTTCCAAAACTGCCAGGAGATTCCACATTTACGTGACATTTTATAATTGCAAATATTAGCACTAATTTATCTTTAATTTTTGTTTTAAAACATGGAAAAAAGAAAACAAGCTAAAATCATTTGCTATAAACGTAAGAGATTACTTTTATCGTTGAATTTTTAACTGCTATACTAAATACAACTCACGCCATAAGATTTTGTAGTTAATATAATTTATATGACTACCAACGGTGATAAAGCTGATGTTTAGATGATGTTTTATAAAGGGAACACTAAAGAAATTTAAACAATTGAAATTAAAAATTTATAAATCAAAGTAACACTAATGAAAATAATAAAAAATATGAAAACTAAGAATCGTCACATTTCAAATATATATATATATATTTCGAAAAGTAAATTGATAAGAAAAAATGTAATGATTAATTAAACACACTACGCTGGATTTAAAGATCTGCGAAACGAAAACAAAGCAGAACGTATATTACTAACATTATATATCGATAATTACTTTACTAAGTCTATTGTTAAAACGAATGATGCTTATATTCCAAGTGTGTTTTATTTAACAAATTTTGAAGCAATATTTTCGTCTCATCAAACTTTCGATGTTGGCATGTATATATACTTTTTTGTATTGCGTGGGGTACATAATCTGGTCCTTTTATTCATGCTTCATAGTTAAGCACAATTGATACAGTAATATTAGTTGGTATGTTTTAATTTATATTTCTGCTATATTCGTTTAATATTATGTATTTATATTTCTGCTATATTCGTTTAATATTATGTAGTAATTTGTATATTATTATGTTTAATTGTCACGGTTTTAAATGAAAATAAAAAACTATTAGTAATCACTATATATAATCAGATTGTTATTTAATGAAGGTCTTCTTTACCTAGCGTTTTAAACTATAACTTAAATCTTAATAAAAAAAAATTATCTCTTATTTTTAATATTATAATTTAATTTTGTATTACAGTGAATAATTTAACTACTGATTATCTATTATCAAAACTTCGATGTACATATAAGATCGTTGATGAATTTAGTTCTGGAATAGATTGTAAATTTGCTAAACTTTTGAATCATAGAAATGTTTTAGCGTGTTTATACGGTAACGGTATTGTTTCGATAGAAGATACAAAATGCCATCAAAGACTAACATGTAATGTAGCTTAAATTTATATTATTTTTATAACATTTTGTCAGTATTTCATATAAGATATAGTATAAATATTGGACAGAACATAATTATATTTACCAAATAAAATAATTATTATCTTATTCTGCTAATTTTCTATGACATATGTTATCTGTTATTGTAGCATTTGGTCCATTTTCGCATGCATGTTCGCTTGCGTGGAGTGAACAAACGATGAAATTAGCTTTCGGGGATTTAAATGGTAACCTGACTACGGTGGATATTCTACCGAGTGGAGATGGATTTCATTTGTGTAAAAATTTTGGGAGCGTTATTTATGGACAAATCAGGACGATTTGTTTTAAACCGGAAACTGTTGGTATATTTTAAATCAATTACTTTTTTTTCAGTTGTGAAAATTATTAATTAACCAAGTCCGTATAATTTTGTCACGATATAGATGGTTACAAGTCTTTTCTAAATATTAGATTATTTGTAACGATTTATCGTAAGAACTTGTAATGTTTAACAATATGTTCGAAAGTTTAAAAGCATTGCGTTCTTGTGTACACGTGATTATAATACTTAGTACTTTAGTCGCATTAGTATGCAAGCTGTAATAATACAATTAAAACATTTTTTAGATACAGTTGTAGCTGGTAGCAGTTTGGGATTTGCTATTGTGTGGGATAGTCGTGAATCTAGCGCAAAGTACACATCAAGGGTTAAACATCTGTATTCTGATCCAACGAGTAAGTGCAATTTTTTTTAATTAACGAAGTACATGTTGGTATCTAGTGGTTTTTATGTAGTTTTCAACTCAAATACTGATAGTCTATAATATTTAACTGCAGACTACGTTCTTGCAAATTGCATACCTAATTCAAATAAAACTGAAACATTTTTTTTAAATTTCCGAGTAAATTATTAATGTATAATTACTAAATTCGTTCTGGCAACAATTAACTTAGTTTTTACATATGAAAATGTATATTTTTGTAATGTTTACTTGATGATACGTGTTGAAAGTAACATGAAAATACTGTACGCAAAATCGAAAGTCGAATAATGTTCGTAAACAAACAAACATGAAAAAAATATTTACGAAATCAATGAAAATAAAATGTTTCAAGATTGGAAATTATATAAGAAATATTCCGATAAAATTCATTGAATTTAAAATGTAATACAAATTATTAGAGCTTACTCTTTCGTAGATACATTTCCGTACTACTTTATGTGTTATATATACATATATATATATATATATATATATATAAAATGTTTAAAGAAATGTTAATTATATTTTTAGAAATACTAATTTTCTTGTGTTTTTTTCTTATTATCCTTTCAATATTGATTATTTATATTTTATTTTAATTCTTTCAGATGTACTATACTTAATTAGTAAAATGTTTTATTAGGTTCTCCATTTTATAGCTAATCTTTTAACGTGTATTATATAGAGATCTCATTAAATGTATTTTTTTGTATTATTCAAAATTTTTTAATCGTGTATTCTTTCAATCTCGGTTGAAATATTCAACATAATTTAATTATGTTTTTAAAATATGTATTGCGTTGCCCGCCGTAATTACATTATGCTTCCATTATACACAGGAAACAAAAGCATCGTTTTAATAAACCAATTTAAGCATGATATAGCGTAACATGAGAGACAAATAAAATACAAAATAAAAACGAAAAGTTTGCACATTACTTACTCAATTTTGGTGTATTCGTTTATTTCGATTTTTTTTTTGCGTACCATATGTCCTTAAACAGGACAATAAGTAACATTGCTGTTTTACAGTGTTTCAACAGAATGCTGCCCATTAGCAGCCATTATCTGTATGTATTAATCATAATTTATTGACGATGTTGCAAATCCACTTGACAGTATCTTTTCAGGCGTTTGAATTCTGTGGAATTACCCTTGAGATCGGCTGCCAGTCGATTGACGTGTTGCTGTAGTCGCTGCATATGCCTACTACTGTATATTCTGTTTATTTTACATCAGACATCTGGAGATTCTTGTGCAGGTCGGTATTGCAAATAGACTTTGATGTTCCAACAGTGTTGCGCAAGACCTTTTATTGGAAACGGTGGATGATTTCCAGCCTGAAGTTGCTGACTGTTCCTTAGATTTTAATCCCGTACGTCTATATGGGTTTTAAGCTTTATATGTTAACAGATTATTTTTAACTGATAAGAATGAGTTCCGATGCATTAACCAGATCACACTGCGTAGTTTGAGCTCAAATTGCTTTCTCTCGGTTAGAAGATGGTTCTTCCAGGTATATAAGCGAACGTTTTTTTTTTCTCATTCGCATAATCTTTTGTTTTCGGTATTGGATAAAATACACTATATCGTATTTGCATGACAAAAAGTTTAATAACACAACTTTCTTCATATCCCGCTGATTTTTATTCGGGTTAACTTCGTACACATTTTATTTCAATCTATACACTTTTCGTGTTAAATGTATGCTCATCTGTGTTAATATACAAACGTTGTATTAGTTAAAATAGCATATGTATGAAGCTAATATGAATAATATCAAAAAAAAACGTAATAGATTAAATTATATAAACAAAAAACACTAATCTTATATAAATCGATAATAATTCCGAATTTAATCTATAACAATAGCGTTTACTACGAAATGTTAATCAAAAGATATATAACATTAATAAGATCCTTTCAGAGAATAATAGCAATTAAAATTATCAAAGTATATAAGCTACTGAGTATTAATAGTGATAGTAGGAATTTTCCCTATAGATTTGGGAGCACGTAAACATATCCATATATTTTTTATCGAAACAATATTAATATGATCCATGAATTTAAACAAGAAGAATATATGAATAGAAAATTCATATATGAAAAATAAAAACAAGTTAGCGCAAAACATTTCAAAGTTATACTAAATATTAATATCAAATAATTCCGAATACATATAACGGATTAACGTATAAATATTTTCCCAATTTAAATGACAGACTGAATAATAATAGTTTCGTTCCTAATTGTTATAATGCGCAATTTATTACTGGTCATATCAACGAGGTTTTGACATAACAGAAACCTAAAACTGTATATTATGTAATTTTGCCGACACTGTTTATCATATCATGCAAGGATATAATTACGAGATAAAACAGATTTCCACCCTAATAATGGATGTAGCAACGTTGCACGAGTGATGATAGTTCTTTTAGTCTGTACTACGTGTGGTCGCCATGTAATCCTCTTGTCTAATTATACGTACTGAATTTGCTTTAGTAATTTCCTCATTGTTGATTTTCAGAGTTGGACATATGACTTTTCTATTTGTAAATGTAACGTTTTCGGCTATTATATTGTATTATAGGAAGAAAAGCCAAAACTTCATTAAATAATAAATTGCTGATCTACAACGCACTTCTAGCGGCGAAATGGAAGTATGGAATTGAACTATGGGGCTCGGCAACAAGTAGTAACGTCAAACGTATACAACAATTTCAGTCGAAAGCTCTAAGAGCAATATGTGACGCTCCTTATTATGTCAGCAATGATACTCTACATCACGACCTGCAAGTGCCTACAGTTACACAAATTTATCAATATAAATATCAAAAATTTTTCGGTAAATGTTCCAGTCACTTAAACCCCCAAATTCGGCGAATCTACATGCCAACACTTCCAGATAATCCTGTTCGAAGGCTTAAACGACAAATGCTCCGGGACATACTTTCAACTATTGAAAAATGATGTCATATAGATCAAGACATTGCTGCTGAGGCAAAATTTTAAACTGGCCGGCTGTTTATTGTAACAGAGGCTGTATGTTAATGTATTTGTATATAATTTATTTATTTATTTAACTGAACTCATGTGCTTATTGTTAAATTATACAGGTGCACATTAAAAAAAAAAAAAAAAAAAATGTAACGTGTTGGTGCTTATCCGGATTAAATAGCAGACGCCAACTTTGTGCCCATTAAAATAACCGATTTAAGTGATTTTAGACTGCTGCGTTTGCGTACATCGCATTTGAGTTTGACGGGAGGATAGCTATATTATCGGTAAATGTTGCTAAGATGGTGTTGATCGGCATGTTTGCTATATAGATTGTGTATAACAACGATCCTAGTAATCTACCTTGCGGAATGGACGATAGAATTGTTTATTCTTCAGAGAAACAATCATTAATTTTAACAACAAATGTTCTATCGCATAATTAGTAGTGAAGTAGAGCATATGGATTGGAAAGGAGAAGTTGTCTTAGCTTGTATCAAATGCTCTTGCAACATCCAAGAATATGGCGGAACATACTTCCTTATTAAACGTTTTGTAATATAAATAAAATACTATTACACACATGTATATATATATATATATATATATTATAGTACTGTACCCACTATTTGTAATATTATGTTGAATATATATATAGTGTGTGTATAACTTCATTTTAATTATTATTTCAGCTAATAAGATAACTGGCTTTTTTTACAGATGACGATAACGATAGGCCGATTGTTTTTATGCTATTTTCAGATGATTATCATATAGTTACCGCAACTCTTCGTGATCCGTAAGTTTATTTAAGTTGTAACTTCTGATAAACATCATGTAAGCTGATAAAGTTAATTAACTAAAAAGAAAAATAATAATTAAAATTTAACAATAAAAATTAAACGTAAATCGTAAAAATGAAAGAACGTAAGTACGCGTTTTAAAAGGTTTGGAAGATTTTAATTAGTATAAGCGTGTACCGAGATCCGCCCGAGTTAAAAATTAACTTATATCGACGTGAGTTGTAAAACATAGTGTGTTCTTTGAAATGGTGGAAATTAAATATACTTACGGTGAAAGTAGAACGTAACTTCGATCATTGTATAACCCATCCCGGGGGGGGGCGTTTAAAGTGGTGAATATTTTTCTAAAGTCATTGGTATTAATTTTTCAGCGACATAATGGTCTGGGATATTCGAAAATTATGCGAAACGTCCGTGATCTCGCCAACTTATACGATAGACTGCCGTAGCATAAATTGTTATCATCGAGGATTTAATCACGCTGTAATCAATAGCAGCAAGACGAGGTTGTACGCGTCTTCAGATTGTGGGAAAATAGCGACTGTTGATTTAGTTAATTTCTGTATAATTCCCGGTAATTATTTAAATTATATCGTTATTTATATTATTATTATTATAAATAACATTTATGTCGGGTTGTAAGTCTTCGTTTACTTCCGACTAAAAAATAAAAAAAAATAAAAATTTAATTATAATCTATAATTTTTCCGTGTTCATTATCGATGGGGTTCCTACATCGGATCAAGTACAAGTTGCTACATTTGCGGGCGATATTATTTTACTATCGCGCGATAAATGAGCACAACTAACTAAGGGTACAATCAGCATTAAACGGAAGTTGAACGATAACTAAACCAATGAAAAATTAAAGTAAATGAAAATAAATCGATCAACGTACAGTTTACCAATAGAAAAATTCTAGCCCCATCAGTAAACCTCAATAAAAATACACAAATACCTATTGAAAACACCGTTAAATGTGTAGACATTCACCTTAGCAGTAAACTTAAGTGGAAATATACAGATGAAGAAAAAAGAACTGAATTTAAAAGTTAGAAAAATGAACCCGAGTAAAAATATTTACCTATCTTTATCGAGAAGTTTAAACTAATATTTAAAAATTCAGTCAGTTCGAAATAAAATTTTACGATTGGCGATCCAGGTATATTTTTAACGCAACAAATCACATTGGTTATGTACAAGACGAAGTAAATCGATTTACCAAAACACATTTGACTCGATTAAAATCTCATCCGATTACGCTGGTTTCTAAAGTGTTGAAACACTTCCGGAGACCCTCGCCGATTGCAGTGAGTTTAACTTCTAGTAATACAAACACTTCTTTCGTGTTTACCTAATTTTTATGAAATCAATAATGACCTATATAACAAGATAAAAAAAAAAAAAAAAAAAAACTGAAGAATTATAGGTAGTTGAATAAACTTGATTTTTTTATCTCTAATGACACATATAAATCACAAATGTCAGCATGTGTTTAAAACGTCCTTCCGTAAAACTATGTTTATTTAAAAATACTTAGTTTGGCAATAATTGGGGGCCGGTAAAAATTATACAATTAATTAGTGCGTAATGTCTGGCATTTAATATTGATACGGATGGGTTTTTTATTTGATTTGTTATTGATTTTAATTCGTCTACTCCGTTTAACGATAAATATTGCTAGGTTACTAACTTATTTTTAACTTAAAATAATCATGTATGAAGGCGGTATTATTCGGTGATATGTTTTAATTCTTGTTACGTTTAGGTTTATTTTATAAGGGAGCGACTAACGTTTATCCTCGTCTAAAGTTAGCACTTACACCCGATGAAAACTACCTCGCAGGTAGCGATAAATACGGTAATGTGTTACTTTGGAAATTAAATTATTCCAGTTGTCCCATATTTCGCCTGAATGAAATGTACGTCACAGCAGTCAGTGGAATGGACTGGAGTAACGATGGAGACATTAAAGTGAGTATATTTTTTACTATTTCTTTAATTTAATTTTTTCTTGTCGTTATTACCCGCTTGTTTACTCGAGTTCTTTTTGTCGTATGGTCTCATTTTTTATTTTCATTTTCAGTTCTTCCTCTTGAGATGTCCGAACTTTCTCTTTCGGTTATTCCTTTACTAGTTTAATTACTTTTAATTTTTCCATATTGTTTCTTTAATGTTTATTAATTACAATTCGAACTTTGTAGTTGAACGGTCATAGTGTCTCAAAAAATGGGGTTTAATTTAGGAAATATTTCTTGTCACAAACAATTTTGACGTTATTTTATTATTTGAAACTCTGCTGTTCATCTCCAAAATCTTTTCGATTCTTAGGTATTAATAGATCTGACAGATATAAAGGTAATACTATTTTAGCGCGTGATTATGTTCACCCTTAACTTCGTACTAATTCTTTTTATATATACCGATTGTAATGGTTTATCTCTGCATATGTGTTTTTACTGTTTGTTATGAAGCCAATTATTATTTTTAATAAAAACAGTTTCATTAATTTTGTTGATGCCTTATCTACAAATTTCTTTCGTGGAATTTTAATGTGCAGTATTTCTGTTGGAGTAGTATTTTTTTTTTGTATTAATATTGGAGTTATTTCTCATGCACCGCCATTTATTCTTAATCAGGAGAGACCGCTCCTTACAATTTGTCATAATTAATAATCAGAAAATTCTCGCATACACTCGCGTTTCCCCGTGTTATGTACTTATTGATTATAATTACTCTCGCATGCATTATAACTATAAGTTAGAAGGTAACATAAGCTTATGTATAATGGCCTTATATTTACAAAATACACGCGGTTGGGAGAATCATAAATAGAATATGTACCGAAATCTACAATGATTATTTACATAACGCAAACACACACATAGATACACACCGTGATACATGAAAGAACCATTAACTGATTAGGTTTGTATTCTGAAATGTAGGACAAAGTACATAGAAAGCAAATTTTTGGAAATTTCGTGCGATTAGTTGTTCATGGAATTTTATATTTGTTTCGTTGAAGTGCATAGTTTTGTAGTTTTTGGTATTCGAAAATAATATATTCTACAGTTTTCTTCGACCCGCAAGTCTTAAGCCAAAACAATATAGTACTCAACAATTTTCCCACGCCTTGTTAATAGTTGAGTCGTATAAAAAAATCCGGTTATAATTTAAAGTTACATATCTATCAAAAAAGTTGGAGATCCTTTTAAATGTGCGGCGCCTAACTGTATCTTTTCCCATTTGGATTGCTAATTTGAACTGAAGTAATTTTTTAAACGGTATTTCATTCATTTGCTATAGATGCTGTAGGGGTTAAGAAAACGGTTTGTATTATTGGCAATAAATAGCTTAGTTTTTGATCTAGATTTTCATTAATAAAGTAAAATTCGTTATTCTTTATGGAAAATATAACAGCTCCGTCATTAGTAAGTTGAGTGTGGTAGTACACCACAAATCGTAGCGAAGTAATCAATCGTAATAAAAGAAAATATAAATAATTTTATTAAATTGCGAAAGATTGAATTTTCAACTTTTTAAAAAATAAAAAAAGTAGTCGACCAGAATTTAAAAAGTTGTTCCGCTAATAAATACAATTATTTTAATAGATTTATTTTCGATTTTCTAGTTCATTATTTATTGTAGTTTATTTTTACTTTATTCGCCAGCTTGCAGCGACTTCTAATGGTGGTTTTGTCTCTGTATGGACTCCGCAAGGCTCTGATTATTATGACGAGAATCCGCTAATATCAGGTCCGTCGGTTATAAAATTAAATGTAAAATCGGAAATATTTAATAAAAATATTCGTTGAAACTTGAAATGAAGGTATAATATTCACTATATCGCTGTTTGTAAATTATTTATAATATCTGTATTGTAATTTAATTTTATTATATTTTTTTTTTCTATGTATTTATTATATTTTAAATAAATTATTTTATTTCCATGTAGCTATATAAACCTAGTCGTATAATTATAATTATGTAAATTTATGAGCAGTATTTCGAAAATGATTATACAATTCAACTATCATAAATTCACTTTGATAGTTTTCTATCGCACTTGTTAGAGTCAATCGCATTAATGATGAATTGTCTGTTTTTATATCTATCGATGAAAGTTCAACATAACGATATGTCGCACTGTTCGTTATGATCGAAATGTTTAAGCCTCACATACCACACGCACATTCTTCTTCTGCTGCCCTACGTCCATGACGCGTTGACGATTTTCTATTTATTGCTGCTTCCATCAACTCTCCAATTTATTTTATTCCCATCCAGTCCTTTATGTTCATTATCTATCCGAACTTCCTTTTACCTGTTGCCGTTTTTTCTACTTTGTAATATGCGATATTCTACCTCCACGAATTATGTAACCGAAATATGCAATTTTTCTTTTTTGTACGATATTTCACAGTTCTCGACTAACTAATGCTCTTTTCAAGACGTTCGCATTTATTACTTTTTCCGTATAAAGTATCTTTTCAACACTCAGGAACCACATATCCATTGACCGCTTTTCAGATATATATATCGACCATGTCTCCACAACCGGTCATATACAGCAATTAATGACCTTTAGCTTTATAAATAAAGGGGACTTCGGTTGCAGAAATACATTCCCGAGTTTTCTGAATATATCTCGAGCTATTCCACATCGGATCCTGATTTCTTCTTTACAATCTAATCTGCAATTGATTACTGAGCACGAGTATTTGAATTTTTCTATTTTTTCAACCGTTCTTCCGTTTATATATATAATGCCTCGCCCGCAGTTTGTGAGCGGGTAACTACCATAAATTTTGTTATTGTCGCGTTAATTTTAACTCCAAATTCCTGCTCTATCTTGTTTAGTTTTCCAAATAGAGGTTAAACAAAAGTGACAATAATACGCCCTTGTCTTACACCTTTAAGGATTTGAGTTTCTAGTTTTCCTTCAATACGAAATTTCTTATTTACAGTATAAATGCTTTATTATTCTACTGTATTTCTCTCAAATACAACGTATTTTATATATATATATATATATATCAAATTAAGATAAACATTTAAACGTAGCATTGTATAGAACATTAATTCTGTAACTGGGTATTTCACTTGAAGAATAATTTTTAAATAAAATTGATGTGCTACGTTTTAATTTATATGTATATTTTTTTTTTTTTTTGGCTCATGTTACGTAATTTCGAATTGTTATAAATGCAGTGTAGTCGAAAATTCACTAATGCTCTTACTGAAAATTATTGTATATATTTCAGATGATAAATCTGAACCCAAAATAAGATAATCAATAAACACCGAATAACTCCTTAATTTGAGTATGATTTTAATCGAGATGTTCGAGATTATTAAATAATAAGAAACTTATTCCAAGCAGTAATAAAATCTTGTATAACTTCAAGTAAAATAATTTATTACGTATCAGATTGCACGCCTATTCCATTTCACTAAACATTGCGAGATATATATATATATATATATATATATATATATATATATATATATAATTGCACCGAAATTTTTAAATTAATAAACTCGCTTAAATATATTATAAAACGTCTGATAATTTATATATTCCGAACAGCATATCGATTACCAGAATAACGTGTACAATCTTTATCAAACTAAATTTAAAAAATAAACAATAAAAAGAAAAACAAACAAAAATTGGGTTCCATCATTTTGTGTTATATTGCTGTAAATAAAATGAATTAATAATACAGGTGATTATATCCCAACTGTAATGTAAAAATTAGCGTACTAGAACCTCATAAACAAATGTTGAAGAGTCGAGCGAATAAACACGCAAAGAAAAATGATGTAAGAAGAAAAGGGGGGTCACACGCTAATTAATTAAATTTTAATTAATTATAACTAAAGTCGTAATTAAACGTGTTTTTTTTATTATTCCAAAAATACTAAAATTTGACACTTTTTATTATATATATATATAAACGGACGATTGTGCGTGTACATTTTTTCAAAAAATTAGAAAAGTATATTCATTGTCTTCAGAATACACAATTTATATATATATACCCTTTTTCATTCCAAAATATAATTCCATATTTTCATTTATCGATGTAAACAATCATAAATTTGTTTATATTTAGACATCTACAAAAAATATTCTATTTCACGGTTTAAAAATTATTGAAGATATTCCATTTCAAAAATCTAAAGTAGAGCATTCTAAAATTTGACATTTTCTACGACTCAAAAATAGGCATTTTTTAACAACTTACGAAATATAAAAGAATCCGAGAACGTTAAATATATATATATAGATATATATATAACGTGTATAAATTAAAAACAATAAATTGTGTAAATAGGACTCAAAATGTAGAACATTTTTTATCGTATTCAGCACATCGGCCATAAAACGTAAATTTTCAGCATTAAATACATAATGTAGTTCTGCTTACGATCAATAGAGACTTACTGCGCTCAATTTTTCATCGATAAAATAAAGAAAGACATGAACTGAAAGCGTTATACTATATACTCATTTTAACGCAAAAGTACATGTATCCACGCGGTCAAATTTAGTCGACTGTAATAATTACATACCCTTTAGAATAAAAGCTTTATTTTTATTTAATCGAAATGTGCAAATTTATAATTTTTCTGTATTCGGCGTATACAATGGCAAATATTAAAGAATATGAAGTAAGTGGTTTCAAAATAGCTATTACATCAATTCAAGCGCGGCCTAAACACTTTTAAAATAAATATTCGCCTTTGTAAACGACTTAAACAAAAATAAAACGATTCAATAAATGTTCATGAAATCTGATTATTAATCTTAAGTATACGTAGATCTCTATGATTAATCCGCAGAATAATATTATATTATCTAAAAACGTAGCTAAAAGATAAATTTAACGGTTACTTGTAGACGAAATATATTAAAATCAGCCTAATTAGTTAGTCGTTGTTTGATTATGACGATTAAGAAGTGAAATTATGAAACAACTATTAAATTTATCCAAGCATTTAAATCTCATCCTTATTTATGGAGATAAAAATCGTTATAAACATGCGAGTGCATATTAAAAAGTGGTTGGTTGAAGGAATGCGCATAACTCTAAAAAAAAGAAATAATCAACCTACTATCAAGAAAAGAAAAAAGATTCAAAACTCACTATGTTCTGGAAGTGAAAATTACACTTTGTACGAACCAAATATTGTACGGTATAAAAAAAGATGGATAGTTTGTTGAATGATGTAGATGAAAGACAAAAACATAGACGATGTAAGTAAAAAAATCATAAAAAAACATTCTGTAGCAATAAATTTTTTTATTTTCGTATATAATGAAACCCACAATAAAAATAAATATATTATGTACTTTAAAATTAAACTGCACAGTCATAAAATATGTTTAGCGATTTTCTCCGTTATCGAGTTAATCTTGATGAATGCTACATAATCAATACGCGATAAATTGAAATTCTCCTACCTTCATGATGCTTCTATAATTTCTCCAGTTCCCGGATTTTCATAGTCAACAAACTATTTGTCCAGTATGTAGATTTTTCTGAGTTAGTTATGTATAATGTGTAACAATTTTATCAGTAACGGATCTTTCAAATAACTAAAATACCAAAAGCATTCTCGACGATTCTTCGAACCCATGATGTATAATTGAAAATTTTCTGTAGATATATCAAAGGATTATGTTCGTATAGTTTTAAGAAATGTATCTTTTGAATGGAAATGTATCATCATCAACAAAAAATCCACCATTTAGCGACAAATTATTTTCTAGGTTGTAAAAAAAAAGGTGAATAATTTGAAAAACGACACTATCTGAAATCATTTACTCCAATATTAGTGGTAATCATCGTGAACAATGGTCATTAGTATGATGCCGTTGTTAATAACTTAAAAAATACTACCAAAATTAGGAGGTGCTTCAATCAAAATGAGTTTTCCATCTATAGCACCGTAAACCTGTAAAAAATCCATCGTTTATCGAATCTTTTTTCTATTATATTTCACTCGTCGTTCGAAACAGGAATATAAAAAATTAATTTTTGTTTCAGGATTGTGACAATTCTATCAATCAATTGGAGAAAACGAAGGCAGAAGTACTCGGTGTTCTAATACATCAAAGACATGAAATTCTCGTGACTGGTGTTGAAGATAATCATGTCGAAACTAAACGACCTGCAGTTAAAAGTGTATCGACAGATTCGGTAATATTTACTATCGATGAGACAAAAAGTTACAGAAACTTATCGATAAAGATGTACCAAGTCAGACAGAATACTCGGTCGATGTATTTTAAAAGAGTGTGGCCTATGCAGTTAAAAACTTTATAATATGAAAAATAAATGATCCATCGTATTTAAGCTTCATTTCAATCTTTTATATCGGATTTAGTTACAAATATTTCAAAAATTGATTTTACATTATTATCGCTTTGACATTTAAAAATGAATGAAATAATTTTTGCGTTTAACAATTTTTAAATAAATCCTAAATATTATAATTATACTGCCAGCCTTATTCTATTTTAATTTAAAAATAAATACTTGTAATAAATTAATTATAGATTTACATTGAGTTTTTATTTACTTTAATCAAGCGCTTAATCATGAATAGTATCCAAAACTTCAGAATTTCGAAATAGTCGATTTTAGAATCCTCAAGAAATATGACAAACTGCGATGACTCGGTTTCCTGTTGCTAAAAATTGCAAAGTTAATTTTATGTTTGCTGATACTGATCCTCTCGTATTAGTCTCTGCTTGTTGATTCGTAGGTGTAACTTTTTGTAAACATTAAATCGGTCGGCTGTAATTCTTATGGACATTTTGTATTTATTTTGTCTTCGATTGGTAGTTTATGAGTCCGCTACAATTACTGTCTTGTCCATAATCTTATTTTATTTTTTACTTCATTTTTAAGTTGTCATCGATGAAAAAATCAATTTTCCCGAAATAACGCGATGGTCCATTATGAATGAATGTGTTTTGGTACTTCTTTCATCAGCGTCTAGTTACTTCAGTTACTTGTTATTAGATTCTACTAACTAGTAGGTGTAATGATAAGTACAAAGCTTATGTGGTAGGCGGCCTTTACCGTCAATCTGTTTACAATGAAATGGACTACGGAAACACTCCATTGTTGACATGATTATGCTCATGAAGATAATAGAACCGACAAGGTAGCATATTAGGACCTTTTTTTTTTGTTTTTGTTTTTATCATATATTAATGATATTCTCAATTTCGAAGATGTTCGCACCATACTGTATGCCAACGATATTATTGTGTTACTAACGTAATCCTTTACTGTGAGTGCTATAATTAACAAATTACAACAAAAATTTATGTTAATGCATTCTTAAATAAGTGGAAGTTAGCTATAAATGTTACTAAAACAGAGGATATACTATTATCCAAAAGAAGTTCGAATCGATCAACACGACTATTCAATGGAAAGAAAAAGTTGAGTACGTAGGTGTCATACTTGACAAAAAAATTAACTTTTAAAAACATCGGGTAATATTAAAACCAGAGCAAGAATGTTTTCACTTTTTCCCATATTTAATAAAAAAATCTAAATTAAGTATTCAGAACAAATTAATTATATATAAATCCCTAATTGAATCGCTATTAACTTTTGGATGTCCTGTTTACAATTATGTGTCTAAATCTGCATATAAAAAAATACAATTAATTCAGAATGAATGCTGTAGAATCATACTAAATAATATTCTAACATACAATTAATTTATGAAATGTTGAACCTAGACTATATTGCGAGCAGAATATCAATTCTTGCAAAAAATTCTTAAATTCAAAATCAACTCGTCTCTCAATGTTACTGCCCTATTGAATTATAATCACGAATCATTAACTCTAAGATATCAAAAATAAAAACATAAAAGACGGCCACATAAAAAAATACAACTCGTTAAGTCGCATATCAAATTTTTTACAAAATATTACACATTTCGTGTATAATACTGCTTTTTAAATAACCAGATAATTCTTAAATAAACATTTTTAGAATTGAAACATTCTATATCGAACAAATTTCCCTTATTATAAAAACAGATAATTTTTTAGCATTAAAATTTTATGTACCATATAATGGATACTACGACTGAAAGGGTTAACTCAGAATGATTACTGTAGAATCATACTAAATATGCCGATATATACTAATATAATTAATGCATAAAATGGAAATGTTTAACCTAGACTATATTACGAGACTTGCAAAACAATTTTTAAATGCGAAAGCAACTCGTCTCTCAATGTCACTGCCATATTGAATTATAATCACGAATTATTAACTCGAAGATATAAAAAATATAAACATAAAAGACTTAAATGCAATTTTCTTTCGTAAATTCTTTAACTATAACCCTATATTATTAACTCAATATACCTATTTTGTTAAATACTTTTGAATTAAACAAATAAATAAAAAGTGTATTTCGAAAAATGAAAATAACTATAACATAAAAATGCAATACTAAAATAAAAAAATGTACGCATCCCGAAAAAAAAAGTCTTACTGCGTAATGCGTATACCGCAAGTGTAGTAAGCACATACAGTAATAAAATATAACAAAATAGATAACAGGAAAAATCATACTGATTACACGACTACATACATGATATGATACATATGCTTGAAATAGAAAAATAAATATCGGGATTCGGGATCTCTAACAAATAAATATGAAAGATGTCGGTCGGTGATGCACTTCATCAAGTTCACCAGTTCAGTATCAGTACTCAATTGTTTGGAGAAAAAGAACGGAACGGTTCAGTCAGAACTGTTCTTATAATAAGCGGAATGAATGAACCGTTCTGTAGAATAAAAAAGAACCGTTCTGTAGAATAAAAAAGAACCGTTCTGTAGAATAAAAAAGAACCGTTCTGTAGAATAAAAAAGAACCGTTCTTTTAAAGAACGCCTGCGAGTTCAGTAAAATAAAGAACATCGTTCTGTACCTTTCGGGTATTCTCGGCTAAATTCCCGAGTTTATACGAACTTTCTCCTTGTCTTACTGCGCTTTAACTATATTCTATTTCATTCTAATTTTACTTAGAAAAAATGTGTTGTGTTGTACACATCGTGAAAAACAACACAATACTCTTTTTAGTTACCCACAAGCGCACATACATATGTTTATGAAATATATATAACATCAAGGACGAACTGGAACCTAAATATTTAAATACTTCTACAGTAAAGTATTACCGAAGAGAACAGCGGAGGTAATAAGTTAATGTTAATAAATAATACGATAGTCTGTCTCCTTTACTCGCACACTTTGAACAAGAATGAACACAAAATTTTTAGGAAGAAGGTAAAATAAGAACGGTTCAACTGTTAATTTTTACACAGAATTTTTTATTTTTATTTTTTACCACGTCAGCAGTTTCTCCTTGTCTAACTGTATTCAAGTATATTCAATTTCATTTTACCTAGAAAACGCTGTATATATTGAACTAAAAATGTTATTTACAGTACAGATTGCCGTTCACAAAAACGTAAACAATTAAAGCGTTCTTTAAAGAACCGTTCTTTTCTTTTTATTCCTCTAAAAGAACGCGAACCGAGAACGTCCATCTCTTTTCTTATGCTTATATTTCTTGTATTTTAATTGCAAAGTGTTGTAGGTCCCTATTTCATTGACTAGTGGATATTAGCTGCCGGCACGGATCAAATAATGTTATTGTTTATTACTTCAGGTATGGTAAATTCATAGCCGCATGCATGAGTTCTATTCTAGCGTATATCGGTAATTGAAGTATTATTCTGCAACACTGCTCCTGAAATCCCTATAGCTTGGAATGATTAGAAGTACTTGTGTATGACCATATGGGGCACGCATATAAAAGTATTGACATTATAATTGTTTTATGTATTATTAATTTGTTGAGTGTGTTAACACTACTAAACAAAGGGTAAAGTTTAAAATATCCTATCAATCATGTAATCAATATGTTTAGAAAATATAAAATTGTTATTCAAAACTACATCTAGGTATTGTCAGTTTCCCCGTGGACGGGTATATTTATTCTTAGAGATTCTAATGAGAAAGGTCTTCTTTCAGTAAATAATATAGTCTGCGTTTTGCCTGTTAATTTTTCATTTGTTGAAATAAGATTTTAATTTTTAAAAACCATCATTAATTTCCTTTGAATATTCTGTAAGATGTAAATTAAATAGCACTATCATCTGCATACAAAACAATTTATAAGTTATAATTTTTTGGAATGTTCCTAATAAATAGTAAGAATATATAAACGACAATACTTCCCTACAGTACACCAGCCAGATAGAGTTTGGATTGTTTGTATGAACCAAAAAATGCCTATTAAATAATTTTTAATGAGTCGTAAGATATAGTTTGGAAATTTCATTTGAACTTATAAATTAAATCAAGATACAAGGTAGTATCGAACGCTTTTTCTATTCCAATATACATATTTTTATTAAATCCATCGGTAATTCTTGTTATCTGCATAGCTGTAGACATGTTTCTAAAACCAAATTGTTGATCTAGTAAAATATTATTATTTTCTGTAAAATTTCTCAATCGGGTCAGGATAATCTTTTCAGCAACTTTATTGATATTACTTAGTATGAGTCAGTAATGATATAGAATGTAAATTTGTTGGGTCAGGGTATTTTTACTTGCTTTTGGTATGGGAACTACTTTTGATAATTTCCAGGAACTAGGAAAGTATGTTAGTAGTAGCATGGAATTAATTATGACAGTAAGTTTTATGAAACTTTTAATAGGTAAGTTAATCAATATCGTGACGATATTATCTCGGCCAATTGATTTCTTATTTTTAAGCGTCCTTATAAATTGACGCACCTCCGTCACTGTAGTTAAATCCTTTGGTGATATTAATTCAAGGAAAGTTTTGAGATATTTTTTAACTGTTGACGTAATTTGATTTTTTTAATAGTTACATGCGATATAATAATTTTGAATATGAGTTTATAGTATACATCGGCTAATAGGTTACTTTTACTCCTAGACGTCGTTAATAGAAAGCAGTGCTGATCAAAATGCAACGTCGCGTTCTTCTTACTACTTAGAACTTAGAAGGCCGGTTGATAATTTAGCGTAAACCTTCAATCAAACTATCTCTCTTAAATGGAAGTTACACTTACACTTATTAATTATTATATTTAAATATGTAATGTGTATTAATTTACTTATGTGTAAAAAGTTAAATTACATTAAAAACAGTATCAGTAATACATATATAGATAATGCATGCATACGCTAAAATAAGTTGATTAAATTAAGAAATGTTAAATATACCTGTAATTTAATTGATCTGTTGGAGCCGGCAATAAGTAATTATTTAAGCGTACTCAATTTATGCATTTTACAACTTTTCAATAGCAAATCATTAATTGAGTATTTTCCGGGTTATATTCGTTTGGTTAGAATAGTTGTTTAAAGCGAAAATTGAATGCAGCTTATGAGATGTTTCACAATAATTTCACGGTTCTAAGAAGTCGAAATAAAAGTCTTCATTTTGAATACTATATATTGTTGGTTTGCAAAGAAGGGTTTTCTGTTTTTGCATTATGTAGACGTTTATTCAAACATGTATCATTATTTACAATAAATTTTAAAGTGTAACACATGTGAACTAAAACAGACATTACCAATTCAGTTGCAATCGACAATCCATTTCTTTGCAAAGTATCAAAATATTGATCATTTACAAAAATGTCTTTATTCTCTTTTATAATGCTGCACACTGTGAACATTCCACTTTTTTGAACGTGATGCATATCCTGGGATATATATATATATATATTTGCAGAATTGTCTATTTCATAGCGCTGTAAATAATTCGTTTCCAAAAATAAAAGGGAGTCCTTTACATCACATATGTTGGTTTTGAAATAATTGTTTTCGTCGCTTTATCAAAATCAAAATTTTCTTTCAATTTTGTAAACGAAAATTTTTATTTTTTTTTTAAATAATTTTTAATCGAATTCTTTTTTCGCTTCCTATCATCCTAAGATATATTTACATGCACTTAAAGATCTGTAAACGCCAAAATGTGTAAATCATCTCTACTAAATTTTCCAGCCGGTATATATTTTACATCAAAATAGGTTTCAAAACAGTACTTAATTACGGAAATTAAAACTATGGTAGACTGACGTAATACTTGATGTGTTTCGTTAGATAATTTGCCATTATAATTCTGTAATGTATGCTTATCCAGCCATAATTTTTTTTTTTAATTTTAATTTTTTGTCCAAAACTAAATAAAATCTCTTTTAATTGGAATTAGAATGTTCATTTCTTTTGCATATTCATTTGATAAAACATCACTTATTAACTATATCCCACCATTTTCTTATTATTTCAATTAATTCAGCAGTATCGTTGACTGATTTATGTGAAATACATATCTGCTAAAATAACTTTTTCCCTTTCAAAGATAGATGGATAGACTTATAAGACAGCTTATTTGTTTCGCTAAACTGTTTTCTTTTGAGGTATAAATATTTCTGATGTATTGAATCTTATCAATAACAAAGTGTTTCCAAATTGTCCCAGTCAAAAAAAAAAAAAATGTTTGATCAAGATTCTTTAAATTTAACCAGTTTTTTCAAATATTCTTAAAGGCATGTACAAAATCATAAATGAGAAAATTTTTGTTTGTGTCAGGATTTGGAATTCCAAAATGATCTGATAACATCTTGAACATCATCCTATGTAGCATGATTATCTGTCACGATACAAAGTATTTCGAATCTATACTCTTGAATAAAATTAATCACTTGTTTTGTTAAGTCCATTAATTCAGGTCCTGTGATGTTTCATAGTGATAGTAATTTGACTTCTTATAAGTTTCCAAATGTAGAACTTTCATGTAGTTTTAGGTACACCAGTCTTGTTCACTACAGAACCTACAATATTTCCAGATCTGTAATTTAAGTGAGGTAGTAATATACATTTCATCAACCGACAAAACGCTATTAAAATCGTCTAGAAGAATATTTTGGACTAAAATTTCCAATTTGACGTATTTGATCAGTCACAATTTTTAATTGTACTAATTTATTAAAATCTTCAATAGCTTTCTTCTTTGATATGGTAAAATATCAACAAGTTCCCTTGAAATAGCCAGTAAAATTCTTATAAAGCGATAAAATATTAATTGCGACCACTTAATTAATTTTAAATCAAATGGTAAAATCCAGTTTTTAGTTTGTTTGTTACTTCCAATATAAACAGCAAGTCAGATTTTTTTGAATACGTACAGTTGTTAGTGCATCATCATAATTAAAGTCGAAAAAATATACCTTATTATCAAAAACTTTAAATTCCCAATGGCTACGATCAATCTTTGAACGGCTTTAAAAGAGTTGAAAAATTAGTAATTAAATCGCCTTTTAAATATTCAACGCGTTTTTATCATTTTTCAAAATACTTTGTCGTCAAACTTCCGGGTCAGTTCTCTCTTTTACTTTTCCTTTAGATAAATAAAAAGGTAAGGAAAAATATTTGAAATGGTCTCATTCCTTAACCGTGGTCTGTTCAAAATGAGCTCTTTACAGGTTCCATCAGGTTACAAATATTTATCATAAATAAAATCGGACCGAGTAAAATGTAGTTTACATAGTACACTAAAATTTGACGACTTAAAATTCTTTCTAGGAATTGCTTTTATCCACAACAATTTAAGAGAAATATCTTTCCGAAATTTAAAAACATTTACCACTTTATTGTTCGAATCTTTTAGAAATGAGCTGTTTTTTTTTTTTTTTTTTTTTCAAAAATAGTATATTGATAGAAATACAATTTTATATTATGAAACTTAAAGTGACAATCCAATTAAGTTTAATGCCATCTTAACTTACATTTTTAATTCGATATAATACTATTATCATCTAAAATGAATAGTGAAATAACAATATAAGAACATTAAATCTTAGTATATCAAATTATAATTTTTTCTATTATTTATTTCCTCAATAGCTAACATGTTGAATTCTTTATATTTACTATTTACCAATTCTTCTGCTTTACATTCTATTACAATATCATTACAATTACACCCCTGCAAGATATGATAAACCGTATCCGCAAAATTACATCGAATACAGTTATCAGTTTCAGCAATACCAAAACGTTTTAAATAAGTTTTGAAACTACCATGTCCAGTAATAAATTGTGTGTTATAATAATTGGGAATAAAATAAGTATTACGGAATCTATCATTTATATTTGGAAAATACTGATACGTTAAGCCACTATATGTATTCCACATGATTTGATATTGCTCTAAATAATATTGATTAAGTACTTTTTAAAACTGTTTATTGTTTAAGTGTTTACCTTCGTATTTATATTTGTTATTAATATAATCTACTTAATTAAATTCGTGTGTTAAATTAATATTGTTTTTAATGTAAAATAAATTAATATGTTTACGTATTTCTAAGTCTACAGGCATTATTCCGGCTATTACTATCGAAGCCCAATAACTAGTAGTTTTATATCCTTTAATCATTTTAATAGCTATTGTTCTTTGAAATGATCTTATTAACGTTTTAAACCTTTTAATTTTTAACATATCATCGTAAATACTACTGCTATAGATTATATTTGGCATAATTGTGGATTTATACATAATTAGTCCTTTTTATAATTTACTCTATTATTGTTATTATAAAGTTTATTAAAAATATGTAAAAATTTGTTTATTTTATTCTTAACATTATGGAAATGGTTATAGAATTTTAAATTGTTATCAATTGTAACTCCCAGGTATTTTATACTTGTCACACATTGAATATTAATATTATTTGTTAAATTTAATTCTTTGTTTTTGAATTTTTTGTTAAATAAAATATATTTTGATTTGTCATATTAATATTTAAATTATAATCATTTAAAAATTTTTCAGTTTCCTTATACACTACATATATTTACTTCCATAATGTTTTCCTTCTTATCCGCAATTATCATGGCTATGTCATCGATGAAGGTAACAATTTTAACATTTTCAGGTATTTTAGTTTTGTAAATTCTAGAAAATACCATATTCCATAAATACGGACCTAAAACTGATCCTTGCAGTACTCCTGTCATTAACGCATGTTTCTTCTTGTGTGTACCAATGTTTATAATTGTATATCTATTATGAAAATAATGATTTAATATATTTCTTAGATTTTGATCTAGTCCCATTTCTTCTAGCAGTAACATTAATTTATTTAAATTTAGGCTATTAAATGCCTTAGTTATGTCCAATGTTACTAGGGCTACATTGTATCCTTTATTTTTAAAGGTTTTTAGTTTTTACCGCTTTTATTACTTCAAAAATTGCCAATTCCGCTGACCTATTCTCCAATCCGCCATATTGATCTTTGTTAATTATTTCCATATCTTGACTTAATTTTTTTAATTTTTGTAGTATACATTTTTCATAAATTTTATGAGCTTTACTGTTGAATCCAGGAATTTATTCAGTTTTACAACATTGAAAATGGTTTTTAGTAAAATAATAATGTCACGTCCAGCGTAACATAATGCGTGAGGAATGACCAAAATTGTTTCAGCAAAACGCATCGCACATTAATCCGATAAACGCAATGCTATTGCTGAAGTGGCCAGCGAGTATTGTTGTTTGTATATTTTTAAATGAGTAGGACGGCAAATACGGGGTTTTTTGATGGAGCATAGTTTATTAAAATTTAAACTATTTCAAAAATATAAAAAGAAATACAGAAGAAAAACTACGCGTGAAATTTATTGTGATAGATTAATTTTCGACGAATTTCACCACCATCTATATCCAGGGCTTTGGATGAAAATGCATTATATCAATACACAAGAATGTAAATATATACGTTTGATTGCATTGTTGATCAAATAAGAGCACATTGTACTTATCGCATAACAAATTTTCAAAACTCAATTTTTGTTGAGGAACGATTATTGTTATCTTTGTATGTATGTATGCATTTATTATGTATGTATGTATTTATATAATAGTAATTTTTGATAAGTTGTTACAAAATATCTACGCATGCAAATTTTAAAATCTAAATATGTTACGATTCTCAATTTAAACATTTTTTTACACCACTTTACATACAAATTTCTATTTCAGATTTTTATCAACTGGCTTTCTCATTTTGGATATTAAAATCATCAATTGCATCAATGAAGTTTGTAAAGCTGTATGAAATTCCCTTTGAACATTACATAATTATGTTAGTGCCAAATGTTTATGATAAAAAGTTACTGATGATTTCTTTAAAAAATTTAATTTTCCTAATTGTTTAGGTAGTGTAGAAGGTACGCATTAAATATCCAATAAGGCAGTATGTTTTATAATTATAAACACTTTTTTCAATAGGATTAATCCCAATTGTTGATTCGAAACACGTCAATCCCACATTTACATAACAAGAGAAACTTCTTTTTCAAATAACGCACAAGTAAAGTTAAATTGTTTAAACATTAAAGAAACTATAAATCATATATAAATAACCACACATAAATGTACATTTATACACACATTTGCATGCATACACATTAAATGTATACATCTACATACACATTCACGTGTATACACATATAATGAAAATAAATAAAATTCTTAGCTGTATTAGCCGTTAAATTATGAAGAAAAAATTATTTTACCTATTTCATCAAACGCGGTACTAACCTCACGTACCGAGCTAATTTATGAATTACTGTCTTTCGATAGAAGATAAATAATCTTTGCAGCGCCGGTTATAATTAATTAAATCTAGTTCCCTAGGTAGCGAATTGTACATTACAGGTCCAGCATAGAGAGCCTGCGCATCCTCATTCTACTTTTATTAATTAGCGGAACATTTGCTTTATATTCACCATCCGCTCTCGTTCTACTTTCATACACCGAAATATCGAATAGGGCCTTACTTTTTAACAAAAAGTTTACTAGATTTAAACTATACAGACTATTCATATTCAGGAGGTTTACCTGTAATAATATTAACAATAGTAATAATAATAATAATAATAATAGAAAATATCCCCTTAATGTTGAGTTCCTTTTTAAACGAATTTAAAAACATTATAAATCCATTAATATCGCTCTTGACAAGAGTAATCGACAAATTACTACCATAAGCGATAAACAATGTTAAACAGTAAACCAAAATTCCCTAATGATAATGTTACGGAATAATGGTATTTCAGGTAAGAAAAATAATTTTGGAAATTTTTCTCAATCAGAATACAGTAGAGCTTTAATTACTGAAACACATCTGATATATGAGCGAAGTATGAAAGCGAACGGATACACTTTGTACACAGCGCACCATCGTGATGGTACAGCTCACGGAGGTACCATATTTAAAAATTCACATATGCAGTATAATAAGTTTTCTACAAGTAAACATGCATATCAAATCATTGCAATCACCATCGAGACAAATCGAGGTGATCTTATAGTAGCGGCAATTGTAAGACATTCATATGTTGTGGAGATTACAATGTCTCCCAAATGGGATTTAAGAATAACTAACGAACCAGGACGAAGACTTCTTCGCATTCTTTGTAATTACTTTATCGATGTCCTCATTCCAATGTCTCCCACATATTGGCCAACCCCATAACAGATTACCCGATGTATTAGATTTTTTCGTAATACGTGGACTGCATCAGTATAAAAACAAACAATTCAATACTGTAATTGATCTCTCTTACGACCATGTTCCAGTGTTAGCCATTTTGGATGTCCACGCTAGACCATCCTATAAACAACAACATCTCAGCAACAGACACACGGACTGGGACTCGTTCTCTAGTATAGTTGAAAATAACATAAGTCTGAGAACTAGACTAAAGTGTGAAGATGCTGTTGACCTGACGGTTCAGAGTCTGTCGGAGATTATTCAAAAACACGTGTTGAAGTTCTACACAGACAAGTAAGCAAAAACGAGAAAATCTGTACATTTCCTTAGAAATAAGAAAATTAATAAAAAAAACACGCTCTCCTAGGAAAAAATGACAACGTAACCGTTTTCCGTCTTTAAAGGATTTGTACTACCAATTATAAACTAAACTAAAGAAATAAATTAATGCCTACAAAAATGACTCGCTCGATTATTAACTGCAGTCACTGAATGAAAACAGCAAATTCTTGTCGGTTAAAACGAAAAAGTTACTGGTGCTAACTGAGCCATTTAATATAAAATTAAATAACGGTTGTTGGGCAAAAACCGGTAAGAATTTGAAACTAAACCAATCTTAGGACACTGGAAAACTACAGGAACGAAGTAACTATAACTAGATTACGAGTAGGCCACACCCTACATACATCACAATACATACTGAACAATACATCTGCTCCAAAATGTCCAACATGTAATACTCCAATAACAATAAACCACACACTACTGGAATGTGCAAAATATGCAAGCCATCGAAACCTTTATATCAACCAGTTCACTAGGAGAAGTACTACAGAACGAGCTTCAAAAAATAGATATATTATTAAAATTTCTTGCAGACATCGGATTAATTCATATTATCCTTAGACGCAAATGATGTTAGTAATCGAGCGTCTGTAAATAAAAAAAATAAAAAAGAAGATAAATTTTGTTGTAATAAGTATCGTAGGATTATTTTCACAACAATTACGAGCAAAATTTTGGGTAGGATTATAAAAACAGAATTAAATGTGTTATTGATGGTATAATAGCTAAAACGCGAGCAGTTTATAGATTACAAATACAGAAACCCCCGATTTGGATATTTACCCTGTGGCAGATTCACGAAAAGTATCTAGAATAAAATAGGTCCTAAATATATATTTCCGCATAATTAATAGACTTGAATTCTATTAAATTATGCTTTAATTAATCATATGAAGGACTAGGATCGATGATTAATGTAGATAAAACGAAAACTATATTACAGTTCTGTGTTGTAAATAATCACGGTAATATCTGCTTGCAAATAAATTCGAGACCCATACAGTTCAATATTTTCAATATCTAGAAGGTATATTTTGTCTATAGCAAAATTAGATGTAATTTTTTTTTTATTATGCCGTGTTTAACTACCGAGGCTATTACGGCACTGGTGATTTAACAGTTAGATGAACTGAGGTTGGAAGATGAAAGGAACTGTATAACTGAGGGAATAGTTGAAGAACTGTTGGAGAGGAAAGCAGATAGAGTACGCGGATGGATATTGGACCGGAAAGGAAGGAGTGTAAGTACGGTAAAATATGGCAAATAAGACGGGATTGGGAGTAAACAAGCCGGGTGGTTGGTACGTTGGAGAAGATAGTCATGAGCGAGTGATATGTGGTCAAGGCGGAGCCTGCTGAGTGCTATTTAGTTGAAACAAGTTAAATTGGCAGGTGGTTCCCAGAAGCCTACATTGGATTTGATGGCAAGATGGAAGTTATAGTGCTATGAATTCCACTTTTGTTGCGGTGGATGAACTATTTCAGGACTGTTTTTCCAGAATTTTTCTTCGGGTATTATCTAAACGAGAGCCCCATTTACGACTTTTTGAATTCCAGTCTCCGCTAGATATGAATTTCGTTCCCAGTGATTTGAAATACTAGCAGGTTTTCATCTAATCGCTCATTTGGAGAGCAGTATACGGCGGAGATAGGTTCCAATAAATGAACATAATTTTACCGTACAAGCCTGTTTTCCCGAATAGTTTTTCTCCTCGTAATGCTTGATTGTTTTTTTTTTTTAATAACAATTTCACTACCGCCGCGAGCTTTTTTATCTGGCCGAAGATAAGTGTACACATCGTAGTTGGGAATATTCAAAACTGTTTTATTTGTAAAATGCGTTTCCGAGATGAGAAGTATATCAATGTAGTGAGATTTCAGAAAGAGCTCTATTTCTAACTTATGTTGCAACGCGCCATTAGCGTTCCAAAGTGCAATTCTTAATGAAGTAGTCATTGTTTACTAGTTTTATTCAGGACTGAGGACAATAAATTTAATATCATGGCATTCCGGTTCATTAACTGTTGAAACATGGTTTTAAATTCACTCAAAAATGCACTTAATAATGTATCTATACTAGTAGGCGAGTTAGATGCGAATCGGTTATTCATTATATTACCACCACCATTTGAGGGACCAACATTATTATAGACATTATTTCCCGGATTAAATACTGCATTGGCGCCATTCGTCTCTGACGTAACTTTTGCATACGATAACAGACGTTCGTGCTCATTTTCTGGGATAATATCATGTACAATATTCCTCCGGCTTGCTGTTCTGCATTATATTTCGCGTTGTATAATTTGCGATATACCTCACATCTCTTATAATTAGAAGGATGTTGCTGCGCGCATAATGCACATTTCGGCGGTATATTTTTTTCTTTTTTGCAATCGGCTGAATTATGATTACCGGCGCATTTAACACACTTACAAGGACGATTACAAAACGATACTGTGTGCTCATTCCTTTGACATCTAGTGCACTGGGGTATGTCCTTTTTTTTATGTGAGGGGCTTCTACTCTAATTTAGATCATATATACGTTTAACGTCGTCAGCCGGCTCCAAATCAACAAAATGCAGAGGGAGAGGTTCTTTAGTTTTTCTATTTTTAACATTAAACACGGACCTTACTTGAAAACTTTGTTCTTCTAGTGCCTGTTTAATATCGTTGATTGTGAAAGATGGGTGTAAACGGCGAATTACAACTTTATACGCTCTTTCGTGTTTTAGTTGGAAGGTGTGATAATTTATGTCTTCTTTTTTAAACATTGCGATTAGTCTTCTATAATCGTCAGAGGTTTGCACGTCGATTTTAACAGCGTTATCTTTCAAGGATTTCGCTCTGAAGTCATGTTTTCCTGGTGCGTCGGTAATTTTTTTTAACATTCTCGAATAGTTAATTACATCATGCACAAATATTGGGGCGGTGAAGGTTCTGTTGTTGCATTGTGAGCCGAGTGTGTAATTCTCATTTTGTAAATCTTCGTCTTCGATCTGTAAATATTGGAACCTGTTTTGTTTCGTACGGTAGTTATTTAAATTTTTTTGTTCATTCGATAGTCTTTTCCGCGTCTTCTTTTTAGGAATCTGCCAGTCGTTCTCTATGAGTTTTTGCGACGATGTCGATGATGCGTCTTCGGAGTAATTTGATATTATTGTATTGTTATCATCAGTTATGTCTACGTTTTCACTTATTTTATCGTTAATGATATTGGAAGTCGGACCATTGTTAGATAAGGGAACGAAATGCGTGTTCGGAGTTAAAGTATAATACGTTTGTGCAGGTACCAGGTAGCAAACGTTTTGATGCGGGTATGGGACAATAGGTGTGGATAATGTTGTTGCGTTGTTGTAACGTCGGAATGTACAACATGGCTTTGCGGTAGTATTAGTGCAGCGAAATTAGTAACATTAGTATATATGAGATAGTTCGTGTGTATCGGTGTAATGCGACGTAGTTACGATTACCGACTGCATATCGGTAATGGCAACATACGTGCTCGTATGATAATTACGAGTGAGTGTGTAAAACTGTATATCGTTTTTGTAATAATAATAATAATAGTATAATAATATAATAAAATAATAAACTGGTATTATCTCACCGACAGCAATACAGGTAAATGAATGTATAGATAAATATAACGAAAAAGCCGAAACGAACGCGCAACACACGAACTACCGCAATGTACTGAAGAGGCTTACCACCAAATTTGCATACTTCATTTAACGATCTTCTAATTCAGCAACTTAAATCTCCTTTTTACTAATGGATGATTTTAACGCTCACTAAAACATTATTACAATATGCCTTCCCCTCTCCAGCACCTCACAGTTCCCGAGCTATTTGCAAGAAAATTGTCCCATGGTGGACTGCCGAATGCAAAGCTGCAATTCTTGATCGTCATAGGGCGCTGAAAACCTTGAAAGCTCTCCTCTCGACTGAAAATTACAGTCTCTATAGGAAACATCGAGCTAAAGCACGCTATACTTTAAAACAGGCGCAAAAAGATCTACCTGACATGAATTCACTTCCTCAATCTCTCCATCAGCTCCACCTTACTAGTCTGGAATAAAATTAAATCGATGGAAGTCTCATCAACCTTATATATCCCTTCGGGCATTATGTAAAACGGAAATATTATTCTGAACCGCAGTCAATTAGCAAATTGTTTGCAGAATCATTTTCAAATAACTCAAGTGACTCAAATCTTGATCGAACTTTTATCAAATTTAAAAACACAATTAAATCTATTCTACTAAACTTTACTTCACATAACAAATAACCATGTAATCAACAGTTCTCCTTAAATCAGCTAAAATACGATATATGCAATTTGAAGGATAGTACCAGCAGTACAAAAATTTTCGTATTTTCTTGCTGGAAAATGCAAAAGCAAACATCACAACAGTCTTCTTGCATACACTGAATGTTATTTGGGACGAGGATGTTTCCGGATTTATGGAAAAAGCATATTGCACATTCTTAAGGCTGGCAAAAATTCTTCTACTATAGATTCCTATCGACCAATTTCTGTGACGTCAGTGCTAGGCAAAGTATTTGAAAAACTTACAGCAGGTCGCCTAAAGTGGGAGTTAGAACATCAACAACTAATAAGCAGTAAACAATGCTATTAGCGCTCTCCTTAGATATATCCGAGGTTTTCGATACGACCTGGAGACACAAGATTCTGACCTCGCTCTACAACTGGAATTTTTGAGGTACACTGCCAACGGTCGTTAGCAGTTTCCTCAAAGACCGAACATTCCCAAGTTCGTCTTGGTAACACTTTATCCACTCCGCGATCACTACAGAATAGTTGCTATTCTTAGTCCTATGTAATATTACCATAAATGATATCATAACTGAGATAGTACCAGCTATAAGAGCACTTCTTACCATGTAGTAATGTACCACTTGGATCAGAAACACTGCAACTCTTCTTAAATAAACTGCTAAAGTGGACGGAGGTCTCCGGATTTCCGTTCTAGACTGAAAAATCCACAGCCATTCACTTCTGGCGAAAACGCTCTTGTCCTCATGATATTGTTATTTACTTAAATAATGAAATAATTTCATCTCCTACTACAATGAAATATCTGGGACTAACTTTTGATCAGATGTTGACATGGGAGCCTCACATGCATATGCTAAAAAAAGCATGCTAAATTTAAACTTATTACGAAAATTAGCTCACACACAATATGGAGCAGACACGATATCACTTATTACAATCTACAAAACAGTAATTCGTCCAAAAATAGGCTATGGTGCTGTAATTCGTCCAAAAATGGACTATGGTGCTGTAGTTTATGGAAATGCAAAAAAGGATCTATTTTACATTAGGTTAACAATTCTGCCCTGAGAATATGTTCAGATGCTTTTCGTTCGACTCCCTCCGCTAGCTTATTGAACATACTCGGCGAAACATCACTCAAATTTCATAATTCCAAACTTATGTCATATTTTTACGCATACAAAAAAAAGTACTCCAAATTTACCCGAATCAATCCATAGATCTGAAACGAATCTTAGTGCTAAATCCAGAAACGGTCATTGGACACAAGTAATATCAATACTCAAAGATATCGAAGTAGAAGTTACTCTTATTTATCAGAACGATATGCCTTCATTGCCGCCGTGGATCTCACTGAATGTGTAAATCTTTCGTTACTTCAAACAGATTTTCGCAATAACCCTTCTAGTACATTAGATTTTTTTTTTTTTTTTTTTTTTTTGATTAATACTTTATTATGCAAATTAATAATGTACAACTTGTTGCATTTACAGAGGAGCAATACACTGCACCACCGCTTAGGCTTAATCAGTGTATTGCTCCTCTTTACAATACTCTATAGTTAACAATAATATAGTAACCACTTTTACACTCGCATTTGCGCGGGCTGTGCGTCAGTTTCACTCACAGTCATAGTATATATGTATTCCCTTATAACTTCTTATACTAGTTAATAATTAAAATTATAACTTAGGTATACTAGATGCATAAATGTACGAATTGTCCATAATGACACATACATACACACATACATATACAGAACTTAAACATTATATGCATAAATTCCTCACAAACACCCCGTACATATATGTACGCGTGCAGAAATACACTCGTTATACATATTACTGTAAACGTTTTATCACGGATTCACAACGCAAAAACTTCAGTGACCATGGAATTTCTTATGCATTACATTGAATGCGAATAATTGGAATTGTCGAGCAGTGTATTTGTCTTGTAGGTTAAAGTTATTTTTATTGTAAAATCTTAAATGGTCCATAGTGGGGCATACAAATAGTACATGGTTCGCAGTTTCTACTGCGCCGCATTCACACCTGTCATCATTACTTAACTTAAGAAGAAATAAATAAGACCCAAATTTTCCATGCCCCGTTAATAATTGGGTAAGTACATTAAATTAATACAACAACTACCAAATGCTTTTCGTAACATGTGCAATTTACGATACGCGGATAGAGAAACTATGTATCTAGGAGCCCTTACCAACAATCGACATGATGTCGTGATAATTTAGTATCACACGATGACGAATAACTTTATAAACTTTACAACGTAAGCTGCATTTAGACGCTCGATCCCCAGTTTACTACGTTACGACGATATTATGCAGGCAATATGTGTTTGTCCCATTATCGCATTCCCTGTGGAGTTATTTTATAAATAATTATATATATATATATTTATTTATTTATTTATCTCTCCACGATATTAAAACGATGCAAGCAATATGTTTTTGCCACGTTCGCGTAATCTCCCGGGGGTTATCATTTAAATAATTATTTATTTATACATATATATATATATATGTGCATAAATTTTTAAGATATGTTTCTCGGCATCAGTTATCGTGTGTTATTCATCGAATCCGCCCACGTTATAGAAAACGATTAAAATTTATTTAAAAGATTAGTACAGAAATATAGGCAGATTAAAAATGAAAAATTCTCGAAAACAGAAGTTACTAGTTTTACTATTCAGTTTTAAGTGACACTTTGATCATCGTTGAAATAAGTTGTTCGTTGCAACATGATGGCAGACGACACCGAGCGCATTGAAAAACTTTTTGATCGCACAGTTTCAAATACGGTGTAAGTTATCTTATTTTTCGTTGAGTGATAATTTCGAATAATATTAATTATAAATTCGGTCATCGTGCGATTTAATAAAATACAAGCTAATTATTCTTTATAGTATTTATATGTTTAAACTTTTTTAATTTAGCATAATAATAATTTTTAATTATAATCTCGTATTTTATTAGCTATTGATTAATTTGATTTTCGTGTCAATCTTTATTACACTCTATCCCGTTCCGTCGCTACCTACACTTCGTTTCAGATACATGAAATCCTTCTTAAGTACGCACCATATATGCAGATTTATATAGGTAGATAAATGAACGTACAATGGCTAGTCACGACGTTCGACAACGAACAATACGACGATGTTGAGTCATATAGGCAGCGACTTTGCTCGATTGAGAGCGACTCTTACGGGATGTATCGTAATCGGTATGCATCGTCAATAATGGCGACATTGTAACATGCGTCTAAATTAAATCGATGAGGCTTTTACAGCTTTAACCGTTCCTTATGACTGGTTACTTTCAAAAAGACGGTTAAATACGTCTGACGTTTGTATATCTTTAAACGGCGCCATTACGCGAATGAAAGATTTTTTTTTTTTTGTTTTCGGGAAAAAATTAATAACCTAACTGCGACCGACTTTGATTAAATGGGCGATTGAGAAATGTTACTACTATGTAGCTGTCGATGACGTTTTCAGTAATTAAGTTATCAGATGACTTATCGGTTAATATTTATCTTAGTGCTTTTCTTACGGCCATCCTGTCATTAACGTGTTATAAACGACTTTTAATAAAACTATTTCGACTATTATTATTATTTATTAATAATTTATTATCATATACGATTTCTGTGTGTGTATAAGTGACGTCAACGCGAATAGATATTGTCCTAAATATAATACACTGTCAATAATCGCGATATTATGACATACGTATAAATTACATCGATGAGGCTGTGACCCTTATCACTAGTTCATTTGTCATCTGTTTCTATAATTGACATATCTATATAAATACATATTGAATGTAAACTTTCCATTAGTTATATATATATATATATTGCGACGCCACTCTCCACAGTCTACCAACACAACCTCGTTGGACGTCACATACAATTATTAATCTTCTTCTTATCGTATCGGTCATGTTATATGCTTTTTCCCCCCCTAATATTTCACAATCTGTACTGCCTCGTATGAGATTCCATTTATTCTGGTCATATCTTCTATCTTGCATTGTATTTGCAACAATGAACAAGTTAGTACGTTCCGAATCTTACACCGCATTCACATCTGTCGTCATCTTTAATTTTCTTTCGTTTCATGTACTTTGCCGTTCTTCCGGTCATGGTTCTTATTTTATTTAGGGTTTTCCATGTCGACCACGGCGAATTATTCCCAGGAGGTAGATGTTCGTTCGGTTGTTCCATAATTTTAGTCGATTTTCTTTCAGCTTTCCCTTCCATAATTCCATCCTAGTAATTTCAGACGTTTGTTTCAAAGCATTTGTTGTTTTAAGAAAATTTTTCCTTGACTTCAGTCGACTTATTACCGTATCTTTCATCTTTCTTATTCAACGAATGTCTTATGTCTTATGTCTTGTTCTTTCTTTTCTAGCCATCACTTCCCGCCTTATATCTGGCGGTGCTATGCCGCATAGTTTTTCTATTTTATCGATCGATGTCGGTTTTAAGCATCCTGTAATTATTCTATTGGTTTCGTGTAGTGCTACATCGATTCTTTTAACATGTGCTGAATTCCGTCATACACCTGTGGAGTAACACAGAGCTAAAGCTGATGTCTTTAATACATTTGGATCTACACCCCAGGGTTGAGTCAATCAATTTTCTAAGTAAACCATTCCTTGTACCAATTTTTCTTTTGGTATCTTCGCAGTGTTCTTTAAACGTTAAAGCTCGGTCCAATTTAACGCTTAAATACTTTCAATTGTTACAGTGTTCCAGGGATATCCTTTAACATGTAATATTTAGTTTGCGTCTTCCATCCTTATTTCCCACGTGAGACGCCGTTACGAGATAATTATTGCGTAAAACAAAGCAAACTTCGCTGGCTAATCCTCCAAACACGGTCAATGGAAAATGTCCTTTTTAGAACCAGAACAAGGTTTAACAGTAATGTCAATAAACATCGGAGGACTGTCATGAGAAAAGGAGAATATTTTGGCTGAACTACGCAACGATTTTTTTTTTATTATTTGGCCTGGCTGTACATACCGTTTGGCCACCAAAAGAACAAAAATAGAACACAAATAAATATAACGAATGAATTAAGTTAAAGGAAGAGAGATGATTATGAAATATGAATATAAGAACAAAAATAAATCATAAATAAATATAACCGATGAATTAGAACTAAAAGAAGTGCAATAACTATAAAATATGAATATAGCAAGAGAGGATAATCATAATAAAAGGTAGCGTATAAAAAGAGGAAAGATAAAATTACTCCCAAAACAAAAACCTTAAATTAGAATATGATCGATAATAATGAATTTAAATAAAACTATCAAAACATGAACATCTAAACATATCAAGGAGAGGATTAAGCAGGAAAAACACCCAGCGAGAATAACTTCTCAAGCAAACCCGTACGTCTCTGTTCAAACCACCCGCAGCTGAAAAATAAATGGTTGATATCTTCTCTAAAACTGACGCTACTATGATTGGTACAATGCATATAAGAAGGATTTACAAGATTGAAGTTCAACGCTACTCTAGAATGACCAGAACGTAGCCTACATACGACAGTGATAAATCTGCGGATAGTAGTGATCGGGATACCAGGGGGAAGGTGTTTGAACCAGGGGACCTGGGGAAATTCAGTTTGAACCATACTATAGGTTTTACCTTTGATTGAAGAATTAAGTATACTTTCAACCCAGTCAGTTTTAAAAGTTTTCCTAATCATGTCATAAAGGTCGCTAGAGGGAATATATGGAAAACGAGCTCCAGAATTAATAGCACTTTTCGCCAAAGTGTCAACTCTATCGTTCATGGAGATTCCACAATGACTAGGTATCCATAAAAACTTCAGGTTACCTCCGCGTTGAGAGATAATCAAGTATTTTTCCTTAATTTCTTGAATATTATTAATAGCTTCAAGAAAATTCTGGTGGGACGAGTATAATACAAAATCATCTGCATAAAACAAAACTCGGGAAGACGCCCCAGATGGGCACTTAAAAACTGCCAAAACATAAATATTAAAAAGGACAGAGCTGAAAGCTGATCCTTGGGCAAGTCCATTATAAGAAATACGTGTAACAGTGAGGTTGAAAAGTGGGTTTAGGAAGATTAAAGATCTATTAGAGAAAAGTTTACATAGAAATTTGGCCATATTAACAGGAAACCAATTTTTAAAATTGCATTGTATAGAATGAAGAGGGAGACAATATCGAAAGCTCATTTGATATCCAAAAAGGAGGCTATGAGAAATTCCTTCTTAATGAAGGAGGAGTAAACGTCGCATAGAAAATGGGCTATACAGTCTAGAGTACCCCATCCGGGACGAAATCCAAACATAGGGAAGAATATTCTCATTCTCGATCCACCATATTAGTCTGTTTTTGAGAACCATTTCGAATGATTTCCTAAAACAGGAGGCAAGAGAGATTAGTCTGTAGGAAGATGCGTGTGAGGAGGATTTACCAGACCTTAAAACTGGAACCACTAAAAACCTAGACAAATCATTCGGAACTAATCCAGAGTGAAGCAGATTAGTAAAAATATCTACTAAAATAGTTTTAGCTTTAATAAGCAAGTAATTTATTACCCAGTAGGTTATACCATCCAAACACTTTTCAAGGGGAGAATTTATAAAATTAATTTCATCCAGACGATGTTCCATAAATTCTTGAAATTTGGTCCAATTCCCCTCTTTTAATTTCCAGCGTAAAATGTTTCCACAGAGAATGGGTGGATCGCTATCAGTTCTAAATCGTTTTGTATCAATGTAAATGGTTATAAGGAAATGATCACTTCCTAAAGAGGTTCCAAGTACAGACCAAGAGCAATCAAAGAGGATATTAGATGAAACTAGAGATAGGTCTACAGGATTGTTATTATGCAATGGATTATTAATTTTAGTTGGGCATCCGTCATTTAGAAGGCACAAGTCAGAGCCGGAGATTATTCCAAAACTGTGGAGCCCTTGCGATTATTTCTGTTACATCCTCACAGTGAGTTTAGGGCATTGAAGTCACCACCAAGAATAATGGGACTATTTTCTAAATTATCAAGTCCCTCTAAAAAAGATTTGTAGATTAATGGAATGATTGGGAGGGGAATAATAGGAAATGAAGGAACCAGAGAAATTACCAACTGTAGCGAAAAGGCAGACTGCGTTGGAAGAAGTGTCATTGGTAAAATTGGAGAAGTTAGTATTAATGACATGATGATTCCACTTTTAATGCGATGTGCTTTGCATAACATAGGAAATTAACTGTTTCCGGGATGAAATTAGCGATGAAAAGGCAACACAAAAAATAGGAAGATACTTACTCGACCAGATTTGGAAATTATTAATATGATTACGGTTATTAAATGAGGATATTGTTATTTCGATTATATTATTATTATTACTATTATTATTGGACTTATATTTAAATAGTATTATTGTTACTGATATTATTATTGTGAAAAAGAAATGTATTAAAATGTAAATTGTCTATATATACATATATTTATATTGTATACGTTACCGACATTCTACTTGACGAACTCGATTGTCCAGCTGGTGTGACACGTGGGATGGCCCACGACCGTTAGCTAAATAAAAAAAAAATATTTTTTTTTAAAGTTTATTGTATTTATGAATAAAAAATAAATTACGAATTTTTTATGATATCTTAATACACGCGATTACTTTTTACAAATATATACGTATATTACGAAATTTTATAAATTATCTGTAAAATTGACGGAACTTTCCCCTACCTGTTTTGGAACTAGGTTTCCTGGTTGGAAGAGACACTAACTTTGCGATCGACCTCCCAACGATCCGTTCTAACCAACAGTCGAGCCTAAGGCCTAAACTAAACTAAACTGACTTACTAACTTTTCTAACAGCCTAGCACTCCAGAACATTGGAGGCGCTGCAGGTATCTTATTATTATTACTATTATTATTTTCTATTACCTTATTCTTTTGCAAAATGCCGGTTTCTTTCTATTTATATTTTCTACAGATTTTGCTCTTCCTTAAGGTATTTTGGTTTTTTCGACAAAAAAACTAATAGTTCGAATAAGGAAAAGATCCGTCATATCTTATATTCTAATGTTATTTTTATATATATATATATATATATATATATATATATATATATATTTACTTATTTTTCTTATTAGGGTGGCCAGCAGTATCATATAGATACCTGCACTTTTACCATTTACCTAAATCCGTTATTTTGGCGTCTTTTAGAACTGGCCAATCAGAAAATTAAGAATTGTTTCTTTTAGTCTTTGGTTAAAATAACTAAGGAACCCGTTTTATTAGGTCTGTTTTCACCTCCTTTTGCCGGCATTTGCTACGCCAGTAATTATATTTTTGTAGATATTTTTCTTATTTTTTTATACATATTACCTTGGACGAATTGCTCAAAAACTCTAATCTTATTGGCGCCAGGATGCTCGCTCCTATACACAGACATACATACATTGTACTATGTTCCTAAATCTCATCTTTTTCCAAAAAGTCAGGTCCGTCGTGTCTACCTGCAAACCGTATGATGTATACGTATTGTACTTATTGCTATCTCTTGCAATTCGTTATTTAATACATTACTTTTATTCTCGATCTTTGTAATTTTTGATCATGAATTTTCATTGAAATATTTTAATTAATAAACTTTAATCACCTCTTACTACTACTAATGATGTAACACGTGGCGTTGTTACAATATATATATATATATATATATATATATATATATATATATATATATATATATATATACTTTAGTCGTAACTCTATGTAGGGATATCGTGATAACAACTTCCTGATTTTCAGAATCCATCCTTGACGACCTTCGCCATCATGAATACATCTTGAAAATGTCACTCGAGCTGCCGCAGTCATTACATGTGTCCTAGTAGTTTGGTCGCACACCGTTCATTCTTTCCATAACTATTGCTCTTTCGATTCCATCTCGTTTTTGCACTTTGTTACTGAAAAATTTCATAATACGCGCAAGAGATCCTTCGCTGTTAATCTTCAGTACTACCGGGTGTTTTCGTTATTTTTTATCGTTACGACTACATTAATCGGAATAGTAAAGAACAGGGTTATGCGCAATACATCGGAATCTGTATAATAACGAGTACTATTGAACGGTTATAAAGTCTCTGTAAACATTTGTACAGATATGTACGATATACGTGAATTGTATTTATCGTTATTATCTGGTTTTTTGTATACATTTCACCTCATAAGCACTTTTATAGTTCGGATGCAGGTTATTCTTGTTTATATTGTTCACTACCGAATAATTGTTAAGTTAACAATTTTAAATTAAGATATTTCACATCAATTGAATATCTCTTATTATTGCAGATTTTGGTGGTGGTTTTTCCTGTGATTTCATCTTGTTCTTTATCATATCTGACTTTATAGCCTTTATATTATACGGAGTAAGAATCATGTTTATCCGTGATATATTTTGTAGCAGTGTAACTATTATGTTTTTAAAAATTGATAAATACACCTTTATTTATTTATTTATTTATCTCATCTCTTATTATTGTATGAAACGATTTTATTATCATTGAAATTCGTGCGCCCTTTAAGGAATCCTCTTCTCTCCGGGTGTTTAAAAAAATATTATCGGAAGAATCTTGATCGGTTGTGATCTGTAGGTTAAATCCCTTTTAGTAATGATTAATGTTGTAGCCGGTGAAATTAGTCTACCGCATTGGTAAAATGAATATCCGGTTAATGTACGCAAATTAGTATGTTTTTAATATTATTATTATTATTATTTATTATTACTATAGTATTATTTAAAATAATATCAACGCTCTCTATATTTGATGTACGTAATCAACCGATAAATGAATAAATATGTCGAACGAGTTTAAATTTAAAAATTTATTTCAGGTATTACGAAAGCTGGTTTCGGACGTTTCCAATATTCGGTACGATCGGTTGTCTACTCGGTATTTTAATTATAATTATATTCCGTCGAGAAAATATGAAAAAATCACCGGTTGCCGTCATTTTCGTCTGCGTATCGCTAAACGATGTTTTATTTAGTGGCTTAATCATCCTAAGTTATTTAATATGGCTAACGAGTACGGAATTACCCAACTATTTAAGCACCTGCTTTGATACAGCAATATCCTATTTACGGAATATCATTTTATGGTTAGAATGTTATTTGTCTCTTTTTGTCGTTACTTAGCGGTTGCCTATCCACTCCGAATTTCTAATTGGTGTCCTTCCAGAAGAATTTCATCAGGAATAATCGTCTCTGTTACTTAATATCGTTCGTTTTACATATTCCATTTGTAACGATACCACACATATTACCGAACGAAACGTTATTACCGTTCGTAATTGATTTATATCGGCTTTTATTTAGATCGATAGCGTGCGTTTTATTCGAAATATTTTCTATTCTGTTATCGATCGACATGTTCAAACAACGGCGTAATCGATTAAGAAGACGGAATCAGACGATCGATCAAAGAAGATCCTATCGAATCGGTCGAACTAGTTTAACAATCGTCGGCTTAGCCATATTAGTGCTGATATCCGAAATTTTACAAGTTATAATTTTGTCGTACATTCAATGCACTGCTTGGTTCGATCCGGTCCAGGTCGCAGATTTACGGCCATTAATCAATAGATATAATGTGAAATCGGATATAATTTTCACATCGAAAGTTATATATTTCGCTACGAACATTTCGTACACATTTAAGATAATCATGTTCTGCGAAATTTTATCGTACTCTCACGTGTGTTTGAAATTTTTTGTCTATTACGCGATGAGCGACGAATTCAGAAAAACGGTTAACAGTTTAATCGCCAGTTTAATCGTATATATCGTTAAGAAAATTAATACGATTAATAATCTATTCGGTTATCGATCGCACGTATATCGCGTTGATAGAAGTTCCACCAAAGTGTAAGTTGTAACACATAATGTGCGAGGATAATAATTAATAAAATAATTTCCTTCTAGCACGTTGAGTAGTGTATATCTTTCCCTGTATTTGTATTTGATTACAGATTAAACTGTCCGTCGTCTCTTATGGAACTTATCACTGGTGTTATTCTTTTGTATCTTGCGATTGTTTTATATTATTTTTTTATGACGTTTCCCCCCTATCCTTCACCCATCAAACATTTCCGAGATATTCTCCACAACCGACATCCTAATTACACAAGGCTAATCGTGAATCACAACGTTTAAGAGTAGCAACACGGGTAAATGACACGGATGGAGTTTATCATCATCACTCTGGATTAATTTGGTCGGATAATTACATCGATTACATCCGGACGTTTCAATTCGCCATCAACGTCGGGCGATAATTTCACCAGAAATGTCAACAGTGAAATATTGATAATATAACAGCAATAATAATAATATTATTACTATTATTTATTTATCCTTTAACGGTTACTTATAGCATGGACCCTGAGAGGACGGACGGTGTTGTTCTAATGTCGCATAACCGGTTATCAATAAATGTCGCACAACCGGTTATCAATAGTTTAGAGGTATGTACGCTGTTGACGGATAACATAACTTTTCTCGGTATTATACAATACCCGGCGAAATCGGTGCAACCATTACGTATAAATTCAAGATACACATAATATTTCACGAACGTTTCAAATATAAAATAAAATATAAAACCATAAAAAAATATATATATATATATATATATTGATCAATTTTTTTAATCCTATAGTAGTGTGATCATCGTTTTAATAAAAATATTTCGACTAACATTTTTATTATTCCTACAGTCAGACGATGCACGTGTGAGTCTGTGTATGTGAGAGACTTTGCAAAGGGAATCTTTATTAGGCTACGCTAATTGATATTCATCGTGAATCGCAACCTTATAACACGCGTATGAATGACACGAATGGATTATCACCTCGGTTAATTTGATCCGTTAATTAGTCCGACGTTTATAGTCATGATTAAATAGATGATTACGTAATTTTACATAAGCGATATACGTTGACTTCGACGTTTCACCGACGTCTCAAGTAAAACTTACCAGTCGAGTTTCACTAATTCGTTATCGTGATAAACAAGTGACGCATTGCACGGACATTTTAACGCTAGATGATAACAAGAAAACACTGCGCCCTCTTACCGAATCATTATACTGAATCTAATTTGTGGAAGTAGTGGAAGTGGAAAAACTAACGCTATGTTATCGCTACTATTTCATCCGAATGGATTAAGATACGTGGGTCTACATATACGATAAATCGTTAGAACGAGTCAAGTATCGTTTAGTTCATTGTTAGAGCCGTTACAACCAACAATAGGTGTGCTAGTATGTTTGACCAATTAGACAATGTACAGCCAGCTCAAGATGCTAAACAGAATTCGGTAATTCGATGATGTAGACTCGAATGATGATTTAGGAAAAATACGAGACTATTTTTCGAGAGCTAGACATAAAAATATCGATTGTTTCTATTTGTGTCAGACGTACGTTAAAAGCGATTGTGCTAATATGATCATGATATTTGCGCAAGACGAGATTAACGCGCGACACATTTACGATGAACACGCGAACGGAGGTGGATCAAATTGCGACTATAAAACATTCCGCGAAATGTGTCGTCTAAGCTGGTCAGGTGTTTCTTGAAATTTTTGCTACGTGTTTTTACTATTACGAATATTATCTTTAAATTTTATTTATTTTTTAGTATTCTATTTTCTAATGTACCAAAATCGTTATAATATATATATATATATATATATATATATATATATATATATATATATATATATATATATATATATATATATATATAATGAATACATATAATGTTTGCGTTATTTATCTATGTTACAATTGTTCAAATCTAATTTTTCATGTTTATTCATTATTTGTATTTTGTGATTTTTACGTATTTGTATTTTTGATCTAAAAAATTATAAACGACGTCGCAAGCCCTTAATACGTTATATTATTACTAAGAGATAACTGTGAAAATTATATTTATAAATAAATATTATTTATATGTGCGTTGGTATGTCTGCATGATGCGGTGTATGCGAATATGTGTGTACACGTACCTGATGCATGTGCATGTATGTACGTATATATGTGCATATGTGTATATGTGTATACACATGTAGTTGTGTGTATATATGTATGTATATTTATTTGCGAATAATGATATATAAATATGTGTACAAGTGCATTTATAGGTGTATATATGATTAAAATGAAATATTCTCATATTAATATTTTTTTGCTTATTTGTATGTATGTACGTATATATGTGTAGTATGTATGTATATATTATGTATGCGTATATATTTGTATATGTGTATATGTATATATATATATTACCTTATGTAGTGTTTACCTATTGTATACGGTCGTTCGTTTTTATTTTTGTAAAGTATATCGATAATTTATAATTTATTTTCCATAATTAATTATGTTTAATAACAATGTAATAAATTAAGACAATCGAATTTGTTATTATGCATGAATTTATTTTCCGCTGCTCGCTTAGGTAATGCGCATTTGCGGATTTTATTATTAACTTATTTTCTTGTTTCTGGTAAATGTAAAAACAAATAAATTGAATTGAATTGAAATTGAATTGAATTGAATTGAATTGAATTGAATTGAATTGAATTGAATTGAATTGAATTGAATTGAATTGAATTGAAATTGAATAATCGAACAATTAAAAATTATCAGAAATTTTCGATGGCTTATTTCGGTTCATTGCCTAAATGGCAGTATATACGAGAATAAATTTCAGAGTTTCAAACAAGTGTGTCGATTTTGTATAAGTCCCTAACTGCGGCTTAATCGGGTGATTATGTAGATTACGATAGTGTGAGTTACAAACGTGCTCCTTCGTTTATTTCCGAAAATACTTTGTCCCATGTGAGAAATCAGTGTGTTTGATAGTTTTCGCACACTCTTCGAAATTCTACTAGTTGAATTAAAACTTAATTAAACTCAAATTTTATTAACTATAAACCTTGTGCTTTCGTTAAAAAAATTAAAAATAAATAAAAACATTAGTCAATTCGAAAGGAATATAATTTTAATTGCATTTCGCGATGTTTAGTCGACCTTAATGCCAAAGGATACAAAAAATTAATTAATAATATTTCGCTACAAAAAATTAATTTACAAACGATAATTGTTTACTTATAATTAGCCGATAGTCATAATTATTAAACAGTGTACTCGTGCGGACGTTGTATTCGGTGTTAATTTATCCTTTTAAGTTGTTAATATTGCATCATGCACCAACTCCATTTGTTTACTTTTAACCCATGAGGATTTGTCAGCGATAGTTAGAAATTTTCTTCAAATTTTTTCAAATTCATATTTCCGTCCCTGTCCAGGGGCACCGCATGGAGGTTCCTACCGTAATAATAATAATAATAATAATAATAATAAAGATAGGTAATATAATACACACATACATACCTATGTAAAAATACATACACACATATAAAAAAGAATTTTAGCGGATTACATTTTATCAAATATTATTAATTTACAGCGTACTATGTTTAGGCGTCTCTATGCTTATAATTCCTGTACATAAATTGTAGTTGCCTGGAATTGTAATTTCCGATCGTTCAGATATACAATTATCGCAGAACTTACGAGTTACCGAATAAAAAAGGTAAATTTGATATCTCACGCGTGTCCACTATTCTGGTATACCTTGTGGCACTTAAAACACCTATTTTGTATTAATTGTAATTTATTGAAGCTCGCCTTCGAGATAGAAGAGCAGGCGCGGGACAAGCATAAGTCATCACAGGACGAATAAACGCTTTATAAATATCGTGCTTTTATTATTAACATTAACGTGCCATTTACGATTACATAAACTGCGCTTACTGCTTTATTTGTTTTTAGAGTTGCGTAATTTACATGTGCCCGGGAAGGTTAGCCGTTTATCTAATAAAACACCCGAATATATCCGACCAATTTATAATTTTATCATCGACTAGAAATTCAGAAATTGGTCGACGACGATTGAAAAAGACGACCTCAGTTTTTAATACGTTTATTTCAATTTGCCATTTGCGATAATACTTTAAAACGCGTCATACACCGATTCTTAATTGATTTTTAATAGCCGTTGATTTGTAAGAGCTGTAAAATATTGCTATATCATCCGCATAAAAGCAACCTGCGTGTTTGTCAATTTTGGAAAATCTTAAAGAAACAATGTGAATAAAAACGAACCCAAAATACTACCTTGTGGAACACCTAGGGTACAAGTTTTCATAATCGAGGTTTGAATCATCTACCATTACATAAAATATTATATTAATTAAATAACCATGAATTAGAAGTGCCAATATGAAATTTACACTGTATCATTTTATACGTGAGATACCTTTACACCAAGTTACGTCCGAGTACTTTACCCACATCAAGCAAAACCAGAACAATATTTACAATTAAAATTATCGCTGGTAAATTCAATGATTCTAAATATTTGCTGGACGAAATCCAAACTGAATGTCAGGTAAAAGTTTGCATTGCTCAGAGTAGACAAAATAATTTTCTCCACGATTTTACCGAAATTACTTAGTAAGCTTATAGGGCGAATGTTGCTAGTTATGGAAATATCTTTATCAGGTTTAGGGAGAGTGACAATTTTTGTTACTTTCCATTTTAAAGGGTAATGACCATTTTTAAACATGGCGTTTAATAAATTTGAAAATTGAACTACTACTTTTAATGGAAGATTTTTTATGACGATCGTGGAGATATGGTCATTGTCAACAGAATTTTTAGATTTAATGGCTTTTATAGCGGCAGAGATATACTTAGGACTGACATAATCGACAATACAACTTATTTTTACTCTCATTCAGAATTTTTTAACAACTATTTGAACAGACATTTGATACGAAATATTATACCGGCTGTATTATTACAAAAGAAATTCCACAGCTAACTTTCATCAGAGAACGGATATGAATGCTGCGAAAAAGGTCGACTACCCAAGGTTTTTGAAAAAAGCATAACCATACCGAAGAAACAGGGAACCCAGTTGCAGTGAACATCGAACACTGAGTGCGTTATCACATGCCTCGAAAATATTAAAAAAATTATATGTAGAAGAATATCAGATAAAATAGTCGGATTTCGGAAAGACATGAAGCCATTTTACGCCTAAAGATGATAATTGAAAAAAAGGATGGAAAAAATAAACCAACGTACGTTGCATTCGTGGATCTGGAAAAGGCTTTCGATAATGTAAACTGGTAAAAAATGTTCGATATTCTTTTTTTTTTGTTTGTTTTTTTTTTTGTTTATTTGTAATATTGAACTGCCCAAAGGCATACACACGATAAATTTAACATCGGAAAATACATAAGCGAAGGTAATTCGGCCAATGAACCTTCGCTACGACTCCAAAAAATGTACAAATTGGTAATAAAACTAAAAATCTCACTCCCTCGTGCTCATCATCTCAAGTAAAATCGAACGAAATAATCACCACTAGAATGATCTATCCGACTTCGAGTGTAACTGAAAACAAGCCCCTGCAAAAGATATTAGTTATTCAAATATTGTCAAAACACCAAAAACAACGCACAAAACTTCCCAACGGAAGAACAAGCCATCATTTTTCCACTAATTGAAAATTTCTCCAATGAAGAATTCTTAGTAGAGCTAAGTAAATTAGTGCCGCCATCAAACATTACTTTCTTATCCCGAATGTCAAGTAGTAGATTATGTTTTTACTTCGACTCTGTTAAGACAGCCGACGACTTTATTTCAAATCACGGGGCAATAACAATTAAAACACACTGATTTGAAACACGTGTTTCGTCGTATCGTGTTGTATCGTGTTCGTCGCTGATAATAGTGATAATTGTTTCTGTCCGATTTATTTGTCTATTCACGGGAAGATTACAGATCGGTGAGATAAATCCTGTTTCTTATCTTATCTGTATAATCGTCTATATTTCATTGTATATTATAAACGTTTATATCTCAGGTATTATTTTAATCTCTATCGTAGTTAAATAATGTAGAATTCATAATCATCTCTAACAATGGATATTTAAAGGGATTATTTAATATTTTTGATTCGATTAATAAGGAAATTATTCAGCTAAAAGATATAAATAATAATAATGCAATCAAAGGGAAAAAAAGAATCAATGTAATAATAACTCAGAAGGCTCACGAGAAAAAAATCAATAATGTTGAGGATATTTTAAAAATTAAAGAAAAAGATATTATCAAAGTCGTAAGAGATTCTGTTAGAGGATCCGATACAAACGTATCGAAGAAAAAAAATACTTGGTCTTCTATAGTAAACGATAATAATAAAGATTTAAAGCAGATTTTTTCTGAAAAGAAGAGTTTTAGCTATCTTTATGTGAAACCGGAAGGTAATGTAAATATGATTTTAAACAACAATTAAAAGAAAAGATTAAACCGAACTCCCTTAATGTTGAGGTTGAAAGTTTACGAGTTAAATCAGAAATGTTAACAGTGGTAACTAAATCTAAAGACGAAGCCAGTGCTTTAAAAGAATCTATAATGACACAGTTTTGGAGACACAGTGTCTAGCCTTCATGACATCATCAACGGTGTGCCACAAGGCTCGGTTCTAAGCCCAACACTGTTTAACATCGCAATAAACTCTATTGTTGAAGAAATACCTCCTTTAGTATTCAAGTCCCTATTTGCTGACCACTTGACAATATTTGTCCGATGTAAATATATATCATCATTAAGTGTCTTTGTATCAAAGGTAAGCGACTGATTACCTATGTATACTTTGTTGTACAATGTCAGTAGGGTACAAGATAATCGTAATATGGTGTTAGCGTAGATACACCCACACCCGAGAGAACCGATTGTAATTGGTTTATTGTCGCGACACAATGCAGCTCTGCGTGTTTTTGTAATTATATTATTATTAGCGCTCATATGGGGTTAAGCATGGTGGTTTGACATTGCCTTCCACGCGATAATACTATGACTATTTAGCAGTAACTAAGGCCAGGTTTAAATCGAGGAGTAGAAACGGTACATTCGTAAGAATATGATTAGATTAGTTAAAGGAGGATGAAAAGTTGAGGAACAATCTGAGACAGGAGTACAGAGGACAGTCAATGAGGATATGGGGGGACAAAAAGCATGACACTACAGACGGCGCACTGTGGAACCAGAATTCTGTTCATGAAATATGAATGAGTGAGTCTTGTATGACTTAGCCGCAGTATGTTGAGGATAACGTCATCTCTGTCGTTTGGAAGCGAATTCTTCAAAGATATAACAGAATTCTCGATTTGACAAAGCTTATTTCGTTAGAAACTCGATTGGTACTTTTTTGCCAAAAAGTAAAAAGTCTTGATTTGGCGTAATTACGTACATCAATAGCTGGAACTGGGACGTTTGTGATCTGCAACAATGTATCAGCCTCCTTTGCTGCTCTATCTGTCAGCTCATTTCCTGGAGTACCTACATGAGTTTAGATTCATAGGAACGAGAGTACTTGACTTGGTTTGACTAATAACAGCCGTACCACTTATTTAGCTATAGCATAATGATCATTGCTGAATATATCGAATAAGGAGTTGGGATGGGAGCTGAAAAATAGTTGTAACATAAAACCGATGGCTGTTATATTTCAAGTGAATCCAAAATTTATCAATGTTACATAAATTCTCATTTATTATATTATTTTAATTAATTTATTTTATTTTTGTTTGAAATCCTATTTCTTTTTATTGTATTTGCTTGATTTTGTTTTTAAGAGATTAAGTACCTTGTAAAAGAATCGTCTTTGTTTAATTTTAATTTACAATTTACGGAATATGAGTCGATGATCTGTCCAGCAATCCTCTCCACAAAATTCCGTTGTAATTACATAATCCGTGTGATGCCATTGTTTCGAGCATGGGTGCTTGTGTTTTAATATTTCATTATCAGTCGGAATAGTGACCAGGTCATATTTTGTGCTATAAGAGTAAGCTTCCATTTTATTTTTATTTACAATTTCATGCCCGCCTGAGTTGTGTATATTTCATACTTAACGATGTCGCAATTTACGGCTAAATCAGCTATAAAACGTCACATTCTACCAGTATTTGAAGTAGGAATAATTACATATTCTTCCTTTAACATTTCTTTCACAAACGTAACTTTAAAATCACTGATAGGTATTTTCTCTAAATTTATAATGATATAATTTTCGTAATAAAATGTGATGGTCTACCGTATCAAATGCTTCGTAAAAAGTCAATCTATATAGAGTTTATTGCCCTACCTTCTTAATAGCTGCTAAGTTATTATATTTGCTTAAAGGAATTAAGACGCTGACAAGAGGAATTCTCGAGAACATTAATAAAAACGTCAAACCAAAAATCACTCTGTTCGGAAGAAAGAAGGTCTGGCTATAGAATTAACATCACGGGAGATGAAGTTATAAACAGGCATATGTTTTGAATTTCTTTTGGACAATAAGCAATTGAGGTGAATGTATTGTCATGTATAAGTTGCCTTCTATTTATGGCGCTCTGAATTCCCTTACCTAATACTTTTAAAACCTGAAAGAATGATCAAGGCGGTTAGTCGAAATAGTCACCTAACATCTTTTGGTGTTATCTTATAAATTATGTTTTTCGTGTCTTTTTAAGTAATCTACGTTACGTTCTCAAGTTACAGTATTTATATCCTGTACATTAAAGTCACTATCATCATTACGAATGTATCAGGGTGCTTTGACCAACGAAGCTAAAATTTTCGATTGGAAGTGCCGTAAAAATCAGTACTCACAATAATAATTCGTATGTCCAGACACGTTTGATCATGACGTTATAAAATGATAATTTTCATCGTAAAGGTAGTTTAAAGTTTCTGTCCCGAACACAATACATTTTATTAAGTCTGAATTTGAATTCCTTATTTATCTTAGTAATATGCTCCTTTCAACATAACTTTCGATCCAGTCACATCTCAAGATAGCGGACTTTAGTGTCTTGTAGTAAAATACCATCGATTCTGATTGATGGACAGATACGCTGTCTCTGATTCTGAAGGTAAAACGAACGGATTTCGAATCATTTATTTTAAACCTCCACTTGTATGATCAATCTTGGAAACCATCCAAGATAGAAGGCTGACGCTACAACGCGATCTATATCAGTAGAAAAGAATGATTTCCATTACGCTGTTGAATATATTGAAAATCAAATAGCGTATCCGTAATACTTTTCCTCACAGCATAAGCAATATTGAATAGAAATATATAAAATTACACCCTTACATTATTTATATTTATAAACAAAGTCGACCAGTTTCCCTAGCTGCAGCGTTATTAGGACGATGTATCAATAATTGCATTTTTGAGAATACTATTTAGTTTATTACTGATGCTGCCGAAAAAGACAGTTGTCCATTTGTTAGAAGATTTATCAGAAAAAAGGAAGGAAAATTGTCTTCTAAAAGAAACTGTTGATTTTTCTCGGATATCTCTTTAAGGGGCAAACCTTCACAGACTTTTGGTACTCCCAATGGGCACAAAATATTCAATTTTTTTTTCTGTTGTTTTTATCTTGTATGTTTATTGACATATAACAAAATGCGTTATAAAACTTACAAAATCATTATTAATCACATTTTTGCTTAAAAAAATTAAAGTTTTGCGGTGGTCTGTATACTAACCACCACACATCAAACTAAGTAATAATCTTGTATTGAATGAATATGTATAAAAATTTATGTAACAGAAATACATAAAAAATAGAAAAAATATACAAATAAAAAAATAAAAAAAAACAGCGCAAATAATTAACTTATTGTGCTACTTTATCGAATGAAACATTTCAAAAAAATTTTTATCCCCTTTTAAGCAAAGAGGTACATTACATGTAGTACATTCCCACATTGTTCTTACTGGATTCTTTTTTGTACTACATTTTGCACATCGCCTTGACGTCCCTTTCCTTGGAATATGTCCGAGTGCTTGTAACCTAACTTCTTTCGTCACTGTTGGTTTATGTTTGCTGATTTCCACAGCTTTCCGTTTTTTTTTGTGAATCATTTTTTCATCGCCAGTTTCTTTATGTATTATAAATGCGTTTGTTATTGCCGCATCCATTGCGTGAAAAAAAATTCTTAAATACCACTTTTTACTTTTTCTGTCTAAAGCATAATCGTTTTTCAGCCGATCAAAATTGTCCACAAAATTCATATGTGCATTGTAATCTTTAACAATCGTCGGACATGATGCTTGTATAATAGATCGATCCTTCTTTTTACGGGAAACGGTTTTACAATCCAATGGGTTGTGGTAGTTTGATAACATATATACTGATCTGTTGTCAATCCATTTAAATACTGTTAATTCATTACACCGTTGTTTATAATCATAATCTCCACGTTTCATTTCCTTGTCATTTTTTAATTTTGGGAGATGTTTACGATTTGGATTTACAGTACCACAGGCATGAATACCATTTTGTTTTAAAATTTGTAGTAAATGTGGACTGTTGAAATAATTATCTATATAAAGTTGGTGGTTCTTGTTTCTATATTCTTCTGTTAAACCTAAAACAACCTGAGTACCAAGCCCAACTTAAACTCGAGCTCCTTCTTTGCCTGTATAAATTTTAAACTTTAAATTATATCCAGTCTGAGTACATAACATCCATATTTTGAAACCTCTTTTTACTGGTTTATCACGCATATATTGTTTCATAGAATTACGACCTTTAAACTTAACCATACACTCATCAACTACCAATTTTTGCTGCGGTTGATAATATTTTGCAAAGGAGTTTTCAATAAAGTTTATTATAGGTCTTAATTTATATAACTTGTCGTAGTTTTGTTTCCCATGTTTAGGAGTCAATAGGGATGTATGAAAACAGAAAAACTGGATATAGCAGAAGTCTGGAGGCAATACTGTCAGGAACTATACGATAATACATATACAGAGGAACCAATAATACCAAATCCGTTGTCCGAACTTGAACCGAATATACTTAAATCAGAAATAGAAGAGGCCATAAAATATTTAAAATTGAATAAAGCTACAGGTTGCGATGGAATACCGGCGGAAATAATTAAACAAATGGGTACTATACAGGAATTAAGATAATACACGAAATATGTGAAGAAATTTGGCGAACCGGAGATTGGCCACAAGAATGGTGTAAGACGGTCTACATACCTCTATTTAAGAAAGGACAAGTTACAAATTGCCAAAATTACAGAACTATTTCATTAATACCGCACACCAGTAAAATAATGCTCCGAATTATAAATAATCGACTAGCGGAATTCTCATTCAGGCAGATTCCAGATGAGCAAACAGGATTTGTAAAGGGAAAAAGAAATCGAGAACAAATTTTAAACATAAGACTGTTGATTGAAAAAACCAGAGAACATAATATTCCGTTAGTGTTATGCTTTGTTGATTATTCAAAGGCATTCGACAATGTTCTTTGGGAAAAATTGTGGCCTGCACTTATTGAAATGGGAATACCAAGGCATCTAGTGTATTTAATAAATCAACTATACGAACATAATATAAACACGGTGCGTATTGAAGGCCATATAGAATCAAAAGAATTTAAGACGAAAAAAGGTGTAAGACAAGGATGTGTCTTATCACCGGTACTTTTCAATCTATACGGTGAATATATTATGAGACAGGTTTTGAACGATTGCAGCGTTGGTGTTTCCATTGGTGGAAGAATCATTAATAACCTACGCTTTGCGGATGATACAACGCTTATAACCAGCTCAATTGATGACATGAGAATAATACTCGACCGACTAAATAAGATAAGTGCCAAATATGGATTAAATATAAATAAAGATATAACAAAACTAATGGCGGTTGATCGGGGAAACTTAATACCGGAGGCTGAAACACAAATCGATGGTTACGAAACATTACACAAGTATATATATTTGGGATCCCTTATTGATGATAAAGACACTTCAACGGATGAAATAAAAAGACGGATCCAGTTGGCTCGAAATGCCATGATCAAATTAAACAGAATATGGCGCGACGCATCAATTACAAATGCGGTAAAAAAGAAATTAGTGCAGTGTTTGGTGTTTTCTGTATTCACATACGCGGCGGAAACATGGACGCTGAAACGAAAGATAGGCAACGTATCGATAATTTCGAAATGTGGATTTGGAGGCGTATGTTACGAATACCCTGGACAGCAAAGCAAATAAACGTTTCTATATTACGCAAGCTCAACATTAAGCATAGATTGTCTAGCGATGTTCTTTTCAGAATATTACGATTTTTCGGACATATCATGCGAAGCGATGGCTCCATGCAACGATTAGTAATTGAAGGGAAAATAGAAGGAACGCGTCCTCCTGGTAGATTACACATCAAATGGACAGACACGATCACAAAAGCACTTGCAAAGTCAATGGCTGATTGTAAACGGGAAGCTGCAAACCGGATAAAATGGAGAAGAAAAATTGAAGAGGCTGTAGCATGAAAATGGTCACGACATCCCTTAGGGAGATTACGACTGAAGATGATGATTATCATTGAAGTGTATATGATTCAATAAGAAACTAAATCTTTTTACCGTCATTAATGATGAGATGTATTTATCATGAAAATCAGGAGCAGTTGACCAATAATCCCGATAACTTGGCAATACCTTCATCGCCATGAAAATGTTAATGCCAAGAAAACAACGAATTTCACCTGAGCTTGTTGAAACAAAACTTTGATGTTTCTGTGTGGCATACAAATTAGTTTGAAACACAATATGATTTATTAATTCATTATGGATAAACAAGTTGAATAACGCCAAAGGTGATTTTTCTTTCAACTCCTTTACTTCCTTTGAACATCCAGTTTCATTATAAAATAGTTGCAATGAACCTGTTGATGTAGACTGTTTAGTCCATTTCATATTTTCGATTTGTATTACCCGTGATGACGAATTTGTTAAATCACTAGATACATTCTTATTTGTATTATTATTAGGATTATTATCTATGGACGGCAACTGATCATTCACATAATTTGACGCATTACATGGAAGAGGTATTAATATTTCGTTATCAGAATCATCAGTTTCTGAAAGATCAGATTCCAATACTCTCAATACATTATCATCAAGTACAAATGTGGGGTCATCCGCCGAATCGTCACTAAATTCATATTCCGAAGAAGAAGGAACATTTTATAATATTTCTATGATCTCGCTTCGATTTATTTTTCTGCTCATGTTTTCTATGCGCTAAAAAAACAGTATTGTTACTCACACTATGCAATACAGAACATTGTCTTATAATGCGCGGTGGTTAAAAAAATATACCACCTTATTCTAATAAAAAATATATATATAATAATAGTAGAAACCATTATAACTTACGTGTTTCTTTCAGTATAATGTGAAGATTATAAACAGTGTAAAAATTCTGTTATTTAAAATGACTACCTTGCAGTAATTTAAACAAATAACAAAACAACACACCTTTCTTACACCAGACAGAACAATTGCCACTGAACGGTACTGTTATTGTAATATTCAGAAAGTAAATAATTTGACGCTATCTACAGGACATATTAGAACTAATTTAGGTGGTTTTATCCATTGACCACCACGCTATTACAAGCACAAAAGAAGAAAATAGGTGGTCAATACAGATAACCACCGCGCGATTTACTTACCATCCAGGGTGGTTATTAAATTAACCACTGCCCTTCAAAGAGATATAAGAGCATTTGGTTTTTTTTTTTTACCTCAACAACTGTAATGTATAACGTGTTGTTATTCAAAATAATGATTGCAAGCTACGAATTACAGAGCGACAGATCGTAAATTTTTGTGAAATTGAATTAGGAGAATGCGAAGAAATATTACATTCTGTGCGGGTAAGTTTACAAATAATGTTAAAATTATAAAAATTATTAATGAGGGCAACAGATAAATCAAGAAAATTATAACAATTTTAGCCTGGAAAATAGCAGTCATTATCCCTATTTTAAAATCCAATATGAATCTTGCACTAACTGAAATCTTAATCATCTTCACAAATTTAAGTTTTGGTTTTTGAAACGATCGCTACACATTACATCCATTGTATAATCTTCGAAACGCTGCAATGGAATTCTTAGTATAAAAACTTCCTTTCTTATGGTTCTTTTTTGATCTCTCTCAGGTATTCATCAATTTCGCGAATATAACTTCGGAAGCAATTTGGTGTCATTTATTAAATAAAACAGACGCAAATATATTCTAGGCGCGTGTAATGATATACACACCCAATATGCACCACACGCAAAGGTTAGCTAAAGCAGGTTTTTGTTTTTCGTAAATCCCAATTACTGAAAAAAAATTGACACGGTAAATATATTTATTTAACTGCGTTATCTATACTAATATATAAAACTGAAATGCCTATCTGTGATTTGCGAATATTTTCATTATAATCACAGACTATTTTTATCACACATAAACAGAAAATCTATTTTTCCAAAATTTTTGTCTGCCTGTCATTCTGTCCGTCTGTCTGGCTGTCTGTCCCTATTTAACTCAAAAACTATTAAAGCAATAATGATGAAATTCGCGTAACTTATAGCCTATATTATCAGATTCATTCTAAAGTTTGTTTCACATTGATATCACATATAGGACAAAAATTAAAATAATTTTCAGTTTTAAATATCGCTGACTCTTTCTTTTAACAGTTTTATATATCAGTATACAAGAATGGGAAGATGGTGTAAAAATTGCGGGAAAAGCAATCAATAACCTGCGATACGTGGACGATATTGTAATAATCGCCTCATCGGAACAAAAAATGGTGAGCCTCCTTGAAAAATTGGAAAGTATAAGTAAAGAACATGGATTATACATAAACAGAAAAAAGACCAAGATAATGATTATAGATGGCAAGAGTCAATCACAGGATCCGCAAAGTACAGACGGCTTACAAGTGGTTGACAGATTTGTATACTTAGGAACGCTAATCACAAAGGACAGAAACTGAACAGAGGAAATTAAACGGAGAATAAAGATAGCGGCGCTATTACAATTAACGAAAATATGGAAGAGCCATGAGATAACAATACACACAAAAATGCGTCTTATAAACTCACTGGTGTTCTCTGTATTCCTATATGCATCAGAATGCTGGACAATGAAAAAGAGGGATACACTGCATTAATGCGATTGAAATGCACTGCTGGAGGCGAATGCTAAGGATACCATGGACTGCGAAAAAAACTAATTTGTCACTACTTCAAGAAATTAAGGTGGATCAGAGATTACAAACTGTGGTACAGAGACGAATAACATCATACACAGGACATATCATACGACAGAATGGATTGGAAAAAATGATTATGACGGGTATGGTAGAAGGTCGTAGGAAAAGAGGTAGGCCACCAACAAGATATATAGACAGAATTAAAATAATCGCTGGCACCGCATCAATACGAGAAATGATGGACCGGGCAGCAGATCGAACTACATGGCGGCCAAACACGTTCGTTTATGAGGATTCATAGGGTCACGATGCTCGAAACGAGCCACCGATGATGATGATGGTATACATATATGTATATATATATTATGACAATCTAAGACGATGGGGGTACTGATGGAAAAAATGAAAATAAAAATAAAATAAAAACAAAAATAAAATTTCGACAATAATTAACGTAATATAAAATCGGTCAATAACCGAGGTATTTCCATCAGGATAGTTTTAGATCGTCAAAACTGATAAGTTTCAACATAGAGGCATAATGAATACAATGATGATAGCAATAACCTGGGAAATAATAAGTACTATTTAATTAAATGCGGATTGCCAGGTTATGAAGGAAAAACAGGGGAATAACGGCGAGTAGAGCCCGCAACCGGTAATCGCGTGTTGTATATGTGTGTGAATAAACTTATCGATCGAGATAGATATACTTTCGTTCGTTAATTGTTAAGCTTGTCGGTTGTTCTAGTCTAATCTCTCTTACGTCGATGATGGTGACGACTAGTCAGTTTTTCTAGTCTTTGGTAGTACTCGTATATCACGAGACATCTATAAAATATAACGAAAATTTGCTTCATATTTTAAATTAATGTAAAGGAAGCATATATTTGTAATTTAATAAATGGTAATGAAAATAGAAATTTTAAAGAAAATTCATTAAAATAATAATCACGAAGATCGATACATCATCGAGTACGGACCTACGATGACGGCAGTCGGTTAGGATATTTCAGCACCATCCGGAGCCAGCAATCGCGAATACCTGTGGTACCACAAGGTCGTACGATTTTTTTTATTATTTACTTCATTATATTATCATTTTAGTAATTTTAGTATATGTATCTAAATTGTGAATAAATCGTAATTATGTGTTGTAAATGAGTTATGTCGTGAATATTATTTGTATAAATTTTTTATATATGTGTAATAGTGTAAAATAGAATAGATTAAATTCAATTATCATTTACTAGTCATTTTTTTTTTAATATAGTGATACCGGCTGCTGGTTCTATATGCAGGGTTTCCGGTTAGGCACTCAATTACTCACATCTAGTCCCATAATAATCTCTTAAATAATAATGATAAAAGTTGAATTTTTAATTAATTAAATAATTATAATTTTAAGGTGCCCTAATAGGCACTGGCGGCCGCGATCTTATAATTGTTTCATCTTATTACGAAATAAAGCCCTCCAATTCATAATAAATTATCTGCCACCTAATTCCGTAATAAATTGGCGATCAGCACGAGGGGATTTAGCCTCATTTGTATTAAGTTGGCCGATCACGACGTAGGAATTAAGGATATTTCGTAGCAACTAGGATCACTACGACGTGATTAAGCTACGTTTCGTAATAACTTGGCAGACAACGTCGAGATAAGAGGGTACATTTCGTAATATATATATATATATATATATCCGGCCACGCTCCTAACTCCAACAAACGTATATATGGCACAGGAATAAAGAAGAAACAATTGGCCCATATACTTACGGGAAAAGGAATGAAAGAGGCTCGAATCTGATCAAATTTCGTCAGGAAAATAACTTTAAAATAATGAACACCTCTTTAAAAAAAAAAGACGAGGAAAAAGGTGGACATGTCTAGCACCAAATAAAGCATATAAAACGCAAATAGATTAGTAATTACTCCAATGGGCATGCCATCAATTATAGACGTAGACATCATGACGGGATTCGATTTTCATTCTGATCACAGACTACTCAAAATTAAACTTGCTATAAACAACCGAAATACAAATAGAAAAGTTAAACAAGCTGTAAATTCTGCTGAACTTATCAAGTAAAATGCAGAAGAATATGAGCTCGAGATTAATAAATCGCTACTCATAATTCCAGATAGATGTCCAATAGAACATAAATACACACACAGTTGCAAAAAATCATTCTAGAAAAAACAAAATTGTACGTGAAAAAATTAAAAAAATAAAATCCGAATCTTTCTCTACGCAAATAAAACGGTTAATAAAAAAAAAAAAAAACGAATTAAAACGTGAGAAACGAACAGTAGAAAATAAAATAGAATTAAATATTGCCTGTAAAGCAGTTAGATGTCACATTAAATCAGAAAGATTTAAAAAGCAACAAAAACAAATTGAACGAATATTAGAAAATAATAGAAATACTAAGCAGATTAAAACTGAGCTAAGAATTGGAAAGAACTGGTTAATAAGACTAGAGGATGATAAAGGAACTGTGGAAAGAAGTCGCAAATTAATAAATCAAATTGCGAGACATTATTACAAAAATTTATATAAAGATGATAACAACATCCAAGAGGCGATGAACATAAATTACATGACACAAAAGGACAAAGACGACACTACATGAATACCACCGATCCTGCTAGCAGAAATCAAAAAAGCTGTAAATAAAGCTAAGCTAAACAAGGCACCAGGAGACGAAAAAATAATAAATGAAAGTATCAAATATGGAGGAGAAAGGTTACTTATAGAATTGGAAATGTTATTCAATGAAATAATTGTAACAGAAACAATTCCGAATGAATGGAAAAAATCTGACATAATTCTTCTACATAAAAAAGGTGAAAAAGAAAAAATAGAAAATTATAGACCAATAATACCAACAATACAAAAAAATTTCTCTACCGTAATATTGTTGCGACTACGGAACCAGCTAGAACCACACCAGCCTCTCAACACATTCCTGAACTCGGACAGCGAAGTAAATATGCTTGTACGCGCGTAATTTCCGTTTTTATTCCTCTTCTAGAAGAGTCACAGGGGAGGTAAAAATATTTATAGAAAAAAGAACGCTGATTCTGCCTACATAAACGACGGAACCCGTCTACGACACTTATTCAACGAGATATTTCAGTTACAAATTACGAATCCGTCTGTGACACGGACATAGACGCAAAGATATTGCAATTTAAAAATCAGCCGTCACCGGAGAAAGATTTAAAATTCGTCTTGGAGGAGAATTATCTTTCACAAGAACGTGTTGAAGAAAATTCTTCCCCTGCAATTTTAATTCCTGAACTACAAAGAGGCCAATATGAAGAATGTAAATGGGAATGGGATACCTCTGAAGTGGATAGGCCGTGTTTCAGTGTTTTTCAATCTGTATCAGGTCCAGTGTGTCCCTTAACAGATGTTTCAAACGAAATTGACTTTTTTGAAATATTTTTCCATAAAGAATTTGTAAAGCAAATTAAAACAGAGACAAATAGGTACGCACGAGTAAATATAGAAAAATTAAAACGTAATAATAAATTAACCAGGGGTTCTGTGTTTATTAACTGGAAAACTGCGGCACTGTTTTCTGGTTTGTATCTGTTTTTGTGTAGTTTCTGATCGATCACACAACAAGGATGATTTTCTTCACATCATACGACAAAGGCGATGATATAATTGTTAGTAGAGACGACGCTAATAATTATTTAATTAATTATTCTTTTATTTTCATCTCCGATTTTGGTCAACCATACATCACACAAAGCACTTTCATGAGATGGTTTCCACATTTCTTTCGTTCGCTGCGATTTTTCTTCCGTTCATCTGCTCCTTATTTACATTTTCTTCAAATCTAAAAAGTATGTACTAAGGTTATTTCTGGATATATTTAAGTTCGTAATTTCGTACTAGGAGATGTTAATTTTCTAAGAGATTTTTTTTTACCTTCGAGAAACCGAACGATTACCATTCTATTATTATTACCGTGATACTAGACAATTTTTCTTACTACGTCATTTGTCATCATTCTCTCTTTAAGCGAACGTAATCAACCGATTTGTTATTTTTTAATTGTATTTACATAATCTTCAGTTACTCCTCTAATAAGAACGAATGCATTATTGGATTTATTACTTAGTTTAACATAGTGAATGAGTTGGACATTCTCAATAATTATATATAGTCGCAGTTGGTCGTTATCACTTACCTGTATCTCCCCCTACAGAAGAAAGTGTAAAAAAAAGAAACGAAATTGTCCTTCTGCTATCGTTTTTTATATTAAGGTTTAAAATAATAGAAAAAGAGGAAAAATGTATTTGATCAAATTACAGCATGTACACGCAATTATTTACATAATAAAGTTCTGGCACGAACCTCACCTCGAGAGCAGTATTAATTATTAAAATAACGACACTATATTTTAAACGCAAGTATGATAAACAAGGGGAAAATTTAAAAAACCCGCAAAACAATTAAAATATATATATATATACATATACATACACATACAAATATATACATATACATTATAAATAATAATAACCTTTATTTAGCATATCTAAATTAACAATTTATAACTGTTACAGCTAAAATCAATTTCTAAAATTAATTTCGAATGCAGTCGTACTAGGCCCTTTCAAGCGAAGGGCTCTCCCAATTTTTCCCAATGATTATTGGAGTACTCGAGATATTTACCTAAATCCCTTCTGTTCGAATATAATTCCCAGAGATCGTTTTAAAGCAATATTATTTATGTTACAAGTAAATAACAATGAACGTTATGTTCCAAAAGGGCAAAATGCATATGATCCTCTTTTTAAAATTCGTCCTGTTTTGAACAATTTTATTGAATAAAGCAAATCCTCATATTTACCTAACCAAAATTTGTGTATCGATGAAGGAATTTGTGTTTTTCGTGGAAGGGTACATTTTCGTGTTTACACGAAAAATAAACCACACAAGTATGGTATAAAGTTTTTTATGTTAACTGATGTGGAAACAGCTTATATTTTAAATGTGGACGTGTATGCAGGAAAATCAAACGTTGCAAATACCGTCAAAGATATTGTAAACAGATTATCGCAAGATTATTACAATAAAAATCACGTTATATATATGGATAGATTTTACAACAGCCCGTTATTATTCCAGAGTCTCTGGGACAACGGTACTGCGGCAGTGGGCACTTTAATGAGCAATAGAAAATTGTTGCCCAGGGACGCAGTTTCCCAAATAATTAAAAAAGGAGAAATGGTGTGTCAAAGAAATGGACCTTTATTATTCACAAAATGGAAAGATAAGAGAGATGTGTTGATTCTCTCCACAAATAATACAATAGGAATGGAACCGACAAAAGATGGAACAAAATTAAAACCAGAATGCGTTATGGCCTATAATAAGAATAAAACAGCAGTTGATCATGCAAATTGTTGGCAAATAGAAAAAAAAAAGAATATCGCTCGGTTATGTAAAGTTTGTAGAGAAAAACGCAGAAGAGAATTGATGGAAACACGGGAAGAAACTGTTTTTGAATGCATATAATGCAAAATGCCATTATGCTTGCCACAATGTTTTACAAAATTCCATACACAATCTGATTATTCGGTATACGTAAATGTATTTGTAATAATTTATATTATATTGTTTCAATATGACAGCATTAAATTGATATATTTAGCATATGGCATATACTAAAAGGTACACTTTTTATGTTTGTCGTATTTTGAGAACTACTTGTTTTTAAAGTTTTATTTCTGTGTATTACAAATTACAGTTTAGGGTTTATGTATCAATTATTATAAAAATCGATCACTTTAATCCAATACCCTTTAAAATTCCAAAAAGTGTATTTAAAACTGTTAGTTCAAAATATTTTTTATCTCAAAAATGTGTGTATGTATGAATGCAAATTACTCAGTTGGTAATTAAGAAAACAAAATATTTGTTTAAAAATAAAGACCAAGGTGTGATAAAATGTTATATAAAATTCATGAATTATAATAAGTAAAGCTGTAATTTTCAGAGGGGAAGAAAAATGGCTAAAAAACAGTGGCGGCTCGTTGGTTTTCGAAGCGGAGGGGCTGAAAGTTTTACCTAGTTGAATTTGTTTTTTATAAAAAACATACAGCTAGGCTACCATTTCATAAAAACTTAAAATTCTAAATTTTCTAAACAAAAATAAAATTTAGAATCGGCCATTCTAAGAAAATTTAAAAAAATGTGTAATTCGAAAGCACTTACTTCAAAATTTATTTGTATATGAAGTCCATACGACGGTTTTTCACTTTCGCGAACCGGTCAGTTACCTTGCTGTGGAAGTTAGGAATTATATCGATAAGAGTTTTCTCAATACTTATCATGGCAAGCGCAGAAACTCTGTCTTCCAGCATTGTACTCCGTAAATATGTTTTAATTCTTTTCAAGGAAGAAAAACACCTTTCCGCTTCAGCAGTTGTCATAGGAGACGTTAACAAAATTTTCATCAAAACATATACTTCGCCGAGTGTTTTGTAAATACCGGTGTTTCGAAACAATTGGTGGAGTTGCGCAACTCCCGATGCAAGGGAAAATTGTGAATTTCTTTCGTATAGAACAGAAAGTTCAGTTTGCAAACGATTTTTATTTAGCATGGGATATGCCTGACAAGTTTCGTTAAATTCTTGCCTGCAGTACGTTTCAAATTTCTCTTGTAACAGCAATTTTCCTGCAGATAGATGACCAGTAAATTCGAATCTAACCCTAGCTTGCATACATATTGTGTCACAAACTTCTTTGATAGCGGCGTTTCGATTTTCATCACATTTCCTCTTACGAGATACGGGCATAGAATCAGTATTTGTGGACACCAAGTTTTCAAAATTCGTTTCTCTGATTAAAGAAATTGCGCGATAAAAATTTTCCAGTGATGAAAAAGCGCTCGAAGAATTAATGTTGCGATTTTGAAATGCATCGTATAGTAAATCAACGTGTGGCATAATAGGATGGAAGACGCCAAGTCAAAATATAATGTTGTTGTCATTGAGAAGACGAAGAAGACCGGACGCTTCATTAACTATTTGGGGATTATTTGAATTCTGCAATTTTTCAAAACATTCTTTCAGCTGTTCAATGTTTTCAAAAACTGTATTTACGACTCTTGAATTGAAATTCCATCTTGTATCGGAACCACGTGGAATTCTTCTTGACATACAATTTTCAAGCTCAGCTAATCTCTGAGAAGAACGCGAAACAAATGCTGGAATTCCTGACAAGCTACTAAAAAAGATGCGTACTTCTCTATTAGTTGAAACTGATTTACTCATTACTAAATTTAATTGATGAGCATAGCAATGAATGAAATGGGCATTTGCGTAAGTTTCTTTTACTATTTTTTGAACACCGCCACGCACTCCGCTCATAACTGCGGCGCCATCATAAGTTTGAGCAATTAGTTTCCCAGTATTATCTTTTAAAACAATTTTCAACTGCTCCAACATCTGTTTCAATAATCCTTCTGCATCTTGTTACTCAGGGTTATAAAATCCCCAGAATCTTTCGTATATAGTTCCATTGAATTTGTAACGAAAAACAATTACCTCCAGTGTTTTCTCAGAGATATCAGTCGTATCATCGGACATAACAGCCAAAAATTGAGCTTGTTCAATTTCATTAGAAATTTCAGTTCGACAAATGTCTAACATACAATCCAACAATTAATTTTGAATTGTTTTTGAGTTAGCTTTAAACACTGTAGAATTTTCAAAATGCACTTTCAAATTTTCAGCCAATTTCCTTGCGAAATTTAACAGTCCTCGAAAAATACCAGGGTTATCGGAATCCGCTTTTTCATTATGTCCTCGTAGCGGAAGTTCAAAAATTTACCGTAAAATATCAGACAGTCGATGATTTTTGATAAAATATCCCTATTCTTTTTGATGTTTCATTGAACTTTCTGATATTTAATTTATACGCTTCGCTTACCTGCGTCGCGATATTAATTTTTCCCAGCATACCAAAATCTATCGAATTTTTTATATGTTGTGCTGAATTTTCGTGTTTCTTGATTTTTTCATTCAAATGTTTCAAGTCTACCACACCAGTTTGAGTCCAAGAAATTTCACCGCCAAAAAGTAGACAAGGAAAACAAAAGAAAGCGTTTTTAATTTCACAACCGCAAAGCCAGTCACATTTTGAATAAATATCCACTTTAAATTTTCTTTCAAAAGTATTGTTTCAGCTAGATGACGTTTGTATAATATTCAATTGCGGAGTCGGCCTCCCACGAGCCTTAACGTTACACTTTTCTGCAAACGATAACTGCGAAAATTTGTTATTCAGCAAACACGAAACCGAATTCAATTCACTTTCACGAAAAATGCTATTTCCAGCCATAATTAAAGTTAGCCTTTCTACCAAAACAATCGAAGTAATAAAATCCTTATAAATAAATATATTTATTCAATCAATAAAACATAAGTAAATAAGCGACAATAATAGAAGAACGCGCGCGTCAACATTTCATTCTGCAGTTGGAATATCAGTCTTGAAAATTTGAAATACAAGTTTACTGGCTGGGCTGGTTTTCATGCAGCCCGAACGAGGGCAAAAAAAGAACTATTGCGCATGCGCTTACGCACTTTATGTTTCCTAAACACGTAAACGAGAGCTATATTGGGCTGGTTTTTATGCAGCCCCAACGCGGTTAAAAAGAAACCACTGCGCATGCGCCTTTAACAGTTTTCTCGCGGAACCACACTTTTTTTGTTTCCTAAACGTGCCAACAAGAGCTGCATCATACGTAGCCCTCACCAACGTTCTAGAATGGGCATCCAAAGAGAAAAAATTACTTTTTTAAACGAAATTTCAAAATTTTGGATAATTTTAATTGATTTTTAATACTGGTAATTTTGTAGGTGGGGCTGGGGCTGCAGCCCTGCAGCCCTTATGCACAAGCCGCCACTGCCAAAAAAGTGCCGTCTCTGTAGGTAAATTTAAAAACCGTCTGTGACACGGGCATAGACTACAAAGACATTGCAAGTCATAATTTGTGCCGTCGCATCAAGTCAAGTACAAAGAGAACTAAAGATTTTACTTAACAACGTTAAAAATAAATCCTTCCAACGCTGTCTACAGGAACTTCCACCCACGGAAGCGACAAATTACAACCTACGGCAAGCGGTCGATAGCAGAAATAAACCTATAAAACCGTTTCCTCCTGTTCGTAAATCCGATAGTACATAGGCTGGAACTGACTAAGCAAAAGTGGGGCTAAATATTGCGTCAACATCTCCCAGCGAAATCAAATATATAATCAATAAATTTAACAAGAAAAAGGTGTCCAGGATTTAATTTAATTACTAATAAACTGTTATCGGAACTACCTAAGAAAAAGTATACTACTTCTTACAAACATTTTTAACGATGTTTTTCAGCTGTAGTATTTTCCTTTATTCCGGAAATTGGCGCAAATAGGCACCGGACGAGGTTTCATCCTATAGACCCATTTCCTTACTCCCTATCTTCTCAAAACTCCTTGAAATAATAATATTGAAGCGATTGAATCTTATTTTAGAAAGAATTGGAACACGTTGTTCCTGAGCACCAATTTGGATTTAGAAAAAGGTACTCGACCATTGAACAGATACACCGAATCTCTTGAAACTAAACAAGTATGCACAGGTGTATTCTTAGATGTCAAGCAAGACTTTCATAAGGTGTGGCATCATGGTCTGCTGTATAAATTAAAAAAAATATTACCGCATCCTTTATCTTCTTCTAAAATCCTACCTTGAAGATCGTACATGCCAGGTTGAAATCCTAAATAAATTCTCCGATATCTATCCTGTACCAGTTGGCGTGCCTGAAGGAATTAGGCCCGGTGATTTACTTAATCTACTTTGCCGAGTTTACAGTTGATAATAGTATTATAATAGTAGCTACATTTGTCGACGATACAGCGTTATTAGCTATTGGTAAGGACAATAACGAAACTTCTAATAAACTGCAGAAAATTCTGTTGAAAGTTTAAAAGTGGCTGAGACGTTGACGTATCAGGGTAAAAGCGAAAGTAAATGCGCTCAGGTCGATTTTACGTTACGGAATTTTATGTATCAACCGTTAAAAAAAAATGTGTTGATTATTAGCCTAGAAAAATATGTTAAATACTTCTACATTCATTTAGATCGTAAACTGGCACGACAGAAGCGTATTAGTTAAAAAAAGAAAATAGTTAGATATAAAATTGCACGAATTATAAATTGGCTTCTAGGCATTTACTCCAATTTGTCACCAGAAAACAAACTTCTAGTGTATAAAATAATTGCAAAGCCTGTTTGAACTTCATGTTACGGGGGTTGCACAAAGATATACACGTAAATAGGATACAACGGTTTCAGAACAAAGGCATAAGACTCATCATCTCTCCACCTTGGTACGTGTACTATACGTTACATCGAGATTTAAATATCCCAAAAGTGAAAGACGAGATCAAACGTGCTGTATATTTAAGTCGTTTGGAAACACACTCAAACGTACTGGCGATTAATCTGACACTAGTCCGGATGTTCGTAAGTTAAAACGTAGTCGACCTAATTTCTCTGTGGGGTCCATCGCTAGAAGCTAACCCCTAATAAATTGCTGGATGGCAACCTGGCCAATTGTAATTTTGAAAATAAAATTTAGAAAAAAATTGAACATTGCAGCCAGCATATTGTACGTGATCCTCGTCTACAAAATAGGCTAGCATTCAAACCACTAATTGTATGCAATCGTTATACGGAATAGGATATAATTATCCGTGATAATTTAGCGTCACACGACGGCGAAAAACTGTATAAAGTTCACGTCGTAAGCTGACGCTCGATCGTCGGTTTGAAAGGACATCGTTCCGGCAACTATGTTACAACGATATTAAAACGATACAGGCAATATGTATTCGTCCCATTATCTTATTCTCTGTGGAGTTCTTTTATAAATAATTTTATATATACATATATTTATCTTACAACGATATTAAAACCATGTAGGTAATCTGTTTTTTCATGTTCTAGTATTCTTTGGGGAGTTATTACACAAATAATTATTTATGTATATCTATCTATCAATCTATCTATATATATATATATATATATATATATATATATATATATATAATATATACAATATATATACATAAATTTTCATGATATGTTTCACGGCATCACTTGTCGTGTGTAATTCCTCGAGCGTGCACATTATCGAAAATGGTTAAAATTTAATTAAAAGATTAGTACCTAAATGGCGGCGAATTTAAAAAAAATATCCTCAAAAACAGAAATTACCGGTTCTAGTATTCAATTTTAGCTGATACTTCGATCGTCGATGTAATAAGACGTCCGTTGCATGATGAAGACAGCCCAAGACGCCGTCATTAAAACAACTCTTCATCGCTTTATTACAAATGTAGAGTAAGTTTATCTTATTTTTCGTTGAGGTGATAATTTCGAATAATATTAATTATAAATTCGGTCACCGTGTGATTTAATAAAATACACGCTAATTATTCTTTAGTACTTATATGTTTAAACTTATTTAATTTAATAATTTTTACTTATAACCTTGTATTTTATTATTTATCGATTGATTTGACTTTTTCAATATTTATAGCGTGTTTTTTACACTCTACCCCGTTCTCTCGCTGTCTACATTTCGTTTCAGATACGTGAAATTCTTCTTAAATAAGCTCCATACATTGTAGATTTATATATGCCGATTTTGTACGTAAAAATAAACGTACAATTGACTAGTCAATGACTTTGCCCGATGCCTGCTAATAACATTGAGAGTGACTCTTATGTGATTTTAACATTTAGAGCGACTCTTATGTGATTTTAACATTTAGAGCGACTCTTTACTAATTGTATACGCGTGTATGTGCGCGTGTGTGTGTGTGTAAGCTAATCGATATACACCGTCAACAATCGCGACAATGTAACATGTATCAAAATTAAATCGATCAGGCTTTTACAATTTAGTGACCGATGCCGGACTATGTTTTCCTCGAGTGTTCCCATCGTAGTAATTTTCGTGTTACATTTTATCAAGCTCTTCAAAGTTCCGTTTTCTATAAATATTGCATTTCTCTTAGCTCTTCAAAATGTCGAAGTATATACGGCCCTATACTACTATATTTTAGATTCTGTATCAATATAATTTTACTCATCCCTACATTACTTCTTAATCTGCCTAATTTATAAGTAGCTCTTTCTTATTCATTCCATAATATGCAGATATGATGGGTAAACAGTACGGAAGCCCAAAAAATAAAAAATAAAAAAAAAATGAATAAAAAAAAACGCTCGTGATCACCGGTTACTTTCAAAAATACGTCCAACATTTATATATCTTTAAAAACGGCGTTATTACGCGAGTAAAAGATTTTGTTTTGGCTTTCGGAAAAAATTAATAACCTAACTACCATCGACATAGATTAAATGGGCGATTACGAAATTTTACTGTCAATGATGTTTCCAGTCATTAAGTTACATGGGCACGCTTCAGATTACTTTTCGGTTAACATTTATCCTAGTACTTTTCTTACGGTCATCCTGTAATTAACGTGTGATAAATGATGTTTAAAACTCCGCTAGTCGCGTGTTATTTTCAAACAAATGTGGTCGCGCTGTATCTATTAGATACAGAAACTTATATTGTTAACGTTTCAAATCAAATCAAATCAAATCAAATATATTTTAAGATAATTCAAACATTTTCAATGTAAATGCTACAACGTACAAGTTAAGTAAAATAATACATTCTGCAATGTAATAATAATAATAATAGTACTTTATAACATTCACACAACAATTATAGCCGAAGAACCCGTTATGCGCACAAATGCGCTCTGGTATCAGGTAATTATTAATAAATTAATCGATAACTTTATGTAGAACGCCCGAAAAACAAAATATATACAAACTTAATGTATAAGTACAGCAAACATAAACGTAACATGAAATAGCAGTGTAAAATAAAATAACCCAAAATAAAATATTCAAAATTATAAATATTATTCACATACATACCCATGAAACATACAAACATCATAAACACACATTAATTTTATATAAAAGTGTAGTAAAAGAAGAATACATTAGTAAATTTTATAAATTTCAAATTTTATATACATAATCATATAAGCATACAAAACATATACAAACAAGCTCGTACATACCACAAACAAATAAACACATACATATACATACATAAATATATACATATACATGGATATACACACGCAACATCAATACTTAATGTAACTTATTCATCTAATATTTACTTGAAATTCTATAACTTAACAGAAATTCGATCAACAATTTTTTCCTTCGCCGTTTATAATTTATCAGATCAATTCTAAGTTGCCTAGGCAACACATTAAACGCCATAGCCCCGGCATAAGCAGATTGTTTACGAATCCTTGTTTTCTTAAAAGGTGGCACTTTAGCTTGACACACACCACGAGACCTAGTAATACCCTCATTAAGTAATATATTAAATTTAGTCCCATTTTTCAATACAAAACTAAGTAAATGCAATTTATACAACTCTCGCACCAAAAATATAATTTATAGTCGAAATAAAAATAATATTGGATTAAATTTTTTTAACAGTATGGATATATATCATGGATCACAAAAGAATTAACGTATTGAAATACATCAGAATATATATATATATATATATATACAAAACTCAATGTTAGTATCATGATAGTTACAGTTAGTTTTATGGGTTAATGAATTTAAAAAAAAAAAAAAACATTTTCTTCTTGTTTAATCCTCATTTTCCCTGTTTGATTCATCTTCACATTCTTGGGGACAGATAAATGCACAGTGCTGCAAACACAAGCTTGTACCACATTTTTTACACGAATATCTAGGTAAACGTGTTTTTTTTCTGTTTTTGACACAGTTTGCACCTTTTACGTGAAGAATTATCATTTTCACCGCTGCTATTCACTTCTTGTTTTTCAGGGTATTTTCTCTTTGGCATAATTTCTTTCAACAGCGGTGGATATTGGTAAACAGATGATTGCCGCTCTTTTCTGAAGCTGTTCCTCAATCAATCCAAGTTGTTTGAATATGATGAGCATATTTTGTCCACTATATCGACTCCAATTTTAGTTTGGTTATAATAAGTTATTATCTCCGGTTTTTGCTTGTTTCCCGTACTATCATCAATTTTATCATCTAAGTGCATTGACGATATTAGTAAAACATTTTTTTTAGTAGTTTTATTTTGAGGAACATAAAAAACGAGTGTACTTTCCTTCCGAAAACCAAAAATGCTAGAAAAAATCTACCGATTTTTTGAATTCATGAGGAATCTGCCATTTGTTTTTTTTTAAAGTTCCAACGAATGACAAACGATGTTCTTCTGATAATAACTTAAGAATAGATACATCACTAAATCAATTGTCTGCTGTAACGTTTCTACCAGAATTACTTATTGGGGCAACCATCCGATTGACAACATCTGTACTCTTGTTGCTTACAGCATGAGCATGAAGTTCTAAATTATATGTGTAGAATGTTTCAGAGTTCACGAGAGCAAATATTTTTAATCCATATTTGGCTGGTTTCGAAGGAATATATTGGATGAAGGGACACCATCCCCTGAAGGCTTCTAATTTTTCATCTAATGTTGCACATTCGCCAAGACAGTAGCATGACTGACAATTCGAAACAAACCTTTCAAACAGCTCACGTACAGGAGCCAAGCGATCAGTTTTTTCCCTTTCTGATCTTGTTTCCCGGTTATCAAATCTAATTACTCGGAAAAGAAATCTGAACCTTCGTAAGCTCATGGTCAAACGAAATATTTCAATTCCAAATCCGCTTATGTCCCCACAAGTCATCAAGGTTCAATCGTCCTGCTTTAAAAAGACCAGCTAAGAACAGAAGTCCTATAAAAGCTTTGATTTCCATCACACCCGTATATAAAGTATCTCTATCGCGCGTGTAATTCTCTTTTATAATATCCATATATATTGATTGGTATAAATTACAATCATATCCAGCATATTATTATCGAATAAGCACTGCCGCAGTTCTAAAATATCGCTTACATTTTTTGCTTTACCCATTACACCTGGAAGCTTTACAAGCAAGTTGTTTTTGGTTCTTTTTCTTCGAGTAGTGAAGGGAGTTTTCTTCCAACAATAAGAATCGATTATCTTATTTCTATGTTTCCTAAGGGCAACATATTCATCTTGTCTTCCTTCACTAGAGTCACCAGCACTAGAATCAGTATCGTTCTGCTCGCTACAAGAATCTTCTTCACGTTCTTTTATACCTTCAGAATCATCGGTATCAGTATCTTCCTTTTCTTTATCTTGCACTTCATGTGTTTCCACAATCCCTCATTATCTGTATTCTCATCTTGTGATTCATCTAACAATAATTTTTGAATTTCCGCTAAGTCAGCATTATTGAAAGGTTTTTTTTCCTTTATTTTTAATTGAGTTTAGTTTATAAAACCATTACTACTCATTGTCATATTGGAAAGGTTAAAATAAACTTTTTTCGGAATCCATTTTATATCTGATAAATAAAGACGAAGAAAATTACAATTATCTTCATAAAATTTCAATTAAAATGAATAATTTTTATGGAAATGAAAAAAATGACAAAAGTGGTCGCGCTGTATCCCTGAGATACATTATTGATGAAAAAATACAAACCATAAAAATTCAAAAAAAAAAGAAATAAAGGTAAGAAATAGTTACAAGAATATTGTATCTCATAGATAATCTATATCGATATCCTATTTAAACAACACACAACAAGCGCGCGAACAATAGTAAAACATTTCTCAACAGACAAAAAGAATCTTCTCGTCAATATAGCGCACTCTAGTTATTAAAAAAAAAAAGTAATAGTGTATCTGTCAGATAACACGCGACTAGCGGAGTGTTATTAAAAGCATTTCGACTATTATTATTATTATTATTTATTTATCATCTGTATAAGTGACGTCAAGGCGAGTACATATTACACTAATTGTTATACATTGTGAATAATACGTCGATGAGGCTGTGACGGCTTTAATTGAACGTGATCACCAGTTAACTTCATTGGCCATCCTTCCTCGTAATATTGTCTACTATGCGCCCTTTGAGGAATCCGATAAATGAAGAGAGTTTTATACTATTTGCCATTCTCAGGTGTGTAAATTATCGAATTTTATCGGTACGACGCTTTATACGTAATATTAAGGTATCAATGTAATATTGATTTTCAAATCTTACGAGTTTCCATAAACATTCGGCTATTTCATCCATAAAAAATAAATCCTCTGCTCTCCATGTGGTTAAAAAATATAAAAGGAAGAATCTGATCGTTATTTCTAAAAGGTCTTCGTTCAGCGTTAATCTCTAACCCTCTATAAAACGAACCGGTTTACGTAAGGTAATTCATTTTAATCTAACTCTCTTATCAGCGTTGTTATTATTATTATATAATTTAATCCGTAATTTAATCGCCGTACTCATATTATTACACACCGACTACGCACGACGGTTAACAATATCAGTGTGGCCAGTTGTGCCACACAAATTACTTGTACGATGAGAAACGTTAAAACCTTCGCTATGACTCCAAAAAACGTACAAATTGGTAATAAAACTAAAAATCCCACTCCCTCGTGCTCATCATCTCAAGTAAAATCAAACGAAATAATCATCCACTAGGATGATCTATCCGACTTCGAGTGTAACTGAAAACAAGCCCCTGCAAAAGATATTGGTTATTCAAATATTGTCAAAACACCGAAAACAAATAACGCACAAAACTTCCCAACGGAAGAACAAGCCATCATTTGAAAATTTCTCCAATGAACAATTCTTAGTGGAGCTAATGTAAATTCAAAAATTACTTTCTTATCTCGAACGTCTAATAATAGATTATGTTTTTACTTCGACTCTGTTAAGACAGCCGACGACTTTATTTCAAATCACGTGACATTAGTGTACCGCATTGGTAAAAAAATATGGCGTTAATGTATATTAAATTAGTAGGTGTTTTTTTTTATTATTATTTAAAATAATATAAACGCTCTATAATTTGATGTACGTAATCAACCGATAAATGAATAAATATGTCGAACGAGTTTTTTAAAAATTTGTTTCAGATATCACGAAAGCTGGTTTGGGATTTTCGTAATATTAAATACGATCGGTTGTCTACTCGGCATTACAATTATAATTATATTCCGTCGAGCAATTATGAAAAAATCATCTGTTAACGTTATTTTCGTCTGCATATCACTCAATGATGTTTTATGTACTGCGCCGTTCTTCGTAATTTATTTAATATTAAAAATGAATATCCGATTACCGGTGGAGTTATACGATTTAATTCTTGTTGCAACGTCCCATTTATACAATGTTACCTTATGGTTAGAATGTTATTTGTCGTTTTGTCGTTATTTAGCGGTTGCCTATCCACTCCGAATTCGTACTTGGTGTCCTTCCAGAAGAATTTCGTCCGGAATCATCGTCTGTTATTTAATACAGTTCGTTGCCGAAATTTTATATATAATCGGCGATGTATGGTTTGTGAAAATGCGCGTACTAAACAAAACCTTATTACTTATCGTAACAACTTTTAGTGAGATTTTATCTGCTATCATACCGAGCGTTTTATTCGTAATATTTTCTATTCTGTTATCGAAAGACATGTTTAAACAACGACGCAATCGATTAAGACGAAATCAGACGATCGATCAAAGGCGATCTTTAGACGGTCGAATCGGTAGAACTACGTTTGTAATCGTCGGCTTAGCCATATTAGTGCTAATATCCGAAATTTCACGGAACATTATCATTATGTACTTTAAATACTATATTTTGTTCAATGTAGCCGAGTCGGCAGATTTAATGATATTCAGGGAGATATATTTAAATGCATTTCCAGTAACTAAAACTAAATTATATTTTCTTGTGATCCATCCGTATCCATTTAAGTTAATCATGATCTGCCAATTCTTAACTTACTGTCACGTGTGTTTGAAAATTGTTATCTATTACACGATGAGCGACGATTTTAGGAAAACGGCTAACAGTTTAATCGTCAGTTCATTCGTATATATCGCTAATAAAATTAATACGATTAATAATCTATTCCGTCATCGATCGCGCATATATCGCATTAGTTCCATCAGCGTTTAAGTTGTAACACGTAGCGCTTGAGGATGATAATTAATAAATTATTTTTCCTTCTATCACACATCGAGTAGTGTATATAGTGGCGGAAGGGCTTCTCCGTCTTTTCCTGTTACTTGTATTCGATTACAGCATGAACTGTCCTCCGTCTTCTGCTGGTTACGTCTCTTACGGGATTCTGATGCCGAAGTCTTCCGGTAATTTTCTTTTTTTTTTTTCGTCCATTTACAATGTTTTTTTAACTGTAATACATCTCTCACCCGCATCACACATTTCCGGAGAAATTCTTGACAACCGGGATCGTAATTGCACACGCTGATCCTGTGAATCAACAGTGTTTAAGTTGTAATACCTGTAAATGACAAGAATGGAGTTTATCATCATCACCCACTACCCCGGGGATGATAACTTGGTCGAAGGATAATTACCTCTGACGTTTATAGTCAGGATTATATGTTACGAAGTACAGTGATCCTCGATGATTCCAAGACCTAACACGAAGGCCGCCTCGTAAATGTAGGTCAATTGTCTTCTAACGGTCCTCTAAGTGTTAACCGTGTAATTAATAACGATCATTCTCGATATTAGACGGCTTAACTACTCGGTTCATACTGCTGCGAAAAGAAGACCATTAGGAGTTTAATGTGTTAGAAAAAGAAAACAAATTATTCCTTTCACGGTGTATATACATATGCTCTCAGTTACTTCAGACATACTTAGTATTTACACATAGACACTATCTCGAGGAAGTTTACAAAATGTCCGGGTTTATTTCTATGTGGGTAGGCAGTTCTATATAGCAGGTATATTCCTCATTCGTCTCAGTACTTCCCAAAATAGCAGTGCCTAGTATGCATATATCTTATCTCTGTGTATTCGTTATCTAGTTGAAACTGCACATTGCACACACACACGATTGGATTGGAACATGTCGTAATGTTAATGAAAATATTCAGTTTCATTCGTAGGAGTTTCAATTTAATATAGTTATAATCGCACCAACAACGGCATGCAGTATATGTTTACATTTAATTAGCGATCTAAATATTCGGATGAATTACTGAAACATCGCAAATCGGATTAAACTGATATTTGTTTTAATATTCAAATAATTTTTTAATGTTTGTATAAACACGAAAAAACGTTGAACCGTGTTAAAATCAGTTTTCATAAACACACGCATACACACACATATTAATATATATATACGTATATAATACGCATACTTATATAATTATATGTGTATGTGGTGAACGTATGTATGTTCTTAAAAATGAAAATTACTCTTTTATTTTTAACCTATTCTAAAAAAATTTAATTTTATTATTACTAAAAAAATTGACTATCGTGATTTTTGTTTCTCTATTGTGTAACATTTATTTTATTGTCTACATATAATTACGATTTCTCTAAAAATGTAATTTTAATAAAACTAATTCTATAATGTTCCAGTTATTTTGGAAGCCTTTTTTTCCTATTATATAACAAATGTGCTTTCTATTCGTGTTAATTATGAACATAATGGGAAATGATTTTTTAAAATTATGGTATTCTTATGAAAATATAAAAATGTACATACAACTTAATATTGATAAAAATGTATTTTATAAGTATGTTATAATGAAAATTTTCTGTTTTTTTTTTAATATTATTATATATATATAATATTAACATTATATATATATATATATATATATATATATATATATATATATATATATATATATGAGGCACTGCTATTTTCTCTATTATAACGTATACAGTTTAAGATGGTAGTTTTATCTTATGAAAAATCTATAAAGAAATGGTTCATTGGATAGGAAAATACATACAAATTTGTAAAATTTATTAGCGACATATATATATATATATATATATAATCCCACGCATATGCTGTTACCGCGTATACTGTAAAATATTTTTTTTTAAGTATACAGACTTCCCACTTGCGTACTCCGTTAGATAAGCTAGGTTACTTAATCGGTGGCCCCTAGTTTATATGTATGCTAGGAGTCCGCTTTCTCTTGCAAAAGCCAGAATACTACCTATTGATTGAGGGTTGTTTGAGAGTATTTTGTGTATCGGGGCCTGTATTTTGTATTTTTTTGTTAAAAAATAGTTTTTAGTGATTGACTATAAAATTTATAATTTATAGCATTAAAGTATGTGAGTATGGCGACAGCATTTTGCACTGCCCGTTCGAAGTATAGAGTAATTTTTCTTACATTCAGATTTATATTCATCGTCGATGCAATTTGAAAAAGGAACGTCCACAAGTACATTGTACTTTCCCTGTAGAAAGCAATATACCAATGGATTATAGAAATAATTGTTATGCCCATGAATTGTATACAAAATTTTGGTCGAAATTTAAATGTCTCATACGAAAAAATGTCTACCGTCGAATTTGAAAAGATTTTCATATTTTTGTAACTTGTTATCACAGCGATGTGGTGAAGATCGTCAACATACAGAAACCTTTGATTTTTGTGCGATTTAAAAATTTTCCGCATATTGCATTTGAAATTAATGAATATTTAAGAAAGTTGTTATTTATTTTATAAACACGAAACTTTAGACCTATTTACTCACACTTATATTTTAGTTACTGACTATAAATTTGTAATCTATCACATATATATAGACGCGTATTATTTAGCAATACACGTCATACATACATATATATGTATATATTAAGCATGATGTAAGTATGCATATGTAAAAATTTCATTAATTGTATTATATTGTTGTACTAAATATAAGTATTAATGAATTAAATTAATTTGTTTTCATGTTTTCACAATTTTTATAAAGTATTTTTTATATATTTACAAGAAAACGGATTTAACATGATTATTAAATTAACATCGATTATCCATTATGTTTTTTTTAACCGATTTCTTCTCAAGGAGAATCGTTTTGCGAATAAACTCTTAATTAATAATGTAATTATTTGTATCCTATTAATATACTTATTGACGGACACATTTTGACTTATATTTATTTATAATGTGAATCGTTTCAGGAATGTTCACATTTTTATGTATTTTTTTTTTGTATGTTACCAGTTAAAGAGTAAATAGCGAGGTTGTATATAAATAATTTTCATATTCACGAATGGTTATAATTAACAAGATTCTATCGTGTGCGTTTATATTATTGTCGTGTACTAATTCAGCGACTATTGTGTATTATTTGCCCACAGAATGTAATTCTACAAGTCAGTATTATTATAAATGTTAATAAAGTTCATATATATCTGTCGTATTGTTTAAATTACAATCCACTAGTAGATATTGTGTTTATTCGTTTTTCCAAGTCAAATTATCAATTTTACTTAAAATAACTTAGTTTAAAAAATTACAAATAATTAAAATCAATATAAATCATATTCGAAATTTTAATTTATTCTTTATATTAGGCAAATTATTAGGTTTTAACGACAACGACTTTAAGATATTACGAATCTTGTATTATATATATTAAAAAGTGTTGAATATATTTAGATATGTTTCACATTAATCTATTTTTTATGTACATGAGGATATCTATTTTTTGCATTGTGTAGTATGATTTATACGAGTATAAATGTAATAGTAATTAAACTGCAATAAATGTGCCGGAAATAATATACAACTCCATTCATGAAAAAAAAAAATTGATACAATATAACTTCACGAATTATAAATATATGACGTACGAAATTAGTAATGAAACAAGAAACATGTAAAAAGTGTTAGCATTTTTGAATTATTTGATTGCAGTTCGTAATTGTTGGAATAGTTTACCTTAGTGCGAAGTCAATTTTCATATCGTTTATTGTTTTTATCATTGTGTGTGCACTAGTAATGAAGATTTATATTATTTTCAAAAACATTTTTGTTAAATAGATTCGTTATGACATTAAAATAAAATATTGAATAATAAATATATGGCTGATTAAAAAACTATGCTGTTTTAATCATAAGAAAACAACGTTAATATTTGACATTAAAGCGAATAAAAAATATGAGCCAAATTGAACAAATTGTTTCACTTATACAAATTTCAGCTACATGAATTACAATTAAATTTTTGTACATAGTGTATATGTGTATCTGTTTTCATACAAAAACTTGCAAAGCATTAATATACGTCGGAACAAACTGAAATAGTATCTGCATTGAATAATATTAAGATAATGATGAAAGTTATCTTCAACTATATCCGAAAACGTAAAGATCGTAATTAATTTTCCAGCAATTACACATGGTAAATAAATGAAGACGTGACAGCTAAATTATTAATAACAACAGAAAGCCTGCAATATCATTAACTTATATATGAAAAAATGAAAATATGACGGAAGTATATTTTTTCAAACTGGAAACTTACCAAATATTCTCTTCTTACATATTCGTTTTTTTTCAAGTGGAACGTTCGCAATTTCAAAAAATAAATTGATCGTAATTTTATATATCGGCCGAATAAACGAAGGTACTAAATCACAAATTGACAGTCTGTTAAATCAAATACAAACGAAACAAATATAATTTAGTTGTTTCGATCTTTACACAAATAATAATAGTAATAAAAAAATTTCTAACGCCAAGTATGAATTTATGAAACTCTGATTAGAACGCAATGCATCAATACTTAAACTAAACTGAAAAATATTTTGATGTTATAAAAATTCATAGTAATGATAGAATTCAGAAAGAAGTTATAAACTAATTTTAACCCTTTTTTGGATGTTTAGGAAAATCTATTATGGACGATGAACATCCCAAATTAAAAAAAAAAAAGAGAATATAAATGGGGCACTTTTTATACTAGAGAAATGACCACTATTGTGATGAATAAAGAAAATGAAACTGTGAGTTGAGATCTCATACATTTACTTGCTTCACGCACACCATGTATAAATTTTTTTTTAAGTGAAGATGTATCCAACCTATTTTCGAAGACACAAAGACGAGTTTGTCAATATTTCTCCGGAATTTTTATATAAACGAAAACGAATTATTATTTTTTATATCTATATATATATATATATATATATATATATATATATATATATATATATATATATATAATACTCACTTACGCATGTTATATCTATCTCTTTATGAGCCCGTTTTATCATATGGCGTACTACATTGGGGTGGAGTAGCGAAGAGTCATATTAAGCCATTGCTGATATTGCAAAACAATTACAAGAAATCTAAAATTCTGTAATAAGGTTTTGAATGTTCAGGAACTGTACGAAGTACAGTTGTTGAATTTTGTTTTCAAAAATAAAGTGAAGTTTTCTATTTACAGCAAAATGGGGAGCACACGTAGTTGCCACTTTGAATATTCCAAATTACCAAATTTTAAAAATCCCATACTCGTACCTCTTTAATTCGCTAGAGCCAGTTTTAAAAATTCATTTAATTAATTACAAGCGTCACCAAAGCCTTTGATACGTTACGTTGCTAGTAAACGCAGCACCGGTCTCATTCCTCTTACAATTTTTCATAAAATGTGCGCTCGATTTCATTTAATTTTATTGCAATACATAACCGTATATTTGTCGTTTATATTCATTTACTTCATTAGTACATTGTGTTATTAACTTTAATTTTATTATAACTTTTTTTTTTAAACATTTATTTTATTATTATTTTATTTTATTTATTTATTTTTGTTAAATTTATTTTGTTTTAAATATATTTCATGATATACGAATCTGCTCGTTTCATTGTTTTGTTCTAGTACTAATTACGTATTGTTTATATTTATTTACAAATATGTATTCCGTTTAGTTATGTTCATTACCTATACACACCACACCTGTTTCAGTATTTTTTGAAATTATGAAGTATTTCTCTAATTTTTATTTTTTGTTTACAAGTTTTATACTTTAATATACTATAATGAATCGCGTATATTAGGTATGTGTATGCATTATATATGAGTGTGTTTGAATGTGTATATGTTATTACGCGTTTGGTTTTGCTAGTTCTTACAATTTTTATATTCACTGGGTGTAGTATTTAAATAAGTTTGGATGTTGATTTTATTTAATCGCTCTACCGTTATTGATAATTTATCATTATTTTTTTTATATTTATATTTTGCATTTTGTTTTAAGCAATTCAAATTATTTTTTCTATCCGGTACTGGTGCATTTATGCGCATAGCCGGTTTTCTTAAAAATTAATTTTACTGTACTTATTCGAAATTAATATCAATAAAATTTAACTTGATTTGATATTGGTTATTCTCTTTATTAATATAATAATTATTATTACTTTAATAAAGGTGTTAGTAGAAAAACTATTATTATTGTTATTATATTTGTTATACTATTTATTATTATTATTGTTGTATTTATGATTATTATTACTTTACTACAGGTGTTAGAAAAAATATTATTAGTAGTTATATATATAGCGACTCTACATACTTTTTCGTATCTTAGATCAGGGGTTCCAAACTGAGGTGACTTCCCAGTATTTATTATTATTAAGATTATTATTATTATGCTGCCGTTTGAGGTGACTTCCCGGTATTTATTATTATTATTATGATTATTATTATTATGCTGCCATAATTTCCAAGAAATTATCGGCTAATGCGATCATGATGTTTTCGCAATGTAACTACAGTGTTCTTACAGCGTTCGAATTGGTATATATGAGGGTACCGCCTGGTATTTATTATTATTATTAATACTCGATCATAGCTTATTATTATTATTATTCCGTTGTCATTGTTACCGAGAAATTATCAGCTGACGCGATCTCGACGTTCTCATGACATTTTCACAATGTCCGAATGATGTTTTTCCGACATAAATACAGTCTTCTTATGACGTCCGAATGACGTTCTCCGATGTTTTCATGACGTGATCCCCACATGATGTTCACGTGATGTTCACTGATTGCAACATACTAACGATGTATTTTTAATGTACTAACAATGTATTTTTAACGCGATATATATGTATATATAGACGTAATCGTTTTAACAAACGTTTCATTGACGTTTTCACGATGTTTTTAGTAAAACTTATGGTGAGAGAATTCTATATATACGCTCTTCATCCTACCTGAGTGTAATCATTGCCTAATTCATTGTCGTGATAAACAAGTGACGTACTACAATCATCCGATCCATTCCTATCAATTTTCATCGCACACGAAAAATTTTTTAATTCGGTAAGTATAATGATTATATATGTATATACATGCATATGAAATTCATATAAAAACTAGTGAGCTTGATGTTTTAGGTTTTATGTGATGGAAAATTGTCTGCTTTACATGTATATAATCGATGTATATTTTCTTTAAAAAAAAAAGATTGTATGAAAATTTATTTATAAATGATTAATCTCCATTTTATAGATTATAAACAGTAAATAGTAAAAATGCATCAGCTTTACATAGTATACTGATATATAATCGATTTATTTTCTTTAAAAAATTGTAGAAAAATGACTAAATTATATGTTTTAGATATAATTTCATATTTTCTGATTATTGTACACTTACAAACACAACAATTAACAATTTCTAACTTGGATACACTGTATAGTAAATTAAGACGAATTAAAAATGTATATATATAGATGTAATCATCATTAACTAGTTATTCACACTCGAAGATGCTTAATGCAAAGGTGTTTGTTTGCGTGTTACTTTTCAGAGCAAAAAATCATCAATCAAGATGAGTAACTTTATGGTTGAAACGCTGCATGTGCGATATAGAAATCGATTCGCCACATATCGCATACATAATCGTGTAGCCAAACTCGTTAATCTAAACTTGTTCTTAGCCAATATTGAGAATAAACGTACACACACACACACACATACATACACTTGCGCTTGCGCTCACACTCGCACACACATACACACATGTGTGCACATTTGCTTACACACTCACACTCTCATACATGTACTTGTGTGTGCACTCACACATGCACTCGCTCGCACTTTCACACACACACATACACACACGCGTGTGCACATTTGTGTACACACTCACACTCTCATACACACACTCACACACACATGCGCTCGCTCGCACTTGCACACACATACACACACATGTGTACACGCTTGTGTGCACATTTGCATGCACACTCACACTCTCATACATGTACTTGTGTGCGCAATTGTACTCACACATGCGCTTGCTTGCACTTGCATACACACACATGTGTACATTTGTGTACACACTCACACTCTCATACACGCACTCACACACACGTGTACACACTTGTACACATTTGCACACACTCACACTCTCATACAAGCACTGTGCGCATACTCACCCACACTTGTATACTCGTGTATATTCATGCACTCATTTGTGTGAACACTCATGATGGTGTAAATCAAAAAGAGAATTTAAGCAATAACTGAGCTGTCAATAACGAAAATCCCCCACCAGTCATGGTGTATGGGGTAACTAATTACAAAAGTATGTTAGCGGACTTCACTAAAATCCTTTCAGTAGACAAAATATGATGCAGGTCCTTAAGCGACAAACGGGTTGAAATAAAAACGAAAGAAATCGCGGAATATCGAAAGTTAATAAATTATTTAAGAACTAGTAACTTAGAATTTCATACTTATCAAATTAATAGTGAAAGACCTTTCCGTATTGTCATAAGAAATTTACATCATAGTCTAGAATTAAACGACATAACCATGGCTCTAGAGGAAAAAGGACACACGGTTAGAAGTATTATTAACATAAAGCATCGATTAACAAAACTGCCACTGCCTCTCTTTTTTGTCGATCTTGAACCAAGAGAAAATAACAAAGAAATTTACAAGATACAATATCTATTAAATATGAAAGTAAATGTTGAGGCGCTGCATGTTAAAAATGAAATCGTACAATGCGCTCGCTGTCAGCAATACGGTCATACCAAGAAATACTGTAATCGTAGAGCCATTTGTGTTAAATGTGCTGGTACCCACTTCACACATGAATGTACTAAAGACAAAAATTCACCTGCTATATGTGCAAATTGTGGGCTTAACCATCCGGCAAGCTACAAGGGTTGCGAATTATATAAAAAATTGCAAAAATTACGAAGCCAGGATAAAAACGATGCATTAAAATCCCTAAGTAGACAACCTATAAAACAGAAATTGGTACAAACTCAACAACAGTCGGAAACAGCAATTGAGTTGCAAGCTGTGCCACCAGAGAAAGAACAAATGAGAAATATAACATCTCTTTCATATGCTCAGGCAGTGTCGGCAAACCAACAAAATTCCCCCAATGATGTAGCACCCACAAATATTGAACAAACCCTAAGTGCGTTTCTGGTTGAAATAAAATCTTTATTCAAGGAAATACTCCAACAGCAGACAGAAATGATAAATAATATAATCAGCACCATCATGACTGCTCTTGTAAACAGGAGATGATGGATAACAAAAACAATAAAAATCAGTCATGTTACAAAATTTCGCTTTGGAATGCAAATGGTTTACTACAGCATCGATTAGAACTCAAATTTTATCTAAAATCGAATGACATTGATATAATGTTAATCTCTGAAGCTCGCTTCACAGAAAAAAGTTACATTAGTATACCAAATTATAAAGCCTACTGGACCTTGCATCCGGATAAGAAAGCACGTGCAGGAACTGCAGTCTTAATTAAAGATAGCATTTTTCACAATACTATGGAAAACTATCAAAAAGACTACATTCAGGCCACTCGCATTACCATAAAACAGGGTTCTAAGGCGATAAATTTGGCAGCGGTATACTGCCCTCCCAAGTATAAATTAAGTCATCAAAAACTTGCTGAATTTATAAAAACAATGGGAAAACGATTTATTATAGGATGAGATTATAATTTGAAACATACCCATTGGGCTTCTCATTTGATAACTACTAGAGGCAGAAATTTGAAGATGGCTATTGACACGGAAAAATGTGATACAGTCTCAGGAGGCTTACCCACCTACTGGCCATCTGATCAAAACAAAACACCAGACCTGTTGGACTTTTATATTATAAAAGGTATAGCAAAAAATTATATCAAAGTTACCAACGACTTAACTTCCCTGTCTTCTGATCACTCAATCGTTACATTATCAATAAATGAACAGGTATGGCTGAAGGAGCATAAAGCAGCACTAAGCATCAGAAACACAAAATGGGACACATTCAGAAATCTACTAGATGAAAATATAAATCTATCAGTCAGATTGAAAACAGAGACAGAACTGGACGATAGTGTTAACCTATTCTCTACTCAAGTTGTACAAGCAGTCTGCAGAAGTACTCCATCACCAACTCAAAAACCATTACAAACCCAGGTTTTTCCTGATTATATAAAAAAACAAGTGGCAATCAAAAGACGGTTGAGAAAACGCTGGATGCAGTCAAGAAGTCCAGCTGACAAGACGGTATTAAACAGACAAACTAGAAAACTCAAAGATCTTCTACAAAAATTCAAGAACACATCCTTCAATGAATTTGTTTCTAATTTAACAACATCAAAGGAAAGTAATTATTCATTATGGAAAGCGGTTCGCTACTGTAACAAGCCAGAACCTAGAAATAACCCACTAAAAAGTGAAAATGGAGATTGGGTTACAGATGATGCTACCAAAGCAGAGTTGTTTGAAGTACATCTGTCCAACACTTTTCAAACAGAGAGAACTAAATCTGCCATTGAGGATGATATCCAAAATTATTTAAAACAGGAACCAATTAAATCTGATACTAAAATAAAGATGTTTTCACTGAAGGAAATAAAAGAGGAAATCTTCTTCTTCTTCATCAGCTATTTTCAATCCACTGCTGGATGTAGCCCTCTCGAAGTTCCTTCCATTTTTTCCTGTCAGCTGCTTTACTTGCCCAATCTTTTCGAAATTTATTTATATCGTCAACCCAACGTGTTAGTGGTCTGCCTATTCTACGGTTACCGTCTGGAGTCCACATTGTCGCTTTATTTGCCAAGAGTTCCTGGTGTCTTACCAGATGACCAGCCCATCTCCATTTTGATTCCTTTATACTTAGTATTATATCCTTTATTCTTGTTGTTTCTCTAAGCCATTTATTTTCTTTCTTGTCTTTCAGTGTTATGCCAATCATTTTCCTTTCGATTCTTCTTTGCGCTACTCTTAGCCTTTCCTCCATTGCTACTGTTGTATTCCACGTTTCACTCCCATAGGTCATTACCGGGAGCACGCATTGATTAAACGTTTTTCTTTTCAGACTTACAGGAATCTCCTTATTTTGTAAAATATTTTTTAGTTTTCCGCATGCTAGGGCGGTCATTTTGATTCTTCTCGTTATTTCCTCCTCTATTCTATTGTCGCCTTTTATAATCTGTCCTAAGTAATTGAACGATGTTACTTCCTGTATTTTCGTCTGATCTATCATAACATTACTGATGTGTGTAAATTTGTTTCGCAACAGAACTGTTTTGGCTATGTTAATTTTTAGTCCTATTTCCTTGCTTTTTATATTAAGTTCTTGTGCCATTTCATTTAATTCTTCTATATCTTCGCTAAGTAACACTACATCGTCCGCATATCTGAGATGATTGACATACGTTTGTCCAATTTTTATACCCTTACTATCCCATTTTAATTTTTCAAATATTGATTGTAAGGCCGCAATGAACAATTTAGGTGACATCGAATCTCCTTGTCTGATACCTCTGTATAATTTAACTTCTTTTTCCACTGGGCCAACCTGTATGGTAGCCTTTGCATTTTTGTATATGTGCTGTATAATTGAGATATACTCTTTATTTACCTTGGCCGTTTCCAGTGCTTTAAGAAAGCTCTGTGTTGATATAGAATCGAAAGCCTTCTCATAGTCAATTAATAACATGTATAATGGGCGTTGAAATTCATTTTGTTTCTCTAGTATTTGTTTTATAGTATGTATATGATTCATAGTGCCCATGCCTTTTCGGAACCCTGCTTGTTCTATCGGCTGAAGTTTATCCAACTGCTCGTTTATCCTGCTTGTAATGATTTTCGTTAATAATTTATATAGATTTGAGAGCAGACTAATAGGTCTGTAATTATTTATTGCTTTCTTATCAGATTTTTTATGTAATAGTACTATTTGCGCCTTATTCCAGGCTTCTGGTATTGTTTGATTCTGTATGCAAAGGTTGAAAAGATCGGCCAGAAGGCCCGAAATCTCTTCTGTCACTATTTTCAGAAGTTCACCTTTTATTCCATCTGGACCTGCACTTTCCCCGTTTTTCATACTTTTAATTGTAGCCATTACTTCTTCTTTTGATATCTTATCTATTATTTTGTCCTTAGTATTACATTGATCGACATCGATTGGCTTATTCATCATCGCGTTATCATTATATAATTCTTGATAGAATTCCCGGATTATTTCTGCTACCTCTGTTTTACTTCTACGTTCTATACCGTTTTTATCTTTTAGGCCCATTATGTTATTATTTCCCATTTGTAAGTTTCTTCTTAATATTTTCATACTTTTATTTTTCTCTATTGTCTCCACTATTCTTTTATTATTATAATTTATAATATCTTTTCTCCAGCTTTTGTGTAGAGTCTTACAGATTTCACTGTATTCAATCTTGTCAATATCCTGTTCTATTTTCATTTGTCTTCTCTTTTGCATCAGATCTTTAGTGTTTTGTGATATCTTGCTAGATCTGGTTTGTTTCGGTATCTTGACTTGCAACATTTTTGTCACCATAGCGTTCATATCATCTACATTTTGCGTCTCGTTTTGAAGGCGCTTAATATTCTCTGTTATTTGGTTTTTAATTTCAGTTCTATTTTCTTCCCAGTTTATATTGTTTTTTTTCCTTTTATTTATTGCCTTAACACGTTCCCATCTTTTATTGATGGTTATCTTCGCTCTTAATAATCTGTGATCACTACCTGTGTTAAAAGATACTACCGTTCCTACATCCTTTATTATCTCCTTATTCTTTGCCAATATGAAATCTATTTCATTTTTGGTGGTCCAATTCGGACTGCGCCAGGTCCATCTGTTTTTCTCTGATTTCTTAAAATATGTGTTCATTATATAAAGTTTATTTTCCTTCGCGAATGTTAGTAATCTGTCGCCTCTTTCATTTCCGGTTCCAATTCCATATGTTCCTACATAAGCTTCTTTATTTGGTTTTCCTATTTTTGCATTCCAATCTCCCATGATCACCAGGTATCGTTCCTTTGCTTGTTCCACTACATTTTCTAGATATTCATAGAATTCTTCAATCATTTCGTCTTCTGAATGCTTTGTTGGTGCATATATCTGTATGATTTTCATTATATCCTTCTTATTAATTCGCAACTGCAATTCTACAATTCTGTCATTTATTGCCTTACATTGGATTATTCGATCCGTTATATCCTTTTTTATTAAGAAACCAACACCGTTCCTGTTTCCAGTTTCTCCGAAATTATAAAGGACATTACCACTTTTGAGATGTATTAATTCCTCTTTTCCTCGTTTGGTTTCAGATAGTCCTATTATATCCCACTTTAATCTTGAAAGTTCATGTTCTAGTTCCAGTATACGATCTTCAGATGAAATTGTTCTACAGTTATATGTAGCTAATGTTAGGTTCACGCTACCGTTGTTCCATTTTCTCTTGTTGTTCTTTCCATAATCGGTGGTTGTGATTACCTCAAATGTATTTTTAATACTAGGCGGGAGAGGTAATCGGTGTATGTCCGGGTTTTGCCCATTTGGCCTTGGCTGTACGGCCTTCTTTTTCCTTACTGTCATGTCTTCGAGGGTTTGGTCTAATCTCCCAAGCTGACCAAGCTGATTGGGAGATGCGTTTTACCCCTACTGCCAGGTTAGCGTTTTTATTTTATTATATTTATTTATTTCCTATTTCTTTATTTATTTCTTTTCCTTCTTCCTTTTTTTTTTCTTCCTTCCTTTTCTTATTTCTGTTTTAAAGTATTGATTTCTAATTGTATGTTTAAAATGCTTTATTGCAGGATCGGGTGTGGTATAACTGCATGTTCCCGTTCCCTTGTCACTATTTCGGGGTGACACCCTAGCCTTTGGATAAAAATCCTAACCGCAAGGCAACGGGTTGTTACTGAGGAAGTAACGATTTTAGGTTTTTACGGCGACCTAAACCCGCCGAGGGAGAGACAGTCATAGGATATTTGCAGACTTTTGATAGGCAGGTCCTCAAGCTGCCCATCTGCACCCTCGTGTCTCCTTGCCCTGTCACTACTGGAATCACCTACTTGAGGCTTTCCACCAGTAGCCGCTCTTGGTCCGCGACTGCTTATTTGACTAATGTCTTTATTCGCAGCTAACCTACATATCTGTAGGCCATTCCACTATCCGCCACCTGTGGACGCGCCCGATACCGGTTAGAGCTCCGGTCCCCAGAAGGTACAAAGTACCCCCTGGGGAGTAAAGAGGAAATAATGAAGGTGAATAAAAATAAAGCGCCAGGATATGATCTTATAACGGGCCAAATTCTGAAAGAATTTCCGAAAAAAGCATTAATGAATCTAACTTATATCGTCAATGCAATTATGCGAATACAATACGTTCCTTTATTATGGAAGTTCGCAAATGTGATTATGATACAAAAACCAGGAAAGCCCCCTGAAAAAATGTCGTCCTATCGGCCTATATCACTCTTATCAATTTTGGCTAAAATATTTGAAAAACTCTTAAAGAAAAGAATTCAAAAATTCATTGATGAAAACAAAATAATCCCCAACCACCAATTTGGATTTAGAACTGGCCACTCAACAGTCCAGCAAGTCCACAGGCTCGTTAATCAAATCGAAACAGCTTTTGAGGAGAAGGAGGTCTGCTCAGCGGCCTTCCTAGATATTCAACAAGCGTTCGATAAAGTCTGGCACACTGGTCTACTATACAAATGTAAAAGGGTCCTGCCAGTACAATATTATAATATTATAAAATCCTATCTAGACGAAAGATACTTTCGAGTCATAGTAAATAATGAACAATCTCAAATTCAAAAAATTAAATCGGGCGTACCCCAAGGAAGCGCGCTTGGTCCCTTGTAGTACTCGATATTCACTTATGACATACCGGTACCAAGGAATGCGAGTGTAGCAACATTTGCTGATGACACGGCAATAATGGCTTCACATAAGCTTCCGCAAACATCAAATAAAATATTGCAAAGTGCAGTCAATGAAATTGAAAATTGGTCGAGCAAATTGAAATTGACAATAAACGAGTCCAAGAGTACCCAAATTATATTTACTAAAAGGAGAATTGTTCGCAACAGATATAAAATCTTTATCAAAGGTAGGAAAGTTGAACAAAGTCGAGCGGTAAAATATCTAGGAGTTCACCTAGACCAAACTTTAACATGGGCTCAGCATATTAGAGCAAAGAAAACGGAGTTGAACATAAAAACTAAACAGCTGAACTGGTTGCTTGGTCCACATTCACAACTTCATACTTTAAACAAATTACTACTGTACAACGTAGTATTAAAACGTGTATGGCTATACGCAGTGGAGCTGTGGGGCTGTGCGTCCAAAAGCAAAGTAAACAAAATTCAGACGTATCAAAACAGGGTATTACGTGCAATTGTAGGAGCACCGTGGTACGTCTCAAACCGTACGCTACATGTAGATCTAAATATAAAGTACATAAACGAGGTAATTCAAGAAGCGATTCAAAAACATATATGGAGACTACAGTACCACACAAACCCACTAGCAGATAGTTTGTTGAAGAAACCAACAAAGGCCAAAAGATTGAAAAGAAGAACGATGATGGATTGGATATAGCCTATAGCCATTTTAAAATAAATTGAGACCTTGCTAATGGGCATATTCTCAAGAAATCAAGTGCGTTCTCAAGAGACAACATCCGGTTGATGACATAAAATTGTCAGTACCTGATAAGAAGAGGATTAAAAAAAAAAACTCATACATACACTCGCGCACACACTCACACATACACACACTAATACTCAATTTAGTTTCAATACCAAAAAAGAATAATTTTTATGTAATCTTATAACAGATGTCTCGATAACTTTGCAAAACATTTCGTGCAATTTACCATTTATACATATCAATGATGAGGTTGGAATAGCTCCATTAGCATATGTTAAGAATGTTAAATTTATTCCGGGTTAAACTTGGCAGAAAATAAATACGCTCCACTATATCAAATGTACACTCGTTTCCAGCAGATGTACTAACAGAAACCGAATCCATCAACGCTTATTGGGATAAAAGAATTTGCACAAAAATACAACATTTTCGTAATCAAAACTACTTATCAGAATGAATTACTTACAAACAATCCGATCGATTTAAAGATTGAATTTAAAACATCGACTGCTATCCCGGAGAAGACATCTTGTTACGCATTATTATTACACGACCGAGAAATTAATTATAATCCGCTAAATGATTTAGTAAAAAAAAAAATTGTAATAATTATCAAATCTACGTCTATATCTGTATATCGGCTACTATTTTTTAAGAAAATATAAAAAACGATAAAATTTGCGTTCTAAAATTTGAACATACAGCTAACCAAAGCATTGTTATCATTATTGGTGAAGGAAATTAATTATAATGGGCTTAACGATTTAGTAAAAAAGAAAATTTACAAGCTTCTATTATATAGTATATATATATTTTTAAGAAAATATAGAAAAACCAATTAAATTCACGTTCTCGTTCTCTTTTCTTCTTTCTATCTCTACTATCACTACTAGATGTGTTCTCTATAACTTGATCGAGATATTTGAAAGAAATATTTGCAATTCGATATATACATGTATTATCATCATTATTATCATTATTACAATCATCGTAAAGAATTATGAACGGTAAAATATATACTTAATTCGTCTAATACTAATCGATATTTCGATTTATGATCGACTAGCGCGTAATGACCGTAAGCTAACGTATTAATATTATCCGGTAATATATAACGTTTATCGTCGTTACAACTTAATGATAACTTATTCTGTTTAACGGTATACATGACGTGCTTATAACTACGAAACGAACATCCTACTCTATAACTACAATTTAATGGCGCCGATGCGCAACGAATACAATTTAAATAATTTTCGAAAGTGACGTCTTTAGCTAGAAGAGATTTTTGTACGCCTTTCGCTTTTTTAATAATATCGTTATCGATCGTTTTAAACGTATATAATTTAGGTCATAATCCTATAAAGTGAGTAATAGCGCGCCCGTTTGTCTCGTCTTTAAATTTACCTAAAACTTTTTTATTACGTATGCTATAGCAGGGATGATCGCGAGGATAATCGGATGTATCGAAATAGTCGCTTAATTTAGTTCTTACGTCTAGATAAAAATCGCGCGTTCTAATTAGATAATGAAACGAATCGGTGTCTTGATATAATAACTTAATATTATTTCGTCCGTAATACGATATCATTACGTTATAGTGAAAATTGTACATGGTTTCCTTACTTAAATCTAAAATAGTCATTCCGACGTAAATAGGCTTATTAAATAGAACAGACGTTTTGTGCGAGTGAACAGCAGCTAATAACGGGGACTCGCTAAATATAGTGCGGTCTTTGAATCGAGTTTTTCCGACTAATTTTGTAAATTTCTCCTTGTCCGTTACTAACTCCATTCGCATTCTCCCTCTTACATTCTCGAGCGTTTTACCGAAAACCGAATTAACCATTAATTTATAAAAATTTTTTTCAAACTCGTTATTAGCCGCCTGTTTTAATCTAGTATTTAATTCTATGTACTGTCTCGTCCAGTCAGATTGAGAAAATGCGATTACGCGATGAATTTTCGTTAATTTTAATCCAAAATTAATAGCTTGTTTTAAATTTACGTAATGAATAACGTACTTGTGTTTATTTTCTAACGTAATTAATAACTTACTTATTTTACTACGATAACTGACTAGACGAGTTTCCGGACATAACGGAAGGTCGTTATGGAAATCGTGTAAATTAGTCGGATATTCTAAATCTACTTCTAATATATAACCTACTTCGCTATCATCCGCTATAGATAATACGTCTAATCGATTAATTTCCGCTTCGCTTAACCATTTAAAATTCGCGTACGGTAAATACCTACACATCGCGTGACCGTATAGTTTGTTACAGTCTACGTACGTAATGTATGTATTATTTTCATCGTCCTCCATCGAATTTTTACCGATGTACAGATTTTCAGCTTCCGCGTACTGCTCCACTAAATGCGTTATACCACCCCGAATACCAGCTTCGAACATTAAAATCATATCGTAATCTGTCAATAATTCAAGTTTGATCCCTGTACTTTTCAACATCACCTGCCAAGCTAGACCCGGAGCTGTAAAATTCCATACTGGATCGATATCGTATACTTGATGACAAATCGAACGAAATTGTTCGTAAACATCGGCTAGTATCAGTACGTCGCTTAATAGATACCAATCGGAATATTCTCCAAAGTTTTTCACTCCTACGGCAGACCATACACGATGCGCGTGCTCGTATTGTTCCGGTGTAATCGTGCTTTTAGTAAGACTGCTATAGAACGCTTCGCGAGGTGGTAGCTCCGTCTCGTCTAATTTACTCCAGGATGAAATAAATTCGTACGGAAAAACACCTTTCTTGGTTAGTAACGCTACTAACTCCGGCTGTAAATACGATTTACAGTGATGAAAACTCTTCGACGGTAAATTCGACGCCAGTTTAGCCATAAATCGAAACGTGTCTAAGAATTGTAGTCGCATTCGGCTCGTTACTTGCTTCGAAAACGATATGTAGCGTTCTTCCGTGTTTGGAATCACCGATATCGTTCCCGGAAAGTCAGCAAGATGTAAACAGATGAAATGAGCGTCGTATCCCGATAAATTGTGAAACAGAACAGGCAAGAAGTACGGCCGTCTATATTGCAAATTACACGTAACGCAAGCTGCTCCACGGAATTTTCCAGTTAGATGACAATGATCGCGTACTCTGTCCCCATCTTTTAATTGATGACCGCAAATATGACACGCTGTTGCTGAGAAAAATATCGCCTCGTCTTCTTCGGTATTATCTAAAGGAACGATTTGTCGATATTGCGCTTCGATATCGATAGCCTCGTCTCGTAATTTTAAGCATAATACTTTAATTGCATCTTTCACGCGGTATATGAACGGTTTCCTGTAAATCGAGCCGTCGGTCCTGGAAACTACATAATAACACATGCTCATCGGAACGTGTTTCTGCATTTTGACCGTATTCTTCGTTTTATACAGTCTTCGTACACCGGTTTGATCTTCTACTTCATCGTCGTCGTCGCCAATATCTGAAATATTTTCTTCATCGGAGTTCGTCGGCTCTAATATGCATTCGATATCTGCGTACACGACGAAGGGAACGAATTCTTTCTGCTCGTGTTTTTTAAACGATAAAACACTTTTATCCCTTTCCGGCAATTTAATCGCTGTAGGCTGCTTCTTACCGTATAAAGTTTTATGTTCCGCGTATCTTTTTTCATTGTGTACGTGCCATAAACATCGTCTGCATAAATATATTCTATGTTGCATTTTTGTTAATTGAGCGCGGACTAATCGTTCCAGGTTTGTAATCCAGCAGTAATGCGTATCGTCCTCGCGCTGAAGTAGCAACAAATCCGTATGGTCAGTGCGTTCTTCCTTGGTAATTTGTAAGGGGAATATTTTATTTTTATCATCTAGCTCGTAGACATTTACCGATACGTTCGGATTAGAATCTTCGAATTTTGAAATGGACTGATATTTTACCAGAAATTCCATATTCGACCAATCATATTTATTAAGTATAGCAGGTTTCTTATACGGATACAATTTACTAGCCTCATTTCGATTTTGAATAAATTTCAATACCATTGCATACTTGAAACAAAATTCGTCTGCATTTTTCACATTGATTACAGCTTTCTTAGACGTGATGCTGGTCGGTAACGGAATAAACCCTCAGCCTCCTTTCATTGGCGTGTATCGATTTATACGAAGTTCTATGTAAACTATTCGATGAACTGACCAACCGGAAGCGGTTCCACGTTCGAAATTGGTTAAAGACGTATCGATATCGACCGATTGTTCATTTAACCATTCGCGTAAATTGCTGCTCGGAAACAGGCTGTGCTCCTTCCATAAAAAAATCCGGGACTAATCTGTTTGTTTAATTTTCCATCAATTTTCTCAAATGTAGCGTGTAGGACTAAGTTCGTTTTCAATCCGCTCGATTGCAGGTGCGAATTTATTAATTCGAAGAGTTTATTCTCGATATTGGCTAAGAACAAGTTTAGATTAACGAGTTTGGCTACACGATTATGTATGCGATATGTGGCGAATCGATTTCTATATCGCATATGCAGCGTTTCAACCGTAAAGTTACTCATCTTGATTGATGATTTTTTGCTCTGAAAAGTAACACACAAACAAACACCTTTGCATTAAGAGTCTTCGAGTGTGAATAACTAGTTAATGATGATTACATCTATATATATACATTTTTAATTCGACTTAATTTACTGTACAGTGTACCCAAGTTAGAAATTGTTAATTGTTGTGTTTGTAAGTGTACAATAATCAGAAAATATGAAATTATATCTAAAACATATAATTTAGTCATTTTTCTACAATTTTTTAAAGAAAATAAATCGATTATATATCAGTATACTATGTAAAGCTGATACATTTTTACTATTTACTGTCTATAATCTATAAAATGGAGATTAATCGTTTATAAATAAATTTTCATACGATCTTTTTTTTATAAAGAAAATATACATCGATTATATACATGTAAAGCAGACAATTTTCCATCACATAAAACCTAAAACATCAAGCTAACTAGTTTTTATATGAATTTTATATGCATATATATACATATATAATCATTATACTTACCGAATTAAAAAATTTTTCGCGTGCGATGAAAATTGATAGGAACGGATCGGATGATCCTAGTACGTCACTTGTTTATCACGACAACGAATTAGGCAATGATTACACTCGGATAGGATGAAGAGCGTATATATAGAATTCTCTCACCATAAGTTTTACTAAAAACGTCGTGAAAACGTCAATGAAACGTTCGTTAAAACGATTACGTCTATATATACATATATATCGCGTTAAAAATACATCGTTAGTATGTTAAAAATACATCGTTAGTACGTTGCAATCAGTGAACATCACATGAACATAGATAAGTGGTCCAAAGTTGTAGTGGAAAAAAAGGAAGAAGTAATGGTTAACATTCAGAAAGAAAATGGAGAGATAGTAAGAAGACATGAAGATCAAATTATTAAATTAGGAGAGACAGAAGGGAAGAGCCCAATAACTGTAACAAAGCAGAAAAATGAGGAAGAGAGTAAAGGAAAAGAAGAGAAAAAGTTGAAAGCTTGAACAATTATTATTATATTATTATTATCGTATCAATTGCGCGCTTATTTAGAGATATCCTGCATTATAAATTCACGTTCGACAGCCAGTCTTCTGCGCCTTCTTCTAGTGAATGTAGCCCAATCAGTCCTTTATTAAAGCTATTTACTTTACACGAATTGATAAAGTGTGACATTGTTTGGATCTCGCCACAGTTGCACAGCTCCGTTTCCGACAGTTTCCATTTGTTCATTAAATATTTGCAACGACCCTGGTTGGTTCTGATGCGATTTAAATTGCACCATGTTTTTCTGTTGAGACCAAATCCTGGCACCCTGCTAGCCGGATTTGATATTAATTGTCCGTTTGTTGGAGTCTGCTTAATCCATATTTCCTTCCATTTCGTAAGCCCATTCTCGTTTGAATGTTTCTTCTCTGCGGATGTGCGGTGGAAATATATTTGCTAGCACGGAAGCCACATAGTAGGAGTAGATTTTAGCATACCGGTTACTAAGTGTAGTGCTACGTTCAGTTGTGTATCGATCTTCTTAGCATGCGAGCTGGCCATCCAAACGGGGCAGCAATATTCTGCAGCTGAAAACACTAGTGCCAGTGTAGCAGTCCTAATGAGTTTTATCTCTGCTCCCCAAGCTGTACCTGCAAGGCGAACGATAAGGTTTACTCTTGTCTTCACTTTTTGAGTTATTTTTTCGGAGTTCTCTTTATATGTGAGAGTTTGATCAAGAACGACGCCTAGATATTTTGGCGTTGGGTTAAAAGGTAAATCTTTACCGTTGAGTTTAACATGTATTTTAGCTTTTGCCATCTGTGAGTTGAGGTGAAACACCAAAGTCTCTGTTTTTACCGGGTTTAATCTGAGTCTCCATTTAGCACAGTATTCATCCAAGCAGTGTAAATCTTTTGTGAGTACGTCTTTGCCATTTTTTAAGTGCTTGCTTTGAGTTGCAAGTACAATGTCGTCTGCATACTGGAAATTCTCCACTTGGAGGACCGGTATATCATGTATGTATAAGTTAAATAAAGTTGGCGCCAACACTGAACCTTGTGGAAGGCCATTATTTATGGTGCGCTACCGGCTATGATCTGCCCATATACACCGCGAATCTTCTGTTGAACAATAATAATCAGGAGGAGAGACCGAGCATACCAAGAACACCACAGAGAAAATGCAGACCTCCAGATCGATTAAATTTATAAACAAAAATAAAAATTAAGGATTACATTAATTAATCTTTAAGTTTTCTTTAATTTAAGTTATTTTGTTTAAGTATATATAAGAAAAAACAATATTCTTATTGAAAGAGAGTGTTGTAGTGTATTTGGCAACACTGTAGAATGTTCCACATTGTACAAAATGTCTGTTCATAAATAAAAATATAAAGGTTTTATTAATTTATTAATTTATTTCTTATTTTTCATTTTATTATTATAAAGTGTAAGTTTTCCTAGGTTAGAGGTTTCTCTAGGGACACAACAGTTACTATATCATTTTATTGTGTGTTTCTATTAAATAATGTACAATACATGTATAAATAAAATTTGTTATAAAAATATTGTAATTTTGTTTTGTATTGTTCAGCAACCAGTTATTTTGTAGCTATTTGGATACACATATTTTTCCAGTATTGTGTAAATTATAGAACTGAATGTTGGGTAAATATTGATCATTGGGTTATTAATAAAACAAAAGAAACATTAAAAAAAATTTGCCACCAAAAAAGTTTTGACTGAAAGGGTTAAGGAAAAGATATAAACACAATTTATTTTTTATTATGTTTCAGCAAATATTGAATATTTCTTATGATTGCAAATTATGTCTCAGTTGTAAACTACATTATTCAGTATATTTCAAAGTACAAAATATCGAGAAAAAAACTAAAATTTAAATTATCTTAAAAGTATGTCATAATTTTTCTCGTTCAATTAAAATCGGATAAAACGTTATATTATAAAAATATTGAAACAAAAAATGTAATACCACATACCTACTTGTGCAGAAAATTTTTAAATAATAGTATTTTATTTTAAACTAAAATATATAAAAAATATTATATTCGGAAATGTTTTTCAAACATAGAACTAAAATAAAAACACATTAAAATATAAAAGAACCATATTATATTACATCTGATTTATTATTTAATCATAAAATGAGATATCAAGACATCTAATTGAAAAATTGTGATTAAAAATTAACACAATGGGAACTCAAACTTTTACTAACCGAGAACTTCATCAATACATCATAAATATTTTACCGCTTCGCAAAACATCTGCTCTGATAGATAATTCTTGGTAAAAGTTCCTTACAAAATTTAAGTGTATTTCAGTTAATCTTGTTTTGAAGTTTTTATTTGATGCTTTAAATTTGTTATCCCATTATGTTTAAAAGTTCGATTTTAATACATTTATTTTATGTCAAATCCTTAATTACTAAAAACAGTTGAAATCACTAAATTTATTTAATTATGCGAAGCTTTTCGGCATTTACGCAATTGTCAAGCTATATACAATTAAAATTAACTCTACAAAATCATAAAATATTAATATTAAATTAATATTTTATGATTTTGTAGAGTTAATTTTAATTGTATATAGCTTGACAATGGCGTAAATGCCGAAAAGCTTCGCATAATTAAATAATTTGAGTGATTTCAACTGTTTTTAGTAATTAAGTATAAATAAAATCACTACATTCCGCAATCTAAACTTATGTCAAATCATTGAATGAACAAAATTATATATTTCACAATTGTTATAAATTACATAAAATTGTATATTAGCACATACCGGAGTCTAGCTTGGTGGTAATAGCTTAACTTTTGATTATACTGTGCATCTTAATAATAGATTTAATATAAGTTATGTAAAATTATATACGTCAGAAAAAACGTACAACTAAAACCCTATGCAGAATAATTAACTATAATTCTATGTAAAATATTACGTTACATACTTAGAATTTATAACTCAATCATATTTTAAATTTAGTAGCCGGGTTCACAGAAGCAAGTGCTTAATGTGCTTATGCTTGTTATACTTTGATAAAACGGACATACTTCTGTAGTTGCCTATTTTACTAATAAAGTGATATGGTCTGATAAGACATTTATTATAAAATTTGTCCGCTTGTTTTCTAGTAATTTGAGGTAGGTAAGCATGATCTAATTTATAATACACATCGTATATTTTTGCGTGATACGGGAGATTGAATATAACTCGAAGACATTTATTCTGAAATATTTGCAGCTTCGTAAGAGATTTTATTTGCACTGCTCCACACGGTGACGAATATAACAAGAGAGGAAGATTATATACTTTGTAAATTAAATATGTATTAGGAATATAAAAATTTAGATGGTTTATTGAAAATTTTATGACGTATATATAATTTTGACTGTGCTTTACCAACGGCATGATCGATATACTTTGAAAAAGTTAATTATCAAGGATAAGAACAAAATATTCGATATGAGATTTCCATTCTAGGTAATTATTTTCTATTTTGAGATTGCAATTTATATGCGGTCTACGTTTGGTAAAAATAATGCTTTCAGGTTTAGTTGTATTTATTTTAATTTACCATTTGTTGTAATATTTGTAAAAGTCTTTTTTGAATAGTATCTATTCTGTAAGAACCCGCAGTGTCATCCATGTAAAGAGCTGTTAACATATTTTACTTTAGGTAGATCCTTGATGTATAAGATATAAAGAAATGGTGCTAGAAAGCTACCTTAAGGAACCCTAGAAGAATATATTCTAGAATTGGAATAGGTGTTATTAATTTTAACTGTAAAAAGTCTGTTAAATAAATTAAGATATTTAGGATAACCACATTGTATCATTTTATATATAATTCCGTTATGCCACGCGCTATCGAATGTTTTTCCAATGTCTAAGGGAAGTAGACCTATGCGCTTATATATATATATATATATATATATAACACTTCTGAATTTTAATAAATAAGATTCCTGATCTAGAGTTTTTTAATAATAAAGTGCATTTCAGAAACTTATTTTAATGTCACAAATGATTTTAGTGTTTTCTGAAGTCTTTGAGAAATTGATACAAAAAAGGCTTCAGAAGATTATTGATCAAGAGAAATGTCGAATCATCAATTCGTATTCTATATTAGACACTCAACTGTACATCATGTTCGTCGAGTCGTAAGCTAAATTGAACAGTGTCTTGAAAAAAAAAAGGTTTTCTCCGCCGTATTTCTCGATGTGAAACAAGCCTATAATAGAGTTTGGAATCCAGGCCTTCTCTATAAATGCAAACAAATCTTGCCACCCGAATATTATAATAATTTGAAATCATACTTGGAGGATCGATATTTTCAAGTAATAATTAATAAATGTCAATCATATCCTCATAAAATTCAGGCTGGAGTACCTCAGGGCAGTATCCTGGGAGCCACTCCTATACTCGGTATTTAGGAGAAATATTCTAGAAGATACATTTATAGCAACCTTCGATGATGATACGGTAATACTAGTTTCATATGAGTTTCCTAGTGCGTCCACTCGGCATCTTCAGGTTGCGCTAGACTAGACCGCTGAATGGTTCAGCATGTGGAAAATACCAATTAACGAAGTTAAATGTAAACATGTATTATTTACTAAAAGAAACATCGAACGCAAAAATATCAAGTCTCAATAAGTGGAATAACAATACCTCAAGATTCTTCTGTTAGATACGTGGGAAAAGTGGTTATTAGAACTCAGATCGCAACTAGATATTACAAATAAACTTTTATTATACAATGTGATACTTAAACCAATCTGGCTATCTGGTTGCGAGCTATGGGGATGTTCCTCTAAGAGCAACATTCAAAAAATACAGCGGTACCAGAATAAGATACTACGAAAGATAGCTGGCGCTCCATGGTATGATTGATCTGCAGATACAATATGTGGAACAGGTAACCCAACGAGCTGCTCGCAATTACCTGGCGAGATTGGAAACTCACGAAAACCTGCTGGTAATAAGTTTTCAAGTTCAATCGGCGATTAGAAGGCTGAAGAGAAAATGTATTATCGACCTCAGATAATGGTTTCGGGCTGCCATCATTCATAACTTGGGAGTTCTGTCGCTGGATCGACTACTTCTAATTTTTTTTTCACATTCATTACTTCCAGTAGATGACGGGTTAGAAACGTCAGTTCTCGATTAGGAGAGAAAAAAACCCATTCCCATACACCAGCGATAAGTTTTTCTGGGGTTTCTCTTCAAGTTGTACGTGAAATATTTCCCTGTAATAAATAATACCATTTAAGTTATGCAAATATTATTATAATTATTACCGCGATTAATGACAGTATAAATGTTTTTTTTTTCGGTCCCCGTGACAGAAATCGTCAACAATATTTTAACGTGTCAGATTGATTCGCGCGAAACTGAGTAAATTTCTATACTACGACGCTATCTACACAATGATTGGTTGTATTTTCAATAAGGTTTATTTAATAACGCATTAATTTATACATTTCTACACAATGACTGGTTGTATTTTCAATAAGATTTATTTAATAACGCATTAATTTATACATTTCTACACAATGACTGGTTGTATTTTCAATAAGATTTATTTAATAACGCATTAATTTATACATTTCACGACCGACATAATAGTATTTGCGAATGCGAGTAACCATCTCGAATTACAATTAAAAGCAGAAACAAACAAACAAAATAAAGCCAATATAAATATTTGAAATAAAATAAATTTACAGTATACAACTTTACCGTTTCATTATACAGTATAATTCTACTAAAACTATACGCCCATCATAATTAATCTTTATACGCAGGACAATGGCAACTGTAACGATTCATAATAACTAGGTAAGAAATATGTTTGTACTGTATAAATAAATACATATATATATATATATATATATATATATATATATATATATATATACGTGTGTATATATGTAACATATTTGGAGTATATCGTTTAAGTATTTAGAAAAAGGCGACCGGTTCTCCGTTTAACATTTTCTTGTCATAAAGAAACTCGCCGAGTGGTCCGTGGGAATCCATCATTTTTCCAAGTTCGGAAATGATACCGGCTAGTTTTCGTTGACCTTTGTATTGTTCATCTAAGAAATCGCTGCTAATCCAATCGACCAACTGAAAAAGTTACAAAACAAACGCGTACGTTAATTATGATTAGCTATATTTTAAATAAAATACGAGGGGGGCGATTTTACACGACAATTAGCAGAAAAAACTGGTCTACGATAGATTTCGTTTTAAGCAACAGAATATACGACAAATATTGGAATCTCGCCCCCATATATACATATATATATATATACACAAAATACGGGTGGGGGGGAAACTAGTTTCAGATACTTAGACGATGTTATTCAGCAAAACAGATTGGATGTGGTGGAGAGAGACGTTGAAAAAGTGGACAACAAAATTATTCCAATTAACGTTTAATGTATACAACAAAAGATCAATATCAATAAATGTCAAGATCGTACATTATATTAATATCAATAAATGCCAAGATCAGACATTATATTAAACCCCGGAGGTGTTTATACGCAGCCGAATGCTTCGGACGAACGGAGGACGATAGAAAGAAAAAACATATTATACGAACAAATAGTGGGAAGGAAAGGAAAAAGTTTGTTGTTTTCACACCGGTTTATAGATGGCCAAATTCGAATAGATTTTAATATATTGTAGGGAATAGTATAGTACGATTGACAAACGTGTGGTTAACGATTAAACTAACACGCCTTAATTAATCGACAAACGGTCGCATATTAACTGATAAGTCGTTATCGTGTGTCTTCGTCGTACGTCGAAACGTCCTATTTAGAATTGTTTATTTTATTATAAATCGATCGTAGATGTCGAGTGTTTACGTTGGTAGTGTGACGCAATATCAACGAGATTAGTGAACAATTTAGATTGTTTTTTTTTTTAAATTTTATTCATTTCTTGTCATTTTAAATTTTATTTTATGATAACGAACACGACAGATAAAATAAACACGTCGCCAACGTGTCAAATAAACATGGAATATTCTCGACAGCAATAAGATGTCTCACCGTATTTGCATAAAAGATATATATATATATATATAAAACGAAATAAGCTTATTATTATTTTTAAATCACTCGAAAATATACGCTTAATCTTATACGAGGTGTTCGTGTTAAAATAAATAAAATAAGATTCTTCACTATCGCGATATTAAATGATCACAATATTATCGTATTTATTCTCATATCATACATATATATTATATTTCACTCAATTACAAATACGAAATCATGCTTTAATTCAGGAACACGGTTTAATATTTATCTTTAAGTGCTTCCGTTGGCGTTATATGAAACACGATTGTTTTCAACTTTTTCTACTTGCAAGTTCGTTAACACACACACACACACACAATATATATATATAAAATTAATAATAAAATTTCTTTTGTATATTCCAAGTCGTACTAACTCGAAATAACAATACACAATGTTATCGTAACATCGCAATAATAAAGTAATACATCGATGTAATTTTATATTATCGGGCGTATGAGAATTTTAAGATTTTTTAAACGACGTTACAAAAAGTCCGAGAGACTAAATTAAATTTTGGAAATTCTTAATAACCCTTTCACAATTAATATCGCACTATATGTGCGGTACGCGAAATTGTAATGCGCTAAAAAAATCGTATGTTTGAACTTTTAAAAATATTTACATGAATACGTCGGAAGTTATCTAGAGTTTACCTAATTAGTGGCATCGTAGAATAACGTATAAAATTCATATTTCGTGTCAAAATTTGATAATACACGACAGGTTAATTAATAACACGGAAAACAATTTTCATTTAAAAAATGTAATCACACGCATGTTTTACGTATTATCGCGGTGCAATAAAATTAAGAAAAAAAATATATATATATATATAAAATAATAATAATAATAATATAATAAAAAATGTAAAAAATATATTTATTAAATATACTATTAAAATAAATAAAAAATGAAAAAAATTGTTATATTTGTAAATTATATATATAAATTAGTATTTTAAAAATGTTATGATTTTATATTTTATTTTTTGGTATGCACTTAGACAAGCGTCTGACGTGGGAAGTGCATACCAAAATGAAAAGAAAGCAAATAAAGAAAAAAAACGCAACAACTTTATTGGCTTATCGGAAGAAACTCACAGCTGGACGTAGGAAACAAATGATTACTTTATTGGAAGATTATAAAATCAATATGGACCTATGGCCTGTAGTTATGGGGCTGTGCCAGTAGGTCTAACAGAGCAAAAATCCAAGCCAGACAAAATGTAATACTAAGAGCAAGTCCATGCGTACCGCTATTCTAGAAATGACGATGTGCATCGAGCGAAGAGATTCGAAGATACGCAACTGGTCATAAAAAGAGGTTTGAGCGACATATCAACGTGGAAGCAATCTCGTTGCTCGATACATGACGTAAGACGTCTTAAGCAGCGCCACCCGGCAAATCTAATTGTATAATTATATAAAACCAAAATTATACCTTAAATGATTATGTCAAAGTTATGGCCGATGGGTCATTGACTTTAAACATATAGGCTTTACTAAATAAACTTAGGTTTTGTTAGATTAAGCTACAGTTTGTAAAAGTTGACGCTTATTTAACTTACTAGGTTAAGATTGTATCTTTATTTATTAAAAAAAAATAAAAATTTATGTTCACTCTATAACGGTTTAACAGCGGAATAATTTTTTTTTTATAAACAAAGTTTAGTGATTTTAACTAAATTTTTGTTGTTTATTTTTTAAAAATCACTATATGTATTACGTAGGAGTGATATGAAAAATGTGGAATGTAGTGATTTAAAAAAAAAATACAAAAAATGAGTTAAAATCACTAAACTTTTGTTTATATATATATTTTTTATGTATGTATGTATATATATATATATATATAATTGTATATTTAATGAATCTGTATTTTTTACATTTTTAAATATTATATATTTTTTATATTCTATCTCCATACTCACTTGATAATGGTTTAAAAGCCAAAAAATGTACAATTTTTTATTTAAAAAAGTAATGATTTTAATATAAAATTATATTCGAAAATGAAATCATAATAAAACGCAGCATTCCATACGTGTTTGAAAAACCACAAAAACAACGGATAAAAAACTTTGTCTCCGAAATGTGGTTATATTGTAGAATATAAAGCGGACAGAGATAATACAGTAGAACGTATGAATAAATCCGAAATCAAATATGGTAAATTGAAACATTTGGTTAACGTAAATGGTTAATAAGGGAAAAACACGTAAAATACATATTTTTTTTTCATACACACGTAGCATTGCCAGCGTTTTAGCCAACGTGATAACGGACATGTTTATATATATATATATATATATATGCAAATCAAGAGATAATTTATTATCTGCCAGTACAAAACGGCAATTACCTCGCATCTAAATTTATTTATCCGTAATGTAGTATAATTATAGTTTTAGACAATACGCGTAGTATTTACTAATTTGAAATTAATGAATATATAACGTTAAATCGTATCGTTTAATGATGTCAAATTACAACGAGACGTTTAAATGTTACCAATTCGATCGTATAATAAAATTAACCTTTAACATTGAATCAATTCTTGAAATTTGTATATCGACCGAAGATTCTTTTCTCCATTTGATTGTATACGCATATTTATTAAATCGTTGTTCAAACAAAAGATACAAAACCAGAAAAAATGATCGAGTAATAAAAATTATACAACGCTGTCAAGAGTAAACTTAGCGGAAGCAAAAAAAAAAATTAAAAATAAAATTCAAAGGTCAATGATTATATTCTAAAACAATTCTGAAAACTGAAATGCGGTCATATAGATATTATTGTCATTGATCGTAATAATAATAAAAACAACATAACGCTAATTAACAATGACAATAAAAACAATAGTCATAAAAATTATAATAATAATTAATAATAAAATAATAAATAATCATAAAATAACCGACAACTACCGTGATACAGTAATCATTATTATAATTATACCGATATCATAATGATAAATAAAAATATAAACAAGTACATCGACCTGCATAAGTAATAAAAATTAAATGCGAATGCTGGCACAGAATACTTGCTGGAGATAATACCGATAACTGATAACCTGAACACATATACATATATACATACACTCATACATACATACATATATATATATATATATAATATTCTAAACAATGCTTTAGCGTAGATTAATATCATGTAATAAGGAAGAAATGTATTTATCACACTCACGTGATAATCATTAAATTTATTTCCTTCACTGCCCGGATCTTCGCAGATGCTGGCTATATCGCGAAGTTTTCGTGTAACGTGCGCCTCGAGTTTTAAAGCGTCTTTAAAAGCGCTAACTCCGTCCATCCAGCTTTCTTGTAACGGTTGCTAAAATAACAAACACGTTAGGTTAACGCTTTCAGTTAAAATGTCCTCTATACGGTACATTAAAAATTTATCGATTTTCATAATAAGGGGATATTTAACACATTTCGAATTAACTACTAGAATTATGTATAACATTATAGGCAAAACATATTTTCATCTGTTCAGGTTATTCTCTTTAAATTATTTCATAAATTAAAAACGTATAATTTTAATATGGAAAATTGATAAGCTGAAAGGATTTATAATTTGTTTTTATTTCTTCCAAAGTACCACCCATTACTAATTTTTACATAATTTAACTCACGGACAAGTCAAGAGCAAGAGAACCCCTCTCTTCAGAGAAATTTTAAAGACGTTCTCGATTATTCGTTAGTAACGATGTAAATGAACTATCGTATCGATATTTGTTTAATACGTATTAATTAGCGTACATTTTTCGTTATTACGATTTAAATAATTTAAAAAATAAAGTAACATTATACGAAATTGCGATTATCGATATTTATAAACATAGTCGACTACTAGTTTCGCTGGCTACACGAGCACAAGTATTTAATACATCATACCGCCGATTATATACGGTTCACAAATATGGTCTCGCGTAATATAAAGCAAATAAAAAAGTTACAAATTTCACAGCGGGCGATAGCAAGAAAAACGTTAGGGGTTACAAAATTTGATAAAATATACAATACATTAATAGCACAGTCAAGAACAGATGACCTAATGGAGATTAAAATGGACACGGTATGGTCATGTCATGCGGAAACAAGCAGATAGCTGGGACAGAAAATGTATAGAATGGATTCTATTGGATAGGAAAAGGTAAATAAGAAGACCAAAAAGACGATTTCGTCAAATATGTGGGAACCAGTTGGATGGGAAAGCAAGAGATAGAACGATTTGGAAGCAAATGGGTGCTGAATATATATCTCAAAGTTAAAAAAAAAAATTAAAATAACGGAATTTAATTAAGCTTTCATTATTATTTCATTTTGATTATTTTGTATATTCGAATGAAATAAAGATTTTAGGCAGAAACTTGACATATATAAAATGATCACACGCACACATATCGTTTGTGTCTTATCGTATATGCTTAACGAGTGACATGCGTCATACTAGATTGTTTATTTCATTTTTATAATTAACTTATTATTAGTTGTATTTTCGATTAATTTTGTTAATTATTAATTTAATTTCCCGGAAATTCGTTTCATTTTAAAACGATGTTACCGGTATTTACGTTTACTCATCGTTTTGGAATCGTTTATATTATAGTCGTGGAAAATATTTAATTAAATAAAAACAAAAAACCTATCACGTCCGCTGATAAAATCTTTCTTTCACATTTCCGCATTATTATTATTATATTTTAAAACGTGTTATACACTTTAAATTGATTTCGTATAATTAAATTTATTAAATCTAACTTTATGATATTTGAAAATATTTAATATATTTCGTAATAATTATTTCATTTTAATTATGAGTAGAATCAGATCGTATAATTTTCGTGGATACGATGATAAATGTAGACGACTGGAAATTAAAAAAAAATCAATAAATAAAAATAAAAAAAAAATGTTAAATATTTACGTACACAATACTATCGTTGATAGAAGTGGAATTAAAAAATAAGCAACATCGATTGCAAAGATCATGCCGATATTATTAAGAAAAATACAATAACTAAAATTTTATACGATACGAATGAAAATATTTAACATTTTATCGACACACAGAAATGTGTACAATAATTTTATATTATATTTTTCGAGTTCATTTCAGTATATACTGAAGAATTATCACGTGTAATAAGTTTTGTGTTCATGTTTTCTTTTTTAATGAAAATAATAAACAATTTTAAATTGTTTTAAAAGTAATCGGGCGTAAATTTACTCTATAGGTTTCCAACGTTTTATTAAAGTAAAGTGATTCGCAGAAGATCAGACTGGATCAGCGATGAGTTATTCATTTAACGCGAGAAAAGCGTAAGTTATATAAATTGTTAAAATCATCTCCAACTCATCCAGACATAGGCGGAAGATATAAAATAGCATCCAAAAATGTTCAAAATGATGACAATCTGTTAGATGCCTGTAAACATAAACAAAAAAAATGATTGGGCTATTATAAACCGTGTAAGTGGTAGAACGAAATTTTGGAAGAGATGAATGTGGACGACAGATTGGTAAAGGTAGAAGGGAATGAAAAATTAATCGCTGGAGTATTTAACGAATTCATGTCTCTGTAATAAATCTATTAAATAACCGCGATCCTATCAGTGAAGTACAACCCGCAAGCATCACATCAGCGATTCATACAACTACCAGCTCCGTTGGATTTGTTGCAATTCTCGAATGATGACATACTACACTGAATCCAAATATTACCGAATAAGACTTCATTCGGGTTTGATAAAATATCCATTGATTTAATTATAGAGAACATCTTCATACAACCGCTTATATTTTTATTCAATCAATCGGTAGTAACAGGAAAATTCCCAGAGGTATTAAAATTAGGTATTATCACACTAATTCATAAAAGTGGTGATAAACGTAACGTTGCAAATTATAGACCTATTTATATACTTTCTACGATTTCCAAAATATTTGAGAAATGCGTTAAAAAAATAATTCTAAACTATCTGCAAAAGTTAATATACTTCAGTGTAAACCAATATGGGTTCTTGCCCAGCAAGAGAACTGATAACGCAATTTTTCAACATGTAAAGTATATTACTGAAAATGTCGAGAACGGCCACTTTGCTGTTGCTGTTTATTTTGACTTGTGTAAAGCATTTGACACTTTAGATTATGATATTTTGTTGAGGAAATTGTATGCTTGTGGAACAAGAGGAAATATGCACAACTGGTTCAAAACTTACGTAATAAATAAGCGTTACATCGCAAAAGTGAAACATATTCAGAGTGAAAGTGTAACCCAAACTTTCGGGCTACTACAGGGAAGCGTCTATTTTTAATATACATAAATGATTTGTGATGCTGAAGTTAATGGGAAAATATTTAGCTATGCCGATGACACCGGTTTGGTAGTTACTTCTCGTTATTCGAGCATACTGCAGAATCGGACACAAACTGATATTAATATAATTGCAGAATGGTTAAGGCAAAATAGGCTAATAGTTAATGAAAAGAAAACTAAGTATTTAGTATATGGCTAACCGTCCCCTAATTTGTGGGATGACACAAAACTTACACTTAATATAATGTAACTGAGATAAAACGAGCTTATGACGTAAAATATTTAAGAATAGAGTTTGACTGCAAGTTGACACGGAATAAACATCCTTTATACCGGGCTAAAAAATTAAGGAAACTGAATTATCATTTTTATTATCTAAAACAATACTTCTCTGCTGAACATCCTAGACGTTTATATTTCGCTTTGTATCCGCCTACTCTGTTATGGAATAATGCATTGGGGGGGAGGAGCTGCTAAGGAACATAATATGTTTTCAAGTACTGCAAAATTTATTGTTTAAATTTAACCCCACAGGCCATTTTACTAGATCTGAAGGACAAGGTTTGCTGCAAGAACCAAAACTCAATAAATATCATTCTAGAATACAAGCCATTTATAAGGGTGTTAAAATTTATAACTAATTACCATTAGCAGTAAAAAATAACTTAAAGAACTTTAAAAAGCGTCGTAAACTCCTAACACGGTATATTAAAAGTAGAAACAAGCAAGCAAATAATACACTGCTCTAGAACACACAATATCTTGTAATCTTGTAGATGTGTGAGTACTTGCCGGTTTCTCTGTAATTTATAATAGAAATTTGAGGAAAATCAAGGGCATTATACATTTATCCTAAGATTTTTGTAGGGATTCACTGTATAGAATATGTATATGTGTTTTATACTCTTATAATGCTTTCGAACTTATATGTAAATCTCATTAAGTTTATGTGTGTATTTTTTTTTATTTAAGGTATTTTTAATGGAAATGTGTTATTTATCGAAACTTTATTTAGTAATTAATTGTAGGCTTATATTTAATATGCGTGTTTGTAATCGATACTGTACGCCTGTATATATTACGTATGTTTATGCGAAGTAATTCGTTATGATAATAACTGTTGATTATTAGCGTTTATTTGTAGTTGAATTCAGTTTTCTATTTCAATGTAATTAGCGTGTATTATTATTTATTGTATTATGTATGTTTTTGGCAAATAAAAATGATTTGATTTTTTTGTAAAATTTTGACAGACCAGTTTATTATTCGCGCTTAAAATATAGTAGATTAATTTAAACCAACGATTAATCAAATTAATCATTAATTCAAGATATACAATACGAGGAAAATTAAAAACAAACAAAAATGGAAAAAATGAAAAAAAATCACAATTTATAATGGGAAATTTATGAGTTTAATTTTCAATAAATATTCAACGAAATTTCGGTAATTCAAATTTTGTACGTAAATTTTTGCACAGTTAAAGTTGTGCATCATTAATTTACGACCGTTCTTGATTTAGTAACTTAATATCTTCACGTTTTAAAAATCATTATAAATGAGAATTCACTTTGACAACATATAACTTACCGGATCTCTGATAAGTTGACTAATGTCATGAGTTAGTTCACCTCTCATAAGAAGATATCCAATAATTTTAATAGCGTGCTCTCGTTCTTCGCTAGCGCTTTCGAAAAAGTATTTAGCAAAGCCCGGACGATTAATGTCATCTTTCGAAAAATGAGCACCCTGCGTATATTATAAAACAAATTAATCGTTTAATTGTATAATTTTTCTTATTTTACACCGAATTACCCGACAACGTGTCCGTTCATTTTTAATAGAAAACAAAGGGTGCACTGGCAAAAGATTTACAATCAACGAACGTTTATTTATATTAGTTTAAAACATCAAATTACCATAGCCAAATAAGTCATAGCCGCTGTTAATTCTTCCTGAACTTGTGATCGCATCTTTTTCGTGCAAGGATCAACCATTGTTATCCAATCGTGAGGTATTTGAACTTTCGGGAACTTGCCTAGTAAAAATAAATAGACGAGGCCAGTCGAAGATAATTCAAATAATGAAATATTTCGGACGAATTAGATATAAGGATCGATTTAATAGTGAATTTATTTTCATATTATAAATTTTGCCCTTAAAATAAGAGAAAAATATTATTAATGAAAAATATACGTCGATGAACATGTATGGAAATAATCGCTGGAATAGAAAACGTAATTACTTCTGTCATTAATTGCTTACACCAGAAAAATGAAACATTCTTAATAATATGTATTTTATTTCATTTGAATTAAAAATAAATTTACGTAATTCTTCATTTGGAAAATCACACGCACACGCACATACATATATATATATATATATATATATATATATATATATATATATAATCATATATGTGAAAGAATACGAAATCAGTGATGTCATATAAATTCTCCGACATCTAACAACGTGGACAGTAGTAAACAACTAAGATAGTATAATTGTAGTTGAAAGAACAGTCATAAAACGCTAATTTTAATCATCGTTTGTAGCTTTGAATATTTAACACAGATACACTTAATGTAATACGTGTTTAATGATAAATGATGATTCTAGTAATTTTAATATATAAAAGGCATTACTTTTGTCGACTTAAACCTTCTATAAAAATACATGAACACCATCATATAGTAAATATATACAGTGAAATAACAGAATATAGAAGTGACTGTTTCAGTGGCGTACGGAGAAATTTCGAATGAAAAGAATAATGAAGAAAACGATGTTCACACGGAGCATTAACTGAAACATTGCAAGATATGAAATAAAAATAACCGAATGGTAAAACACATGAATTAGTGGAGGCTATTTGCAAAATTTTTAAGATCATTTCCACAGAAAAAATACACGCTATTTCAGGGAAAGTAATAAATTTACAAAAATATAAAAATAACGAAGCTATATGAAATATATCCGCTAACTAAAGCCATATATATTATTGCTTTGCGATAGTAAGAAAATAAACTCATTACAAACAAAAATAATATAAAGAACAGGCAGAGGCATATACTTAATATTTTCTAAATATATTTGAGACAAAAAATTGATCATATCTTTAAAAAAACAATGAATATTTGAATTGCTTTTTATATAATATAAAAAGCGAATATGTCTTGAATTAAGTTTCAGTTTATAGATTCACAAAAATTTCGGCGTATAACAATGCAGAAGTTCGAAATTTTTTATAAAATTCATTTTTAAACACACACACAAAAAAACCATGATGTCATTACGCAAAGGAAATTTATACCATTACATTTTAAAAGTAAATTTAATACAAACTGAAAATACAAAGAAAAAAAAGTTTGTCAAATATGAATATCAATAATAAATATTAATAAACTTAAAAATAATGGATTACTATTTGGGCATTAAAACTTAAATGAAACACAATTTTCGAAGGCACGTGCAAGATAATAAATCATGTAACAAAAATAAAAATGTGATTGAAAATATTCACATGTGTTTAAAATGATGTGCCAAATTTTGGCTATTTTTAATTCACCTCGATTGTTTCCAATGCGCAAAACGCAAAACCCAAAACAACAAATTGCGACGTAATATCAGCATCATAAGAAAGAATCTTTAGTTGAATTCCAATTTAAAAAAATTATTAAAATATCATTTTTTTATTTTTTAAAAAATACGCAGAAATTAATATAGTGTGCTTCAAAGTACGGCGTTGTATAACTACAAAAAAATTACCTTCGTATTATACTCACATTTTAAAGCTCCTTTTACAGGATGTATAGGAGACATAAGTCCCAATGCGAGGATCAAAATTATTACTGGAAAATGCATTTTTACAATCCGACAGAAGTTTATTTTCTAAGTAACGAAATAAGTATAATTAAGTATAATAAACGTCTTATTGTCAGAATAGCACCTTTACACACACTGGCGTAGAAGGTTTATGACAAACTGAACTGACAGTTGCTTTTAGTACTGATATATCAACTTCCTGATTATTACATATTACACATTTGTACACAATGAACAATTTAGAATTTACGCATTCTAATGAAATCAAATTAGATAACAAAGCACTCGAAGTAAATGATTCTATTCGACAAAAATGGCGTAATCGATTAATCGAATTTGCAATTTTATTAAATTATTAAATTAATTGTTTTTACTTTAAATAAAATATATTAATTACTAATGTTTAGTTATATGTAAAATCTACAATTTTGTAACTTGAAAACGTTTTGTTTGTTAAATATTCGACGTAAATTTAATGAATTATTATAGTAACATGAGGAAAATTATATATTTTGAAAAACTTTGTATATATGTACTGATATAAACGTACAAAAATTGACAAATTAATGATAGAAAAATACAAAAATAACAATACGGGTAATTTTCAAAATACACAAATATCACATAATTACTAAGACATCGAGTATCGATTATAAAAGTCGATATGCTTGAAGACAACCCTGACGCAATTTTTTAACAATTTAATTATGGATTGCCCCACTTCTTTGTTTAAAATTAGTCATTGGTAAATGTGTGGATGAAATAAAAAGCTGTTCGTTAGTTAATTTAACGTTTCTTTGTCTAAAATATTTTGTTCGGTACTATCTATTGCTGAATTACTGGTAAAATATCTTTATTATTATAACTTTAATAAATATTAAATTTAAATCGTACAATTCGATTATATCTTTAATTCTATTATCTTAAACGCAATTTATTTAGTTTTGGTAAGTTATATCCTAGATGTTTTCGATAATATGTAACTATAAAAAAATAAAAAAAATTATAAAATTGTTGTCGGTATTAAATTATACGGAGCAAAAATTAAAATAATTTTATGATTGTATATATACGAGATAGGTGTTTAAAATACGCGTGACATTTACTTCTGCTTTCCCATAATTAAGTTATGCCTTGTATTTAGTTCCTTTTTAAATAATTAAAATGTTGAACATCCGTTATGACAATATTTTACGAACGTTAAATTGTTTCATCAAACATTACTAGCTTAATATTTGCTTAAACATTTCTAATAAAATATGTGCTACGTTAGCTTTGTTGCTTTTCACAATGCAACATTCTGATGATATAAGATTTTCTACCTATTGTGAAGTTGTGTCAATAATTAAGGTCGTGTCGACTCATTTAAATGCATTTATAATGGTCTTAATGGACAAAAAATTATCAAAATGTGCAATAAAAATATTTTAAGTGAAAATTATTATTAAAAAAAAAAACAACAGATACTGTGGAAATTTACAAATTAAAAAGTATGTTTCTTGCAAAATAAGTGAATAATTGTAATAATTAATATTTTTATCGCTTAAATTTATTTTATGATTCATTTTTAGGAACATCGTAATGCGAATCATTTATACGTTGTGTATTTATTTAAATCTTTTATACTTTGTTGTATAGTTTGTAATCTAATAATATATTATTTTAAAATTTTCAGAATAAAAAATGTATTTGAAAGTGATTACATTGTTGATAGCATTGCACAGCGCTACTGCTGCGAATGATTTTTGTTATAGCCATGTGATAAATGCGTGCAGTCCAGTTGGTAAGTAAATTTCAGCCGATATGAAATAATAATATACGAGATGATGTTTAGTTTTCTTTCACGTAAAATAGGATTTAATTAGGTTGTTTTCAATAAAAATGTTTTCATTGTCTATTCGATGATTCTTTTAGTAGACAAATGCTAAATTAGTTTAATGTTATTTAGATATAATATTGTTCATAAAAATGTCTTCCACGCTCAGGTATTTATTACTATTAAATATAGAAACATATTAATTAAGGTAAGTTTTAACCTATTAATATTTTTATTACATACCGAATTTTACGCATAATATTTTTAAAAGGTGTCAGTTTGTATAATTGTAACGCCACGTATGGAGGAGCGATCAACGTTTTCAATGAGTTGCAGAATTATGTTAACACGCATATTAGTCGTAGTTTCCAGTTTTTACTGATGGTAAGTTGCTTTTGTAACATCGCACGATATTTCGTTAATATATCCTTGATCTAGCTTCTTGTTGTAATGAGTTAAATAACGATGATTTTTAATAATTTTTTACACAAAGATGTAACAAATTTAATCATTCATAATTACGAAAGAATAAAAAAAGAACGTTTATAAATAAGAAACCATATCGAAGTTTTATTTTACTCTCATAGTTACATTATTGAAATGATATTGATTTACGAGGTAATATTCTGACTATACACGGGGGCATTTAATTTTTCAAAGTGTATAATTGGTACACAGCTATTTTCTGTACCTCATTTTTAGTAGGTTCTTAAAATAAAATATAAATTTTTTTAGTATACGCTAACCTTTGAAATGGAATTTTTGCAATAATTGAAACGTTTATTTTACTACTGAGGATTCTGCGCAAAAAAAAAAAATGAAAACATTGCTTTTGTATTTCGAAATTTGTAAAAGTTGTTGCGGAAGTTATATTGAATTTTGTTGTAATGTTGAAAATATGTTCGAAAGTTTTAAGCTAAATCGTGTACATTGAATTTAGTCATGAAACTCTTTTTGACCCTACTACACTCTCACAGTATCCACTTTTTACATTATTGCATAAAATATTGCGGTCTTCTATCTATTATTATACCGTTTATATGTTGTAACCGTTTTAGCTGCCAATATTTTTTTCTTTCAGCGTTTCTCCCGGTATATTATAGCATCTATACCTCTTCGTTTTACTTATTTCGTATGTTTTCATTTAAATCGGTACTTTTACTTTTTACTAAATAATCGAAACTTTGGCGGGTAAATAGTCTTTTTTATATCTATCCCATTATGATCTCGTAACAGCTCGCTTAAAGGTTCCTTTTGATTTCTACATTTATGGTTGTTTACTAGGTTCAGACTTTTTTTTTTTTTGCGACCGATCTATTTTTCTCGTATAATATTTATACGCTGATCACCACGCTGGTATGCTATATCTCAGTGTTAAAGTATACAGTTCTCATAATTTCTTATATTGATATTATTGATTTCAGTTTTGTTTTCACTTTTTTTGTATTTGTAAGTTCCACATCAAGTCTATCTATAGTTATACCTAAATAGTATGTTCACTTAACCAGCTCTATTATGTTACAACCTAAAAACATTTAACTATACAGTCGTTTAGGACTGTGGAACTTGTTGTGTTTGTAAAGTGATCAAATTAGCCGTAGGACGTAGGTGTTAACGTAAAGTATAAACTTAGAACATCGGTAAGTTATCTGTATATTGTGTATGTGTGTATGCATATGTATTAATATATACTTATATCAAATATTTCTGCTATATTGTCGTATTTTCTTTCCGTGTTTTTTTCTCAATTTGTCTGTTCCTGTATCATATTTAAATTTTTTTTTTTTATTAATTGTTTTAACATAATAATAATTTAATTCGTTAAAGATCGAGTGGTCTATTTTTTCACTTTATGGCGTTTCGAAAACGATCTCTTTTTTCAAATGAGTTTCCGGGTGAAAATTGGATTTGTTTTTGAAACAAGTGAAAAAATGAACATGGTTTACACTGAAAAAATTTCTTCTTCTAATTTAATACTAAAATATTTATATCTCGTCTACATGCTATTGTACAAATCTACGTTTGGGTAAAGTAATTTGATGTATAAATAATAAGTTGATTTTAATGTATCGTATATAATATAATTTATCGTTCGCAAACACATTCATAGTTCAATTTGTACGATTTGTTTTAAGGTTAATAGTTTAATGAATTGTTAGTTGCGAGCTCTATTTCGACATTCACATCTTGTATCTGTAAGGTTAGGTGTTTAATTTGCTTAAACGTCTATGAGAATGTATAAAAAAGTAACATCTATTAATTTATTTAATTTTAAAATTGTGTTACTTCGATCGTCGAAAGCATAGTTATAATTATTCGAGTTGCGTTTACTTTTTAATATTCGTTTATTTCTAATTTTTATTTTTATCAATACGTTTATCAACAGTATCGTTCAAATTTGTATTTTCCACAATTCAGCCTTGGGTAATTTTAAGTATCACATTGGGACGAGAATTTTTCATGTTAAAAGATCCTTTACCCGACTCAACTATTCGTTCGGTTGATCAGTTTGTTGGAAAAGTAAAAAAAAAACAACAAAAAACGAAGAATACAAGGGTAAGTCATTTAATATATGGTTGACCCCAAATGTGTCGGTTAAACAATCTTCGAATTGATGACTGATTGAGCGACGCTCTTACCACATTTCAAGTTGGATTTCAGTTTACTTGTTAAATTGATCGATTTATTATTTTTTTGTCGTCGTATATAACTAATATTCTTTTATTTTCTATAAATTTTACACTGTCCATTTTTTTTTCGTCCGTAGAAATAATGAATAAATAAATTATTATATGGGATTTTTCATTCGTGTAGTTTTATGCAAAAAATAGTACAGCTTTACGAACTATTTTGTTTGTGTTTAAATTCAAGATACAGTTCTAATTAAATACCCCGGATGTCATCGCAGTTTAATTATATATTATTAAAAAGAAAATATTATTTAAGAATAATCTCGATTTTATTTTTACCTAGATATTTTTTAAAATATTCTTTTTTTTTTCTTTTATTGAGCACAGGATTGTTCGCCCACTTTGGCGTATTACTAAGTGTCGCTTAAACTGGAAGTGTTTTAATATTATAGTCGATGCGAAATTATAAATAGTTAAGTATACACGAACGTGTTTAATATAGTGAGACATATTCGCCAGACAATGGTACACGGTAGAAGCATCTGCTATTTTTTGTTTGCATCGGAATCGTGGAAGTCAAAAGGAAAATTTATGAGATTATGTTGCAGAACATTATTGTATGTTTACTTTTTTACGTACAAAATGGGCTAGTTATGATGTACGACTGGGGTGTCACTGCTTCCTACGTGATAATTAAGAGTTACGCAATGATGAAAAACTTCACGATTTTTTTTATGTCGCGATCGTGATATTACATCATAATGATCACTTCCCCTTATATAGGTGATGGCGTACATCCATTCCCATTCGTATCTGTCGATTTCGTAATGGGTTCTTTTTACAAAGCTACTTGTTTGGTAAATTTGTTGTTATCAATTCCAATCGCTTTCTGCTCGTTTTTCTTGCATAGCAAACGTAAAAATACCGCCTTCTCGGATTTTATTTGCTATATATATTTCGTTTTTAATATTGTCTGCTTATGTTTTTCCGATTTTTTTCTATTTTCTTTAACATCTCCTCCATCGGTTATGTAATAATTCCATGCTATTTTTAACAATCTTACTTAACACCGGGCGTATTTCAATACAGACCATACTAAGTCGTAAAAGTGCTGCTCGAAATATAGAATAATTGCGTTACTGGGCCACGCCCTTAAGTTGCTATTATTAAAAAAAATCAGTAACAGTCGATAATTTTTTACGTTTTTAAATTTGAAGTTCTATTTGTTTTATTTATTTTTTGCAAAAATTTATCCTTTTACTATCACCCGAATGGAAAAATTGGTACAATTACGTATCGGTAGTACTATGCCATTACTTATCGTGAATGTGTATCCAAACATTCGTTATATTTTATGTTTAATGATTTTTTTTTTGTTTGTTTTTATACATTTTCAAATAATCTGCTACTCGATTAATAATTTTTGTTGTTATACGTTTTTCCTCGGATTAATCTTTAAACGGTTAAACGCCGTCAATAAGATAATATACGCTACTACTACTAACTCGCTTTCGTCCTGTTAATGTGGTGTGTACATATATAATTTATTAAACAGGAACAAGACGTAAGACATCCGTTGTATGCGTAAAGTCGACTTAAGTGTAGGAAAAGTTTAAAAAAACAAAAAAAAAACACAGTAAATGCTTCGACACAAACACCCGAAATTACAACGATGGAATTATGAAAGGGACGACTAAAAGAGAATGGATTACAACTATGGGAACAACCAAATGAACACTTACCTCACGGTAATAAATTGTCACGGCCAATATGAAAAACCCTGGATAAGAATGACGGCAATGAACGTGAAATATGGAAAATTACAGATGACGACATTGATACAATATTCGGTGCACCTACTAACCTGTTCATTGTTACCTTTGCGATGCAGCGTGGAAGATATAACTAGTATAAACAGTTTAGATTGTTAAATATTGGGAAAAAAGAATAAGAAGAAGATATATATATATATATATATATATATATATAGGTTTAATGTGGACATAGGGTTTTCCCAATTTTTTTCATTCGTTTCGGTTTTGAGCCTTCTGAATCCATTTCTTTTCTGCTGCTTCAGTTATATTATTTATATATATATATATATATATATATATATATATATATCAGGCAAAATTCGTGTATAATATTTTCAATTTTACAGTACTTCAACAAAGTTTAATTTAACACTTATTTCGTGATGTGAGTGAAATAAATTGTGTATTGTTTTATTTCACATTTCTTCTTTTTTATTGTGTTACATAATCTGTATTACTTTTGTGGTTGTATATATATATATATATATATACATATATGCAACATATACGTGAATTAACATGATAGAACGATATCGGATTGAAGTATGTGTGAACCGGAATATATTCGTAATAACGGTGAACTATAATATCAATTTTTGTTATCAGTTTTTCGTATATTTACATTAAAGATACGGTTCCAAGTGTTCAGATATATGTATAGGAGATAACGATGTTTGTCATCATTGTTAAAAATCGATAAAGAAATATCATAGTAAGGAAAAGAAACGATACATAGAAATGACACACGTTAGTAAAATAACATAAATTGACGGCAGATAACAATATTTATTGCGGTGTCAAAAATAATAATCCTTTGACACGATTCGACTGCGTGTCCGTAGTAAGAGTAAATAAGGAATGCGCGATGAAAAAATTTTTAAAAATACAAACGCATTTTTTAATTTGACGACGCGTAAGACGAGGAAATTATCACGAATTATAAATAAATTCACGAATTATGCGAGTATATATTGTGTTTAGTACAAAGGTTCGATACGATTATTATATCATCGCGATAAAAAGATTTGTCTTGTCGCTTAAAATCGAACTAATTTAAACAAAAGTATATATATATATATATATATATATATATATATATATATATATATATATATATTATATGTAACGAAACAAAATAAAAACAATGTTAATCACTATAAAATTTATTTTATTTTAGCAAAGCTTTTCGACTTTCACGTCATTTTCAAGCCATACAAAAACTTTACAAAGATAAAATATGTTTTTATTTTGTTTTGTTAATTTATGAAATCACTACTCTCCAATACATCAACATTAATATATATATATCTATATATATATATATATATATATATATATATATATATATATATATATATATATATATATTCAATTTAAAGGCGACGAAATATTGATAAAAAAAAGGTGTATTTTATTAAATTACAATATGCGTACGTAATTATTTACATAGTTGCTTGAGTTTCACTTCGACTCTAGTAATAATATTAAAATAACTATAGTTTTTTTTCTTTTTTTTGTTGGTGTATGTATATGCCACAACCAACGCTGATGAATTGAAGAAGCAGGAAAGATAAAGAAGTGGAAAGGAAGGATGGGAAAAGGGAGGTGTATATGCGACTAACATCTGCGGTGAGATAAGTTAGTTCGAGGACGAGGTTAAAGAAAATACGACAAATCTATCGCATTTAAATTAGGTCGATACGTATATAGCGCTGTTTAGCAAAATTAAACATTTCTTCAAGTGATCGGCAAGACATCAAGACACCATTTCCGTTTCTCGAATCGCTTGGGAGGGTTGTCCGGTAGACTATATACATTCGATTGATATTTGGATTTGAGCTGAACTGTAGTTTATCATAAAAAAAAAAAGTTTTGATATTGCTGTACGTAAACGTTGTTGACATACGGTATTTGTAAATCAGAATGAAGCGTCAGGTTTGAGATTTATTTCGGAGCAGATGCTACGCAATATCTTTGACTGTTGCTGTTGAATTCGTTGAAGATTACTTTTACTTGTGCTTCCGTATAATTCTATACCGTATTTCTGAATTGGCGCCACCATTGAGAGATAGATGTTTCGTTTGGATTTTAATGGTGATTTTGCAGACAACAATGGATACAGCAGTCTAGTACGCGCTATTATATTGTTCCTAACTTCGAACTAAATGAAAACGTCTAGCCGTCTGCCCATGTGCATACTAAGTGGTGCTTGATCGAGTCTTGCAACTTCTTAAAATTAGAAAATTAGATACGGAGCGTCAAATTGGACCAAGAATAGGTCATTGCGAGGCGGATAATTTATGTAAAATTAACTCATTATCGATACTTAAACGAAACTTACTTTTAAAAAACACCGATAAATTTAACGTACGGTTTTAACAGAAGTTAACGTTAACGTGCTTAGTAAAAATTATACCTAAGTATATCGGACCACTGCATAAGATCGTCGCATATATTAATTTTATCGGGTAACAAAGGTCGTCTGCCGGTAAAAAGTTATGATTAGTTTTTGAAGTATCGATGACAATTTGTCGCTTAACGAAATATGTAAAAAATGTCGATGATGTTAATCTATTACTAATATCCCGCGGTATACAAGTCGATAAACAAAATTGGTAATGTATGACTGAACGGATTAGCATCGTCACTGTATAAAGTATCGCTTTGTGTTAAAAAAAATAAAAACAAAAACATCCGTATATTTAAAGATATCTCATATATATATATATATATATATATATATATATATATATATATATATATATAACATTCAAACCGCCACGAATTTCTAGAAGTTAATTTCCTTATGATTTTTAAAAAATAAACTTTGAAAAAAATTAATCGTATTATTAGGATAATAATTTGCGAAACAGTTTACCTAGTCATAATCTAAATATATACCAGAATTTTATATATATATATATATATATATATATATATATATATATATATCGGAACCGCGTAAAAGACCATATGCGTGCTAGTAACAAAGTACACTACATAAGCACGCGGAGCTGCATTGTGTCCTGACAACAAAGCAATTATAAGTTCTCCAATGTATGTGTGTGTATCTGCGCTAACACCATGTTATGAGTACCTTATATACTACTTACACTGTGCAACAAAACAAATTATGTATAGGTAAGTAGTCGCCTACCTCCGATACGAAGACTGCACTTAATGATTATATATATATATAAAATAACGTTCTTGACTTAGGGATAAAGCACGATTTTTCTTGACTGAGGAATAAAGGAAGATTTTTTTATGGTACTTTAACCCCTTGTCGTGATCCCTAAGTTGAAACGTTATGTAGACAAACGGAATCGCGTGATACTGTATTAATCTTATGGTCGCCGTGTGTTTACATTCTAAAAGGATTACCAATTATAAAGTAGACAAAATTTACTATAAAATATATGAAACTCCTATCGAGTTTTATAATTTTATTAACTCCAAAGAGATCTAAAAAAAAAAAAAAACATGTAAAGCTGCCAATTATACGAATAGAGATATTCGAATCAATTTATGCCTATTTTAATTGTGCCTTTATTAACATTTAACTTTGAATAAATATACAGAAAGCGAGCAAATCATTACATCTAAACGCATAAAATTTAACATAAATGATACACACACAAAATGTTACAAAAGAAAATTCATACACATATTACCTGATAGATAACCGAAATCCGGAAAATATCATCACCGTGGTTTTATCCATTCTATCAGTAATACCGTCTTCGGAATTCAATCTCTATTACCACTACTAACTAAATCGAGTTGTATTTATATGTCGTTTACTATGTTTGCGTGTGAATTGAATTCCCATATACTCGCATCATTATCCGACCATCGTTATAGATTTTCCTAATACGTCGCTAACATCTATATTGATTATTTCGGTTTTCCCCCCGATTTTATTCGATGTATTATGTTATTTCATTTTATTATAAATTTCGTTAATTTTAATTTTAAGTTTTTGGGGAATTTGGTTCTTTTATGTATAAATAACATCTTTATTAAATACCATTTCATAATGAATGCTATGCTCTACTACTACGAAATAAGTTCGAATTATTACGTATTTACATTTATTGTAGTTCTATATGTATATACACATATATTTTTTCAATCTATTGATTGGTTGATTAATGGAGCCAATCGAGTCAAATCCGCAGTTTTTTCTTGCATTCCTCTCATCTCCTGCTTAGTTGTTTTAATTCTTGATGTTTCTTTGTTCCCATATCCTCCATAACTTGTTCCATGAATCTTCTTCCCGATCTTCCTCTGGTACGTTTTCCGTCCAATGTTCCTTCTATTAATTCTGTCAGTAACGCATTATAACACATGTCCAATCCATCTATTTCTTCGTTGAGAAATAATTTTCATAATATGTTTTTCTTCCTTAATCCGGTTATAAACTTTTTCATTTGTAATCTTATCCGTCCACTTTATTTTAAGCACTCTTCGCCAACACCAGGTTTCAAAAGTCCCCAGCTTTGCGATGTCTACTTTCTGCAATGTCCAAAGACCGACCGCACAAATGTTTTTACGGAATTTTTGATTACGGCTAAATCTATTTTTTTTTTATGTTAGCAATTTTCTTTTATTGTTAAATGCTGCTTTTGCTTGTGCTATTCGACACCTCACCTCCGTTGAACATTTATCATTCCATTGAATTCTGCTACCTAAATACATGAAACTTTCTGATCTATTTTTTCCGATTTAATGGTAATTGCTACGTTAATTTTTGTTTTGTAGCACACCGTGATTTCTGTTTTCTTCTTGTTAATCTTCATGTTATACTTGTTCAGAAGGTTATATCTACTACATTTAAAATATATATTAGTCCTTTTTCACTATCTGCTAATATGGCAATATCGTCAGCATATCTTATCATATTTATTTATTTCCCATTTATCTTCCTTTACAATCCGTGTTATGTAATTCTTTAATAGCGTGTTCCATGTATAAGTTAAACAGATACAGGTTGCAACCTTGACGTACTAATTTTCCTTATTATCTCTTCGGTTTGTATATTGTTCGTTTTTATAATCGTAGTTTGATTTTTGTACAAATTGTACATTACTCGTCTGTCTCTGTAGTCAACTGCTATTCTTTTTAGTATATCGAACATTTTTTCCCAGTTTACATTATCGAACGCCTTTTCCAGATCCACGAATGCAACGTACGCTGGTTTATTTATTTCCATCCTTTTTTCAATTATCATCTTTAGGCATAACATGGCTTCCCTACATCCTATTTCTTTCCGAAATCCGAATTGTGTTTCTTCTAGTTCTGATTCTATTTTATCTGATATTCTTCTACATATAATTTTGGTTAATATTTTCGAGGCGTGTGATAATAGACTCAGTGTTCGATGTTCACTGCAACTGGTAGTTCCCTGTTTTTTCGGTATGGTTACGATTAAGCTTTTTTAATATATATATATATATATATATATATATATATATATATATATATATATATATATATATATATATATATATATATATATATATATATCTTAAATTTATTACTACTACTATAACTCTTATTTACCATCTCTGTATTACTATTTTGATTTTCGAGTATATTTATTATCTCGATACTAATACAACTATATATTTTTATTATTTTTTACGTATACTTTTATTATTATAATTTTTTTTTTTACATTTATTATTTACGCTTTTAGATATAAGTATATCTCGATCGTTTCAGTATATCTATTTACACGTGTTAGTATTATTTATGCTTTTTTAACGTAATGTGATAATTTATATACTATTTTTATTTATTCTTATTTTATTATAATTATAACAAGATACACACGTACTTAATTCTTAAAATACTATTTACACAAGTTTATTCCACCATTTATATATTACATTGCTGAAATTATTTACTGATTTACATGTTACAAAATTATTATCAATTTACCCGGTTTTTCAGTTTTTAACATTACGAATCCCTCTATACATTTTCCGTTTATTGCATCGTAGATTTTATATATGTTTTTACCGAGTCTTTCTTTAACGACGTACTACGATCCCTTGTATACCAATTCTAATTTCTTCATTCTGTTCCTCTTGTTCGAGATAGTGGACAATTTCGTACATACACAATGCTTCCTTCCTCGTATTCTTTTGTCTGCCGATGTGAGTACTCTTTTATATTCGCCGCGTATTCTAATCTCTTGCATACATCGGTTAGTACTTTATTACGGTTCAGAGGTATATCATCTGGCAATTGAGTGAATGTTAGTTAACAAAATCCTTGACTTCTTAAGTACTGTTACATGCGTGATCTTAGTTATCGTATGAGGAAGATTATTTATAATCCTCTCTATTCGTTCAATGTGAAATCCCCAGCTCGTGTGTTTAAAAAAATCTTAAATATTTCGCTATTTCTGAATTTGATCGTTCACCGGGTACCACCTTGAGGGAAATACGGAGGTGTACATGTTTTGATTTTACATTTATCTTATCGAAATATTTTACTGATAAAAATAGTCGCATTATCAGATAGTAGCGTCTTCATTTTGCCGTAACATTTAATGAAATCGTTGATTTTACGAATAATCACTTTACTAGATAATTTTCGTAAACAGTTTCACAAATTTTGAAAAACAACAACTTATCTTACCCTCTTGACATGGGTAATGGTCCAAATATATCGATAGAAACCGTATCTAGAGGAGCTAGATTATTTCTGTAATCATACATCGTAGTATACAGATTCTCCAGTAGGTCTTTCGCCCGTTTTGGTCAGTAAAAAGAATCCCATCTATATACTTCTAATCTTAATTTTCGATCGTTCTGTAGCTTATTAATAACTATCTTCCAAGTTTCGTCCTTTAATATTTCCTTTTTCATTCTGGTTAATATCTGTTCTAATTTATTATTTACTCAGATTTCCCATCAATACTTTATTGTTAGCCGTTTGATTTTCACTACATAAATATCTAGATAAACTATCCGCTACAACATTTTCTCAAAATTAAACCGTTAAACAGCATACTTACTATCCCACACGAACTTATGACGATCCGTTTGAAGTATGGTTCTATGTCCCTCTATGAAAATTCTGAACTTTTGTGCCGCATACGCTATCGCTAACAATTCTTTGTAATGTCTTTCAAATTTATTCGGCATACGTGATATAGATGCATCGTCAGTACAGTTAATAGTAAAGGGCTCACACTCATCACCAAGTACTATGTATAACGTCTTAAGGACGATGTACTAACTGATTGACCAAACGGCACAACAGTGAATTCGTAATTTTTTCTTTCGCAAGTAAATGCGGCATATTTCCGCGACCCTTCTTCTAGAAGAACCTTTAAGAAACCAGCGACTAAATCTATGGAGCTGATGAATTCGCTATGTTTATATAATAACTCTTCTATTGGTCTCGGTTTTTCATTATCTACTAAAATTATTTTATTTCTCTCGAATCAAGGCATAACCTTACTTTTCCAGATTTTTTAATTACAGCAACTAGGGGACTATTATTAAATTATTTATTATTGTTAATGTGCGTGTCTAAACGGCTTTAAATACTTTCTCCTTTTTCGTCTATATATTTTATTACTTTTACTTTGTGTCTATTGTTATAATAATTTCCAAATTCTGCTAATTTTCTTAACTTAATTTTACATTAACATTTTTAAACCGAAACTTTTTATATTATTAGTAACATAAGTATATCTTCCTCCTTTTATCATGCAATTATTATTATTATTATTATTATGACGTTCTATTCCACTGCGATTTATTATTTTATATTGTACTAAAACTGTATTATTTTCTACGAATCTATACTCGATCATTGTTGCTTTTGTTATTCTACTCGTAACTAAGATTTTATATATTTTCCAAAAAATGTTTTCTTAAAAGTATTATCTCATTTACTGTTAATATTCGATTTTAAACAGTCAAGACTCCTCGATATAGCCAATTCTACCACCCTACGTTATCTCGCAGCCTATTCTGTCTTTTGGTATTTCAAATTGCTTTCTATGCGCATCAACAATCTCAAATGTATTGTCATCGGCCTTTCTAGACATAATCAACTTGCATTCGTTCAAGATTAGTAATTTTTCCTTATTGCTCTCATCCTTTCGATATGCATATATAGTCTAAACCACATTTTCTTTAACTGCCGCTTATATCAACGTGAGCAACTTTCTGTACTAAATTCTTGAATATCGAATTAGTTATGGTCCTTCTTTTTCCATTACTTCGTTAAAACTTAACTTGTTAGTAAGTTACGATTGCTACTTTGCAGCGCTCAAATAATAATAATGATGATGATAATAATAAACGAAATCAACTAAACTTAGGAACGGTTTTCATTCCACCTTCGAAGATTACAATATTACGAAGTAGTTCTGAATGTTACGTTTATGTTTCATTTTATACGCATGATATTTTATAATATTTCTCTTTAATTGCTGTATAAGTAATAAATAGAGCAATTAATTTTCATCGCTCATATTTGCCTTTTTTTTTTAGTCGTCCTACTTTGGGAATCATGAACAAAATCGTGAAGGTTTTTCCAAATTATATCGTAAATTGTCCGATGGAACATGGGAAAAATCGATCGATCTGATCAAATACATCACGAAGAGAGGCGGTTCGATGGACTTCAAATACAAGAAGGAAACGGATTCGGAGAAGGTTAGTTTTTTATTTCTATTCGAACAATCGATGATAATATATAGAATTTATTTTGAGACAGATATTAAACAGATGGGATCTCAATAGGAGAGCGAGTAATTAGTAACTTCAGATATTCAAACTGTACCGTTGTCAAAACACATGTTGGCAGCTATTATGCAAAAATTACAAGATGGATATAGTAAATATGGACTCTGCGTAAATGGAAGGAAAAACATATTAATGATAATAAATAATAACGGGAAATAAAAAAAAAAAAAAGTTCATGACTATGAAAGATGGAAAAATGAACGAACAAATTTCGAAACCGTCAGTATTTATTACAAGATCCTAGTGAAGAACGCTTAGGAATGAACTTATCACGACGGGAATCTTGTAGAATAGATTCCGTACGGGATAAGATAAACATCTTCAATAAATGGTTTTAAATCCCTTGTGCGAATGCGGCTGACTTAAAATATTGGATCATTTGTATAATTGTGAGATCTTTTCGCATTTTATTTATTTATGTGTTTTTTTTTTATACATCCCACAACTGTGCACTGTACATCCGTATGGGATTCAGCGTTATTTTTCTAAGTTTTGGTTCAATCTCCTTTCCCCCCTTATCTATTATATAATTTATTGTCTAGGTAGACTTTCGTATATTTAATTTCATTATATTTCGGTATAGTTGGATCATTGAACGTTATTCCGTGATCATAGCGTTAAAATTCTCATTATTTTAAATTTGTATAATAACTTTTATTATTTTTTAAATGCACGTTGGTCTTTCTCTGCATTATTTGCTTTCAAATTTACTTTCGATTGTTTTCTGATTATGTCGTAATAAGTGACCGAGACGTGTAACTCGTCTCTACGTAATATTTTAATTCGATTCGTGTAAATTTCAATTTGTTATTCAGTTAATTTCTACGCTCCACAATTACGTTAACCGAAACCGTGAACAAAGCCGTTCAATGTTATTATTATCGTTATATAATTCGTATTCGATGTTAATCACACACACACACACATATATATATATATATATCTTTTAGATTTAATACAACTAATAACGCGATCTTTCAACTTGTTTTTAAGCCCTTAGAAAACGCCTCGGCTTCGATCGCCTTGAGTCGGCTCGTCACAGTTGCTTCAATCTCTGAAATCGAGGAAAAATGATTTACTTTGAAGTCCATTTTCAGTTTCGAGAACAAAAAGTAGTCTGTAGGACTCATGTCTGGAGAGTATATGGGGGTTGGCGAAGCGCTGGAATCATTTTTTTGGCCAAAAACTGAACGTTGAGGGCGGCTATGTGCGCCGGCGCATTATCGTGCAGAAGAAAAACGAACGATCATTCCACAATTCCGGCCTGACGCGTGCGATTCTTTTACACAGGCGATCCAAAACATTACATTTACATTGGTTCCCTGAGGAACAAATTCTTTATGGATAACCTTTTGAAGAAAAAAAAACAAAACTATCAACATCACCTTGACTTTCGATTTTTGAAAACGAAGTTTCTTGGGTTGCGGCGAATCTTTGCCTCGCCATTCGGCACTTTGACGTTTTGTTTCGGGGTCATATGCAAAACACCAATTCCCGTCTCCCGTGATTATTTTCTGAAGAAAATGTGGATCTTTTTCGATAATTTTAAGGACGTCCTCCGCATGAGAAACTCGCCGCTGTTTTTGGTCGTCTGTCAGCGAATGTGGAACAAAGCGCGCGCACAGCTTTTTCTTTAAATTCGTTATAATTCTTTGAACAATCGTTTTCGGAATACCAGCGAGGTCTGCCACCAACCTACAGCCAGCTGTTCGATGTTAGCGGCGACACGAGCGATGTTATCAGACGTTTCCTCTCCTCGTCATCAATCGACTCCCTAGCCGACTCAAACGCACTAAACCATCGAAATGCTGTAGTACGGCCTACTACAGACTCCCTATAAGCTAATTTTATCATACGTTTCCGTCGCATTTTTTCCAGCTTTAAAACAAAATTTAAACGCGGTACGTTGTTCGCGATTTTCAGCCATGACGCACGTAACCAACTATATGTCGCATAAAGTAACACCAAACTGAAACTAATCTTCCGAACGCTTTCAAAATTTAACAACCCGTAGAAAAAAGATGTTAGAAACAAGTTCCTAAATTTTCGTGAAGATCGCGCCACTAGTTTCGATTTGACAGCACCAGTCCCAGAACTTATGGATCGCAATGTGTATATATATAAAATAATGGTTATTTAGTCCCGCGACGATAATCGTATAAAGTAACTAATATATAACGTAATAGTACGGTAACACGTACGTTTAGTTTCTTATTTTTAACCAGAACTGCAAAAAAAAGTATCATTGACGCTGAATAATTAATTTAATAATTTTAATGTCTTTTTTTTTTTTTTTACAGCCAATTGATATATCCGAGTTGTTTGAATTAGCAAGCTTAGGTAAGGCTTTGGATATGATGAAAATGTTGGCCGAAGAAGGACGTAGTATTCACTACAGAGTTGTAAGTCACGGAGAGGCGCCTCACGATCCGGGGGTTAGTGTTTATTAAACGTGGTTTTACAGATTTCTGTTTATAATAATTATTTCGTTTAATTTTAGTCGGAAAGTCCGGATTTAAATTTAATTTTTTGTTTTTCGTCTGGGTTTAAGTTTTTTTTTTCACTTTATTTAATTAATTTTTGCTCGAGTTAATTAATAAATGATCGCGCATATCTGCAATTCCTAAAAACATTTTTAAAAGACAACCTCCAGACCAGTGTTATTCGGAGGTTGTACATTAATAACCAAAACGTGTGGTAATTATAAATGAAATTTGGTTGATGACATTTAAGTATTAATTATTTTTCAACATTTATCGATATACGTTAATAACGGCAATCTAATATTTGAAATTTAATAAAATAATGTTAATGTTAATAGTTCACACGCATTCACGTTGTTACCTTTTTTTTTAATTATTATTTTTATTCTATTTTTATCGATTTTACTTTTTATATAGAAAGATTTACCCACGCATTTCTATGTAACCTTTGAAGTTTATACCGTGTACCTAATACTTATATTTGTAATAAATAATATGAAAGTTTAAGCCCCGATTCAAGTGTATTTGCACTATTTTATAGTTACTGCTCTGTTCATATTGCTCAGTGACCTTGAATATGTAAATGTTTAAATGGTGAATGATCTGGTTTGCTACATAACAAGGCACATTTGTTATCAGTCGAAGAATTTTATTTCGGACAGTCTGTATAGTTCTTACATTTGTCGGCTTTACACAGCCCCGCAGCTATATTTCCATACAGGTCTTAAAGTCGTAGTATAAATAAAACGTTTGTTATCAATAGACTAGTCGGAATAGTTTTTTTAATACGTGCATCTAGATGTTTCCTTTTCATTTGAATATGATTTCGACATGTTCGTCGGCTATCCAAGTGTACAGATATTTTACGCTTGTTCTGATTGGTATTGCCGCGCTGTTGATTCGTTCAAGGGTAAATAAAGCTTTTCTGTTAGTAAACTGTATATTTACAGATTTATTCTCATTAACTTTTATGTTCCATTTATTAGACCAAGTTTCAACTCTAGTAAGTGTTGTCTGAAGATTACTACTCGCTGTATTTGGATTGATATCGGAAGAAAGAAGTATCTTGTCGTCGGCAAATACCTGAACATTAATAGTCATAGGAAAATCGGCTGTGTAGATTAAATACAACGTGGGTCTCCAAGCACTGAGTCTTGAGGCACACCCGCAGAGACGGCATCAAGTCAAAGAACGCGTGATTATAGCGTAGATGAAAATATCTTTCACTACTATAGGATTCTAACAAGAGATAAAGAGGTCTGTGGGAAGTATTAGCTTCAACGTATACAACAAGCCAAATGAAAAAGCCGGTTGAACATCGACAAACACTGCTGTTTTTTTTTTAGTTTCCAATGAATTCTCTATGACGCTAACTATCCTCTACAGTTGGCCAATTGTACAGTGTTGCTTGCAAAAATCCGAACTGGACGGGAGTAACATTTGAACAATGAAGGTGTGAAAGTTGCGATAAATGAGTTTTGTTTTTTAATATCAATTAGTACTCTTTATTTATTTAATTTTATTGTCGAGCGTGGTTTTATCTAACCGGATACATAGTTTGAAATTACCTATTTTTGTTATTATGTTTGAAAATAAGATTTGATATAATTTTCTCTTTTAATAGGTATCTTCGTATATAGAAAATAATTTCGTTCCCGAACACGTGGAAATTATTCGTGATTTGGCCGGCCATTGGAATGATTTGAAACAGATCATTTCTGAAAATACAGATGCTAGTTTGGCTACTTTCTTATTCGATAATTATCTTAAAAACTTATCCTAAATCGCAAAAATGATAATAAGTTGAACAAATAATTTTCGCTATCTATTAGTTATTCACGCGTGCGTATTTTTATATATATATATATAAATATATATATATATTTATATTTATATATATTATATATATATATATATATATATTTATATTATATATATATTTATATATTATATATATGTATATATATATATATATTTATATATATATAATATATATATATGGTTTTACTTTTTCGTTTAATATTCTGCATATATAGAATGTTTGATTATCTTTATTATAAATCCTCGTTGTTATAGTTTAATAAATAAACTTTTAAATAGTTTTGCGACGTTATTTTATAAATCATCAGATTTGGATCTATTTTTTTTCTATATTTATATCTTTTTTTTTTAATATAAAGTATAAGCGATGTGTGGAAGAATATAGATTATAGGTTTTACTCAGCTCTGGTTAGTCGGGACCATCAAACAAAATGTTTTAGAATTTTTAATATTTAATCCCGAACAAGCATATGACAGCAAATCGGTAAGTTTTCCTATCAGTAGTGTTTGAGTAGGATTTTTACGACGACCCAAACTCGCCGAGGGGGAGACAGTCATAGGATTTTTGCAGATTTTTTATAGGCAGGTCCTCAAGCTGCCCATCTGCATCCTCGTGTCTCTTACCCTGTCACTACCGGAATCACCAGTCTGACGCTTTCCACCAGTAGCCGCTCTTGGTCCGCGACTGCTTATTTGACTAACGTCTTATTCGCAGCTAACCTACATATCTTGTAGGCCATTGCACTATCCGCCACCTGTGGACGCGCCCCGTACCGGTTAGAGCTCCGGTTCCCTGAGAGTACAAAGTACCCCCAATGTATATATATATATATAAAAGAGAACATCATTCTGCACAGACATGCTGCATCCATGGGGTGCTCTGTATTGGCATCGAACATACAAAATGCTCTATGAACGCAAAATCACTGCCTGCGAATGATATTAAACTACTCTATATAAATATCGATTAGATGTGTCAGGAAATAAATATGAAATATTGTAAAACGCAAAGCTGAAATGTTCTACGAGACACGTAGGTTGCACGATATTGTAATTCTAAATAACATTGGGAACTAACCAGACACTAATGTATGAAAAATATAAGCTCATACTGCTCAAACGTATACTGTTTTTGCACGATTGCGTTCGTTTTTAATATGATTATAAAGTTCGGGTATTGTTTAATAAATTGCCATATTAATTTTATTTTATTTTCCGTACAGATTAATGCAACAATCTTCTTTTTTTTTGTACTTTTTTTTACCGAATTTAAACTGTAATTTATGTAAGTCAGCATTATTCATCAAGTTTTCCAAGCTATCGGTGGATGGGTAATATTATACCGGAATAAATAAACAACATTAAAATAAGAGGGTTCATTTTATGATGAGCGAATTTCCAATTATTTTAAAACCGCAAGAATTTATTGTATACGCTACCGGAGGATATCTCCTCATAACCAATCGGAATATATCGATCTGCAAGGTATGATATAGTAAGCTGTAGAGGACGATAAAATCTTCAGCTTGTAATACAAATTTAAGAGTTTAATCTTAAGTAGACATTTTGCGTAACTGTAACTATTTAAAGATATGGAGCAAAAGCAGAATGGAACAGATTACGCACCAAATTTCTCACCAAGCGTATAATACACTGGAGAATGTTGATTTAAAAGATAATCTAAGAGGTGTTTTGATTTGTTTTCAAGAGTACGACATGTTGGTAATATTGCTATTATGTTGGAGCTTTTTACAACGCAACAGGGCAGACTACATACATTTAACATTCTTGTAAAGAAAAGGTCCGACTGAAACAGACGAGTTAACAACACAGTCATTGAAATCTTACAAAATATATTTTCTAATTTATGTAGAAAAACATAGATAAATGTTCATACTGCGGAAATATGGAAACAGCTTAATATTTAATTGTTTGACTGAACCATTACGAGAATATAAAAAATTTCTCCAAAAACAACTTCATTCTGAAAAATGTAGCCTTTTCCCAAAATATCCTTAAAAGTAATGTACTCTAGGTCCGACAAGCATACTTACGAAGTAACCTCATTTATATACAACAACAGGACACAAAAGTTAAATTTCCTGAACTCCCTATTCTTCCTAATAGCTAATTATACGTGCGAAATCTGGTCCCTTACTATTGAGTGTATCAGCAAAATAGACTGGTTTGAAAGCTGAAGCTGCATAGAATATCGCGGATGGACTGGGAAACTAATGAATATGTTTTTCAGAAACTGAATATGCGTAAGTGTTTATGAAAAGAAAAAGTAATAAAAAGATTTCTTGTTTTCTTTCGGGAATGCAGTGAGAGCTAGAAATTCTCTTCAGCATCTAATAGTTACAGGACTGACCAGTTAAAGTCGTCAATTGGTTTGAGCCTGCACGAAGTGTTGATGTGTGTTCAAGACGGAATAATATGAAGGTGTATAACGTACGCGGCTGTTTCAACATCACTACGCCCTCCCGACGAGAGATGAAAGAAAATAGAAAAAGAAGAATACAAATAAATATATACATATATATTAATAATAATAATAATAATAATAACCTTTATTTAGCGTAAATAAATTAACAATTTATAAATATCTGTTACAGCTAAAATCAATTAAAATTAATTTCGAATGTAGTCATACTAGGCCCTTTCGAGCGAAGGTCTTTCCCAATTTTTCCCAGTTGCGCTTGTTGCGTGCCAACGCTTCCGGAAACCACGAATTTTTTGAACTCGTCATCCCAACGTGTAAACGGTCGCGATTTTTTTCTTTTGCGATACACCAGGAACCATTCCGTTACTTTCTTTGTCCACCACTGATCTCTGTATATTATGTCATGTCCTCCCCACTTCCATTTCAACGCGCGGATTGAAGTTACGACATCCCTGTTATCACCGATTTGTTCCTTAATCGTTTTTAATTATCTAGTTTCTTGATTTGTAATATTGATCTTTCTAAATTGTTTTGATAGGTTCTTAGAATATTTTCCTGTCTTTGCGTCATCGACCATGTTTTGGGAACTGTAAGTTAAGGATGGTAGCAGGTAGCTGTTGAAAGCCACGCTTTTTAGATTTGGCGGAATATTGCTCTTAAAAATTGATTTCATCATCCAGTACTTTTTCCGTGTTATTGCCACTATGCGGTGTATTTCGGTCGTTAATTTGCTTTTAAATGAAATTAGTTGACCTAAATATATAAGTTCGGTGCCTTATTTTATATTGCTATTTCCTATTGGTATAAAGCCTCTTTTTTCTTGACATAAAATTTTAGTTTTTTCCTTATTCATTTTTAATCCCGATTTATTTCCCTCTCTAGGTGCAGAGAGAGAGAAACATTTGCTCCAATTGGTTGAAAGAAGACGCAATTAGCACCACATCGTCTGCAAAGCGTAAGTTGTTCAATAATTCTCCATTTAAATTAATTCCCATGTCCGACCGATCTAACGTTTTAAAAACCTCCTCCAAGACGCAGTTGAACAAAATTGGAGATAACGGATCTCCTCGGCGTACTCCCCGTGCTAACGGGAAATACATGCACATCTGTTACTATTCTACCTTCAACGTTGTTATACATTTTCATTATTAGTCTAATTAGCTTTCTTTGACAGCCTTGATTCAGAAGAAGAAATTTTATTCATATAAATAAAAGTTATAAACTATTTCGCAATATAAATTATCGGTACACCGGCTCGTAGGCTTTAATGTAAAATTCTTATAAATAGAATAATAAAAGATACATTTTCATTTATGTATAGATTAAATATTAATTTATGCTAGGAAAAACAAAACTCAACTACAGAAAAAGAAGACAGGAAAGGAAACACACATTCAGTTATAATATCGATATAAAATTATTTTATACTTATTTTAACATAATATTATTGTTGACACTTTTATGACAGAAAGTTATTGTGTTTATATTTTTTATATCTTAGAGCTAATGATTCGTAATTATAGTTAGATATTGCTTTAACAGGGAGAGACGGATTACTTTCACATTTAAGAAAAAATTTACTCGCGAGTATGTTCACTATGAAGTCCAAGTTCAACATTTCGCGCATTAATTGCATGTTTGTGTACTTGGGCAAATTTAATATGATTTGGCAGCAGTCATTCTGTATTGTATTTTTTGATTAGTAGTTTTAGGCACGCAGTTTCATACAGGACAACCGTATAGTAGTGGTTCAATAATTGACTTATATATAATTTATTTATTTCGAATATTTAGTTTAGATCTTTTATTGAAAATAGGGAACAGTGTAAACATTCCTGCTCTAGTTTTATTTATAATTAATGTGTTTCTCAAAGGTTAATTTTTTGTCGAGTATAAGGTATCGTTTTCTTTCCATTGTATAGTTGTGTTATTCGATGTAATTTCAGGTTTGACAGATGGCCTTCTTTTAGAATATAGCCCCCCGTTTTAACAACATTTACAGCCAATTACCATTCGTTTAGGAATGCATTGATCATTGTAAACTTTTGTTGCAATCTATTAGTTATAACTCTGAAGGACGAAGTTAATAATGCAATGTCATCGGCATATATTATGGAGCCTTTAAATCGAGGAATATCATCGATATATAATAAGAACAAGAACGGACCCAATATACTACCTTGCGTAGGAACGGCTGCATGGATGGTTTTAGATGCGGAGAATTCTTTTTTGATTCTTACTCGAAAATTTCTGTTTGTTAAATAGCTGTTTACTAGGCATATCAGATTAGGATGAAAGTGGAGTTTTATCATTTTATAAATTAGACCATGGTGTGCCATACAGTATCAAAAAGGCTTTTTTCATATCGACGAGTAAAAGTCCTGTATGTTCATTTAAAACTTATCCGTTATTGCGTCGCACACAGTAGCCACCGCGTGCACTGTAGAAAGATTATGTCTAAACCCAAATTGATTATCCGATAAAATATTATTATCATTAGCAAATTTAGTTAGATTAGTTAGTAACACCTTTTCCACTAGTTTGCTTATGTTGTTAAGTTAATCGGCCTCATATTTTTAGGATGACTGATGTCTTTGTTAGGTTTACAGGTATTATAATTGAGGATTTCCATACAGTGGGAAAGTATTTTTGTCTGATGCATTAATGGATATTTGTTAAAAGAATGACGCCTTTACGCGGCGTGTGTTTTAATAAAATAGCTGGAATGTTATCAGGACCGGTGGATAGTTTATTTTTTAATTTTTTAATGTGTTTCCACACTTGATTAGGGGTAGTAAGATGGGAGCTACAGGGTGTAGGGACTTATTATTTTTGAGGAAGTAATTAACAGCACGTGTGACTACCGTACGGTGATTGCTTGTGGATAAGTAGTAATTTTATGTATGTATGTCTGAATAAAATTGAGCGAGCAGCTCTGCTTTCTCGCTATCAGAGTAAGCTATATTTCGCCCCAGTTTCAAGCGGTAGGATGCTACGATGTGTTTTATTCATTATTTTTGTAAGTTTCCATAAGCTATTATCCTTGGCTTTTAAATGTTGTAACGTCTTATTCCATGTAACATTTTTATGTTTAATAAAGTTTTTACTTTCCGATTTAATAGATTATAGAGAAATTTACAAATAGGTCCAAACGTGTTGGTTCTACTTTTTTGATATAACTTTCTGTAACGATTTTTTAAAGTGATTGCAGTTTTGATTACGTATGGTGTATATTAAGACGATAATTATTTTCTGCGTTAATTGGTCTGGATGACTTAGCAGCGTAAGGCTCATAATAGATGGTTAATAGTTAAATTTATTTCATTGTTATTATTAAGATGGGGGTTGCAGATTAAATTATTGTATATGTCATTTCGGAATTGTTTCCAGTTTGCTAATTTGAAGTTAAGGAAATTTTCTTTTTTAATAATATTAATTTTATTTTTTAGTATAAAATAAATACGGTTATGATCAGAGCTTAGTTTATGCAGAGAATTAGGTTTTGTTATATTAGGTACGATTTTGGCAACAACAATGTCAATGACACTGGGTTTTGCTGTTACAACTCGGATAGAAAGTTGGTATATTTGGAGCTAGAATATTAAGGTTAAGTTTTAGAGAGATTTCGTACAATTGAGTTCCAGCTCTATTGTTATTATAGCAATTCCAGAATAAATTTTTAGCATTCGAATCACCAAATTGAAGAACTCTAGGGTTAGATTTAAATAAGTATGTAATATCTGCTGCAAGAAATTTTGAAACACTCGGTGGCCGGTAAACTTGTAGTCCTTGAAATATATATGATTGCTTTATCAAAGGTCTTAGTATAGTCTATAAACATTAAAAATAACGGTATATTCTATACTTTTCTTTATTAATGGATTAATAACACGTAAGTAATCTATTGTTGAATACGAGCTACGGAAACGCGCCTGCTCACGAGGCTGGTGTGGTTCTAGCTGGTTCCGTAGTCTCGACCATATTACGGTAGAGAAAATATTTTGTATTGTTGGTATTATTGGTCTATAATTTTCTATATTTTCTTTTTTACCTCTTTTATGTAGAAGAATTATGTAAGATTTTTTCCATTCACTTGGAGTTATTTCTGTTACAATTATTTCATTGAATAATAATTCAATGAAATACATTTTTCCATTCTTAATTATCACGGACTAAGAAGTGGAACCCCACTCCGAATAATATCATACATACTTGTACCTGTATTGCATATAGTTAGTGCCTTGAATGTTAGCCCATTTTGTTCGTAAAAGTAACGTATAAAGGGCTGGTCACGATGTTCGGCAACGAATAATACGACGACTATGATGATGACATATGTATAATTATATATATACGCGAATATCTCTATGCATGCATTTGAATAAATTCATGTATAAGAATGTCTAGTATTTATGGACACACACGTGCATACATATTTCTAGTACACGTAAAATTAATAGGTAAGTCGCACTAGTAAGTACATATAGAAATATGTAAGATGTAGTGTACATAATAAGCATAAAAATATTAACATCAACGTACTGTCTAATAATCGCCGATTTAGTTTGTAAATGCAAGTGTATATAAACAATATAAAAACCGCGTTTAAAAAATCATATATATTTTAGTTTTAAACGAGATATTTCATCGTGATTTAACAGTGTATGATGATAATATTCTTTAATATAACCGAAATTGTACATGACAACATTGTAAATGAAACAGATTTTAACGTTGGATTAAGAAATTATATTGAACTAACTAAAAATAGAGTAGAAAACTGGAAATCAAGTCGATAGATATATCTTAAGAAATGACGAATAGAAATCGTATAAATAATATTAACCGAGTGTTTCGGTTATTTCGTTGGTTCGTCCCTATCACTGAAATTGTCCACTTTTCCCAATCCGTCACCGATCCCTTCGGTACTCACGGATTGGTGTATTTTTTAATTCTCGGCTGTATTCATCAAATGGACTTGCCGTTCCGCGATTTTAATATCGACTTTTGAAAAAGATGCGCATCAAATTACGCGACATTTTAAGCACACGTCTGGAACACCATGTCCAAAATGGTTTTATTAATTTTTTTTTAAACATATATCTCTTTTCACCATCGACCACATTTTAATCGTATAAAGCCTTATGCATATAAAATATATAATTGTTTTGTACGTGATTATGTGACTGAATTCCTTTCTAAACGGTTGGACTGATTTTGGTGACATTTTACATCCAAAAATTCAAAATACAGTTTACATATTCGTAAAAAACGATGCAAATGAAAATTTTCGCCGAAAATAGAATCGAAATCGGTCGAACGGCTGCTCAATTTTAAATTAGCGCAAAAATTATAAGGAGGTTGTTTAGTAATTATGAACGAGAACACAGACCTTCAAAATGCAATATCAGCTTCGTCCATCCAATCTATCATTTTGATGACGAATTATTATCTTCTATACGTGAGTATGCCACCGAACTCCTAAACGACGCAACCTATTTTGGTGAAATGTTGTATGCGAGTGTGTGTGCTTAGGTGAGTTTCTGGATGGTGCCAGTTTTTGTGAGAAAAAGTGTTAAATAATTACAACAGAGATATTAAAATAATTACAATGAAGATACTAAAATATTTACAATAAAGTTATTAAAATAATTATAACGAAGGCGTTAATTTGATACGTTTTAAAAAGTCGAAAACTCTATTAGTGATATCCACGTAAGTTAACGAATAATTGATAGTTGTGTTTGAATAGTATAGATGGCGCTGATACGCGATATTGATATACGAATTGCGTCGTAGAGTGACGTTGTTTGGATGTTTTAATTTCTCTTCATTATGTACATGTATTAAGTGTATTTTAAAATAACGTTTTAAAGTTGGACTATAGGATTTTTTTTCATATTTAAAAATTTTTTCGCTTATGAGAATATAAACTTACGTGCATAAATTAAAAAAAATTGTGAAAAGTTAACGAATAATTGATAGTTGTGTTTGAATAGTATAGATGGCGCTGATACGCGATATTGATATACGAATTGCGTCGTAGAGTGACGTTGTTTGGATGTTTTAATTTCTCTTCATTATGTACATGTATTAAGTGTATTTTAAAATAACGTTTTAAATTCTAAATTAAGTTTAGCTAATCACCCCCCTATAGTTCGCCGGGTCAGCTAGTATATATAGTATATAATTGGAGGCGTGTACATTAATAATCTCCGGTATGCAGATGACATAACGTTAGTGGCAAAAGACGTGGATGAAATGTCATATATTTTAAACCGGTTAATAAAAATTAGTGCGCAGTATGGCCTACTCGTCAACAAGGCCAAAACTAATGATCATTAATCGTCCAAAGAATAACTGCCCCGCGATACGAGAAATTGATGGAATTGAAGTGGTAAACCAGTTTTCATATCTAGGATCTATAGTAGAAAATAGCGGCGGCTGCAGAAGTGAGATACGCCATAGAGCCCAACTAACCCGAAGGCAATGAGCCGTTTGAATAGAATCTGGACCGACTCCGCAGTTAGCAAATCGGTTAAAATTAAAGTAGTAAACTCACTTGTTTTCTCAGTGTTCCTTTATGGCTCGGAAACCTGGTCAGTAAGCAGTGCTGACAGAAAACATATAGATGCACTGGAAATGTGGTGTTGGAGACGAATGCTGCGTGTCTCATGGACAGCTAGGAGAACCAATGCTTCGATTTTGGACGATGTTGGTAATCCAAAAAGATTAAGAGTCGATCGATCTCAACAGAATACTACGATTTTTTGGTCACGTAGTTAAAGCAGAAAATATGTAGGCGCTTTTCGTTCAAGGTATAAAAGAGAGCGCGGTCGTGTACCTCTTCGATGGTCGGACGCGATTTGCAAGACAACTGGCTGTACTTTTAACGATTGTGTAAATATCGCACGCGACCGTATTGCTGGCGTAGCCTAGTTTGTCGTGTGACATATCATGGTCACGATATAGTATTCGCTTACTCAGTCATTTCCCATCCTTTTAGCCGAACTTATTTACCTTACCATGGACTTCATAATAAATGTTAACATCCAACACAGCCAAGTTGTATGTTCCGATGCTCTCCCGGGTCTCAACTCATGCGATATATTCAGCAACGATCAGCATCCTATAGCCAAAGAAGTGACATGGCTGTTATTAGTAAAAAATTTCTTGTGGATTCCAGCTCATGCTTACTAGCAGATAGAGCAGCAAAGGCTAAACCACGTTCCAGCTATCGGTGTACGTAATTATGTCAAACCAAGAATATTTACTTCGTGGCCACAAAAGTGGCGGTTGAGCTCCCCATTAAATAAACTTCGCCAAATCAAGAATTTCGTTTTACCTTGGAAGATTTCGCTTCTAAACCGCGGAAATGTCTCACCTATTCATACTTGATCAACAAAACTTCGACTTCAGTGCACCGTGTGTAGCGTCATGCTTTCCGTCTCCCATACCCTCATTGACTTTCCTTTGTACTACTCAGTCAGATTGTCTTTCAACCTTCTCAACTCACATCCTCTTCTCTGCAAAGATGAATACTCCTCTCTAACTAACCTAATCATATTCTTACGCATGTTACGACTCTACTGCTTGATTGAACTTCCTCTCCTTCATGTCTTTAGCCGTAGTTGTTACACGCGGAACGTTGATTTAGATTAATAATAGACACACACACATATATATATATATATATATATATATATATATATATATATATATATATATATATATATTTATGTAGGCATTTTTAATAAAAACGCACATAATGTGTAAACCTGTGACAATTAGTTGACGATGTGTAGCATTTTTGATGTATAATAAAATAATTTTCGTAGAACACTCAATGGAAAATTTTATTATTCCGTTAAGAAATGTAACCAAAAGAAAAATGGGAAAATATAAAAACGTATACACACTTTATGAGTACACGCACATGCTTAATGCACCTATCAATATATATAACATATATGGTACATAAATATTTATACACGCATCACACACACATGTATGTGTATATATACATATATATATATTTAATACGAAGTTTTTATGAATGAACCTACGTATTTAATACACTATTTTCACAAATAGATAGGCTAATCAACACGGTTATGGAATATGTATATATATATATACACACACACACACACACATATATATATATATATATATATATATATATATATATATATGTAAAGCATGTGCACACTTTAATTTATTTTTCTGTAGTGTATTCAAACTATAAAAACCGTACATACCTCTTAATACAGATTGGACGGGGATGTATTTCTCCTCTTTAAAACTGCTATTATTGAAGTGGACATCCTCTTTAGGAGTAGTGTTGACAAAAAATAAATATGCACGCACACATACGTATATAATATACTACAATACATGTATATATATATATATATATCTATATACATGTTATTGGAAGAAAACATTTGAAATGTTGACAAACTGTGCTTAAGGTTTGTTTTACGTACACAGAGACACACAAAAGTACATATATTACGTGTATATAGACTCTCAGCTGGCACGGTGGTGCGAGATTGATGTACAGATAGATAGTATATTTTAAAATGTTTCCTCCTAATCATATATATATGTACGTGAAACATAAAGGACGTAACTAGCCGATGAAATGTCTAAGTGACCATGGAACGGGCGGATGTAAAAGAATTATTATTATTAGAAGGCGTTCCGCTGTGACATTGTTAACTAGACGTGCAATATTGCCGGCAGATTCAAAAGCTTACCGATTTCTAAAGATCGACCGGTAGCTTTCTGGTTGGTCATTCTTCTATACATAAAAATTATCTATCGGGCTCTATCGGTAATTTCTAGCTTTTGTAGTTGGCGAAATCTATAATCGCCTATTCCCGGACGGATGTTTTTATCAATGAAAATCAAAAATCAAGAACACACATTCTTACAAATATTAAGACCGAACAAGGAACGTTTCTTTCATTTTTCTTTCTTTATTTTGAATTTTAGACCAATCTTATCTTTCGCGGGATCTTCCGAAATTTCCCACTTAATTTAAAACGACACGTTAGTTAAGGTACTCCGGTGTGGTATATTTGATATATAATATATGTATATATATATGTGTGTGTGTGTTACTGTTTAATTTTTTTTCTTATATAGTTCATCGCGGCTCTCCCTAGAGATGTCTGAAGTAGTATTTCATTTTAAACGAAGAAGGAGACTACTACAGATTTTAAAGCGAGAATTCATCCTGGGAGGTGACAGTTTGTAAAATCCTTTTTACTGACTCTAGTTCCTTTTTACAACTTACGACACAACGACGTTTACCCCATTCGACGATTTGTTTAATGTAGCCAACGGCGATAGAGTTTGGAAAGTTTTCACTTCTATAAAAACAGTTTCATCTATTCACAGTCTTCCTACGATATACCGTCCAAAAAATTCAAATTCATTTCACCTGTGTAATAAACTGTATGCGTAAATGAAAAAAAAAAAAATTATCACGGAGTAAAGTAAAATAAAAATAAAACACTTGGTTGTCGTTAATTTTTTTTTCCTTGTGGGGTCTCGGTTTGTTGCATGCGTTTTTTTTCCTGCTTTTGACCACAAATTTTTCGCCACACGCGCTGCGTTCACTGAAAAAACCTACAGTTTTATGTCCGCTTCTCCATTACAGTTATTCCGCCAGCTGTACGAGTCTGATTTGTAAATGATAATATTTAAAACTATCAAAAGAAAAAAAAACACAAAAAAATAAAAATGAATACGACGCGGATCGATAATAATAAGTATTTGGAAGTGGGAGAGATATAAAATGCCATATGGATTCGTACTGATGATCAAATAAAAAATTAGACGAACGTTCGAATTTTGACAGAATCAAACGACACCTCGATAGGATACTCCAGAAGTACGAAATTACTTTGAAAGCGTTATTAGTCGCTCAGGGAAAATGTGATAAATTTTCGAAGAGGCGACGAACAGGTTGATCAGCGGACTGGAAAATGGGCGAAAACCGAATTTGGACAATGCCAGAGGAATAGAACATAAGGAGTAGCACGATTTTAAATTAGGATGAAGGTGACACCACTTTCTCAACGCTCGAATAAAAACTAACTACGGTAGTTAGGAATATATATATATATAATATATTTCATAGCGACAACACGGCTCAGAAACCTGGACGATTAATAAATCGATGAGGAGGAAGCTTGAAGCTTTCGAAATGAAGGGATACCGAAAAATTTTAAGGATCCCATGGACGGCTCGTAGAACAAATGATTTTGTTTTAAAAGAACTGAAAATCGAACCCACTGAGCAATTAGTACCATCCGTTGCGCATGCTAGGTATCTTAGGTCATGGAATATGAGCAAATGGGCTGGAGAAAACAATTCTGCAAGGAAAGGTTAATGGAAAAAGATTATGCGGATTAGACACACGGCAAATCATGAATCTAGCGCAGAATCGATATAAATGGCCACGTCTCGTAACTTGCATCAAATAAGGTTACGACACCCGGATCAGATAACGAAACAAGAAGAAATATATATATATATACACATCACTTTCATCATTGTCTCCGTATCGGAGGTAGGCGATTACTTACCTATACATATTTTGGTGTACAGTACAAGTAGCGTACAATGCAATCATAATATGACGTTAGCGTAGATAAACACACACGCCCGAGAGAACTGATTGTAATCGCTTTATTATCACGACACAATGCAGCCCCGCGTGTTTTATTTGTAGAGTCTACTATATTAGCGCGCATATGGTGTTGCGCCTGGTGGTTTACACCATTGTCTTCCATGGGGTAATTATATTTAGGATTTATTTTCTGATGATAATATTTTTGCGTCGCCGTTCGTATTCGAACTCGGTATCTTCGTAGTAATCATAGTAACTTATAATGGGTACATAATAATGAACACCGTTACTTTTAACACGCTTAACGACTGTAGCCGATGAAAGCAGCGGAGAATGTATATATGTAGCCGATTAAATAGTTTAATATACATATTCAAGGAAATACATCGACAAGCGTTATATGTAAAGTTGTAGATATAAAATTAGAAGTTTAGCGAATAGTAGCGACGACTATGTAATAATCAATATATATATATATATAGCGGAAATAAAAACTAACGTATAGAACCAATTGACATACGGAACTGAAACACGGAGTCTTACGAAAAACAAATAAAGTAGATGCAGAAAATGGAAATGGGCAGGACATATTGCCAGACGTGAGATGATGATAGATGGACCAAGCGTATATATTGCGGTGGGTGACCGATAGACCCGTGACTAAATGGAGAGGAAAGTAACCGGAATAAAATGGATTCGCGTCGCACAAGTTAGCAAACTTGGAGAAATGTTCGGGGAAAGCCAAGCAGTGGGTTGAGATAGGCATAACGTAATAACATAATATATTAAAGTTCAATGGAGAAAACAAAATAAAACGAAGCTCTTTATGCGTCTGTAAGATGGATAAAAAAAAAATATCGCGATAAGGAAAATATATAAGGAGTGAAAAAGTTTCAAATAAAAATTAAAATCAGACAGGGCCGCTATCGTCAGTTCTATTTAAAACGTTGCATTATTCTACAACGGAGAAATCGAGAGAAACTGAACAACATGAGACAATCTTAAAACATCTTGATTCTTTCCTGTTCTTTCGTCACATTTACTTATTGCACTATGTTCGGATTGTAATTTTTATTTTATTTTTTTTTTAAAGAGAAGTTTTTGATTACCAATCGGTAATATGGAAAATGCGATGAATTGCTCAGTTCTTCACGAATGCAGTTTACAATTAGAATCGTTTGGAAAATAAAAATAAAAAGTAGGACCCGGAATTATTAACCAACCGGTACTGCACGGTTAGAAACGAACGTCAATTAGAAATAGCGGTCGACGAAGTAATATATATTTTTTTATTATTACTATTTTTTTATAGTGCCGCGTTTAACTACCGATGCCTATTACGGGAATGGTGATTTAATAGTTAGATGTAATAACTGAGGTTGGAGAAGGAAAGGAACTGTATAACTGAGGGAATAGTTGAAGAACTGTTGGAGAGGAAAGCAGATAGAGTACGCGGATGGATATTGGGCCGGTAAGGGAGGAGTGTACGGCAGTATAGTGAAATATGGCAGATAAGAGAGGGTTTTGGGAGTAAACAAAAGGGCCAAAAATCCGGGGGTGGTTGGTTCGTTGGAGAAGATGGTCGTGAGAGAGTGATATGTGACCAAGGCGGAGCCTGCTGAGTACTATGTAATTGGAACGGGTTAAATTGGCAGGTGGTTCCCAGAATTCTACATTGGATTTGATGGCGAGAAGGAAGTTACGGTGGTATGAATTCCACTTCTGTCGCCAGTTCGGGTGGAAGAAGTATTTGAGGGCTATGTTTAGTACAGTGGACGGCGGGGTTTTAGAAGTAATATATGTCAGGGGCTCATTATAGTGTTGTTCGAAGATGAACAGCTAAAGAAATAAATATACGAGCAGCCCTAGTATATTGAAGAACGATTTTAGGACAGAATTTTTGATATGAGTCAATCGTAAAACATGCGAATATTTTACAAGTAATTTTGAACAGCGTAGAAAATAGTGAATTATAAAATAAACAACAAAATAGTAGTTAGTTAAAATAACTAAATTTTATGTAAAAGGACTATAAAAATTGCTGTCTGTTGAATAATTATCAAGTGGACGTAAAAAATAAAGATAATATAAAAATATAAAAATAAAAAAAAAATTAATAAAAATGTAAGAAAATACCTAATTTAGATGTACAATATCGGAAAAAATTATAGCAAATGAAAAATCATTTGTAAAAATAATCTGATTTTGAATGTGATAATAAATCGGCGATATGAAAAATCTATACACAATTACGTTAAATAGCCTAAAAATAAAAACTTTCTGCCTGATATAAAGAAATTTATTAAATAATATAATTTTTAAAATTAATTCTTCGTAAAAATTTATCGTCGAATTTAATGAATTATTTGTATCATTTTATTTCGTTAATTCCATATTTTTTTAGTAATTTTTTTTTATAAAATGTTTTTTTTTTTGTGTACTAATATTCGTATTTTAATTTTTTACCGTGTTTCCTTAAATAATGATTTTTCATCATTATTCATATATATATATATATATATATATATATATATATATATATATATATATATATATATATATATATATATATATATACGAATGAAAATGTAAATCTTATCGCGAATTATGTCTACTATGTATTTACACGGATTACAACTTAATTTATATATACCCGAATTTTTCACAATATTTCTACCTCCAATTTTATTATTATTAATTAATTTCAATAATTGTTATTTATCTAATGCTGTACGTGTTAAATATATTTATCGTTCTATAGGTAGAACTTCTAGGATAATGTATGTAATCTAAATAATTATTTTTATCATTTAAGATTTTACTCATATTTTATCAATTATATATATTATTATTAGTATTATTATTATTATTATTAAAGTAAACGACGAAAAGAAAGTTAAAATCAACACAATTTTTCTTTATAAAAAATCGCAACACTTTTCGGCTGTTAGACTATTATCGAGCGAATATTTAAAAAGATAAAAAATATAAAATAAAAAAAACATTAATTTTACAATTTGTAAAAAACCGAGCAAAATGAAGAACGGTACTAATAAAACAATCCGACAGTGGATATGTGGTTAAGTTTCTATTAATATTTGCTCAGTTTTTGTGAATTGTAGTCTTAAATTAATCTTTTTTCATTTTATATTATTATCTTTTTAAATATTCACTCGATAACGGTCTATCGGCCGGAAAAACCTTTGTGATTTTTCATAAAGAAAAATGTTATTAACTTCTATTTTAATAAAAAATCACTATCACATTCTTCAAATGTTTATTTTATTACGTTTTTTCTTTATTTACTTTATCATTATTACAATTGTTTTTTTTGCTCTTTTATTTTGGATAAAATTTAACGATTTTTAAATATATTTTCGTTGTTTAGAGAAGTAATTACTCGCGGATCGCAAAAACACGGTCGAGCAACGTAAAAAAAAATATAAACTATAACGAATTGTCAATGAAAAATATGAAATTAGGTGAAATGAGAAGATTTGGGAATTTAGTCGAAAATGGATGATGTAGAAAAAAATATCCGTTAATCAATGCTTACCGAATTGATTCCGGTGGACAGGAAACATGAAGATGGACAGACGACACCAGAACTAATTAGAATCAGACACGGCAGTTGCATATCTATATATTTCGAAAAAACAAATTGTATATTTTTTTTAAAAATATATTCTCTTTTCAACTCAACTCTACCTTTTGCGGCTTCTCAACCAGAGTTTCTAGTTGCCTCTTGGTTTCTTTCATTTTTCATTATATGGTTAACAGAACTGATTAGATTGAAAATGTCTCGTTATTTCGGTTATTGAATTTTTAATTATTTTTCTTTTTCCATTTTCTAGGCTAAAATTTTTTTACATTCAAAAATCGACTGAAAGGAATCATCTAATGTTTCTTCATAATCCTTACAGATATCCGATTTAGCGATTTTGAAACGTTTCAAGTAGATTCCAATATTTACTTGCCCGGATAAAAATTGTGTGTAGTTATAATCAGTATAAAAATGTTTCATTTGTATTTTTTTTTTTCTATGAATGGAACTAGTTCCCGTGTCACTTTATCTGTTTTCGATTTGACGTATCTGTATTGCCGGAGCGTCGTGATCCATTTGAGTTAATTTCACTGATCTGTTTTCGTAACTTTTCTCGACTAAATATGTTTTTCTCTGCTTTAATATTTTGATCTGGTTTGCAATTTCCAATTTCAGATCTATACCTATTATTCCTGTTATAATGTTGACTGAGGTACATGATAACAACTGGTATAATATATATATATATATATGTGTGTGTATAAAAAATTGTGTGACTTTTTAATTCTAAATACACTTCCATTAATAACTATTTCTTAAAAATGTTTCTTCGTTTGTAATTAAAATCGACAAATTAAACTTTAACTTACCGAGCGGAAAATATGTCGGAAATGTTTAAATGAAATACATTCGGCAATATTCTAAATTGATTAAATTTTTAGAAAAAAGAAATTATCAAATCAATTTATTTCACTATTTACGACGTCCTTTATTACAGACGACTCGCAATTAAAACGTTCGTTGTGGACTTCGTTTCAAGGTAAACGTATCAGACGAGTTGGTGTAAGTTCGCCTTTGTCAAAATTTACGTCGTTAATTCGTTAAAATAAAAACTAGCCGGAAATTTTATCGCAGCGCAGTACACCGATACGACAGTGAAGAAGGTTCCACGTGCGCCCTTCGATATTCGATAATTAAGATCATAAAAATATGAATAATGTCGTGTCAAATTCATTAATAACAGCTTTCCTATACATACATACATAAACAAAAAAGTAGTTAATATCATTAAATTTTCATATATAAAGATCACAAACCTTTTCGGCTATTAAGTCACTATCAAAAGGTGGACATAAAAGAATAAAACATAAAAAATGTACATTTTATACAAGTATAAAGGTAAAAAACTTAATTTAGATGTACAATAATATAAAAATATAGTAACGCGAAAAACCATTTATTTATAAAATAATGTGATAGGGAATGTGATAAACAAGACAATCAAGAAATCAGCGATATAAGAATTTTAACACATAATGATATATAAATAGAAAACAAATAAAATAAATAGCCAGTCAATAATAAATATACCAGCGTGATCGGAAATCCATGCAAACTTAACAGAGTCACCCTGTAAAAGTGCAATATAGTTACGAATTCTAAGTATTATGCGAGGGGATGAGGATTATAATAATAGACAACTTTTTGAGTTATCGGATTTAACACGGATGAAACGCGGAGCTTGAAAAATCGCAAAGACTCTGCTGTAAAAGTGGAATAAACTCGTAAAAAGGGTCAATTTTTTAACTATGTCCAAGGAAGGAATTACAAAAGCTGCTCCTACACGATTTATACCGTTTATATATATATATATATATATATATATATATATATATATATATATACACGAAAAGAAATTCTGACCAGTCATCACAAATGTGGGATGTAAAGAGAATATTGGCGATTGAAGGCGGTGCAGCAACTTTAAATTTTTTAAAAGAATTTAAATACCAAATCATTATTGCGAAAGGGACAGGAGAAATAACGGTAAGGTGAGGAAGGAAGTATACAAAGATGATGTGCAGAAAGACAATAGGATTGGACGACGATGAAGAGAAAATCTATGAAGTAACTGAGAAGGAGTTAATTAAAAATTTATCAGTCAAATACGACCGACACATAGATAAAGAAGGGACTTTTGTCTCCACCTCTAAACTGGATATGGAAGTAGAGACAAGAGCTCCAAGGGCCAAACGTAGACATGTATTTTTAAGTTTGTCCAAAGTTGAAATATATCTGAATGGTGCATTGACAAACAGAAAACTACAGTCATCTGTGACACTACGAATAAACGATTTATACAGAAGATGTAAAATTGGATTATTAAGGGGAATTTACTCGCCGATCATTATGCTAAATGTACAAAATGCCTTAGTTAATTTATTGCATACACATCCCGCATTAATCGTCTGTCTATCATTAAGGCAGCAAATGAAGAATGCTGGAAAGCTACTTGGAATAATCCCTATAATGTTACACAATATAAGCTGCTTCAGTCTGAGCTTCCGTGTCGATCCTGGTTCTATAATTGAAATACACAAAAGTGGGTCTGCTCCGTCGTTTTATTGTCGATTTATGTAGACTACGATTTGGAAAAAATCGGCTGATCTCGTTTCTTCTCCGTTCTGTTCACATCCTTCAGGCACCCACTGTATTGCAGTCGTAAATCACATTTTCTTCCTGGAATTTTCACACTACCTTTTCTCTCGTGCCGCCTTCTATAATAATCTAATATCCCTATATACCTTTCTTACTCTCTACATACAACTGTTAATATAGGTTTATTGTTAATGGTAACATACTCATAGTGTTAAAATTAAATTTTATTTTGTTAAAACAACTATGTTATAAAGTTTAATGGATGAAATAAAAAAATAAAATAAATCGAAATAGAAATAATAGAAATATTTAAAACAGTCAATAATAAATATTACCGTGCTATATAAATAATAGAAATGTGTAATTGATATAACATCGATTTACCAATAAGACATAATAACAAATTATTGGAATCAATTAAAAATAATAAAATAGAAGATAGAAGTATATTTAAAAATTCGGGAGTATATTAATTAAATTGTAATCCGTGTGAATAGATAGGAGACATACGTAAATAGGAATAACGATGGAAAATCATTATTTGGAAAATATATTGTAAAGTTGTAAATAATGAAAATAGGAAATCGATAACATTGACCGAAATTGTAAAATTTAACGTACAGAAAAACATCATAAAAAGGGTACTAAAAAAAAAGAGATGGAAATAATGAAAAAAAATGATAAAAATAATTCATTAAATTCGATGATAAATTTGGATGAAGAATTTGTTTTAAAAAGTATATTATATAAATTTAATGAAATTTTTTATAATATGCAGATTTTTTTTTTTTTTGGCTATTTAGTGTATGTTTTATCTATAAATTTTATATCGACTGATTTATCGATTGTATTGTTTACCTCATTCACTATCAGATTATTTGATAAATGTTTGTTTGCTTTGCTGTATATTTGTTATATTGTATATCTAAATTAAGTTTTTTTTTTTTTTATTTTAAATTTCATTTTATTTTTAGTTGTTTCTTTTTATATTTTTATAAATTGTATATATTTTAATATTTCACTTTTTATCTCTATCTGATAATCGCTTAATAGCCAAAAAGCTTTTTGTTTTTTTTTTAGATTACAACCTAGTGATTTTAGAGCGTTTTCTTTGTTGTTTATTTCTAAAAAAAAACATTATATTCTACACTATTTAAATATATATATATATATATATATATATATATATATATATATATATATATATATATATATATATATTCATATAAGATTGTCCATATGAGCTGATAGTACTTTTTAGAAAGGAAATTACAGTTAATATTTCAGACAATCGTTAAAGCAGGTTGTAATATTTCGGAATGGGCTGGAAAGGTTAATAAACAGGGTGTAAGATTGAAAAACGGCGAAAAAAAATCCCACACTTATGGGTGTATAAAAAAAAAGTCGAATTTTTTGAAAATTATTTTGCCGATCGTGTAGAATATGGCGAAACACACATTTGGAACCACAATCTTTCGATTGAAGCACGAAAGAAAATATACAAATTATACACAAGAAATGATATGATTCTCATTTATGCTGTTTGTAATAAAGACAGGCGCAGTGCGTTGAGTACAGTGGCTTTCCATCTAATTGCCGAAGTTAAGCAACGGTACTTGGATGGGTGACCGTCGGCTCAGTGTGTTGCGTGTTTGTTGGTATCTCCCAATTTGCCTGGCCCGCACGGGAGATTAGGCTATTTTCTCCCCAACTTATTGATTTAGGAGACCTACATCCAGCAAAAAATAAATAAATAAAGAATAAATCCGTTACCTTGTATAATATATTCATAGTTTATTATTATTCTTAATTTACTTTTAATAATCAGAAGTTACCCGCGACAGCTGAAAAGTTTTATGTAAATATAATTTTTTTAGTGAATTGCATTTGTAACTTCATTGTTTACATACAATATGCCGGAGGAAGTTTTATTCGATGAACAGCAATTTTCTCCCCAATTTATTGATTGGGGAGACCTACGTCCAGCAAAAAATAAATAAATAAAGAATAAATCCGTTACCTTGTATAATATATTCATAGTTAATTATTATTGTTAATTTACTTTTAATAATCTGAAGTTACCCGCGACAGCTGAAAAGTTTTATGTAAATATAATTTTTTTAGTGAATTGCATTTGTAACTTCATTGTTTACATACAATATGCCGGAGGAAGTTTTATTCGATGAACAGCAATTTTCTCCCCAATTTATTGATTGGGGAGACCTACGTCCAGCAAAAAATAAATAAATAAAGAATAAATCCGTTACCTTGTATAATATATTCATAGTTAATTATTATTGTTAATTTACTTTTAATAATCTGAAGTTACCCGCGACAGCTGAAAAGTTTTATGTAAATATAATTTTTAGTGAATTGCATTTATAACTTCATTGTTTACATACAATGTGCCGGAGGAAGTTTTATTTGATCAACAGCAAAATTGGAACAGTTGTAATCGTACGTCGGCAGCAATTGGAAAATAAAATAAACATTTTTTTTTTTTTTAAATAAATGCTTAATATTATTTAGTAAAACATCGGTGTGCAACGCAGTTACTTTTTTCCCTATGGAGAGAAATATAAATATTACACAGAAGACAGATCATGTTTTTGGAACAATTTCAGCCAAAGATTTTTACTACATCCGATGAATATTAAATGAACGATTTGTATCGCATCAATAGTGCGTGCAAACTAATAGAACAACCGTTGGCTGCGGCACATTTTCGCTGGACAGGGTATGTTAATCGAGTGGAGGATACTATAGACTTCCGGAACGAATACTGAATACGGCAGGAAGAACTACTTCAACGTAAACGAATGCAGTTAAAATTACAAATATCGAAACTAATTAAAAGACAATTGAATAATAACTTGGAACTGCTAAACAAACTGAAATGGAGAAAAATTGCGAATACACCATATCGAAAATATTTGTTTCAAGGACGGATTAGGCTGATCTTTCATCTTCCCGTTCACAATGAACTCCTTTTTACACCTTATTCACTTCTTTTATGCAGACTACTTCACTCAGATACGATAGCAGTACAGTAATTCAATAGTGCGGGTGCCCCTGGAAACGTCTAATACATTATATTAGTCGGCTAACTACACCGCTTTAATCGTCGGTTAATTAATTAAAATTAAAATGTCAACTAGTTATCACCGAAACATCTTCCTTATAAGGACTACGAAACTAAGTGTATCATTAACAGTCTTCGGATATTGCAGTTAAATATAGAAGGGATTTCGAAAAGCAAAAAGCAGAAATTTTGGCGCGTATAGCCAAAGAAAATGAGATTGACGTTATTGCACTTCAGGAAACACATACGGAAAAAGATACAGACCTTTTTGTAGAAGTATTCAAGGATATAAAATCGCAGATGCCTCACTCAAAATACGGAGTGGCCACATATGTACGAATTAATTTGACCTTACACACTGAAGTTATAGGAAAATCAACTCGAGGAATTCAACATCGCTATAAAAATATATAAGTTCATAATCGTCAATGTATATAAACCACCTGGTATATTATGGAGACCACCACTGCTAAGTTATAAATCGCCATGTATTTATATTAGAGATTTTAATAGTCACAATGTCATGTGGGGGTATGCAAAAAATGATGAAAATGGAACTATCATTGAAAATCGGATGGAACATTCAAACACGGATTATTATTTAATGCTAAGGATAATGGATAAATCAGCAAGATGGAAACAGAATTACAACACAGATCTTTGCATATTTCTAGGAGAAAATAGTACTCCAATAAAGACTACACCATATCGAACAGTTTTTTGCGATTTCCCAAACTCGCAGCACCGACCCGTATTAATTGATATAGGAGTATATGTTCCACGTGTACAATCCATTTCAAAAAAAAATATGGAACTTTAAAAAGGCTAAATGGAACACACTTTTAAACAGCCTATCGAAGAAAATATTCAAAAAATATTACAAATAATTGGAAACTACGGCAAATTCGTTGAAATAATTAAAAGAGCTGCTCATAAGAGCATTCCACGAGGTAGAAGGGAAGATCTATATACCATGCTGGACTGAAGAATGCTCGAAACTTTATAATGAATTTAAATCTTCAGGGAATCAGATTACAGCAGCTGAGTTATTAACTAAACTCAATGAGGAACGAAAAAATACAAGACAGTCGAAAATATTAATTTCACACATAATAGTAAAAACGCATGGACATTGCTTAGAAAACTTGGAACTGATCCTCGACAAAATAAGCAAGCGCAGCATGTAATTAAACCAGATGCGATTGCATCGAGGCTTCTTAGTATGACTAAGTTTTCATTAGAAAAACAAGAAACTAGAATAGTTAAAGCTGAACTAAATGAAAGAAAATGCAAACTTAAACCCAGTGAGAAATTTTCTGGTTCAGTTACTATGAACTCAACATTGCGTTGACATAAACGAAAACAATAAAGCAGCTGGATTTGATGGTATCTATTCGGAGTTTTTAAAAAACCAGAGACAAAAAGCAAAAACATTTCTCTGTGGGATGTTTAATGAAATAATTGCAACAGCCAGATTACCAAAACAATTTAAAAAATCCGAAATAATTACGATTAAAAAACCAGGAAAGGAAAGGAAGCGGCAGACTATCGACCGACTTCTTAGCGTAGGTTATAAAGTATTGGAACGAATTATTTATAATAGAATTGCAGCTGAAGTAGATAGTCATTTACCAATATCTCAGGCTGGTTTTCGAGCAGGACGATCCTGTGTAGATCAAGTTGCTGCGATTAACAGCAAATAGAAAATGGATTCCAAAGAAATGAAAAGACATTGGCTGTTTTTTTAAACTTGATTTTTGCCTACGATACTGTTTGGCGAGAGGGATTATTATTAAAACTAGTTTCTATTATATCACGCTCTCGAATATTGCAAATAATAAATAGAATGCTGTCAGATAGGTATTTCCGTGTCTTCTTAGGGGAAAATAGTTGACGACGAGTCAATGATGGTCTTCCACAAGGATCAATATTAGCCCTGTTACTTTTTAATATATATATGTCAGCGATATGCCTGACACATCTTGCAAAAAGATCCAGTATGCAGACGATATGGCGATGACCGTGCAAGGAACTGAAGAATTGTATATCAACTATGGAAAGTGGCTTATCACAAATTAGTAAGTACCTGCACAAATGGAAATTACGACCGAATCCCCACAAGACACAGACAGCGTTTTTTCACCTCGACAACCGAATGGCAAAAATCGAACCTATAGTGAAATTTGAAGGTATAGAACTAGGAAATACAAAATATCCAAAGTACTTAGGCGCGACATTAGACCGCACCTTATCATATAACGAGCATCTAACGGTTTTATCCGAAAAGTTAAAAACACGTATAAATCTCATTAGGAGACTCGCAAGTTCGACTTGGGCTGCTGATGCAAGAACACTCAGAATTTCTTCCTTGGCACTTGTATACTCAGCAGCCGAATATTGTTCATCAGTTTGGTGTAATAGCTGCCATGTTAAAAAAGTAGATGTAGTACTAAATGAAGCACTCCGAATCATATCGGGAACGCTGAAATCTACACCACTTATGTGGCTTCCAGTTTTAGCTAATATAGCTCCAGCTGCAATTAGACGGGAGACAGCATTATTCAGAGATAGAAATAAATTTCAGATGTGCCCCGAACTGCCAATATCTGAAGAGATAAGGTCCGCACCAGTATCGAGACTCAAATCCAGAAAATCATCTTGGACAATGAATGAATTATTATCAGAAGATATGAAAGAGTTTAATAAATGGAAAATAACATGGGAAAGGAATTTAGAACAGACAACGAATTCCTATTTAGTTGTCGACCTAAGGAATGAATTAAAGGAATGGATCTATCTAGGAAACTATGGAAGACACTCAATAGAATTAGGACCGGACAGGGAAGATGCGGATATGTAATGCAGAAGTGGGGTATAACTGCTGGGTACCAGTGCGGAAATCCAAGACAAACAATGCAGCATATATTGGAAGACTGTAGTGAATTTACACCTGTAACATTAGACGATGTTCACAATCTTAATAACGGAGCCATAGACTGGCTAACAAATTTAAAGTTAGACTTATGATGATAATAACCGATGATTATACGATAAGAAGAAGTTGTACATACACACACACATACACGTATAAAACATATTTCGAACTTGAATATTTTTTTTTGTATTAAAAAAAAAAGTTAAAATATTTCTGTAAAGTTTGTCTGGTGAATAAAAGCTCACTTTTTCGTGGTATTTTATGGAAAGTGTTTTAATTAATTTTTAATAAATTTATTTATTTATTTATTTTTTTTATACATTTGAAGCATTTAGAACGTTTCTATTTTTACTATTACAGAAGGGTCGAAGTGTTCAGTTTTACATCAGGCTTTAACGTTAGAATTTGAATTTTCTTAAAAGATGGTACGATTTTATTTTTGGTGAAATATTATTAACGTTTTCTTACGTCTTCGCTAGATATGTATATCTAACAATAGCAAATAGTAACTGAAGGCGTGGTGTCGTTAATATTTATTGGCTTTCAACTAACTTTAATATAACAATATCTAGTACCGGCGAGTCCTTCGTCAGTAGAACGTTCATATGATTATTGTAATACTCTATATAACGCGTTGTAGTATAATTGCCGGAGCGTTCGAATGTTAACGTAACGGTCAAAAGGTTCGATCCTAGCTCCTGACATAAAGTTTTTTTTTATCACACGCTATACTTAATTAGCACTAAGACGTCGTTAACACCGATATTGTATAACATCATATGCGTGCGCACTTGCGTAGCGTGTAGTTAGTGCCTTGAATATTAGTCATTTCCATGCAAAAATAACGAACAACAGGCTAGTTACGATGTTTCGTAACGAATAATACGATAATGATTACATACACATACACACATATATATATCTTTCTTCTTCTTCTGTGCCGCATCTGTTAACGTATACGTCTGAGTACACTCGCATGAGCGGCTTGGAACAACTGTTGTGATAAACAGCTGCACTGATTTATGTTGTCTATCCATTCAGTTTTTCTCTTACCGGGTCTTCTCTTACTATTAATCATCCCTTGGAGTATTTGTCCTCTGGCCAGGCGTCCAAAATATTCGATCATTCTTGCCCCTATTACGTCTCGGAGTATGCGTTTGGAATTCGTTATTTTCTGTATGACATTTTTTCTGTCCACGATATTCGTAACATTCTTGCGTACAGTCAACTGTAGTGTCAAACAGTGGCAAGATTCTCATGTCTACAGTAGTTCACTACGGATCGGAAGAAGGCAACCGGGTCGGAACATTCCAATAGAAAATATGAAGTCGCTCTGTTCCGCATACGCTGTGGACACACACTTCTTACACACAACCATTTCTTTCTAGGTCAGAGTGCACCGTTATTCTCGTCATGTAATATACCCCTTACTATTCTTCACATTCTCTTATCATGTATTTTGTACTCAGTTCATCTACTGTTAGACTTGCATCCTATCTAACAGTATTCACCATCTGTTGAATCTAAACTTATAACTTTCCTTACTTTATCCAACCTTCTTCCCTTAATCTAACTATCACTCGAAGAACCGCAGGCAAATCCAATCTTGAAATTCTTGAAAATTTCAAGTTTATGTGTATGATTTCAAGAGCACCTTGGTTTGTTTCGAACACCCAACTTCGTATCGATCTCAAAATCGATCCAGTTCCTGTTATCATTCACCAGAAGTCAAACTGCTACATTAATTGTCTTCACCTCGATCCGAATGTTGAAGCAGTTTTACTATTAGATGATTCTAATGACACCCGACGGCTGAAAAGAAAACATCAGCTGGATCTTATTAATATTTAATTTTATTATTTTTTATAAAATAATTTAACTACCAGTGAAATCTACCTATAATTCGTTATGGTAAATGTAATTAGTTTTACAGTCCCAATAAAATCTATTTAAAAAAAAATTATATTTTTTATCTTTTTAATTATTCATTCGATAACGGCCTAGCAGTCATAAAGCTTATTTCTTTCTTTTATTACTTCCATTTTTTCTAGTTAAAATGTCTTTCTGTATGTAAAATTTTGTAATTTTGATTAATATTATTATTCTTTTTTTAGAAAAACATTTTAATTTCAATTTTTTTGAAAATTCGATTTTTTCCAACGATTCGAAATTTGGAAGAATTGTTTAAACAAAAGTACGCGGCATTAAAATACGCGTCGAACGATGTTATTGTCGTATTTTTATACAGGATGCCCATTGAGAAAATTGGGCTTAAAGGGTTTAGGGGGTTTTGGGCTGTTTTTCAGAGTGCTATGATACATACACGTAGAAGTTTCGGGTTGACATTAGACGAAAGTAGACGTCGAGATCTATAATTTTGTGTAATAACGTAACTTTTTCCAAAATTTACCGGTAGCGAGAAATCGTGAGTTTAAAAATTTTTCGGTTTTAAAAAATTTTTCTAGCGATTTTTGGCCGGCCGATTCTACATTAAAATTATACTACGGCTAACATAAAGTGAATAAATTTTAAAGAAATGTCTATTACCATGAAGTCAAAATATATTGTTTATAGATGTTAAGAATCCCCTGGACCGACAAAAAAACGAATTACTCCATATTATAAGTAGATGGTCGCGTTCATACAAGATAGTTAGACAAGGTACGGACGGTAGTAGGAGGAAGTTTTGCAGAATGTGTCCGGACGGCTTGCAACAGGGATTCATCGCGATTATCATGTTGGGTAGCCGTCGATATTATAAGAAGTGGGTGCAACAAACAGAAGATTGTGCTCAGTAGTAATTAGAAGGAAAAACGATACGTGATCGCCTTCCTAGAAGATGGTCAGACATGGTACGGACGGTAGAAGGAGGAAGTTTTGCAGAATGCGTCCTGATGGTTCGCAACAGGGATTCATCGCGATTATCCTGTTGCGTAGCCCCCATTAATGTTTGATCGATATGTTAGTGATAGCTGGATTTGAAAAAGTTTTCAAACGAAAAAATTGTACTTTATATATATATAAAGTACAATTTTATATATATCGTGGGTAGGTTAGTATATATTTGTTTTTTGTTTAGATGCTTCCTACTTGTGGAGGCTTTTCGATCGGCGGGTCTAGATTCCAGTTCACCTATCTGGCGCCTGTAATTTTTAAGGATGGTTCTTCGGGGATAACTCCTTAAATAATAATCGCGATTTGATAAACTTTTTTCTTTTGTTAGTCTTAGATATCCGTTGGCGCCTCCAATGTTTTAGGTATGCAGCAAAAAGCGTTTGGTCGCTTTTTCACAAATAAAGTACGTATAGATGATATTCATGGATAACTATGCGGATATTGGTCGGATTTTGGAAAACCACAAGTACTTAGAAATACATACGAGAAGAGGAAGTGATGAAGATCTCTCCGCTTTAAACGCTAAATACAGATCATCGGCATAGGAAATTGGTTGACATTTACATCACAACAATATTTAGCAACATTATAATGTACGGTGGAATACAAAATATTCCACAGAGTAGGTCCAAGGACAGAGGTGTCCTTGTACTGGCCGATGATCCAAGCTTAAGTGTTGCAGAACGATTATTAAAATAATCTGCGATAATATTAATAATAAAAGGATTAATACAATTATTTTTAAGTACATCGACAATTGCAGACCAACAGCAATTGTCAAATGGCCCTTTAATATTGTAAGAGGCCACAACAGCCGAGTAACCATAACTCCGAGTCCATTCTTGGTACTTCCTGAGTGAAGTTGTCCGCTAATAGTGTATCTTCGACGTTGTACCTATTCTGTTCCCGCGTGCTGCGCCATTTATTATTTCCACTGTTAGCGTCACAAATAAAACTAGTTTAAACTTCTACGTTTTTAACTTTCCGTCGATACGGCGTGCTTTGTCCATTTTACCGTACGCATCGATCTCTGTCTCGCCGAAAAATTCGCTATTACGTCAATTTTCGAAAAAAAAAGGCTAATAGTGATATATTTACCGGAATATAGAAACGAATCTAAAAATATCTTCTTCCACGACGCTCTAGCTCCATGATTGAAACAATTTTTCTAACCGACTGACAGATAAAAGAAATAGTTCCGACGCGTTTCGATGTACAAGGTAAGAAACTTGCGATAGAAAAATATTGTCGTGGCGTCTTGTTCGTTCGCGGCATAACGACCTTTGAGTAAAGAGAAGATTTATCCGGCGATAAGGTTAAATTTGGATGGAAGAGATATAGAACTTATTCACAATAACGTGTAGACGCTAGATAATAATTCGGTGAGGAGATGTGGTGATTTTTGAACAACACCGATGTGGGTGTCGGTTTAGTTGTTCGTTTTATCTTCAGTTCACACTTAACAGAATAATATTATCTTCAGTTCACACTTAACAGAATAATATTAGTTTGTATCGCCGTGAAGATGAATGCCACGATGAAGATAGCAAAGGATAAGAATAGCCGATTAAATAGTGGGAAAAATATTTATTATTACTATTATTATTCGCATTATTTTTGTTATTTTTTTTTCTAACGACCTTTTTAAATATTATGTGTTGAAGAAAAATGCCATACGCTTGTTTAAAAGATAGAGTGATGTGGAAGTGTGTGTGCGCGTATAGTAGAGGAGGAAAATCGCGAATCAATAGCAATTCATTCGAGTGTGTGTGTGTGTAAATTTAGCGCCACTGTGTATAATCCGAAGGTAATAAATAAATAAATAAATATATATATATATATATATATATATATATGTATGTATGCGAATATTCGTAATGTATGTAATGAAGTTTCTACCGGAAATGTCTTCGTAAATAAGGCGGCTTTAAAGCTTCAGAAAAATGCCTAGTTTTTCGCACGTATAATACAATCTTTTTCTTATATCTGAAGTTATCGAGGGATGCCTTCGTGAAAACTGACACTCAGCATGCGGTTAAATGAATAGTTGGGTTGTATATGACGGGCCAGATTTATGATAAACACACATTCGCACATACATTAAATGCGCATATACCTGGTTATACGCGCAAGGTGGTCAAGAATACATCTCGACCAGTAACCATTAATAATTGTGAAAAGTACACACTCTAGGGAGGTATGATAGATCTTCATCCAGTGTCATTATGGAACATTTGAGAATAATACATTGATAAATATTTTTCTAAACTAAATCTCCGTGAATAATTACCTCTCGTGACGAGAGAGAAAGTTTACTGTAACAAATCAAAGCAAACCCATTAAAGAGTGCAACTCACTTTTTCATAGACGTACCAGGCCGTCGTATGTGTCTCAGTGGACAGTAAATTCTTTCCCGAAGAATCGTCAATGTCTAAAAAATCAAAAAAATTACATTAAAAACCGTAATCATACTTAAAAATATACGTGCGCGATCACATACACACACACAGCCATACACACACATATATATATATAATGAGAAGAACACATCGAAGATGTACAGTAATCTCACAGTAGTACCCACACGAGGGCAAAAAAGGCCCTGGAGGCGACCGCATATAAGATGGGATTACGAGTTCAGACAAAAATTAGGACTTACCTGGACGAGAGATGCACAAGACCGGAAGAAATTGCGCAAAATATGTTGTTAATTCATGAAGAGGCTACACCATGAAATATTGGTTGATCAGCTGAATATGATGATGCTATATATATATATATGTATATTATATATATAATATATTAAGTATATTAAATGATATTAGGATTCTCTTGCAATCATAATTATCCTAAATGACATTATTATTATTTGCTATACCATAGCATGCTTTTGACTTTTTACTTTTTGACTGGTTTAATTCAGATTTGTAGTTTTGCTGTTACAAAATTGGTTTCTCAATTACTTTCCTTCCCACCTATATATATATATATATATATATATATATATATATATATATATATATATATATATATATATATATATATACATAAAAAATGCGATATGCAGAACCTGAACAACTATAGATCGGTTAGCTTACTATCGCAAATATATAAGCTGTTCACTCGTGTAATCACAAATCGAATAAAACAACGAATTGACTTCAGTCAGCCGAGAGAACAGACCGGTTTCAGATCAGGGTTTAATACAAATGAACACTTGTTCACAATGTTGATACAAAAGTGCGATGAATACGACATAGATTTATACATGACCTTTATAGACTACGAAAAACCGTTCGGTTCAGCAGAGGTCTGGGCAGTGATGAATTCGTCGAATGATATTGGAGTTAATAAAAAATAGAATAAGATTATTAAGAACATTTATAGCTCGGCTACAATGGAAGTAAACTTACGGAAGAAAACAAAAAAGATTCGAATAAAAATAGGAGCTATGCAAGGTGATACCAACGAAATTGTTTATTTACGCATTAGAAAATGTGTTTAAAAATTTAAATTGCAATGCGAAAGGTATCAAAATTGATGTTGAATATCTAAACCACCTCAGGTTTGCAGATGACATAGTATTGATAAGTTTAAACGCAAAAGAGTTACAGGCGATTGCAACAGACCTAAATCTACATTCCCAGCAAGATGGGGTTAAAAATAAACCGCCAAAAAACAAACATAATGACTAACACAGGAGAAACAATAAAAATAACAATAAATTCAGGAGAAATAGAACAGTTAGATAACTATATATATTTAGGTCGAAAAATAACAACAAACAAAGGAATGATGACGAGCCAGAAGAATATCTCTGTCTTGGGTTGCATTCGGAAAGTTAAGTGGAATACTTCCAAATGCCAATTAATCTGAAAAGAAGATTATGTAATCAATGCGTACTCCCAGTCCTTGTATATGCTGCAGAAACATGGCCATATACAAAAACAAACATACAGAAGATAAGAAAGACCCAAACTGCACATGAGAGAATATTTCTCAACATCAGATTATCGGATCAGAAACGCACAATTCAATTCAGTTCAATTCAATAAAGTATATTTATGTTTTTATACATCAGCAAATAATAAGTAAATAAAAAATGCGCATACCGAGCAGCGTTAACGCTCTTACTACGCGTCTTAGGAAATAGTGTACAAAGAAATCTTAAAATTTATTTTATAATTATACAATAATTATACAGGGAAAAACATACAACTAAAAACCCTGCGTAGCCGAAAATAGAGAAATTAATTAATTATAGTTTGATCTTAATAGTACAATAAGGATATGGGTAAAATTATATAAATTATATTAAGGTTAAACAAATAAATAAGAGGATAGAAGAAAGAAATACTGATACAATAGATTACATGAGGATAGAGACTTATTAATAACGACTTAAGTAGTTCGACAATCTGGCGCTAGAGAAGCGAATGTTTAATTCTTTTGTGTTTATATTTTTTATATTTTCTGGTCAGCGAGTCGCGAGTATAGTTTCCAATTCGCTGTACGATAGGGTAATGGCTAGTCAGGCATTTGCTTTAGAACCTATCTGCTTGTTCCTGTACTAGCTCAGGAATAGTACGCTGATGAAGAGCTGCATACATGTCAATTATCTTAGTATAGTAAGGGGCATTAAGTACAATACGCAGACATTTATTTTGAACAATTTGTAATTTATTTAAGGTGGAATTACTAACACCGGACCAAATTGGGCAAGAGTATAATAATATCGGCAGTATGTATGCTTTATATATTATTAGTTTGTTTTTAATACTAACTTTAGAGCGTTTGTGAAAAATGAGGAAAATTTTATATAATCGGGAGTGCGCTTTGTCCGTGATGTGTTTAATGTGTTCATGGAACGACAATCGCTTGTCCATTGTAAGACCAAGATATGTTACACGAGGTTTGTAGTTGCCTGTTGCTTATTTCAATGTGGTGAGTTATTTGCGGCCTGCGTCTCGTAAATAGTATAGCTTCCGTTTTTTCGGTGTTAATTTTAATTTTCCACTTTGTGTAATATTTGTATATTTTGTAATAACTTTTGGTGAGTCTGTTTGTTATTGTATCGGTTCGATAGGAAGCTGTAAATAGAGCAGTATTATCGGCGTAAAGAGATGTATCAACATCCCTCAGCCGAGGCAAATCATTAATATATAAAATATATAGGAAGAGTCCCAAGATACTACCCTGTGGAACTCCAGCTGTTAGTGTTTTAGTACTAGAGTAGGTATCATTTACCTTAACAATAAACTGCCTATCAGTTAGATACGATTTCATGATCATTATAAGTTGCTTGGGAAAGCCATAATGAATCATTTTGTATATTATACCATTGTGCCACGTAGTGTCAAATGCCTTTTCTACATCTAATAACAATAGTCCAGTATGTTTGTTCAGGTTAAACTGATCAAGAATGTGATCAGTAAGGCGCGCTAGCTGCATGACGGTTGAGAGTTGGGGTCTGAATCCAAACTGGGTTTCGTTTATAATACTATGTTCATCTGAGAATTGTTTTAATCTTTGAAGTATTACTTTTTCAGCTATTTTACTAAGGAACAAATTGCTAGAATAAAGTGGAATTGGGCTGGCCGGGTAACCCGAAGAGATGACAACAACGGTGGCCGATAAACAAAAGAAGAAAACAGGGTAAACCGAGGACACGATGGTACGATGTTATATCGAAGGTAGCCGGGAAGCAATGGTTGCAAAAGGCACAGAACAGAAATGAATGGAAAAAATTGGGGAAAGCATTCTTCCAGGACTGGATAGATAAAAGCATATCATGATATCGTAATATATATATATATACATATCCCACCTGGATCAGACGATTCCGGTGGTGACACAGGGTAATGGGTTGTGATGGTGTAGAAGAGGAACTGATGCTAACTATAAAACTCTACAATGTTCCAATGATTAACTCGTCCTCGACATGTTATCGTCGTAAATATCTCCAGCTACCTGCCTGGTAGCAAAGTTAGTCTGCTATCTAAAATAACTACTAGATACCGAACTTGTTTGACCCAAGGAATTCTTTTAGAATTTATTGTTATTTCAGTTAGGAGGTAGTGGTCGTCTTCTAGTAAATAGAATTGCTTCTGATTTTTCTTCATTTAATTTTAAGTTCTATCTGTTGTAATATTTAGATATTTTAATTGCAGCCTTTTGCAATCGGTCATGTAGAAGATACATATAAGGTAACATCATCAGCATACAACGCACTACGCAGTACTAACGAAAGGCAGTTCTGGAAGGTCATTCATTAATATGAGGAACAAGTAAGCCCCGAGTATATTCCCGTGAGCGATCCCTGCATTTAGTGTTTTAATTTACGATTTTTCGAAATAATTGGTAACGTAATATGTTCTATGGCTTAAGTATGATTTAATCGATTTAATAAGTAATAACGGTTAATTATTTTATATAATACTCCATCGTGCCAAGCTGTATCGAAAACTTTTTCAACATCGATTAGCAACATTCCGGTGTGTTTCTTGAGATTATATCAGTAATGGTGTCTTCCTATTCGGGGTAGCTGGTGAACTGTTGAATGTTTAGGTTTAAAACCTAACGAAAGGCAGTTCTGAAAGGTCATTCATTAATATGAGGAACAAGTAAGGCCCGAGTATATTCCCGTGAACAATCCCTGCATTTAGTGTTTTAATTGACGCGTTTTCTAAATAATTGGTAACGTAATATGTTCTACGGCTCAAGTATGATTTAATCAATTTAATAAGTAATAACGGAAATTTAATTATTTTATATAATACTCCATCGTGCCAAGCTGTATCGAAAACTTTTTCAACATCGATTAGCAACATTCCGGTGTGTTTCTTGAGATTATATCAGTAATAGTGTCCTCCTATTCGGGCTAGCTGGTGAACTGTTGAATGTTTAGGTTTAAAACCAAACTGCTATGCCTTAGAATATTTTTTAAATCCGAGTAAGCTCGTAGCTTGTGCAAGATGACCTTTTCAGCTATTTTGCTTAAGTTTGTTAACAGACTAATTGCCCGTAGGTTATTGATATTACTATTATCTTTACCTGGTTTTGGTATCATGATAATTTTAGCAATTTTACATTTTTGGGGTAAATGAGATATCTCGAACATACTATTAATGATATTAATAAAGTAGATAATTGCTTTGTTCGGAAGATTTTTAATCATTGCCACAGAAATTCCGTCATCACCGCGCGATACTTTATTTATTAACTGTTTGATGTAATTTCAAATCTCAACAGGCGTAGTGAAGGTGTTTAGATGTACATTCGTTAAATTTTCTAACATGTTATTAACTTGGTTACATTATAATAATGCGTTCGTGGGACTTTGGTTCTGCAACTATCCGAAATATTATAAATGTGCGAAGCGAGTAGCTCCAATTTTTTTTTCAGTTTTGTATACGGAAGTTTGTGTAATAGAATCATATAATGGTGGCAGTGATAATACCTGCCGATTAAGATGCCTAGTTATTTTCCAAAGGTTGTTAGTATACCAGGTGGAATGGCCGCGAGTAGATTGTTCCAGTTTGTGTTCTTCCAGTTGTCCAACAAAAATTTTGTAAGTCTGACTAGCGTGACGTATATAGTTCTTAATATTTTATATGAGGTTGTAAATTTGCTTTTATTTGCGTGGCGACTATAGTAATTTTTTTTTAGAAGGAAAGTCTTTTGTGCTTAATTCAATGCAGAGAAGACCTAATATCATTAGCCGATTCCAACTGAAATTCACCTCCAATGCGAGATCGCTTCTCTTCCTTTCATATTTATCGCAGGAAATTACTAGATAGTTCTAAGTTGTAAGATTGAGATATACATACGTATTTATTATTCCCTTTTTTTTTCTTGGTAGAAAATCCATTATTGAAGTGATCTTCTTTATGGGATCCAGTAGTCTCCGTTTTAGATTTTGAACAAGCTTGCCATTCTTTATCACTTCGTACGACAGGTTTTCCGGCCGAATATTCCTTATAATTTTATTTTTTATCTCTCGTTAATATGCGTTCGACTTTCCAGAACTGTTTTTTTATTTTGTTTTCTTTCTTTCGGCTCAAATCAGTAATCAGTCAGCGCGGGTACAAGATTTATATACATGTGGAATAAGCAAAGAGACAAAACTGACGTAAATATATTTGTAGTTGAAGCGATGTGCACGAGAATAACTAGACTAGCTGATTTTTGTTCGTGTACTTCAATGTACTGCTGCGCTCGAGTGAACATCTATTTTTTCCCCTCGTATGCAGCAATGTTCGGTGCTAAACAAGTGTGCAGTACTCTACTGGCGCGAGGATTTTAGCACCGTTGCTGTTATTATCTACCCTGCGGTCTTTTTCTTTATAAAGTTTACCCTTGTCGCGAGTTAACGTTCTATTCAGCGCAAGGATATCCTGTCGTGTTAGCGTTTAAATTTATTATTCCTAGACAAATAATTGTCATTTGCGTCATAAAATTTCAAATAGGTAAAAGTGATTATCGCTATAACCCTAAATTCAAATTAGTATTTATAGAGTTGCCTAAGAAAAAAATTAAATATTATTAAGGAAAAGAAGCTGCGATACTTTCTGAGGGGAACTAAGTACCAGTTATTACAAATATTATAGAAGGCAAAATTTGCTGGTAAGAGACGAGCGTCCTCTTCGTAGATGCGAGACTTACAACGCTGGTTTGGGTAGTTGATCGCAAATCTTCGTAACGGAAATGGCGGATATGGACGACGCGAAAGTAGCTCAAAAAATGATGTAACCGGTTAAATATTATGGAAGCGTATATTATTTCAGGAGCGAAGTGGCAATTTATAACAACAAATTTGACGACAGATTAGCCTAAAGTATTTCTCTCTATTTAGTCAACAAATTAAATTTGGTATCGATTTATTATACGAAATTTTAAATTTTAGGAATTTATACGAGATCGTAAGTAATTATTATTTTTTTCTTAAATTAGTGACCCTGGAACAGAGATTGAATTTTTGCTTGGTAAAATCCTTTTAAGATTTGATTGCCTTATATATAAAGATATTTTTATTTACTTCGCTTCTACTCCTCGTTTTGTTACTTCTACAACACACTTTCTTTATTCCCCACAAGATCTGCGATTGATTAAAATTATTATTATTCGAAAATATATACAAACCGACACAATTTAATATACAACTCACAAATTCGCATATAATTTCTTATCAACCACTAAATATACATTAAAAAAAAAAGACTGTCGTTGCATCGACTCTGAAGTGGAGCCATATCCATGATGATACGATGATTTTAATACTCCCAAACCTCAACGTATGTGGTCTCCGTAATTTGAAATACAGAATGTACATTATACATTTAACGATAACTTTTATTAATATTTCCAGACTAGAACCAATTAATCTAATCATTTAACACGTAAATTACCGTTAATAGTTATATATATATATATATATATATATATATATATATATATATATATATATATATCTGTATATATCACATTCGTGTTGTTCATGGTTTGTTATAATTCGTTGTCTCTATATGCATACTTTCTTATTTTTGCTAACGTGTGTGTTCAACGCTCTCCTGTGGTGTTTATCTAAACCACGTGATAAACGGAGAAGTAGTAACTAGTGAGATTCTTTTCTTATCTACAGTAATAGTACTTGTAAGCTGGTAATTTTCATAATCTTCCCTACGTGTTATCTGCATGTTACTATGATGTAATTTAATGGATTCGGATAAAACAAAAGATAATCTTGTTTTGTCTATGAATTTTGACAACATTAATGAAGTACTGGAAAATATCCGATCGTTGGTATCTAAAACAAAAGTAAACAAGGATAAAATAAATGAGAAATAATTAATTTTACTCTTCTTGAAATATCTAATGCTCGAAATAATTTCAATGATATCTCTAATGTAGTAAATATCAGAGAAGAACTTATTGTAAAAACGGTTGAAAATTCATTAAAACCGGATTTATCGAAATTTTCATCACCAGTTACTGGTAAATTTTGGTCTTCAGTAGTAAAAACTTATTCAAATTTTAGTACCTTGTCATCAGATAAGGATGTTAAGAAAAAGTTAAGTTATACGTTAAGCCAGAAAGTGATTTAGAGTTTTTTAAAGATAAATTAAAAGAAAAAATTAGTCTAAATTAATATCGAGATTGATCGTTTCAGTAACCTAATACACATTGATTATAGGGTCAAAAACAGAGAAAAACTTCGTGATAAAATTAAACAGGAGTTTGATGGTATAAACATAGTCGATAACAGGGAAATGGATCCTACAATTGTAATACACGGAAATAAAAATATAGAGGAACAAGATATAAAGCGTTCGATTAAAAATATCACAAATGATTTCCCTGTTTCCATCAAAATGATAACTAAACATAATAAAATGGCATCAAAATTTTTTTTTGTAAGATTAAAACCAGATCAGTACAAAAAATTACCATGTTGAATGGCAGTTCTTTAAATTTGAAAAACATATTCCGGTTTTACAGTGCTACAAATGCACTGGTTTTGGTCATACAGCATCAAGATGTAAGATTAGTGAAGATAGAAGTTATTAATGTATAAAGTGTTCCAATTGCTTGTTTGCAAATTCTAAATATGAAAATAAAGAAACAGATATCGAAGTATTGTTAGAAGAGCTGGATCGTAATTCTTATAGTAGAAAGTGCCCTAATTTTATAAAAGTACAAAATAAAATTCGTTGATAAATTATGGATAATATAAAAATTCATTTCTTAAATGTAAATAATACAATTTCTTGCCGGCATCTGTTTATACGCGAATGCTCGTTATCAAATGTTTTGACATAATGGCCGAGGTTAAAATCATAAATCAGCTTTATAACAGTTTACTATCTGATAAAGTTGCTATGTTAATTCGTAAGGATCTGCATTATGATATACTATTTCTAACGGTATAATTGCCATTGGTCTTCTGAAGTTTATCATAGTTGGCCTCTATTTTCCCCTGAAAAATATCAACTTAACTGAACTTGAATTCATTCCACGTCGTCATCCAAAACTGCAGCCAATTGTAGTTGGTGACTCAATATTCGCACTCCTATATAGGAAAAAATCTCTAGTAATGCTAATGCCGAAGTTTTCGAGGACTTCCTGCATGCTAATAGATTGATGATTTTAAATCGTTTTTGCGAATACACCTTTTATAGCCGTAATGGTAATAAAATCGTTATAGATTTACTTCTGGTAAAAGACGTTTTTCAAAATAATATTAGTCATACTGTTTTCATTTTTCGATCTTTCCGATCATCGCAGTATTGCTATAGCTTTATCTTATTGCTATAGAGATAAAGAAATGTTTTAAACAATATAATATTAACTGTAGTTAATTGAATAAAGTAAATTGAAGAACTTGGTAAGCAGTTCAGAGTTATCAGAATTTATTTCTCGGATTAATAATAGTAATTCCTCTTCAATGGTTAAAAATATTGTATATGATTAATCAATGCAAAACGATTAAGCTTACCGAGTATAACGACTGGTGGACTCCTCAATCAGAACGATTGAAGGTTTCTATTAATAAAATCAGACGTAAGTATAATATGATAAAATCTATAACTGGCCCTGTTAAATAAAATTTATAAAAAATTAATAAAAGAAACTAGATTAAATGATTGGCAAACATTTATTTCAAATTATTTTCCTTGGAGCAAACCATACAAATTAGTAGCCGAGAAATTCGAACCTTTTGAATTTCCTGCATTACATTTAGAGTAATTATAACCAACAATGAAGCAAAATTCAAAGTTAGAATGATAAATTTACTGCGTATAAAAACATTTCCTGTGCAGTAGCTCGAGATTCTATTTTAGGGCCGACTCTGTGGAATATTTTATATTCGAATGTACGTAATAATTTAGAAATATTTACCGTTGAAAATGGATATAAGCCCGAATTTATTAGTTTTGCGGACGACCTGTGCGCCGTAATTAATCTTAAGAGTCCTTTAGAAATTTATAATATCAGAAATATTTGTAAGAAGCTTCAAATTTCCTTTGATCATCGTCGAATTTTCTGTTGATAAATCGGAAATTAACGGTAATTAGTAACAGGCAGGTTTCTAAATTTAAAAATGAACTTAAGAAAATCAATTTAATTGATAATAAACCATTACCTGTGTGGTTAAATCCTTTAAATATGTAGGAATTATTCTAGATGATAAATTAAAATTTGATAAAAATCTAATAAAAGATTTTACATGCTCCTTAAAATTCAGCCTAATTTTGGCGGAGTTAAATATAAAGCAAGAGTTATTATTTACGAAGGAGTAAAGAATCAATGTTTAATTATTGCTGAAGCGTATATATACATAAACTAAATTCGAATATGTTTAATAAAATCCTGGCTAAAGGAAATCTTTGCTTAGTGTTGGTTCGTTATATAGAACTGTGTCCATTATGGCAGCTCCAGTTATTAATGGAATCCTGCCTACTGACCTTAGTCTTTTTAAATCAGCTTTAATGTCTGAGTTTAAAATGTTTCAAATATAACGATAAACTTAGTTAAAACTAACGTATTAGAATCTTTTATATCTCAATTATTTAGTATTAAACTATAATATATTTAATGGCGAGAATTCTTTCATTAAGGAAATTAACGTAATTATATTTGATTTATGACAGAAAAGATGGAGCAATAGTTTGCTTGGTAGAAAGAAAGTTTTAAGTTCATAGAAAATAGATTTAACGTAATAGACCAGTTAGAGATAAATATCTATTCTAGTCAAGCGCTGTCTGGACACGGCAATTTCGGTTCGTACTTTAAACGTTTTAATATAAGATCATGGGATATTTGTTTATTCCGGCATTGAACATTTTCTATTTGAATTTTAACGAAGATGTTCGTAGAATTAGCAGTTTTTGTGGCTCGCTCGTGAATGATCAGTAATAAATAACTCGGTAGGCTTAAATATTCATAATGTTAATTTAATCGTTATGTCAACATCGCTTTGCATAGACGTATAAGTTAAATATAAGTTAATGAATGTATCGCAGCTACATACATACATACATAATTATATACGTTCAACATTACTTTTAAATCAAAATAATATGTTTATTAATATTTATAAATAAGAGTACAAGTTGACATAATATTTTTAAATCTTAATTTTTTTTTCATTCTTAATAAATGTAATAAGAACAAATAAGTAATAGTAAAATTTTTAATTGAAAACGCATAATAATTATACGAATAAGGTATAGAAAGGTTGTTTTTTAAATTATAAACAATTATTTGTTTTAATTACAACTATTGATTGAAATTTAATTAAACGCTATTCCGTGTACAATATTTTTTAGTAAACCTTGTCTTTTGTTAATATATATTTAGATTAGATGGTTTACCAACACGTGAACACGCAACATATAATCGACCACGAGAGAAATACGGATTTTCTAAACGCAGGACGCAAATTGGCATTGTCTGGCCGTAAGGCTCGCTAATGGTCATAATGTTAGACGAACATGGAATTGAAGTCTCTTGAACTATATTGTAACGTCTGGTGGTGTCATCGGGATACGTGGTAACAGGACGTTTTGTCGTTTCAACTTTTCGGTTAAAATGGATACTTGAAGAACATTTCCGGTGGTTCTTTTGATGACTAAACGTACGGCCTTACTAATCTAGATGGGTTCACGTTACGAATCAGAATAATTACCAGTCTTCAACCGAAGCTGGTTTAGTGCGTTCCTGGTATATTCGGAGAATTTAAAGATTCAGTTGGATAATTTAAGGCTTCATTTTCAAATGTATAAAATTTAATAAAAATCCTAGCCAGAATTGAATATATAGACAAGCTAGAAAGTCGCAATATTTTTAATAAAGTTTATACGCAGAATTTCGCGTACTGTAATAGTGTTATATAAAAAAATAAATAAAATAATACACTGCACAGCATAAAATAACACAAAAATGAAACACGCACGTTGTTTATCTCTTTCAAGCACACTGGTACAAACGTTGTACCACATTTTTCATTACAATGGCTGCATAGTGGTACGATTTGTGGATCATCTATATATTTTTTCGTACAGAGCAGCACGTTGGTTCAAAATATGCCCAACTGTGTCACATGTTTCCTTCCAGCCAGTAGGATGTTACGAAACTAAAAATATCTCACAGAATAACATTAGACTTCCTTGACGGATATTACAGAACTGGTTTGAGTGAAAATGTGGTTGTTCCAACTTTTTATCATTATTTGTTTCGTTATTTTCGTGTCTAGTCGTTAATGTGAATTACACGTGTTTTGTTAGTCCATAAGAAAAGAATACACGCCTTGGAAAATTTTTTACGGTAAGTTGACAAATTTTATATCAATATTTGCTGTGGTTTAATTTCAGTACCACCATGCTGTTCAGTACTATTATTTATACATGTTTCATTTTATTTTTATTTCCAATTTAGTTGTTAAAATGCCGCGCATTCTTGACGATAACGATATATATGATGTACTTTTCGAAAGTGTACCGTCTGAAGATTCCGGTAAAATCGGCAATACAGTCTAAAAAAATCTTGGTGAATCGGTTGTAAAATAATTTACTGAAGATCTGAAAGGAAAAAATCATACAGTATTTTTCGACAATTATTTTACATCGTACAATTTGATGAATGAATTAAAACGGGACAAAATTTATGCGTGTGGAACTGTGAATATCTTCCTACATTTAAAAATGACAAACTTCCTACATTTAAAAATGACAAATCTCTGATTCAAGGAGAGTCCGAGTGGGTTACTGCTGATGAAGTTATGGCGATAAAATGGAAAGATAAGAGGTCTGTTCACGTTCTTTCCAATTTGCACTCTACTTTTACATCCAAACAAATAAACAGAAAACAGCATGATGGTAACGTTAAAAGGGTGTCATGTCCACAGGCGGTTATTGATTACAATGCACACATGAATGGTGTTGATCACTTCGATCAACTGAAATCCACGTATGATATAGATAGGAAAAGTAAAAAATGGTGGCACAGAATATTTTTTTATTTTATTGACGCTGCTGTAATTAATTCTTATATTTTACATAAATGTCTCCCAGTGTCCATATTAAGTCTAAAAGATTTTCATCATGAAATTGTCATGAAATTAGTAAGTAAAGAATTGGTGAACAATCTTAGTGGTATCTCCTGTACAGTCCAAATAAAAAAAAATCGAAACCGTTGATTCCAGTTGCAATACGGCAACAAGCTTCAGCGCATCAACCAGTGAGATCGACAAGACGAAGATGCGCAGTTTACAGTATGTCGAAGAAGCATATCTGAACGGAACGGACCTGTAGCGTGTGTAACGTTCCTTTATGTTTAAGTAAAAATAAAAACTGCTTCCAAAATTATCATAAATAATATTTTTATTTTATTTCATGTACTCTTGACATTTGTGTGTGTATTATAATATTACTTTCATTATTTACTTTTTTGAACTATAATTTAATCGCGTTGAATTGGTAATAATAAAATCTGTTTTAAAGTAATATACTTTTATTTTTTACAAAATTTTGTATATCAACTAATACTTGTAATCAGTAGTTTGTTGCACGGTGGTACAAAATGTGTACCATAGGATTTCTGCTTATGTAAGCAAAAATTAATTTAAAATTTCACATAAATATTTGTTTCACATCATCATTAAGCTAGTAAGATAATTGGAAACTCAATAAAAAGAAAATAAAATCTCGTGCCTGACGGGCCAATATTTTAATGTCTATTCTGGTGCTTGAAAGAGTTATATCGTATTTATACGAAGCACACCGAATAAATTGGGGTTGAAAAAGAAATTGGAGCATCAAAAGAAATATTAAATTCAAACACAGCGCCATCTATAGAAAACTTGGAGAATTTAAAAGTGAAATCAACCCGTTCTCTATAAAAAAAAAATTTAATTTGCAATAAAGAAAAAAATTTGGCGTTCACTAATCGAGATAAAAACTATCCTATCTTTTATACATATATACAACATTCTATTGAAATCGGTGTAGTGGTTTCAACGTCGTGGCACGAGTTTTTTTTTTTAATTATATAAATCTCCATATGCCGTGTGTAACTATCTGGACCATTACAGCATAAGGAGACATGTGGATAATTTTAGAAGTACGCTTTCTCTGGTAAAATTCAGGATTCTAACTATTGACTGAGGGTTGTTTGAGAGGATTTTATGAATCGGGCCCTGTATTTGGAAGTTATAAATTAAGTGTATGACTGTTGGTTAATGTCTGCATAGAAGGGCAGTTTGCTGGTGGGGAGCTTTTGGTATATAGATAATTGTGTAATATGGCTGTATGACCCACACGTGGACGGTTTAGGGTACAATACTATTTTTGGTCTGTGCCATCTGGAGGTCACCAAGGTTCAATGGTTGGTGTTATACCTTTCAGAACGATTTTTTGTGAGGTATCCAGTAGGTGATCCATCCTTGTTTACTACTGTTGATGAGTATGTGTGCTAATGTTAAGGGAGGTGGTGAGTATCCTGGTATTGGTAAAATACCATAGACAGAGCTTGAAACTGCGCTATATCAATATCGCGCATCCCAGTGTGACTTGGGATCTACAGAAAGTATAGTTCACTTCATTAAGTAGTGTGTGTAGATTTTGTTGAATTTCTAATATTATTGGGTTTTGTTGTCTTTCCGGCATATTAATCGTAGGGATTCGAATAGAGTATATGATTCCATACAACTATGCATCCAGAGAAGTGCAGCTATCATTTAGTATATATCATTAATTTAATAAGAGCAGACTGATTGTGATTTATCAAAGTTTGCTGTGGATTTTGTTCCACTTTTGTGGGCGTGTGTGTACATTTCTTTTATATTTTCAAGTTATGTAGATTTATTGTGTTCTGTGAGACATAAATATATTTGTGTTTCGGTAGAGTGCCAAGGGAGTATCATCGTATCATGATTTAGTGTTGATTTTGGGATGGAACTTACGTAGTATTTTGATAGTATGTTCAGTAACATTCGTATAGGGTCATTTGAAAAAAGAAGGTTAGGAGGGATATATATTGTTTTGTATATGCAAATGGTTTTATTGTAGCTAAGTAGACGGCTTAAATAGATGCAAGTACAATATTTTAGAATATAATTGGAAAAGATGCACATAAGCTATTTGATGGTGACGAGAGACGTACTGTAAGGATGAATCAAAGTGTGGCATTGTGTACTGTACTTTGAATATATATTTACTGACAGATAACGCACTTAGTTGGTTCGTGATAGGATTACAGACTTTTTTTTGATGTATAAGAGGATTCGAGTATCTATATTATATTGTGAGTTGGATAAGTATTTTACAATTGGGCGTAGTTTTAAATTTAAGCGCACACTTATTCCACAAAAATTTAACTGAAATGAACCCAGAAGCACTAATTTTAACAGGCTTAATAAAATTACATAAAAAAATAAACCGTTCGATCATTAGTAAACTGCATAAAAGGTCAGATTGTTTAACTAATACTGTTCTTCATTTTGTTGGTGATTTTTGTGAATTGTAATCATAAATTAATATTTTCTCATTTTATATTTTTATGTTAAGATATTCACAACGGCTTAACAGCCGAAAAGTTTTGTAATTTTTCATAAAGAAAATTTTTTTAGTGATTTTAACTTATTTTTTGTTGTTATAAAAAAATCACTACGTTCCACATTTTTCAAATGATGACAAATTAGTTTTAAAGACAATCTTACAAATGCGTCGTATTCAATCCTTATTATTTAGAGCGTAAGTGTAAGTTATTATACTAGTGCTTAAACTGGATGCCTGAAAAATCGAACGTTATCTCAGTTAGGTATTTTTCTCATACTTATATATCATGTTTATTATTGTTATCCGCAATAATTTGTTTTATAATTGTTTATTATTAGCTAAGTTAATTTATAAATTAAATATGACGTGACTAACGAGATGCTTTTCTATAATTATTTACGATCAGAATGATCTTGATTAATAACTTTATTATTGTTTTTCATAAACAAATCACTATTTCATTTTTCCGAATGTAATAGATCCTTTTAAAAATAAAAAGATTATAGTAAATTTTTACATGACTCAGATACTTTCTGGCCATGGTTCCATTGGATATTATTTGAATAAATTAAATATAATCGGTGATAATAAATGTCACAACTGCAAGTGTAATGTAGTTGAAAATGTGCAACATATAATATACAAATGTAACAAATATGATCACCTGAGGCAGTTGTATAGTATTGATTGTACGCTTAAACCGAATGAAATTATTTTATTAAACCAATTTCCGGTTATTATCTTGGAAATATTTAAAATTAAGTACATTTATAGATAATCGCTACTAGTAGCAATAAGCAAAAATTTGCATGCTACTACAGTTTTTTTTGTTTCAATTGTAATGTATATGTTAAATATATAATAAATAAATAAAATATATATATATATATATATATTTATGTTACATAAGTAGAAAAATATCACCAACAAGTTATTCATTACGAGTAAAAATGCCGTGGCTACGTTCGTATTAAAAAAAAAACAACAAAAAAAAAAACAGAATAGAAATGTTTGAAAATAATTTAATGTAATCAGAATTTTTGGATCATCAGGAACGTTAAATTGTGCAGTTGTTTTGGCGGCAAATTATTCATTGTCTAGACAGTCTACAGGGTTTAAATCGCCTGCACACTTTTTATTATTTACACGTTTTCGACTTAGAATATGAAATTAATTACATATTCTCGGATATCCATCTACCAACTTATCTATCTGTTATACACCTGTTTATCCTTCCGATATTTACACAACAAATGTATATATAATATACATAATAAATAGAGATAATACTCAACAACAAAACATACTCTCTCTCTCTCTCTCTCTCTCTCTCTCTCTATATATATATATATATATATATATATATATATATATATATATATATATATAAATGCACTGAATTACTTTGATTTAATTTTTTTCGTAACCTCCGTGATTAATATTGAATATATTGGTGTCATATCAGAACAAAAAAAATAGATCGACCACATTTTAAAACACACACACACATATATATATATATATATATATATACGTGAGCGGATATTTAAAAATAAATTTAAAATAAAATAAAAGACAATGGCGTTAAAATATTCACGGTTCATTTCATAGTTCACGATGAATTTGAGTCAACAAGATAGCGCTCGTACGCAGCGGTATTCTATTAAAAGTTATTGTTTTCTTACGTATTTCGAACTGTACAAAATTGAGTTATACCGTATGTTACAGATTTACTTACTGCATGTGCACGATCTTATGGAATATGAAAAATAAAGAAGAGTACATACGATATAAATAGGGGAATGGTAAAGGTAAAAAACATATATGGCAGTTTTGAGTTAGAGGGAGAAAGAACGATGTGCAATAGAAACGAACTTTGATGGACAGTTATATTGAAGATATTAAAGCTCAAGAACAGAACGAGTTAGTCTATGTGCCGGCTTACCGGTAGGTGAAAATCTAGAATGTAATATGTAATAAAGTGTCATATATACAATTTATATATATATATATATATATATATATATATATGTATATATATATATAAGTAGTCATCAATAGTTATATTTTATATACCTTATATTAAATTAACGTAAATGGCCAGTACGTGCTTTTACTAATATTACGCGAATTCTTACCAGTCTTGAACACATTTTTTATTTATATATTCACACATACACACACACACATATACATATACATATATATATATATATATATATATATATATATATATATATATATATATACTACAGGGTCTTTGACTTAATATTTCTGTTTTTCCTAAGTACAAACACTGTGCATACACACATATATTATGTATATATATATAAATATATGTATTATGTGTTCTTGCACGTGATCGAACCTAGGTATCTTCTTTTGAACCTATACCGATGGTGTGGTCATCAATAGACACGCATTTACTGAGGTTGTTTCACACGAATGATTAAAGTTGATACGGGTCTTTCTGATTTCATATATCAATTGTCTTTATCGCCACGACTTGTGAGTTCTCGTCTAGTTCAATAAGTATTCGTGTAATAATTCAGAATTTATTGTAGAAAACCCATTGATATTCCGTGTTATTAAAAACTTTAGATAGTAGTTATTTAACCTAGGCGAATTTGTGCCCACGTTCAAAATTTCTTAAACTCTCTCTTTGTTCTCATTTTATTTTTATGCGCTACTCTGCAAAAATTGCGCGGGGAAGTTTTAACCCATTCAGTCACGATACTATACGATAGTGAAATTTCAATGCTAACAGCATCTTTCATTTTCTGGTTGACGTGAAATGCATCGATTTTAAAATTATTCGTATAAATATGTTGAAACTTATCTATACCGTTTACCTAAGAAGCGATATTGTATAATTAAACACCTGCGTAAAATTTATAATTTTGTATCAGAATTTTATAATATATGACCGGAAGGGTTGCCTACATTCTAAAATATATGTCTTCGTCACCGTCGTCCTATCTTAAGTTATCAAACATCGTGAATAGGCTTTGACCGGTCCACGCTACAATCTATCACTAGCGACCATCGAAGTTTCCTGTACGCTTAATCCAGTTAGTGCTTTCAATTGATCTATCCCGCGTGTAGGTTTTATTTTATTTTTTCGTTTGTAGACGACAACTTTATATATCTGGGTTCTATACTAAGTAATTATTGGGAATTGTATGCCGAATATAAAGTACATTAGCACTTGCAGTGCACTAGCTCGACTGACTCAGATCTGGAAGGATGCAGAAATATCGTTAAGTACCAAGATAGATTAAATTGCCTAGTTTTCCCGATTTCTACTTATGCGTATGAAACCTGGCCCCTCGCCTTTGAATGTATCATTAGAATAGATGGATCGGTAATGATCAGCAGCTGTAGTGAGTTTATATTCCGCGCCACATGACCGAAGAATCTTATATATATATATATTTATCTATTTCGGTTACCGACGTTTTATTGTTCAGTTTATTAAACACATATTCTCGTTTATTTCACGTTCCGTCCACGCTATTATTCTTCTGTAAGACCAGCAATGACACGTTCAAGGGCGAGCTGGTTTCACATGCATAAGTGGCAATGGGGAAAACTAGACAATTTAATTTATTATCGCTTTCCAGATCTTGGTAAATCGAGCTACTGTTCTGCGTGCAAGTGCTGGTGTACATGTTATATTTGGCGTACAATTTCCATGATTAGTTAGTATTGGACCAAGATATATAAAGTTTTCGATTCACATACACGTAATTAATTTCAGCCATAGGCCTATTAATTATTAATACATAGTATTTACATTAGTCTTTAGTCTCTGTATTGTCATATTTTCTTCAGAGCTGCTTATGATGACAATTAATTATTGACTCTTTTGTCACCTAAAGGTGTAATCATTCGTCAATTGCCTCATAATATACTTCGTATATATAATAAACAGTACCAGTGATATACATTCTTGCTTTACGCTTTTCGCCAGCTTAAAATTAAATGATTTTAAAAATTAAATGATTTTAAAAATTAAATGATTTTTAAAAATTAAATTATTTTAAAAATTAAATGATTTTAAAAATTAAATGATTTTTAAAAATTAAATTATTTTAAAAATTAAATGATTTTAAAAATTAAATGATTTTAAAAATTAAATGATTTTAAAAATTAAATGATTTTAAAAATTAAATGATTTTCGTTTGTTTACATATACAGCAGCAGAGCTATTATCATTTTATGAGATAACGTATTCAGGTGCATTCATCATTATATACATAATAATTTCTCCCATTTAATAGAGTCAAACGCTTTTTATACAAGTCTATATAAAGCTCGTATACGTTGATTAATTAAATTTTATTATTTTATTATTTATCAAGATATTGTTTATAAAATTATAGCACAACTAAATAGTTATAATAACGTCAATAAAACGAAACAAATAAAAAAAGTTTATTTATTATTTGAAATTATTTAATTTTACAAATAAATAACGATAGTAAAATTTAACATATTTTTACGTAGCTAGTTGGAAATTTGAATATTTTACGCAGATAGCACGATTAGCAACCTACCTTACGGTAAGGCTAAAAATTAGTCGTTAAAATTTATCTGCTAGGCTACGTCCATCGGTTTGATTCGTAACGAATTATACAGCAACCCGATCGCCGTGTTCTTTTTTCAGCATAATCTGGATATTACTTTCAAACGTGAAGCGTTAAACTGATGACGTACCACGGTGCATTGGCAACCATCCGGAGGATTTTATTACGCATCCGCTGAATAATCGAAATGTTACTGTTTTTAAGTTGATTATAAATCAATAATATATTTAGTAAACGAATTTAGCGGATTAAATTCGCCCAAATCGTTGAAGGCCGAACATTCAAACGGAAAACGTTCAATGATATATATATATATATAATCAGCGCGATGCGGAACAACTCGGATTGTTAATAGTTCAAAACTGGTGTAGGCGTTCTTCAAAAGTACACTAATCGAAAAGTGGCGAAATTAATATCTATTTCATTTTACTTAGCTGGATAATGATAGAGAGAAAATTTCTTCTGCCGGTCATGTATTTGTCTTGAAATTCCTGCCGAATTTGATATGTCGTTAGCTGAACGAATTTTTTCAAAACTTTTTATTACGAGGACTATAACGCCTACGGATGAATTAAATTTATCGTTCAGATGACAGAATTAATACGATTTATTATTCTATACTCGGAGGTTATCGAACTGCTGATAATAACTTCATCGAGAGGTATAACAGGTGTTTTATTGTTAAACACGATTTTTGTTTATTTTGTGTTTTCTGTTTGGGTTGAGTTACTGTTCTCGTTTGTGGAAATTTTTTTCATAACCACACGTTTGTAATGGCTTCTATTAGGATCCTGATTTAATCAATTTTGCGAAGGAGTATGTTAATGTTGACAAAAAACTGTACTCTTCCGCGATAATTCAGGCAGTGAAGAAGATAACCTAGAAAAGTTAATATGATGAAACTGAAGGATATTCCTCGGCGGAAGTGAAAGAAACGCCATCACCTTCGGACACTATAAAAAAAAAAAATGGTCATGTTCACTCAACCAGAACGTAAGTTCGTAATATTGTAAAAATTACCCGGAATAAATGCATCTCCAAGTATTTCGTCCGGACTTTGAGGCGCTAAATTTACTTATTGACCGAAATTAATTGAAACAATTGCTCGGTTCGCAAAGCTAGAAATAAATATTCAGCGTGTAAAATATTGCGATCGAAGGTTTGTAAAAGATCGAATTGAAATACGGACTCTTCTTGGAACACTTTATTTGGTCGGAATGAGAAAGGATGGTCTAAGTGCCGAAGAAATGTACGCCTGAAATGCAAAATTTTTGCTAACTCGGTTACGGTTTGATGATAAGCAGCATCGGGGTAGGTTTGATAAATATGCAAAAAATTTAAACGATACATTACTCGTATGTATTTGACTATTGATGAACAGCTACTAAAATTTCGAGGAAAATGTCCTTTTCGAGTATATATAAAATCAAAATCATATAAGTATCAAAATTGTAACTATGTGCGACGCAAATACATTTTATATGATCGAATACGGGAAAGGAACAATGAAATGATATATTTTCCCTACATTCTATGTAAAGATACTATATCGGAAAGTGTCGATGGAAACAATAGGAACGTCACGTGTGAACTGGTCTTCCGGTTAGCGCAAGAATTGTCGGCTAATTATAACGCTTGTACACTCTCTAAAAAATAAACCCGATATTCCTCCATATTTCTAACCTAACAAGAATAAGACAGTTTTATCATCTCGGTTAGCTCAGTTTTCTGTAAGCTCGTTGAAAAAAATCTTGCTCCGAAGAAGAAATTCTATTCTCGAAGAAAAAAAGACTAATATCCGGCTTTCATATTAAAGCGAGTACTATGGAATATAATCGATATCATAAATAAAATCTTCTAAGCAAATAAATATTGAGAAAGCATTCGACGAGTTACAGCATAGTGGACTGTTGTTCAAGCACGAACTGCCTCATTCGTATTATCTTGTAATTAAGTCATATTTAACGGAAAGATATTTTCACGAGCATACTCTATAATGCCGGGAGTTCCACAGGGTAGTGTGCTGGGGTATACGCACGATTTGCCCCCAAAATAGCGATAGAATTATGTTTTCCGATGACACATCTATTCTAATACAGCCTTCAACAAAATCATTCGTCCCCCCCGCGTGGACAATTGGCTTAAAATTGCAGTTAACGAATCGAAATCTAAACATGTTTACGTTGAAAGGAATTTCCATCTAACTAAAACAGAGATTAACGATCTGTGTCGATAACAAAGTCACAACTGGCTGTACAAAATGTGGGGGAAGCCATCGTGCTCATTGAAAGGTTGTGTGAGACGCGATTGTTTAAAAAAAAAAAAATATTTTTAAGTTTTTGATTTCACTACGCGCGTATAAAAAAAATTATAGTAGTTTAAATTTAATATATCGTTGCGAAAATATTACCGCGTTCCCATTCGATAATTATAAAATACGGTAACTAGTCTCACCCCTGTTACTTTTATCAGGTCTGACGGACACGATCGTAGTTGGAGGAAAATGAAGAAATGCCGGTAAGAAAGGAAACTATGGTGGTGGCGCCAAATTCGAAGGCAAGATGAAGAAATACAAATTATTTATTTATCATTTGTTATTGAATTATCGCGAATATTTACATCGTGTATAGAAATATTAAAAAAAAAAAAATTACAGAAGAAAATAAACAAATAAATTTAATAAACGCGTTACGTTACGAAAGAATTTTCCTCACTTACGTCAATGGCTCGGTCGTAAAAGTTACAAAAATTTGCCATTATTACGTATTTCTCGGTCAAACTGTATAAATTCGTATTTATGTGTTTTTTCCACCTCTACTCCCGCTCCTATTTACGAGACTAAGGTCTCTCTTTGTGTTGAGATATTTAAAAAGAATCCACGTATAATACACACACATATACACGTATCGATGTCGTTGTTATTTGAAGGAATGTTTTATTTTTTTTTTTATAACGACTGATTTTTTTACGAAACGATTTTTGCCGAAATAAAAACAATAAGTCGTCGGACGATTATTTGTATCTATCTACGTTAACACGCCATTTATTATGACCGCCTTGTAGGCTACTTAAACTGTACAGGAAAAATACGTACGGGTAAGTTGGCGCCTACCTTCGATACGGAGACGGGGCTTAGAGATGATTAGTTTGTTACGTGTGGAAAGTTCATCATAATACACCTTAGGTAGAAGTAAACGAAATTATGATCAACAATCCGCTCAAAGTAATATCGTAGTAGCCTGATTGGCGGTAGACGCTGTTCCAATGTAAACGTACTTAAAAGGCGAAACAGATTGTATCGCGTATTAGTATGCCTGTTCAATTTTCAGATCTTAGCTTATTTTAACAATTTTACATACCCTATTATTTTCTTTCGAATTGAAATTCTATCGTCGTCGTCAATTTTCTATTAAGAACTGACATTTCGAATGGGGTAGTAAGGTTTACAATGAGTCACTGAATAAGAGTACTAATTTTTTCGTATAATAAGGCATTTAATAATATACTTAAAATTTGACATAAAATTAGAGAAAAAATTATTTTTATCAATTTTTATGATATTCTAAGGTTCACGATATTTCATTATCTGAAGAAAATGGTAGTTACTCGGTGTATTATCATCGTGCATTCGTAAAATTATTAGGAAATACTTTAGACTCGTTATGTTATAATTAAATCATTACAACGAAAATCGTATTTCGACTAGTGAACATTTCGTCCGCAACGCAGCGCTGACGTCAAACTCTGCGCTCTATTGGGGTTTTATTTAAAAATTGACGAATTCATAGAAAACTAATTTCACTACTAGTAGTCATTATTATCGAAATGTGATTTTTGTTGAAAAAATCCTTAAATTTTGACGCTAGGGACTCAAACGTCTCCGCGAAAGAGGCTTGAGTTATATTCGTCTATTTCTATTCGTTAACACTTGTTAATTATATTTCTAACGTGTATAATAATTCTAAAACACGGTCGCTAAAAGAAAGCATCTTGAGAAGAACCTGTCAAAATAATATAGAAATATCGATACCACTAAAAAACTAAAAAAGGTTAAAGGCTATTAAAGAAGAAATACAATGCGGTGCTGCCTTTAACCTAAGTTGTAGTACACGGCACCTAAAAAAAAAAAATATGATGCCGCAATTCGCACTTTTTAAAATTTTTTTTTTTTTTTTTTTAATATACTGCCTTTTAGGAAGGCAGTTACACAACTACAATCTTAACCTATAGGTTAAATAATTAGTGACTTTGATCGTTTAACATGTTGTGTATGCTGATCCAGTGATCAGTTTCCACTAATACTAACTAAATATTAATTATGAAAATCGTGTTCAATAAAACTATAATTATTATTTATCTATGAACTAGGTCTACTGGATGTGTTCGCTTAAGGCGTCTCACATCATTTGAAGTATCCAGTAATCGAATAGCTTCTTTATTTGTGTGACCATGCAGTCTCTGTTCATGTTTGACTGCAAAGTTGTGAACGACGTCATCAACCTGTTGAATCTTCAGATCACAATGAATATTAGCGTTCCGCTGGAACCATCGTGCGTTAACCAGCGTCCGAAGAATTTTATTCTGTTGACGCTGAATGATGGCTCTGTTGGAAGCAGAAGCACAGCCCCACACTTGAACTCCATATGTCCAGATGGGTCGTAGAATAGTTTGATAAAGTAACCTCTTGCTGTACAAATTTAGAGGTGACTTTCTACCAATTAACCAGTGCATCTGATTCATTTTGAGCTGTAACTGGTGTTTCTTTTGCTTAACATGTGTTTTCCATGTTAATCGTGAATCAAGATGAATGCCCAAATACCTTGCTGAACCAGCAAGAGGTACTTGAACATTATTTATGTATATATTATGATTCACGTCGATAGGTCGAAGCGTGAATACAACATGGATGGATTTTTGTTCGCTTAACTTGATTTTCCAATCTTGCATCCACCTAACTATCTTGTCAAGGTGTCTTTGAAGTACATCTATTGCCTCTATTTGGGTGTCTCTGGTTACCATGATGACAGTATCATCTGCATAAGTAGCAGTAAAAATCCCATCTGTGGTCGGAATGTCCGCTGTATATAGTGTGTACAACATAGGACCAAGGACACTTCCTTGTGGTACACCAGCACGTATCAATTGAAAATTTTAATTCGCTTCTTCATATTTTACTCTGAAGCGCCTATTTTCTATGTACGACTTCAGCAGTTGACAGAAGTTTTCTGGCAACATTGTGCTTAATTTGTGCAACAAACCTTTATGCCATACTCGGTCGAATGCTTGTGCCACATCTAGGAATATAGCGGCACAGTACTTTTTTTCTTCGAGTGCTTTTAAGATGTACTTAACAACTCGATGCACTTGCTGGATTGTCGAATGATAACTACGAAAACCAAACTGATGATCCGGTATCTTGGCTTCCACCAGTGGCTTAAGTCTTTTCAAAATAAGTTTTTCAAATAGTTTTGATAGAACTGGCAACAGTGATATTGGCCGATACGACTTTACATTTTCTGCTGATTTCTCAGGTTTTTTCAGCATAATGATTTGAGCCGTTTTAAAAAGAGTTGGTATATACTGAAGTCGAAGACAGGCATTGAAAAGATATGTAGTTAATACAACCGCTTTTTTTGACATTTCCTGCATTATGGATGGTGAGATTTCATCAATCCCTGATGCTTTTTTTGGATTGATATGATCAATCTCTATAGCTACTTCCATTGGTGTAATATATCGAATTGGCTGGCCAGATTGGCTTTCCATTGTTGTGTCAATATTTGATGAAATTTCATGCGGCTGAAACACGCTGGCTAAGTACTGTGCAAAAAGCTCAGACTTTTCTTTATCCCTACGGACCCATTTTCCGCAATCATCTTTTAGAGGCGGAATTTGGATCAGAGGTCGCTTAAATTTGCGAGTTGCACGCCAGAGGGAGTAATCTTTATCCTCATTCGGGCTCAAATTTTCCAAAAAGTTATCAAATGTTCTTTTTTTGATTTCTTTTATTAAATGATTTAGCCGATTGCTAACACGGTTAAAGATATTTTTATCTTCAGGTTTTCTTGTTCTATGCCAGTTACGCCTTGCTTGTCTTCGCTCTTTGATCAGCCGCCTGACCTCCAGTGGATAACATTTTTCTTGTGTGGTATTGTTAACGACTGGTGTTGCTGCAATCGCTGATTCTTGAATTATATCCACATACCGTTGACACTGCAGTTCCAGTTCCTGTTTTGTTTTCAGATTTACTTTCAAATCTATACGGGAATTCAGTTCATATCTAAACTGATCCCAATTTGTATTCTTATTAGTCAACATCCGGCGTTTTTGCTTTCTAATTACAGTGTTACTAAGTGTAAATAACACAGGTATATGATCAGATGTGAGTTCATCATAGTTCTTGACTTCCACGTAATTTGCTGAGACATTTTTGGTTATGTAAAAATCTATCAGATCTGGAACCTTGCTGGAATCAGATGGCCAGTATGTTGGATTTCTAGATGATTGGACTTCACATAATTCAGCACGAATAGTTTTAAGTAGATTATTTCCTTTGCTTGTTATTAAGCGAGAGCCCCATGCTGTATGCTTTGCATTAAAATCACCACCAAGAATGAATCTATTTCCTAAGTGTTGGAGAATTTCAGCAAATTGTTCTTGCCTGACATTATGTCTAGGTGGGCAGTATGCTGCACCTATGCGTAGATCTGCATTATTATGATTAACCGTAATGTTGGTTAATTGTATGTAGTCTCTACAAATCTCTTCATTCACGAAATGTTTAATATTATGTTTAATTAAAATAGCTGTTCCTGCATGACGTTTATAATTTGGATCTGCTTTACATTTGGGATGTGGCGTATGATACAATTCGTAGTCCTTGATTTTTAAATATGATTTATGATTAAAGTGTGTCTCCGCAATGAGGGCAATGTCAATAGTCTTATGCCTAAGGAAAACTTCCAGTTCATTCCGACGCTCTGCAAGACCATTTGCATTCCAAATTATTATTCGTAGGCCAGTCATTTTTTAAAGTTTTTAGACTTTTGCTTTTTCTTTTTGCCATTTATTTCAGCAGTTTGAAATTTTTTTGCTTCCAACTGTATAATTCTAGTGTTCATATTCTGGAGCAAATTCCAGATATCATCAATTGTATGTTTTGTTTTTTGGACTTGTTCTTGACCTATTGATTTTGGTTGAGGCTGCATTTTTGACTGTGTGGTTTCAGATTCAGAGTTTATGTTTTAAAATGAAATTACACGTCGTTGGACCGGACGAAGAAACTAATGGAATATTGACATATCGAAATAGGAGAGCAAATCAAGACCGTATAGGACGAGGATTTCAAGAATTTCCTGGGGAAACGGAAGAGCCATCGTCATAAATATAATTGGAAACAATTGGAAGAGTGACCTTCGCTCTGAGCGGCCAGCATAACGATTAAAGGCATTTTGTTTTCAATAATAATAATAATAATAACAATAATGTTATGAACAATTAACAACAAGATTTTACGTTAAAAGCGCGATGACGTGGCAGCTATCGTACATCAGGAAATAGGAATAGAATACGGATTCTTCTTCTTCGTTGATATGTACTGCAACTAAGGCCAGAGGCACGGGAGGAATTTATATTAACGGGTAGATTCTGGATAAATGAAGGAAGACGAGGAGTCTCGGATGTAGGAGAATAAATATTTTGGAGAGAGTTTGGAAGGTTTGCGGTTGTACGTTCGGAGGAATATAGCGGACAGGTAATAAGCGAGTGAGGAATAGTTAAAGGAATATTGCACGCGCTACATTTCGGTTGGACACTGAATTAAAGATAAACAGTAATATTATGAATATACGCCAAGAAAACTCTTAGAACACGAACAGAGTATAAATTACAACTGGGACAAGACTATATTGTCTGATAAAACATTAGAACATAACTGATATCGTTTTAATAGATAAGATAAATTAAGTTAGATATAGCCGTACCAGATAGTTTAAATATTGATAAAGTGTACGCGGAAAAAAAAATTAAATATGAAAAACTTACAGAGCAAATGAAACGAATGAGCTGGATGTTATAAAGATTGTACCATTGGTGAAACAATGGAATAATATCGAGCACTTTAGGTGTAATAGCATAAAGAACCTAGGACCGTCGTACGATCGAACAAATTCAAAAATCGGTATTATTGAAATATGAAAATCTTTTTTTTTTTTTTTCGTTTTCCGCGCTATGTGCAGCAGCGAGGCTAGGAGCGCGGCCAACAAATTTAAATTTCGTTAAACAGGTTTACCGACCAGAACTGATGAAATATTTAGGGAAGAAGGATTTGGGATTTTGGGTCATTCTGTTAAGAGGTGGTGAATTGTAATTGGAACTTCACATCTATCACAGGTTGGTGGGACTAGTTTTTAGAATATGTGTCTATGTGTAAGTTGCGTATGACCGATCCGGAAGCGACGCAGCATCACCTGATCCCTTCGGTCTTCAGGTTGAAACTTCCATTCGCGAATTGACGGTTTTTGTTGTATGCAGGTGTGATGTACTCTGTTGTTCCGTCCATATTTTTTGCCACACAACCTACAAAGTAGGCCTTTAGTTGCTTCCTTGATATCGCTGAGTGGGATCTTAATGCGCAGTGCTGGGCGCATTTTGGATGTTTCTACTAGATCGGCCATATGATTTCCTGGTATGTTTGCGTGGCCCGGAATCCATAAGAACGTTATCGCCGCTTGATAGTTTTGTACGATTATATTTATGGAGTTTGCGATTGGATGGTTTGATTTCCGTTGGATGTGATGTAAAACTGCCATAAGCTATCGTTATAATGTGATGGTAGGATTTTAGCGCGTGTTCCAACGCTAGCAGGATTCCATATAATTCTGCGGACATAGCGGAGAATAACAGCGGAAGTGAAGTTGAAAAGATTTCGATTAAAGACGAAACCAGCGAATTTTGCGGAACTTGTACCGTCTGGGTAGTATATCTTTTTCCTTCGGGGAGATAATAGATTGTGGACGATGACAAAGTGCGAGTGTTTTTTTGGGAGCAGCGTAAAATCGAACGTCTTTCGAAGACCATGGGGGAAGAATTTTTGTAGGGATGCTTTCTATGTTGTATAGCTCATCGGTTTCTGATAGATCGGTATGATTTCGTTGTATCGGGCAAAATTCTTTTTACTCGCGCGAACCTAATAATCTGGTTTGAGATGTACTCTGGAGAGATCGTTTTATACTGTTTGTTGCTGGGAGGTCTGGATTTGCAATCGTGCGTAACAGAAGATTAACCGTAAGGTGATCCCGTCGAAATTCCGAGACTTCGCAGTACCGGCTTGATATTGGGGATGTTCTGAGAGCGCCTGTAATTAATCGAAACGAGACATTGTGGATAGTATCTAGTTTAGAGAAGTCTCTCATGGATGCTATGGAAAAGAGGGACGATTTCATAGTCGAAATTTGAGCGAATTTGACAGCGGTGTATCTCATTAACACTGATGAGCTCCATACGATGTGCGTGCCAATTTTTTTAGTAAATTTAATTTGGTTGTGCACGACTTCGTCAGTTGATTTATGTGATCTCTCCGTGTTAATTTGTTGTCGAAGAAAAGACCCAAGTAGCGAATATGAGATGTAGAGCTATCAGTGATGTTGCATTGATAGCGGAGACAAATAATAAGCCTTAAGTATTTAATATTATCAATACTTGTGCTCTTGAGACCCGTGTATGTGGCCTAGGGAGGTGGTATCAACTGTTCATACATAGTTGTCCAAAGTAGTAGGGATAATATATACATACACTCTTTTCCGGAAGTTAAGAAAAATACGATAGTATGTCATCAATGTTAATTCAAAAGACCGATGTGACATCAAAAAGAAAAAATTGTTTATTTCTAATCCTCTTAAATCGTCAACGAACAGAGCACAACTTCCTACTTTAGTCAAACCGAGTAAATTAGTCTCGTTACTGTAGATTACAGCTCATATGTCGGAATTCTAGGGAATGTTCTAGCAGATAGAGCAGCAAAGCTACTTTGTTGCCGATCACAAACGTCGCAGTTCCAGTTATTGATGTATGTCAAATCAAGACTTTTTGTGTTTCGCGGCAATAAAAGTCGCAATCGACTTGCTCATTAAATAAGCTTGGATCAAGAATTCCGTTTTACCTTCGAAGACTTCGCTTCCAAACCGCCGAGAAGACGTTGCCTGGATCATACAAGATTTACCCATTCGATCAATAGAACTCCGGCGGCTCCTCAGTGATCCATGTGTAGCGTCACGCTTTCCGTCTCCCATATCCTCATTGATTTGTACTCCTCACTCGGATTGTTAACATTCCGTCTTCGCATCCTATTCTCTTCAAAGATGAATTTACTAACGTTCTTACGCATGTACCGTCGCTAATTCTCGATTTAACCTCCTCTCCGTCGTGCATCTAGTCGGCACATTAATTTAGATTAATGATCGTGTAATAATAATCGAAACGACTTAGTTTTCACATTTTTTATTGTTCGAAAATTAATTAAACAAAAACTACATAACGAAATGTTAATAAAATAGAAATATATACACGAATGTCGTATAAAAGTATATAAATAAACGTCGTTAAATGAGTATATATATGAATAATTTTGTATGTTCATGTAAATCACGAAACACGCACACACCTTCTAGTCAGATTGTAATTCGATTACGTCACAGCCGATAACGAAAAAAAAATTAATTATAATTTAAAAAACTATTTCTCTTACAATAAATACAATACTTATAAAGGAATTATTATATTATTACGTCGAACTGCCGGAATTAAATTTTATACATATATTAAAGAAAAAAAATTAAATTTTGCGCATCTGTTAAAGAAAAATTTAATTCGCTCCTTCTTAAAAACGTTTAAAAATGTAATAATTTAAGCGTTCTATTGTTTCGTCCGAAAATTAAATAATGCTTAATCGGTGTTATCATTAAAATTGTCATTATTTTTAAAAACGATAAAGACGGAATATCTTTCTTGTGTGACGTCGGAGACGTAACGCATCTGAATTATTTCGTCCTATATATGGGTAAATATATAAAAATTAAATAATATTCCAGGAACTGAATATAAATGCTACTAGACCGATGGTAATTTTAAGTCCGTCGGGATAGTATTAATGATGATATTTGACTTTATTATTATTATTATTAGAATTTTAAATAATTTTAAAATAAAACAAATCGCTATTCGATATAATTATCGCGTTTTTAAAGACAAACTCCTAATTATTATCCGTCCTGTTTTAGATTAAAATATCTATCCGACTATTAAAGGGGGGGGGGGAATGCAGCCTTTAAATTAGTCGAATATTTTTTATTTATATTTCGAAATGAATCTGTTTTAAATAGTTTTATTTATTTAAAATGAAAATTATTTTATAATATGTCTCGGTTTCTTATTGGTCAAAAAGAGAAAATTTCGTTCAAAATTAAAAATACAAACGATAAAATAACTACCATCGATAACGATAGCGAACGAAAATTAAAAAAATGAATAAATAATAATTAGAGACTATACGAATTTAATATATATCTTATAAAAAAACAAAACAACGAAAAATGCATTTATTTTATTTCACCACCGATAATAATTTAATATATATATATATTTTAAATAAAGATGCCAAAAAAATGAAAGTAATAAAAACGAGGAAAATAAATAGATGGCAAAGTTAATTCGTTACAGCGATCGAACGGGAATATATTTGTATTCGAATTTGAAATATTTCACCTATAAAGACGCGAATAATAATAATAATAATAATTGTAATTCAACTCGACTTATCGGCAAATTGAAAATAATGACGACAATTACGATAATAGTGATAATAAATATAATAAAAACTATAATAATGACAAAAAAATCAATTGAAAATTAGTTAAATTACTAATTCCACATTATAAAAAATTAATATAATAATGATGATAAGAGAATTTCGAAAAGAGCTTAGTCAAAGAAGGCTCGTAAATATCAAAAATCGAACATATCTAAGTCGCATATTCCACGACTGTAGATATTTACCTAATAATAATAATAATAATATAAAAAAATACATAATTCCGCGGTGAAAACGACATTTCTTGATTAGAATTTTTTTATTTACAGTTTTGTTGGCAAATATATACTGCAACCGGAAATAAAAATTAAACCAATATTAATAGTAATAACAACGAATATAGTGAATAGCCTTTGTTAATTCTACGATTTTTATATTCTTTTGTGTTAGACATTTATTTTCGTTAGTATAACGAAATCAGGATATTATTTTCAAACCTTAAAATAACATTAAACTTAAATAACGAGAGTAGTAGCGCTTGTACTAATAGTAATAATAATGATAATAATGAAAAATTTAAATGAAACCCAAGATTCGAAATATTTAGATGTTTTAAAAAATTTTATACATTTCTTATTAGTAGTAAGTAATAATAACAATAATAATAAATTAAACCGAAGATTAAATTAATTTGAAGATTTTTAAAAAAAATTTTTATTAAATATTTTATTGTCGCTAGTATGCTGTAATATAACATTTCTTATTAAAATAAAATTAAAATTAAACAAGTAATAAACGATATTAATAAAAATAATAAATCAAACCGAAGATTTGAAAAATGTCCTTGTTAATTCAATTACTTTTTTTTTTTTAATTAGGCGACTTTTTTTTACAGGCAATTTTTTTTTTTGGTTAAACATTTGTTTATTAAAAAGTATATATTATATAATTATTCGATTAATTAAATTTTCATTTTATTTATCGTATAAGAAAAAAATTACGTAAATAATTAAACAAAAAAAAAAAAAAACCCATTATGTCCTTTACTCTTTCGAGTGGTTATTTTAATATTTTACGAATAGTCCGAATATCGCGTTTATTAACTATCACGCATTACGAATCGGGCGATATTTCTTCGGCATGTTAAACCGGGGTAATAAAGATATTTTTTTTACGTGTTAAATGCGATAAATAAGAGATTCTAAAGAGGTCATACAGCGATATATCGTAACATACACACATATACATAAAAGGACATTATTATTATATATTATTATTATTATTATTATTAGTCAAATAAACGCGCGAATAAATAAATAAATTAATTAATTACGCGCGATAATTTACATAGGTGCGAGTACACACTTATGCACGTCGAAAAGAAAACGACAGACGTTATTCGAATACCGGAAAAATGCGCGCAACTTTGGAACGCCGGCTTTGACGTCAGAATAAACGAGATCCATGTAGTTTGTTTGACGTCAAATGAGAAACCGAAGGCGAATCAAAGTTACGGAAGGAAATGACCAAGACAAACGTCCGTAGTGGTGATGGTAATGCATAAATAGTCCGAATATACACGAGACATATAGTTAAATAAAAGATAAGGTACGAAATCGAGAAATTTTTAATTTATTTATTTACGAATGAATTAATTAATCGTATTCTTATTTCTTAGATAATAACCGTTTATAATATATATATTTCCTCCGGAAAAAAAAATATAGCAAATCTCAAATCATTTTCCCTTTGAAAAAGCTCATGACTTGTATGATATATTCGATCAGGTTCATATAATCGCGAAATATTAACCAATCGCGTACGTGCTGTTGAGTAACGTTATTACCCATATGACGGAATTCGTGAGTCATTATATCTCTGGTGGCGTCTTTAAATAATTCCCATTTCGAAGTCGGTATGATATCTCGAATTTCGCATAAAATCTGCGCAAAAAGTAAAACGAATTAATAAATTAGCTAAAAAGGTATAATAAAGAAATATACTCGAACTACATCTACCTAACCTAGTGACTTTCTCATCGAGACTAATATTATTAATAGTATATCTAGTTATACGTATATTAGAATTAATGATTTATATAGTAGCCACGAAGCATTTATTAAAAAAAATTTAAAAAATAAACCGAATCATCTAAGAGATAATTTATCGTTAGGAAAATTTCGATTTACGAACTACCTTAAAAAAAATACTTAGGCGTATTAATTGACGATAATTTAATTAATTGCCGATAATTTAATTAATTGACGATAATTTAATTAATTGACGATAATTTAATTAATTGACGATAATTTAATTAATTGACGATAATTTAATTAATTGACGATAATTTAATTAATTGACGATAATTTAATTAATTGATGATAAGACAAACGGAATTTCGTTCGCGCGACGCGGAATTAATCACTACCCTCTTATTACAGTAAATAAAATACCTGGATTTAATTTGTTAAAGAAATAAAATACTCGAGCATAATGTTAGAATTGGAATGCTGAACCGCGAAAGATATTAAGGGTACCGATCTAATACGTGCAATATCAGTGGGGAAGTCTCGCCCTAAAACAAAAACCGTATAAAACACGAATACTGTCTCATTTTAAAAATTTTGAATTCCAGCAACACCAAAAAAAAAAATCCAGTCAGCAAAGCAATACACCTTTGCAAACTCGAGTTCAGTTATTAACAAAACGTTAGAGCAGAATGCGCCGAACCGAGTATTATAATACAACAACGATAAATTAAAAATAAATATACGTATTATTAAAAATCAAAGGAAATAGAAAACATATACTGAACAAATAAAACAATTAGAACCTCCGATCGGAAAATGGCAAAGTAGGACTTTACCATCTCTAGTATAGTAGCGGTGAGTGCTAGAAAAATATGCAACATACAGCCTATCCAATAACCGATATATACAATTAAATAACTATACACAACCACTTCGACATTATAAATGTATTCTCTAAACGAACCGGTATCAATATGCAAAATAAAATATTATACAACGCATATTATTTACTATCCTAACCGCGAACGGATTTATACCGATGTATCTATATAGACGTTAATATATATCGTGAAAATATAGATCCGATACGAACCTTCCGAATAAAATACGCCGCTTCATCCGCGAGCGCTGAAATATTACGCCATATACAAAGCACTCGATTATCTCGAAAATAAAAAACAAAGAAAATTTACAGTAATGACAGACTCTCCATAGTTATAGTCATCGATCGCTATTAATACAAGACAATATTTTTTTTTTTTTTTTTATTTTATTTTATTTATAGACGCTCGATTTATCATTTGCGTCCTAGAGTTGATTATAAGCTGTTTATTAGGTTAGTGTCTGTAAGTTACTGTAAAAGACCTTTAATTTTGTCCATCTTCGAGTATTGTTTTTATTGTGTCATGATTTAGTATTTTATACGTTGGTTTCTCTATTTTGTACATTCTAATAGTATATGTGGTTTATATTTAATTTCGAATTGCATTCATGGCAGATGGGTGGAGGGGTCCTATTGAGTAGGTGTAAAGTAACGTGTGTAACGTAGTCGAGCTAGGGTTTTCTGTTGTTTTCCAGTTTCCTAATTTCGGCTTAATCTGATATAGGTGTTGGGTCTGCCAGAATTTTTGAAATGACATTTTAATTTTTTGTATAAATATTGTCGCTAAAGTAAAAATGGAAAAATGCAGAATAACAAATGAACAATTACATCGATGCGGATACACTGCCGTAATATATGGGAATATTAGATAAAAAATCAGAAATGTCAAAATAAATAATATTAATAGACGATATACAGAACATATCTCGCAAATAAAAATAATGAAATATGAAATAAGTGTAATTTTACCCGAATATACCGTACGGCGGTATAATTTACAGCGATACGATTAATATTAAACGAATTCGAAACACGTTTATCGCCAACAAGTTAAATATAGAACTGTCGGCTAATTGTTGATATAGTATGAGAGAAACATATTTTCCTGATAAACAACAACTTTGTTAACGTCAATTCAGAACAGTATTGGATGATTAGATTACATTAAAAAGTATCCAGCATTACGGGATGAATATTTTAGCTAAACAATTAACCATAGATATAGCCGACTAAACAACGTTCTATTTACGCGGAATGATTTTAATGTATCATCAGCGAACGTGGATTATTTAAAGATTACACTTAAGTATAATAGCTCACTGGAACAGATTATTACAACTGAAAACGTGAAGCATATCCCGACCGGATATGCAATCGTAGCAGCGTTGAATTTACAAACATCAGAATAAGTAAGAAAAAAAAGAATTCTCGACATTTAATAATTTTTGCAATATCCGACATACCCGATATAATAAAATAAACTTTATATAAATTTTAGTTATAAAATGGATTGACTAGAGTACGGCAAACTTGATTTCAGTTCGTTATTCTTAATTTTCATGTATTATATAACATTTATAAATAAATGTATACCCCATAAAAAAACTATCTTAAAACCTTTTTTCCTGAGACATTATTTCGTCGGTACAACTTTTGAACTCGATATTACCGCGAAATTGTTCAAAGTACTTCAATTTTAAAACCGGTTATTTAAATATTTGCAAATCGTATATTACTTAATATCGTTAGCAAATTTCGTTCGCGAATGCATGTACACACACACTTAATATATATATATATATATATATATATATATATATATATATATATATATATATAATATATGTATTTGTCGATAGCCTAATCGCTAGATGACTCAACGCCGACGTGAAGGACGAGGGTGTCTATCCCGGGTGCAACATAAAGTTTTTCATCATCATCATAGAATTCTTAATTATCGCTAGCGCATACAACATCTTGAATTTCAACGCATTTTGGTATGCAAGAATAATTTTCAACGGGCTTGTCACGATGTTTAGCAACGAATAAATCGAATTTTACGTGGAGGTCAACGATTTCAAGCAAATTAAAATTAGAAAAACACAAATTAAATCATTAACACTTTTTTATACTGAACATACATCTTATCGGTTATCAAATTATTATCCGGCATAAAACTATTGTCTTAACACGGTTGTTGTACCTAACTGGTATGGTTAATATATTTACTTTTTCAGTAATTCTTGCGCTGTTCAGGTTTTAGTTTAATGTTTTCGATAATGATCTATCGGTCGAAAAAAAAATATCGTGTTTGCTATAAAAAAAAATGTAGTGATTTATGTATAGTAAAGGTATTCATCATACTTCTTGTTCTTCTTCATTTATGTGCCATACTCAAGAGAGAGCATAGGCGATCACCAATGTGCCAACTAGATTTTACATTGTCTCGCATTATTCATTACATTTACGTATATATATATATATATATATATATATATATATATATATATAAATATAAAGGAAAGCATGTATTTACAGGAAATAAAAATTACAAAGTACAAGCACATTTTTCAAACTGATATCTATATATATATATAAATGTTTATATAAAACTTTATGCAAACATAATAAGTACGGACGTGCAAAACGAGGAATAGCACGGGAATTGAACCCGAAATATTGATGTAGGAAGTGCATAATTGAAAAAATAGAAAAAAAATGACGGAATATTGGCTGGAAACTTGAACAAAGTAGAGGGTAATGGAATAAAATTGTTACATAACGTGCGTAAAGAAATGCCGAATACCAAGCAATTGCTAACGGATTAGGGTAAATCGATGTTCAGTCGTACGTTTAAAAGAAAAAGGACCGCCATTACGTTGTAAACATGATAGAACTTGTTGTATCTGATGATGATATACTGATGATAATGCGCTATTTGCCTTATCCGGAAAAAAAGTTAAACTAAACCGAAGAATGTGGGTGAAAAGGTTTACGAGTGAATCAGGCTAAGTTGATGATGATAGACAGGGCCAAAAATATCCGGCCAGATACTATCGAAGTTGCGGAATGTATTAGCAAGAATAATACGAAACCGAGTAAATTAAGGAAAGACACGGGGTATAAACAACAATTAAAAATTGATCGAAGCATGACGTTTCCCCGTCGCCAGCTATGCATCCGAAATACGGACGGATTGAAAGAATAAATGTGAAGAAGATAAATTCCGGATACAATGAAGTAGAACTAACGCGTCGCTTTTAGACGAATTAGTATAAAAATAAATGCAACGTTACTAGCGGAAATCGATAAAAGTGCGATAAGATATTTACGTAAGACGCGGCAAAATATTATACAGAGATACCTGGAGTGCGCCCTAGAGGGGAAGATTGCGACGTTCGGTTGGAGCGAATGACCTAACTGGGTTTAATGTGCCGCATGCATTTTGCCTAATAGGTGACCGATTTATCATCAAAGTCGTACGATGTCACATCGTCTTTTTGCGAAAAATATATACACACACCGGACGTTCGAAAATGAGGAGATCCGCTAATGTTGTTTATATGTTGCGATTTCATTGTTTTTCGTTATGAAATGCCGACTTACTTTGCCGAGGTGTTTTTCCGCCTCTTTAAATTCCATTTTAAATTTCATATTCTGATCTTCGTGATCTTTGGTGACCTGTTCGAAGGCAACTGCTAATCGTTGTAAATAACCGTATAACTTCAACGCTTCTTCTTCTAACTAAACGAACAAAAAAATAGAGACGATTTCTGTAATAGAGATCTTAAAGCTGTTTAATTAAATTTAGTCGATTTTTTTTTAAATTATTTACTCGCTTACTTTTATTAAATAATTAGGGTGTAATTTTTATTTTAAGTTTAAATATACCGTCAATTAGAGGTTCAAATTCTTAACGGTACATTAAGTCGGAAGTTTCAGCCGTAACAAGTATTTAGGTCTTTTTTAAACGATAACAATTCGCCTATTTAGTTTATTCGGTTTGCACGCAGACAAATCGATCGTGTAAGTAACAATTATTTATCCGGGAAACTGATTATACAAGTTTCATTTCATTTTTGCAGGTGAACCACATATTTTAATCATTGATTTGATTTTTTTTTTTTTTTTTTTTGTCCATACCTCGATAATTCGGAAGTTTATGAATATTTTTAATACGGAATTCCGATATGTCCGAAGAGTTAAGTTATATTCACGACGAAAGCACCGATGCTAGTCCGAATTAATCGTTCTCGATATGCGGTAATTTGAAAATTGGGAAATGTCAAAATCGATTTTTTTTCTCTCTCGATTCTTCTAATTGAGTTAAATATCGGATATTTTTTATTTACATAAGCGTTTATTTTATTAAACAATCGCTAAGTAAGGTTAATCCAGTCTATCCTAAACTGGCCGATATCGAAATTTACGCACATATCGAGGAAAAGCCTTATATATCGTTTTAAACATGCGTATTTTACGCGATAAATTACAAACGCTATATTATATAAATACCGCGCCGGGGATTTCCGAAAATATATTTTTGCTTAGCGATCGTAATAAATAATTTTCTTATTAAGTACGTTACGGAAGTTTTAAAAAGTCGTTCTTGTTTATAATTTATTACTTCTTCTTTTGTCCGATTGACTCATTGGTTATGGCGACAATTTCTTCTTGATATAATCATTCGGTCTCCGGCCTTGTGCAATAATTCTTCTACCTTCATTGACGACCGTTTTCGGATATTATACAGCCGAGCAATCACTCTTCTTTTTCCTGTTTTCCCATGATTATGGTCTACGACAGTACATACTTCGGGCCTCTTAATACGTGACCCACAGGTAGTTCGCTCGATCGTGTTCAACAATTCTTTATCCTTTTTCAATATGTCCGATACTTCGTTATTCTTCTTCTTGGTTGTCCACGATATGCGACGACGGTGTAGCATCGCATTTCGAAGACTTCTGTAGTTTTGATTATTTTAGCCTTCAGCGTCTCCATGTTTCGCAGCCATACAGCAACACCGAGAACGCACGTAGCAAACTCCCGAATCTTACTCCGCGAGATATTCCACGCGATGTTAGTTCTTCATTTTCATAAATGCTATGTCCTATCCTGCATTTAATTTCTTCATTTGAATCCCCGGCTTTGTTTAGTCACGCGCCGAGGTATCTGTGTTCACTACTTCTAATTGCCAATTACTTATCTTTAGTTTTCTTTTGGTTTCCTTAGTATTAATTGTCTAATACCATATTAATCACAGGTTCTTTCTAATAATTTCAATAATATTTCCGGATCTTTCGCATTTTCTGCTCTAATATTACCGCGTCATCTGCGTACCTTATATTATTAATGATTTCACTTTGGACACCTTCAGATCTGTTTGTTAACGCTTCTCTAAATATGATATTCGCGTATACATTAAACAATGTCGGCTACAAAATGCAGTACAGTCTCACATTTTATCGGTTGTTTCGCCGTTATTTAGTATCATCATTATTGTCTGTTGCAAATATAAGTTCTTTATTAATCTTCTATCAGCAGTATACAAACCAATTTCAATACTTTTATATAATATATATATATATATATAAAATTATTATTTGTCTTATAAAGTCTGACCACGTAAGAACTTAATAGATATACACCTTCATAAGAGTGTCACTGAGAATAATGGTTAATTTTTTTTTTTTATGATAACTGCACTTGTTTTAGACGACACTGGTTTTGCCCTGTACTTATTTAAAGGTGCAGGGTTGCTTTGAAAATTTTTAATTCATTTAAGGAATTTTTTCCACAAATCAGTAGTAAACCGTTCTAGTATGTATATATAATATATGCATATATATATACCTTCAACGATTCCAAATGTTCCTTCGATACAGTTGGAGCTAATAGGTCGATGGGTAAGACGACGTCTCCTCGTAGCCACTTGTACTCCATCGTACTCCAAGCACTGTGATGTTTTCTAAATTCTTCGCGAAATGTATCCGCCACCTGCGTAAGAAAAATATGCGGAAATTTCGTAAATAAAGCTCTGTGACTAATTATTAATACGATAATTACGATTATATCTGTACCGCCTCTATTACTACTACCATTAATATCAATGCTACCACTGCCACGCAATAAATATTTTTTACTTTAAATAATACGAATAAAACATCATTTATACGTTACTATAGAAGCAGGTAATCTGTTCATCTCAGCATGCTATTAGTTTTTCAGTGTTAAAAATATGCCAACTATATTCGTTATGCAATACGTTTACATTATTATCTATAATTATATTTTATGCCTATGCAAAAAATCGTTCGCTATTCGTAATAACACAGCAGATTCAATCTAGACGGAATGGCTAACAGCGTACCGAATTCGATAACGTGAGGTTGAAACTTTCTATCGGAAAAGGGCTATTAAACCAGTTACGATCGTAGAATATCTTTTTAATAACCCTAAAATGAAGCTGCAGAATAAATTGTTAATATATAACACCATCAATTACCAATGCTCGGCTGGTCCCAACGAAATGATACACTACATGCAGATTTACAGATCAAATAGGTCAACGAAGTAATACGGGATTATGCTGACCAACACCACAGAATACTTATTTTTTTATTTTTTATTTTTTTTTATTTTTTGGGCACTGCTGAGGAGCAATCACAACCCATCATCATCATCCAATTCCGGAGGCCTGGGTACTGACTTACAGAGCTTAAACATTGGGTTAAACCTCTGTACATGTTGAATAATCATGATTGCCGCTTATTTAAACCAAAGTTTAAGATTGCAGCAAGGAAGTAGCTGTTCTTACTTCGAGCTACACTTATAAAAAAAAAGAGAAAAACACTTTCAGTCACAGCGTTCTCTATGTGGTACGTAAGCTTTGAACTTTTTGATTGCTCCGGAATATTGTAATTTTCTAAAAATATTTATATAATACATTTATTTTAGAGATATCTTTAAAAAAAAATAAAAAAAAATATCGCCGATAAAATCATTTTTACTATTTCGCAAAAATGCATAATTTTGTGTAAAATAAAAACTGATTATGTTTGACTGAAAACTAACAATAACAATAGGTTTGTGCGTGAGCTATAGGAAATGGTTAACGTTTGATATTTGATAGTATATATTATATATATATATATATATATATATATATATGTATATATATACATATATACATATATACATATATATATATATATATATATGCACACACACACACACACACACACACACACATATATATATATATATATTATATATATATATATATATATATATATATATATATATATAGAGAGAGAGAGAGAGAGAGAGAGAGAGAGAGAATTTCAACGAATACAATTTAAATCTGAAAATAAAAAATTAAACTTACGCCAAAAATGTCAAAGTATTTTCATTGAAAGTAATACACCCTAAATTCAACCAGAATAATATCGCTATTATATATTGGCGCTTTTAAACATATGATAGCTATCCAGTTATATTCTATTATATATATATATATATATATATATATATATATATATATATATATATATATATATATATACATATATTGTACCTCCTTTCCTGGGCGATGAATTCTAAATTTAATTCATTTACGATGTAAATGTAAATTTATGTTTATACATGAATACACTTGTGAATAAAAGTCTTCGATACTTGTAGATATATGAGAAATATTAAAGTCATTATATGACTCAGGGCTGGAGGAACATTATATTAATGTCGTCATAAGTATATACGAACATGTGTCGATGAAGATAAAGTTGTGAGGGAAGCACAGACGATATACAATTGAAGGAGTAAGACAGGGTGTGATACCATATTGCCGAAATATAGAAGGTGTATTACATTGAACCGGAACTCAATTGGTATCGGAATAAATCGGGAAAGGTTGAATGACTTGCGTTTCGCAGACGATATAGTCCTAATAGGAAATAGCGTTGAGCAAATACAATTATGATAAACGAACTTGACACGCATTCTGCGAAAATAGAACTTAAAATAAATATATATATATAAAAAAAAAACACGAAAATAATGATGAACACCGCGTGTATATATTTAAAATAGAAATAATTAATAAACATTAATAAATAAATATTTACGAACAATAAGAAAATTAATATATGAAAAATATATATACTTAAATAATAAACAACTAACATCTATAAAGACGCCTTGTCAACAGGTATATGTAAATAGTATAAAATGATCAAATATAAATAATTTATTAAAAACATTAATAACATTTGATGATGACTTATTTTTTTAAAGACCATATTACGAATAGATGCGATAGATGTTAATTACTTCTTAATAAAGTGTATATTTTTCATAGTTTCTTATCGTTATAATTGATTATTTATTTATTTTTATTTTAAATAGAAAATTACGCGAATGTCGAACGGTTATATTATTCAAGATTAGTGACTTTTATCGTTTGACTTTTTATTATCATCGTTATTATTATTTATTATAAGTATTATTAAACGTTATTTATTATTAAGGTAGAATTTATTTTAACAACAACTTGAATAGGGTTTAACTAGTAAACATTGTTAAATAAGGTTTAGCAACTGTTTTTTTTTTACTTTTTTTTGGAATAAATTTTTACACACAAAGTATTAATGAAAATGTGCCACACTTTAACGTTTTTTTTTTATGTCTAAAAATATCGTCGTGCAAAATTTGTTTCCTTCGAAACTGATTTATTACAACTATTCTACGTATACGGTGCTGCTATCTATCTAAATCCAAATTGATAATCCGGTATAATTTTATTTTCGACGAGGTTGTATTATTTTAAAATTTATGCAGCCTGTATGACGTTATATATTCAGAAGGCTTCCCTGAATAAACTTACTTTTAAGTGATTTATTAATTTAAACTCGCGCGAAATAATCGTGAATATGTCCTCGCAAGTAACGCCCGAGCGTCGTTAAAAATTCCGAAATACACGAACGAAATTTACAGATTTAATAATTTCCTTTTCGCTATTTACAGGATTTCTATACGTGCTGCTCTCGCTATTTTGTAAATACTTTTTCTCATTCCGGGAAATTGCGAATTAAGTCGGTCACATTATAAGCGAATGTGAACCTATCGGAAGCCCAAAAACAAAAACCAAAAAAAAAAAAAACCCAACACGGTTAAACGTAAATCATATGTTTTACGCATTAGTCGAGGGTCTCATATGATTATAATTATATACACACACGTACATATATATATGTATGTGCGTGTGTATAGGACTGAGAGGTCGAGAAAACGGCGATAATATAAATACAATTTCAATTTCGCCCAATAATTATCTACAGCTATTTGCAGTTTTCCTGATTAGAATTCCAACTAGTTACGTATATCTTCCGTAATTATTTAGACGTATCTACTCTTCTGTGCAGGAATTTTTTGCTACTGCATCTACGCGGCTTATTAGCAATCACATTAATTTCATATAAATATATATATGATGTCCACTTGAAAAAGAGGAGAATTAATACAGGTATTTTCTCCTATGATAATTGTAATAATAGCGAGAAGCAGAACTGGGACGACGTTTGAAGAAGATGTAACTAGATTAAAAATTAATTTTTAGTATATATATATATATATATATATATATTTGTTTGAAAAAAAGAAATCTTGTAATTACATATTTCATAGTGGTTTATCTCAAAACACTGCCTACTTCTGTGTCTATAAGAGTTGGTGCGCACATGTTATATATATATATACATATATATATTAAAAATGTGATTGACCACCGGGCAAATTATTGGTGAATTGTCACGCGATGTCAAACTGGATGCTTAATGGCGTGAATGATATCGCGTCTATTGCTGTTTAGATATTAATACAATTACCTCTGGTATAGGTCGTCCGCGATTATGATAATAATGCCGTAATTATATCTATTACAGCGTAAGTATAATAATTTCGTAAGCACCTTTCTCTCGGTTATCGAACAATTCGTAGACAACACTTACGTCTCTCAATCAGCAGAACAAAGAAAAACGTTTTGCATTTGTACATTTGTACATTTGTCAGTTACGTAAAAAATGTTTTCGAGAAACCGAAAACAAAAAAAAATAATTATAATCTTTTTGTCGCTTTAATTTTTTCAACTTTTGTTATATAATTATTATTTAAATTATTATTTTTTTTTTAAAATAGAAATACGCGTATGAAAAAGCAAATAAAAATATATGGTTTTTTATTTACTCAACCCTCTAGTTAGTCGGTGGCGATATTAATACCGGTCGTCTAATATCCGCGTCTTCGGGAGCAAACTTCTTCGTCGCTTTAGCTCTATACCTTAATTTTTTATCTATGTTGTATATTTAGGCTCGATTCGTACTATAGGTATGATTCATATTCTCAAATGGGAAACAATATAAGGATTCACGCACTGTCGATAACGCTCAAGTTTCGCTCTAGTCGCGATCAGCCCGAAAAAAATATTGGCTGATCGAGAACACTTTTCGACGGAAAATAAAAAAAAATATGGAATTAATTTTAAATATAAACAAATAAAAACATTTTTCATTAAAAATACAACCTAATTGGATTTTTTTTTTTTTAAACCGGGAGGTGGGAAATTTTTCAAAAAACACTGATATGTAAAAATTATATTTTTACGCGCGCTTGGCAAGTACTGCTGAGTACAAAATCAGCGTGTAGGACTTTAACCCACTAAAAAAATCTATCCCTCTTATAGAAAAAACCCATACGTTTAAATAATTACTCCTTCCAACCATCGACGAAATAATATAATTAATATGAGTTTGTATCAAAGAAATGGACAAAAACATAATAGAAAGGGAAATTAAAAGCAAGTACTAATAGAGAGAGAGAGAGAGAAATAAAATTACTACATTAAAAAATATATATACATATACATACATATACAAAAAAAAGTAGAGAAAACAACGATATCAAATAGAATAGACAATATTAAACTAAAATACATATATAGATATGAATAGCCTTCCTAATAAGCATGAAATTTTTATTGAAGACCAGATAATGATAATTACATCGACCAACAAATGTTGTTCTAATTACAGATATCATTCTTTCTACAACCGAAAATGATTTTTTTGCTGTGAAATAGGTTCACCAAGACTTTTTTCGACTTTTGGGTTAATAGATACAGACATGCACACACATACATACATATATATATATATATATATATATATATATATATATATATATGAATAAATTAAAATTCGTACGTGCTACGTATAGGTATGAACATTCGATCAATCAGACTATCTACTTCCATTTGTTTGACGTATTTCCTCTACCTTCGCAATCCTGAAAATATTATGGACTAGTAGACTTTCTATTTGCTCGACACCAGACGTAACACACCTTCCGCACGATTTGTTTTATTTTTATCCCGCGGTAACAGACAAAAGGTGTATACGTCCACCACATAGCGGGAAATCATTGCCGGAAGGATGTTTAATGAATCATTATATACACGAGCTGAAGACTCGATAAATGTTAATAACGAAATAAATTTACAAATGAAACAAAACATCGAATTGATAGTACAACGAACGAATTTATATTAACTATTTATCGTTTACGTGTATATATTGTATATATATATATATATATATATATATATATATATATATATATATATATATATATATATATATAATCGGTTACACGTGTATTTTTCGTTATTTTATTATATCGATACTTTATAGGGTTTTTTCAACACTGTTCTGTTTGATTCCATTACAACGTCCAAGCAAAAATGAAGTTTTTAAATAAACTCTACTGAAAAATGACCCGAATATTATTACTAATACTAAACGTTATTTATGTCCCCGTGATGATTTTTTTTTATTGGTCCCCACAATTCGTGTAAATACGATTGGGGTAAGTTTATTCATAAATGTGATACAAGTAAATTAAGAATAATGAACTGAATGGATGCCGTACAATTAAGTTCGAGGTGCCCATTTTACGGTTATAGGTGATTGACAACTTGTTAATTACTAATAATTCGATGCCGCCGATGTCTGTAAATTCGGCGCTGTTGCGGTTGCATCGTGTCAGGATATGCTTTACGTTCTCAGTTGTAATATTCCACACATCTGTTCGAGTGTGCTATTCTGTTTTTGAAGAATATATAGCGATTTTTTAAATTAAAATAAACACCTAAAAAAAAGAAGGAAGTTAGATATTTTTATTTACGGAAAAATCATAAAGCTTTTCGGCTGTTAGTCCATTATCAAGTGAATATTTAAAAAAGTGAAAATATAAAATGAAAAAATTAGAATTCACAACAATAAATGCGAAAATCGTATTAATAAAGCAATCTGACGGTGAATGTGTTAAACAACACAGTCGACGATATTTGTCTTTTATAAATAAATCGACGAGGAAAATTATAAAGAAGCTGCTTTGTATCATCCGGGAAATTTATGGAAATACGTCTAGTACGTTGTCCCTGATTATTTTCATTTGAAAAATTTTAGTAACAAATTTGAGAAGTTAATAAGGATTATTTTGGGATACGAGCATACCATGGAAATACCGGAAGATGCGTCTGAACAATACTAAAATTACTATTTTTTTTTGTTGAGGATTTCCAATATTCGTACCAAGAATTATGATAGTTTATCTTAGAGCGTGTATGACGGAATAATAGCGAGCGGAATGTTTGACAAGGAAACCTGTCGAGCAGCAACAAATGCAACAAAATTATATCGCTTTTATTTATTATAATCGGGGTATTTCCCGTTACCTCTAACAATCTGACTCGAGTAATTGGAGAATACCGACAATTAATGAATCAGGTGTTTAAGCTTAAGCGGTAGCTCAACGACCCCGCACATCGCTGTCCGAAAAGGATCGGAAAACGTGCGGAAATGTAACGTAAAGGTGCGCGGTCCGGGGGACGTCAATAGGAAATTCACCGTTAGAATTATCGCGATCCATCAACGGCGATTGTAGGACGATCGCTTGAGAAAGTAAATTATTCCTCCTAGTAAGCATCTTTCGGTTTATGAATAAAAAGGCGGGTGTGCATCGTCATTCCAGAATCCGCTGATCTGACCGAAATTGCAGGTGGTGTTTTAAACGAAGATCTAGATTTCACGAGTGCCGGAGACAAACTGTCTCTCCGTCATTTCCTCAACAAGTCATCGCCTCGGAAGTTGTAAAAAATTGTAAATAACGCAATTCTCCGGCATTAAATCATATTTATACTTAGAAATTATCAAGAAAATAGCACGAGGAACATCCTGCTCGTAATACAAATGAAAATAGAGCGAAAATACATGTACTACAAACACTAATAAATATATATATATATACATAATATACATACATGTATATGTGTATATATATATACATAATATACTATATGCATATGTAAGTATGAATGTATATGCGCATAAGTATACAAATATTAACTAAGAATGGAATATCACTGCGATGATGATGATAAACAGAACAACAGATGCTTGATGTTCGCTATCCCATTATAATACTAATAATAATAATAATAATAATAATAATCCCGCGTATAGATTCTGATACATTACACTATAACGTCGTAATTTCGGTTATTCATTGACTATTATTTTACAAAACATATTAAAATCATTCTATTGCGAACATATGCCTCTGCTTCTTTAAATACATATATATATATAATTACAAGTGTATATAAACATAAGTATGTATGTATGCAATTGAAAACACATGACTTAGTGCATATGTAGCATCGCTTCCTTTCAAATTTCTACTACTAAACTTAATATTTGTTGCTAGGTTCTCAAGATCAGTTCTCATTTAAACAATTAAACATATAGATCTCATTTGATGTACCTATGAAAAAAGCACGTATATATATATATATGTACTTCCACAACTTACTTATACATAAATTGCACAAAAAAAAAATACATATATATATGTGTGTGTATATATATATATATTAGTATGACGAAGTGAAAAAGTCTGTCTTCAAATAAAATTAACGATGAACGAAAATTAAGTAAAACATTTCTTTTAAAGGGCGTAAAAACTTTATATCGTTGATCAAATTGTTTTTCTTCATTATTATTATTATTATCATTATCGAACTTTATTATTTTTGACCCCGGCTATTAACCCGCTCATCAGGTGAAATTGTATATTAACGATGTTGATTACATGATATACTCTTTATAATTGTAATTTCAATGGAGCTCAACTGTTCAATTATATATATGTATTAATACATTATTATGCTATAATATACCATATGTATTAGTACGCTGTTACGACGATAATATGTGTACTAACGCTGTTACTATTCCGGCTTCAAACTATTATTATTATTACTGCTGCTACTAATACTTAGTCGAAATTTGGTGGCAATGACATTAAAAGTATAGCGTAATCTTCGGATGATACTTACTATAACGTTGTGATCTCATCGTAAAAATATCTCGACGTGTCAATATCGCTCAATGTGTAGATAAACGTATTTACAAAGTAAGTATATATATGTATGTTTGTATGCGTGATATATATATATATATATATATATATATATATATATATATATATATATATATATGTAACACGTATCAAATAAACTATGATTGAAAATAAAGGCAATTTTTCAATAGAACCGAAATTAAGTTTGAATTACTACAACTTGAATCCACTTGACAGACCGTATTCGAAATGTGTATGAAGTTTTCCATGTAGCCTCAGAAACATCTACATGAACAAGATCAAGCGGGGATGGAAAATGATTAATATGGACCGGTGTTTTACCTTAAGGCACATACTATCTAGTTGAATGGCTAATTGCCAATTGGGAGTTAACCTTTATTACGGCGATCATTACATCGATATATATATACATTATATATATATACACATATATACATATATAGTGATTATTTCGCATTTCGATACTAGAACAGAGCGCACGTTTCTGCGATTTGGACGTATTAAGTGTATATATATATATATATATATATATATATATATATATATATATATATATATATACGTAATATAGTCCTAGACAGCGTGACTACTTCTCGGGACATCCGAACTTCCAAACACGTTTTTATCGCTTACGAAGGATATGATACATCCATCTAAAACCGCTAAATATTATTGGCATTCTGTATATCTAGCGGTTTTATTACACGTACATACGCCCACAAACTTATACACATACACACATATTTATATGCATACATGCGAACTCTTTTTAATTCCGATGTAATCTTTATCGAATTTATTCTTCACTAATTTCGGATCAATGGTCTCGACCTCGTCGTCTAAGCTAATGTCTATCTCGACTTTTTTTTTTTCAAATCACGTGAATTCTCGTATACGAAATACTCTTGATTTCTCGTTCGAGATCGAATAAAATACCGGATATAATCTCGATCGCTACGAACGTATGTCCGAAGATGATACGTGTAATTTGACATACGTACATATATATGTGCGTGTATAAAGAAGTCCCTTCAATTCGACAGTTTGCGAGGGAATCAGCTTAAACAATCCTCATGAATCTGACGACTGATAGTAAACCACCGATATATGACGAGCTAACAGTGGCTGTGGTTTACCGAATGCATTTTCTGTACTTTCCAACAGGCTGGTGCTCATTTTTCGATACATTGGACGCATAGCAAAGCTAAAGAGAGCTTTCCACCGCCCAAACAAAAAAAAAAGATATTCATATATTTGACGAAACTCGCGATCAATTGAATGCTGGGCAAAGCTGGAGGTGTGTTTTTACCGAAACATATTTTTGTCCTTGAGGAAATTCGTACTTATACCGTGTAAACAAAATGTTGGTTAGTTCTACACTGGTGAAATCTAAACTTTCATGTTATGCGCAGGACTTTGTTTGAAATGTTAATTATCCGTAATCTTAAGCAGTGGAAATGAGAAAAAATGATCAGTACGATAAAATACGCGTCTAAATAAATACACGCGAAACTGCGATATCTAAACATACGATATATAAGTATATACAACATATACATAACCCACACACACATACATACAAATAATTATATTCATATATATATATATAATATATGCGTAATATAATCATTATGATTCGCCTAATTAATGTACGGCTCTTTCATTTCTGTACATGGCCATGCGTTTACTTAATGTCGTTACAGTTTTTCGAATCTACATATCAACTAGTAACTTCACCCCGTGTTTCATGTTCGTGCATAAATAAATAAATAAATATGTATATATATACATATATATATAAATACAATAATATCTATACGTATGTATATATGCAAACGCGTATAGATATGATATATCATATACTCTCACACACAACATGTATATATAACAATAATATCTATATATATCGTGCATAAATAAATAAATAAATATATATATAAATACAATAATATCTATACGTATGTATATATGCAAACGCGTATAGATATGTTATATCATATACTCGCACACACAACGTGTATATATAATAATAATATCTATATCTATATATATATATATATATAACCATATTCATATGCGCATAAATGTACATAGTATGTATATAGAGATATGTATGTATGAATGATGTACAAGTTTATCCGGTGGCCGAGATGTAGACGCGACCTTTGTGTACATATACTATTTGTAAATATTAAAAATGTGGTGTGCAGTATAAATGAAATTCTCACGCCAACAGCGACAATATATAATTTGCTTTACTTACCTATTTCGAATTTCACTATGTACTTCTTTTGTACTTCTACAAATTAGTTAAACACTTACAACGACTTAGTCCTTAACTAATGACATCTTATTTTCGTGTGGACTTTACTACGATCTCGTATTTTCTAGTCTTGGGTTTATTTTTTTAAGATTTCATCATTATTGTTATTAACGAGTACTATATTATATTATTATTATATTGTAATTATTATTTTAGTTATTACCATTATTATTATACTTATTTCGATATTATTATTATTATTATTATTACTATTAATTTCACTGTTGCAGCGGCATTTTTATACGGGGGTTATTCGTAGACCGCTACGTTTTGTAATACACGTATAGTTGTTTACCCGCTTTGAACGTCTTCGTTTGTACACAGTTTTTTGTCGAATATATAATTCCGACTTGGACGGAGTTTAAGCCGGCCCATCTGAATAAACAAAAATTACCACCGACGGACAACGTTTGTTGTACAATATACTAATCGATACGAAAATCGTCGTATGCCGGAAAACAAAAGAAAAATATTCAAAAGCTAATTAATTTGAACCTGTAACGTACATATGCTTTATTGTGTGTGCTCGATAATGACAAGCTTTGCACGAATAAAATTTTTTTATAGTGATTAAACTGTGTTTTTATTTTATTTATAGTATATAATATATAACACCCACTCGAAGTAGATTAAATCATTCGCGAGTAGAAACGAGAACATATCAGTGGTTCGAAAATAATATTGTAAAGAGATAGAATTCGAAATCGCAAGATCGACAATAGCGCAGAAAAAGGAAGTCGAGGGGATTTATAAAGTTACGAATTAGATTTTTGATTATTAGCAGAGTGCCAGCGGTAATGCGCGGCAAAATATGCGCTTTAGCTCCCCGTTTGGATCTTCGGATAAGACTATTTCTCGTCGACATATTCATTTTTGTTATTTCGCAGTATCTTTTGAATGTTAACGATCTGTCTAGTACGGCTCCTAGATATTTGAGATGACGAACGTGTTCAAACTTTCTTCCATTCCACGTGATCTGTACCCGGCGTCTAGCTCCCCGATTTCGGAGATGGAATCTTTTCATTCGGTTTACATTGAGTTGGTTAATATACGCATCAATCGTTTGATAAATACGTATATATATATATATATATGAGTTACGAGTGGTGTATTCGACATCCATTGCGATTGATAGTTTTTGAGGAGGAACGAAGAAGGCAAGAGTGCAGGAAAGTGGTCCATGAGAAATACGTTCTGGGTGTAAAGGACATACAAGAGGAATATATATATATATATATATATATATATATAATATATATATATATATAATATATATATATATATATTATATATATATAATATATATATATATATAATATATATATATATATATTATATATATATAATATATATATATATTATATATACATATATATATATATATATATATATATATATATATATATATATATATATACATATTCGTACATGTTGGTTCGTTTGAGACCTATGTAACTAATATAAACCGAAAAATCATTTTCAATGGATTTTTGTTTGTTCTTTTCCTTGGATAATTCATTCAATTTTTTTTTTTACCAAACGAGTAAAAATGTGACCGTAGCAGAAAGCGAAATTTCGGCCGACTTATTTAAAGAATAAAACGTTTAAATTGCGAAATACGATTTAAACAATCGAATTGTCGAATTTCGCTTTCGTCCGAAGATAGAACAGCTAATTGCGCAAGTTTTCGGACGAATGTCGTGTGCCTAGGATTAATATTTTTGTTTTCGTTACCGTTTATTTAAGCGCGACTTCCTGCCACATCTAATGCTCGCGTTGGGTACTCAAGCTGACTGCTCCATATAGTGGTAATGGCCGATATAAGTCGCCTTAAAAACGACATAATTACTTTGTTCATGCTGCGTCCTTAACCGACCTTTGAAAACGAAATTGAAGTCGAAGGAACTGGCCTTCTGGCGAGGTTAATAATAAATCGGTCTCGCGTAATATCAGGATTATTTACAAACGAATTGTTATTTATACACATATATATATATTTATACTTTATTAACAATAATTTTGAGTGATTGAAAAAATTATGAACACGAGAAACAGATGAATAAAAGTAAAATCTACTCTTTTGTCAAATTATTAGTATTACTGTAATAATTATTGTTAAAAATCGTTATTATTATTATTATTGTTTCTCGACATCGATTTTTATTTAATCATTACATTGTTTTAATTTTTTCTTTTAAATATTTTTAACATTAATTTCATAGAGAAGATGAAATTTTTACGTTCGCTTTAGGTTAAGTTTTGCGATTTCGGGTAACCTCCCGTGTATTTTATAATTTATAAATTACAGATTTAGCCGGTACTCGCGCATTTATGCGCATAGCCGGTTTTCTTTCTATAATGCAAATTTTAATCAGTTTCGTTAAATTTATTATTGTAATTGTACTGAATACGAATAAAATTTGATTTTGATTTGATTTTGATTTGACTTGATTATTATATTCGACTTCATCATCAATCGTTTTATTATTAATATTCACATTATTATTATTATTATCAATATTATTAGGTTTATTATTGTTATCACGTTATAGTAATTTTAATTAATGCTGTCGATTCCGAAAAATGTAATATCAGTTAACCGATTCCGGAAATCAAATCGACCCGAATCGACGAAATGGACTCAGAATCGCCCAGAACGAATCTTTCATTTGATCGATTAATGCGAGCACGTAGAATTTTTTAATAATAAATAAAATGCACAAAAGTCATTTCTGTTTCTCCTTTCCGCCCTTTTACAACGCGACTCCTCGGTTTCCCAAGCGTAGAACTGGTGTCTGACTGATAAGTAAACGTACTTCGCTCATTTCTTGCTATTCATTATCGTCCATCAACTTGATCCAACCAATTCATTCACTTCGACGAATCGATTTTTCACAAAAATGAATCGATCAACTCCGGAATCGATTCGAATCGACAGCACTAATTTCAATTATACATATTTATCCTTATAATGTCTTATTATTATTTTATTATTATATTTAGTTGTATTATTTTATTATTATTATTTGCATTTAGTTTATCATTATCGCACTGTCATTATTATAATTAATATTATTTTAATATTATTATCGCTATATTACCTTTTTATTGTTATAAAAATAGTAATGACAATTATTATTATTATTATTATTATTATTAACATTGTAAATAAGTATATCCTTACATCAATGCCAGATTATTGTGCATCGATGGTTGTATACATTTTAAAGTGTGGAATATAGCAATGATTTTTTTTTAAAAAATAAACAATAAGAAAGTAGTTAAAATCACTAAACGCTTTATATAAAACAAATGCTCTCGATTATAAATCCATTATCAAGTGAAAATACAAATAAAATATGAAAATATATAAATATATATATTATATGAATTAAAAATGTAAAAATACGAATTCTGTATATGAATTAACCGAAATTAGCCGAATGAAAAGTAATATTTATAGATCACTCTTGTAGGTTGTGTTGTTTACCACGTTTACTATCGGATTAGTTTATAAATGTTATTTTTCATTTTGCCAATTTTGTAAATTTATATTTTACATTTTACGCGTCATGTATAGCGTATATATTTATATAATATTTTTATAATTGTATTTTCACTCGATAACGGTTTAATTGGCGATCGCATTATTAAAAGCGTTTTTAGTGATTTTAACTCATTTAAGTTTGGAGAATCATCAAAATCCTTTGACCATAAACTTGCTCGATAACTCCGAAGAGTTGCGAAGATTAGATTGGGTTAAAGCAACTGGTCTTTAAAAACTTTTTAGGAGAAATAAATGGTAGAACTAATGAGTGTCTCGTTTACATGGGGCCTCCAATTTCGTTAGTTGTAGTGTAACTTTAACCATTGTTTTCTTTTTTCTATTTTTTTTTATTTGCTTGGAACATTAAATATAAATATCTCTCTCTCTCTCTCTCTCTATATATATATATATATATATATATATAATATATATAATGTTTATATACGTATTACAGTAATCGAATGCTCATTTAGGTTATCGAATAAACTGATTTTTCATCGTTTTCGTTGGAAATTGATCGTTTAAATTTTCTGAAAATATTCATTATGGGTTCTGTAGCGTCTTGTTTTTCGTAATTTTTTTAGCTTCCGTACAACGTACGCGTGTTACGTTTTTCTAGTAGCTCGTACTTAAATACAATAATAATAATAATAATAATAATAATAATAATAATAATAATAATAATAATAATAATAATAATAATAATAATTATCATATTCATTATTATTATTATTATTATTATTTTGGTATGGACGTTACTACCCGGTGTTACTTTAGATATAATTGATATTACTATCGTTATTATCTTAATAATTAATATTTTATCTCCTTCAATTTTCGTGCGTGTTAAAAAGAACGATAAATACTCAGTTTAACTTGAAAAACAATCTCATCCGGGTAATGCGGGAAAAGTCTTTTACGTGGTCGACTAAACATTTCCATTTTTTTTTTTTATATTCCCCGGTAATTAATTTCTTTTATTTTTTCAAGGAACGTTTATTTTACATTTTTCATATTTTCCTCGTTATAATTATGTTCCCAACGTGGCGTCAGGCCGGAGTTCGTTATAAATTTCGTGCTCCATGAATTAGAGTACAAAAATTACAATTTAAACTAATTGCGTACATATACGTAATACACACTCATATATATATGTACGTGTGTGTGAATAACGTCCACCTAAAAATACGATTTATAATATTTAATTATTAAAAGTACGCTTAAAAATGAGCGATAGATATTTTAAATACTTCTAACGGTCGTATATAATGATTATAATGTCGAAATTAATTATAAAATTGGACCTAAATTCGAATTAAATTTAATTGGAAATATTGTAACTATTGTCCTATTATTAATTATTACGTTTTTTCTCCTAAATTCGTCGTTCTTCGCCATAAATATAAGAGTATAAGTATTTGACGTGAAATATTTATACATATATACCTATCTACAACATACACGTATATATATATATATATATATATATATATATATATATATATATATATATATATATATATATTTGTGATACTTGAACGCTATAACCTGATAATAAGACTAAAACTCTCATAATGAGTTGCAGTAAATTTGAAAACAATGAAAAAATAAATATGATATTAAACGATGAAAGAATGCAACACGCCAAAAAAAACACGGAAATGTGAGTTCCGTTAATAAGATTGACGATGCTATCGATAAATAAAGTCTAGAATAACGCAGCGCGAGTCACTTAAAATCATGGATAACGTCGAAAAATGTCAGCTGAGAACTACGAAAAAGATTGACGAATTATTGAACGTTTAGCGTGCGTGTGCTCACGTATACGGTTCAGAAATTTCGCTCATAAATAAAGGTGAAAAAAACCCACAACCAAAGTAGATCGAAATAAGACGTTGAAAAATAAAGCGAAAGATTATTAAATGAATTATAATGACCGCTTAATCGAGACCACGAAGAAAATGCAATTGGACAGGATACGTAATAAGAAATGAGAAATATTTAACGTCAATAATCGAAGGACAGGCAAATGGTAAAAAGATCACGAAGAAGACCACGGCGCGAATAAATTGCTCAAATATTAAAAGACGCTCAAGTAAATAAATACCGGCTAATTGATGTAAACGTGAGCGTTGGAAACTTAAAAGTAACGCTATAAGGTCGACACGCTCGTTTGGAAAAGTAACGCTATAAGATCGACACGCTCATTTGGAAGATTGCGCAATAATGCAATATACACTATATATCGGTTCGAATATGATATTGTATTACACTAACGTTAATATTTAGAATCGGATTTTTAACTTACTGCTAAATGATCTTTTTGGTCAGCTCGCGGTAAAGATTATTGAGTGGCAAAAATTTATTATGAACCAGAGAATTTAATAAGTCAAAAACTACTCGACCAAAAGTTTCGAATGAAATTCTATTCAAAAATAGGAAAACGAGAGATTGGCTTGCGATCATTCGTGGAATACAATAATACATTTCATTCAGTCTCTTTACAAAATTTTCCAACACTTTTTCCAGCATAAGTCTTCGAACTTTTAGCAGCGTTACCAACTGCGATATATAAAAAAAAACAAAAAACAAAAAACAAAAACATATTCTCTGGGTTAGTCTATATTTTTAACTGAAAATTAACGTTTTCGCATTTCGCGGTGACCGTCGAGAAATTTCGATATATTTATAAACAGGCACTTCGATAATGCTTGATCGGTGTAAACTTTTCTTACGACTGTGTCGTGGTTTTTAGCGTTTGTTAGCAATCGGTTTTACCACATAAATTGTCCTAAAAATATCCGAGTCCAAAACGACGATATAAAATAGAAAAAAGTTACCGAATATTTTAAGGATGAAGATACGCTTAATGACGAATCGAACGAGTCGAACAATAAGTGAATGTATTCATCCACACACGAGTACAAGCAGAAATATCAATTTTTCAAACGGGAATATTCAAATCGTCCTTAGTCACTGATAAGGATATCCTTAAAGAATTCATTATTTCGAATAGCGTTTAATGTAGCGATTAAAATAAACAATAAAAAAGTAGTTAAAATCGCTAAATTTATATATATATATATATAGAAGACTATAAAGTTTTTCAAGCTAAGTAAAAAATAAAATATAAAAATGTATAGAATTTGTAAAAAATGTAAAAGGAAACAAAAATAAAATAAAGTGTAAAAAAATATATTTAATTTAGAAAAATAACAAATTGAAAAAACTGATTTAATTATAAAATAATCCAATATCGAATGTGGTAAATAACGCGATCAGCAAATCGGCAATATAAAATATTAAAATATATACGTAAACAATTACACTAGAAAACTAAAAACTTTCTAAAAGAAAAAAAAATGATTATAATGTACTTTTTAAAATTAATTCTCCGTCGTGATTTAATATATTATTCTTATATTTTTAATTCTTTTCATTTTTTTTTCTAATTCTTTTCCTTTATAACATTTTTTCCGTCGTACGTAATATTTTATTTATAATTTTAGGCGAATACGATCGTTTTCCCTTTTTAACCTTTTCAGTCGATTAAATTCGGACGCGAAATTATAAATTTTATGCGAGTATACTGGTTTTTAGATGAATTATAAATACTTTTCGATGTATTTATATAAATATTTTTTAAACATTGCGACATTTCACGTAAATCTTAAAATAAAACAATTTTGTCAACATTGCAATTTTACGTACCATATAGTAGACATAGTGACTGAAAGAGTTCATTCTTGACAATATTTTCTCAATCATGATTTTTCATCACATTTCGCACACGAATTTAAATGTTGTTTAAATAGTTTAAGGACACTTGGCATATGTGAAATTCTTCATGATTTGTAGAATTTTGTATTGAAATAAATATATTGTTGTTGTTAAATTTTATCACGAATTTCTTTCTCACACGTATTCTCGTTCTCTTACACGCGATTACAATTTAATTTATATATTCCGGAATTTTTTAATATATATAACTATATTCTATTTCGTCGTTATTAATTGATTTCAATAATAGGCTATTGCATTCTTTATCGTCTATAACTCTATATATATGTTTTAAAAATAAATTGTATATATTTTTATACTTTATTTGTTACGTCCGTTCAATAATTGTTTAATAGTCGAAGAGCTTTGTGGTGTTATATATATATATATATATATATATATATATATATATATATATAATTTAACGATTTTAATTACTTTATTGCTTTTTATTTATTAAAGAACTCGATAATTCAGCTAATTTTGTAATCGAAAACGCACGTTGTAAACATAAAGATGTCTTCGTAAAAAAAACACAGGATTCGAGAACATTTTATCCGGGACAGCAATAACAGGGCATGTAGCACTACTGACAGACGGAAAATGGACGAAGGATATGCCGAACTGGCGACTATACACAAAGGATCCAACAAGATTGACAGAGTCAACGCATATTTCTTTCACAAGTCGAAAAATTATACGCCTGCCAATCAAAATAAACAACGTTGTCATGCCAAATACCAATAGCGTAAAATATCTGGGCAACCATTTGGACACTAGGCCGACCTCGGCTAATCGCGTTCAGAAAAAAATTGAGTATTTGTGGCTTAAAACCGGAACTATGTCGCGGATGCTAACTAATAAATCTCAGGGTAATCGTACTCTACTCTATAGCCTTGAGACCGATCTCTAGTTATATGGTAGACAATTATGGGGGCTGCGCAAAATCGTCTAACTTACAGAAAATACAGCGATATCGAAATAAGGTATTAAGAACTATTATTGCAGTTCCCTGATACGTCTCAAACTTTACCCTTCATAATGACTTAAACGTTATGTTCTACAGGATGAAATAAAAACACAAGCAAACAAACATGTCGCACGAATTAGCGTTAGTCCACTTGCTACCGATTTGCTAAATGATTCCGGTGAAATACGCAGGCTGTTGCTAAATAAGCCTTTAGACTTTGTCCAACCGGTATATATAAGTTTTTAGAGGGAGTACTGCACCTCCAAAAAACATATCTCATTAAGCTAATCACTAAATGACCTTTAAAGTTGGTCAGTTGTGATGAAAAAAAAAAAACACAAAGTATTAACGAATTTCTTGGTACTTACGTATTTTTCGCGAAATTCTTTAGCTTGTCTATCGGCTATTTTGGCCACCGTAATGATACTTTGTAAAATGCTGCTTTCCGAATCGGTATCTTGTTCGAGCGGTCCTTTTATATCGATTGTGACACCCGGACAAGGTTGTATCCAATACGGTTTATCGTCTACGGAACGTTTGGAGTGACTTACAGGCGCGGCGCAAGACATATTCGTCCAATGTAGTAGCAAGAACACAGCTATTAATACGAAGTGAACTGGCGTCGGTTGAAATCCTATAGAATTAAAATTTAACGTCGATTAAATCTGTCCATAAATACTTACACGAAATACGTAAATTAATAAAACCCAACTAGACGTAATTATTAGGACTTTTACGGTGACTGGTGAAGCGTAGAAAAAACTTATATCATTCACGTTCGATATAGGTACGGAATAATGATATAAATTCTAACGACGAACTGAAAATAATCCAAGCAGTTAATCAATAGACAAAGGCAAATTCATCGGTACACCTTAAAAGCGGGAAAGCGTTTTATTCAGAAATAGAGACAGCAACGAAATCGGGACGCAATCAGGATTTAAATCCGGATAACAAATCATTAGGCTTCGATAAGAAACATTTGGACGAAGCGGAACTCCGTTTAGAATATACGGATTTAATAAGCACATCGCGTTACCGGGAGATAGAATAATAGATGTTATCCTGACGCGGTATCCAGAAGCGAGCTTCATGGTTGAAATTATTAAATCTGGCGACGAAGGTGCGACTAGAAAAGACGTAAATTAATAGGTTAAGTAGCATTTAGATATACACGTAGATGCGCGGATAATTAAATTTTGTGGATAGGAAAATATTCAGAGAAATATTCTAATTTTTAGTAAGAAACTGGAGAGAAAAATTCGATTTTACCGCCATAGGCAAAGAATCGAGCAGGAAAATAGTTTAATCATAAACGAAAATTAAAAATAAAAGACGGGATATACGCGGGTACTAAATATTTAATCTAAAAATATAGACCAACGATTTAAACTACCAGATTGTAAAGATTTTCCAAGAACAAGCCAGGGACTAAACGAACGTAGAAAAGGCGCAGTAAAAGAATGACAATAAAAAGAGAACGCAAAATGAAAAATGACGGTAACAGTAAAGTCCAGCGGTTAAATGATAATAATAATAATCGAATAATTTTATTTCTTCTCGAATAATAGTTACACATATGAAATTATTAAGTATCGACTATGCGCATAATGGCGCGAGTGCCAAATTACTTACACGATATACATTACACACGTACAAACATTTATATTACACACACATAAAATCTTACATACTCGCGTAGAAGCGCAGTAAAATACGTTCAAAGTACTCTACCAATGCAGACCAAATAGAGTAGGGATAATTTTAAAATGGGGTGGTAAAAATTAAAAATGAATAGAAAAAAAAATTCTACTTTGAAATATGCCTCAATGTTGTACGCGTGTCCTGCGTGGTCTTACGCAAGTCACTCTAACTTACCTAAATTGCAAGCCATGCAAAATAAATGTTGCAGAATTATTCTTAAAGCTCCGTTTTATGCTAGATAGATCGTTTGCACAGAACTTTGAAATTACCATACGTGCATCAAGTAATAAATCAGCAAACCAAAAAATTTTTTTATGATTGTACCCTAAGTGAGTATTCCATTATAAACAATATAGGAGACTACACTCGCACTAGTCTCCAATTAAAATATAAGAAATATAAACATAAAATAATTAAACATACATTATTGTGATGCGTAATTCCCGATGATATATAGTTATTATTTAAGTTTAAGTTTATTTTATGTATATAGTTATTTATTTTCCCATTTATTGCTACTCTGATCGTCTGTTATCGCATACTATATTTTTATTTTATGTTATTATTTTATTTTATTATATACTTATTTCATGCAGGTTTTGGTGCTGGTTTTTCCTGCAGTTTATTTGCTTTAAGCTTCGTTTATTTTGTTTTTATATTTATATATCGCGATACACGGGGAGAATTTTGTACTATTTCGGTACGTGTAGACGATATTTGTTGTTTCTTATTTTAATTGTAAAAATACACTTTTTATTTATTTATTTATTTATTTATTAGATAGGTGTGTAATCCTCTAAAATATTATAATACTCGAGACGTATCGATAACGTATTAAGCAAAATACAGGCATCGATGACTAGCACAGATGATAATTCGAGTAATACTAATTCAAATGTGTACGTCGTGATTAACTTGAAAACTACGTTTTTTTTTTTTTTTTTTTTTGGTAATCTTATTTACTACAGTTAAACGGATGCAGTTTTGTCGATTTAACCGAAATGAACGATGTTAACAATTTTCGAAAACGAGATCAATTTTTAGTCCTCCGGGTAAATTGTTGAATACTACAGCTTCTTGGTAAATAACCTAGAATCTCGTAGGAGTTTTATTGAAGCGTGGAACACTTCAATGTTGTATTCCATGCACTTAGAGATTAAGATTCTCATTGTACGAATGTGATCCTTAATTAATACCTACCCGCTCGTTTGGTTGGTAATAAATTATTTTCTTCGTCAATCCATTCGCAAATAATGTTTATGTAGAATTTATAAAGTAAGCTAATTGGCTTATAATTTTCTAGCTTGGTCGTATCACCTTCTTGTGTATCAAGATGATATCTGTCTCATTCCAACGGCATAGAATTCTCCTTTATGCATTTACTAAACAGATATTTCGGCAAGTCCAGTAGCTTCTCGTTTCCTTCTTTAATTATTTCCGGGGGGTTACACTATCCGGCTAGTTTAGTTATTTTTTAATTTCTCCGAAAGATATTTCTGTTATTAATATGATCAGTAAGTACGCCTTAATTTCAGTTATTGCTAATTGATTTTTAATTGTATGTCCAACTTTTGTATCACATAAGCCTACAGATAATTTTATTTTATTTTATATTATATATGAATGTGTATACAAATATATATAAAACATGTACATAAAAATGTATATGTATTAATATATATATATATAAATATATACACGTAAAAAATGCATATCTCGATAAATCTGAATATCGAATGCGTTGATAAAATAAAGAAACTTAATGTCACGCGTCCATATTTGTACCGATTCAATTATCGACAGATATTAGACCCGTATGAGTCGTTCCACGATGGCAGACACTAATATTATTGCCAAACAATTGCATACGAATGTATGATCATACGCAATTTACGTATACATGGTCACATATGCCTACATACATACATATATATTTATATGTAAATATATATAAATACGCATATATTAATGCGTATTACGTTTTTTTACGAGAATATACATTTTGTACGAAATAAGATAATTGCTCTCATACAAGTGTCTTACAATAAGCTGACAACAATTAACGATGAGTGTGCACGAAACTCACACACACACACATATATATATATACCAAAACGGATAACAGATTTCAAAGCGTACGTGGTTTTAATTAACGAATAAATACAAGATAATTTTACATCTGCAGTTATCTTCTTATTTGGTATTTGGCGATTGTTCATCGTCGAGAAAAATAGTGTATCTTCTGACGAATGTCTAGATATTATAATTCGTATAAATAAATTTTTATATTTTCATTTATTTGATTATAATATATTAATACTTCGTATTATTCGTCTTACTTTCCTATTATTTTATCGTCGTAATAATAATAATTACTATTATTAACATTTTTTTTTATTTCGGTATAAATTCACAAAAATTAGTGCGTGCGCATTTAAAACTCTCATACTATAAACTTTTTTTAAATTGTCCTTTATATATGTGTTTATAGAAGGAATAAATTCAAATTCTAAAATATTCATTTATACGATACGTTAAAAATTATCTACGAGTAGCGCCAAATATTACACTTTTCAGCTGTTCGGCCATTTTCTTAGTTTTATGTAAAAAGATGATATAATACACGGAACTGATTAAAATAGTTTATATCTGTTTGTAAGAAAATTATGGTACCTTTGGAAATATTTGTTTCGAATTTTTATATTTGATAAATGTTCTCGTTTGCAGATGATCTCTTCAAAAGCTTTATAAATTCAAATTCTAAAATATTCATTTATACGATACGTTAAAAATTATCTACGAGTAGCGCCAAATATTACACTTTTCAGCTGTTCGGCCATTTTCTTAGTTTTATGTAAAAAGATGATATAATACACGGAACTGATTAAAATAGTTTATATCTGTAAGAAAATTATGGTACCGTTGGAAATATTTGTTTCGAATTTCTGATAAATGTTCTCGTTTGCAGATGATCTCTTCAAAAGCTTTAGAAAAGTCTACAAATTGAACCGAACATTACTGTTTGGTTAAAAAAAAACACCTTTTACTGTATTTACGAAATCCGTTAAAAACTTATTTCTGTATCGTACTATTTTTTACTAATTATTTTATTATCGTTAAATGTGCTAATAAAAAGTTAAGGTTTCTAAAATTATTTCTATTATATCAAAAATACGTTAAGTAATATTTAAAGTCATTTACACCCGATTTAAGTAAGTATAAGACCGTATGATGCGTCTTGAATTTATAACGGGTTATAAATTTATTTAAAGTTTAGATTGTGGAATGTAGTGATTTTGTCAGACAGTTTTAAGTATTTATAATTCATTTATTATGTAAAAATTGCGAACTTGGATTTAAATTAATATTTTATGTTTTTATATGTTTAATTTTATTTATATATAGCTTGATAATGGCGCAGTTACCGAAAAGCTTTGCTTAATAAATAAAGTTTAGTGATTTTAACTGTTTTTTGTAATCAAGTAAATTTATTTAAGTGTATATATTACATCCGTACACAAAATACGTTTGTTTAACGTTTACCTACTTGCCTACCTACTTACTTTAATTACCTGATTACCTACTAGTCGTTATTACCCCCAGCTGACAACCGATCTCATTAATCTTTCCTTGGCAGGCACTATATATATAGGCCATTCCTTCTTAATATTGTATTTCAGCACTCGGTAAGGGGTAAAAAAAATATTAAATACAATTAATATAAAGACCATGGCGGTTAAATTACATTCAATAAAACAACTTTTTTAAAAGGGGTTCTCCTATATTTATGTTAAAGATAAAAAGTAATAGATATAATAAATAGGGATTGAAGATACTAGATAATTGTGTAGCCTGTCAAATAAGAATAAGAAATTTATATTTCCTTTGTTTGGACATTTTGAGGTAAATAGTTGGTTTACCAAAAACACATTTTCTATCGTTCAAAGGTTAGTTATCTGAACGTAAAAGTTTACACATTTCTATCGTTTTTTAGATATAGCCATACGTAAACATATATACGTTTATATGTATATATATAACCAATTGTGGTTTTATATTTTTACTCTATCTCTGGTGTACTGTGACTAATCTCGACAATAATAAATGAGATAAATAAGATTAACCTTGTTTACAGAAATAGACAATATAACAGTATGTACTTGAAATGAGTAAAATTATATATCTTCCCTCAACAGATGCCTAGGTTTTGTTCAACTGCGACCGCATGGTGTGACAACATTTAAGATTATCTGACCTCCAAATTTGTTTCTAAACGATTTTAAATTGCAATTCTCAGAATTGAAATTCGTTGGATTACTATTATAGTAAAGATTAATGGTCTACTGTTCGTTCCTTTCTTTTATTTTTTATATATTGAAAGACCGATCGTCGGTTGTATTAGGTGTCCTCAATAAAGGTCGTGGTTTATCTTTTTGAAGATTGATGTATAGATAGTTAAAACCTACTGTTATTTAAGAAATATAAAGTTAGAATGAATTTATAATGATGGTACATCGGCAGTTTAACGAGGCTCTCCCAGTTTCTGTTCTAAATGAAGCTATTATTACTGTAGTTACAGTTAGCATTATCCAACTTTATTTCGTCCTTTTTTTATTTTACTCCGAGCCGTGGGTAACTACACAGGTTATTACGACATACTCACTTGCTGATGATTAAATTACAAGGGCGATCTGGTTAGATTTAATATAGGCCAATTCCTGGACTACTGTTGCAGAATCACATTGGAAAGGATCTCTTGTATTGGAAGATTTAGGTTGAAGGATGAGCGCGATATCGTAAATTTGGTAAAAGTCAAAAGTATATAATGGATTGAAGGATAACATTCTTGGAAGCAGAAAGGACAGTTTGTGGCATGCGGAATAATTATCGCGAGTCAGAGAAACATGACTAATTCATAAATGCTTGATTATTGTAAACTGGCATCGAGACACGCCTTCTAGTGGCCATCATCGATTTCTTAATTATACTCTGTTCACGATTTTCTCAATTTGTCTGCTTCGTCTGTAACACGAATAAAGTAGATGATGTTTATAACATCTCTCTATACTAAACTTTTTTATAGCCCATGTTTCAGCTGATCACAATAAACAGTAATTCTTGAACTAGCTTTATTTTTATATATATATATATATATATTAATCGAGATTCGCTTAAAATCTTATGAACTGACCGCATTTCTACCAATCAGGTTTTAATTCGAGGATTATTGACTATAGTTAAAGACACCGAAAAAAAGAAAGCTGAAATATACAGGTTATTAGTTACGGGAAGAAAGTTTATTCATATTAGTAGCATGTGGAAAAATCTTCGGAAATCCAGCAAGAAATGGGTGGAATATGTAATAAACAAGACTGGCTTCGGTAAATACCAGGAAAATATACGATACGATATGCAATGTCCATCTGGGGAGATGTAAAAAAATGACGATGATGTAAATTATAGAATAACTTCAAATCAATTTGCGAATGAACAACATTGATACTTCTATCGGCTAATGTTATTTCTGCGTGCGTGCGTTGCTATATAAATTTTATTACAACCCGAAGGACGGCTACAAAAGATAGAGATGTCTCTGGTATAATAGAACCGTAAAGCTGTTTATCCGTACACCATCTTTTCACATTATAATAGGAAAATGTAATTAAAAAAAATAAATAAAAAATTAAAAAACGAAAAAAATTTAGTGGTGTATCACGATTATATAACGAACGGGTTTAATGAACTACAAATTATCGTCTTGAAATATTTTGTAGCAAATACCGCCGAAAAAGACGGTTAATGGCTGCATTCTAATTGAGTTATTATTCAGCCGGCTATTATAATTATAATTATCATTATATTCCTACTACTATAGTCGGGGTAGTTAATGGCAAATTTCCGATCGACAGAAATTATTAACGATTTTATAACGTCGCCACCTCCTCATCGCTGACGGTGTGTCCGTTTAGTTTGAAATATTTGTCCACTTTAAACTGAAATAGGATTTCATCACTCGAAGTAGTTTCCTACCAAATTTCCAGCGGATATACCCATTTTTGTTGATCGTGTTCGTCATGAATAATGTACACACAAGCGGAAATACTGACATATATATATATATATATATATATATATATATATATATATATATATATATATATATATGTATATATATATATATATATATATGTATATGTATATATAAATATACGACGTTGTTTATAATGATATATATTTAAAATATATTTATATTTCATATTTTATATATATATATATATATATATATATACAAATACTGGCATATAATTATATATGTGTAGATATATTCGCATTTTCGTTAATTATGGTCAAATTAAATGTATAATTTAATACATTACGAAAATGACATATGTAACGCAATGATTCATTTCTCAGTTAACAGCAGCTGGAGCACACATGACCCAATTTGTTAGCTGTATATAAACTAATACCTTTAAATTGTGTATGTATATGTATACTCGTTCACACCACACCTAAATAATAATAATAATAATAATAATAATAATGATGATAATAATAATAACAACGGTAATAAATACAGAGAGTTGAGGAAAGATTGGTGTCCATCTATCATATAATCTAATGGCTTCGTCTTAATAGAACGGAAATACCAGACTTTCAACTATGCACATATTCCTACTTTGATATCTAGTTGTATACTTACGTATATTAAGTGCAAATATTCTGTTTATTATACGTACATATGTATATATACATACATACATGTACACACACATACTCGCAAACATATTTATATATATATATATTAGAAATTGTTTTATTTTATTTTCTTTCATTTCAGTCGTGTTTACCCCGACGAGGGACTATAGGTACAATTTGACTGCCTCATAAAGAGCAAGAAAGAATATGTTGTATACATCCGGCTAAGTGAGAGTGACGCGACAAGGACAGCTGTTGTACATCTATAAATCGTGGAACGTACTCGAACATACATTATTGCATTATCACAAAAATTTACAACGCATGTATGGAGGAAAGTACTGACGTTCTGATAGCAAACATGGATAATTGATATTATCTAGAATATTTTTCGGTATATTTCTATGAGTTAATTATAACATTTGTTGAAGTGTGTTTCTGATCGCATTGACCGGCAGTAGATGTATCGTTAGTTTCATTTCAGCGAAACAAGGAGTAACAAACGAATTATATATATATATATATATATATATATATATATATATATATATGTACACATTTATTACGACAAACCCACTGCCGGTTGTAGACATTCTCTAGACTCTTCCAATGACTCCTATCTTGTACGACTGGGATCCAATTGATTTCTGCCAATTTCATAGGCCTCCCTCGTTGACCCACCACTGTAATATTATCTCTTCGTCCATCGTTCATCCTCTTGTCTTGCCAAATGTCCGGTCAATTTTAGACTGTCGATCCGCTATCTGCATCTGCCAATTTCGTCTGTTTCCTAATCCGTGTTTTTTAAAGCCTGATTCCGAGGATAATTCGCTTGTGAGTCGTTTGGTTTCTAGCTGCCCCTTTAGTAAGTCGGCTTGTTTCAGCTCCGTATGTCAAGACTGGTATTATATATATATATAAAGATTTATATGACGGTTAAAAGCACTTACATTATTTAGGATACTTAATACTATAAAAAAATTGTCAATAAAAATTTAACGAAATATCATATTACCTTTAAAGTTGTACAAAGTTTAGCAATACACGTTCTTTTAGCACGTAAATGCCGACGATTTAAAAACTGTATTCAAAATAAGAATGAGGCGAATAACTCGCATTAAAAAATAAATTATAGCAATCGAGACAAATAATTTTTTCACTTTATTATTTTAACCGAGCATCACACCTGGTCAGGTTGTTCAATTGTATTGAAAGAACTTGTTAGGTGTTAACATCCAACCGATGAACCTCGCTGTATTTTTTTTATGTAAGACACCAAAACAGTTTGATAGCTAACTTGATCTTGTCTTTCACGTATTTAGGTCTCGATATAACGGGGGAAATAAAAAGGGAAAAATTTACCCCGTACGCAATGGTTGCGTAAGGCGCAGAAAAGAGTGGATGAAAAAATTGACAAAAACGATCATCCAGAAGTGGATAGAGAAAGAATATTGTATATTAAAATTAAACGTGCGACACCCCCTTTATTATTTAAAAAATGGAATTTTTATAATTAAATATGCGGATACTACGTCTATTACTATTATTATTATTATTATTATTATTATTATTACTATTATTATTTTGAATTAATAATAAACTTTCATAATTATTAATTCGGACGAAATTTATTTTATTTTCTTTTAATACTGTCAAAAACCGATTTGAATAGTGATAGTAAATTTTTCATATACGCGACTCCTGTAAACATGTCATTCGTTTATCGATCGGATAAAAATTTGGTAGACGCTTCTGTATATTTATCGTTATTATGTTTGTTTTAAAGATCGTTATTCGGCCATTTTAAATTTAATATCCCCTTCGTCCTGAAGAAATTTATTACTTATAAGCACATACACGTTAACACTCCGTTATACGTACATATATTATATATATATATATATATATATATATATATATATATATATATATATATATATATATATATATATATATATATATATATAGTGTATGTGTAAATGAAATAAATTAGTTCATTGTCGATTATATATTTTTACAATAGATAACTCTTAATATTGATAACTGATGGATCTGTACATGTCGAATCCTCGCCGACCTCCGGAAATCGTTTATCCTGTCACTATATTAAAAGATTTTCAACCTCTTCGCGGAGTTCTTAGTACAGTTAAATCGTATTCCAACAGAAAAATGGTCGTCTAATGAATTGCTGACTGGTATGGTAACTAAAAATCATTTTCTGTTGGAACCCAAATAGAATCGTCAGCTATACGTTCCGCGATATTCATAAGGTAACAACCGTGACCTTGACCCGGTATATTAATCAAGGCATTGATGGAATTTCATCAATATATATCTTATTACGTATCGTAGAAAGAAATTCTTCGGACGTACCGCGACTAAATTTAAACTATACTATAAGTAAGACCGGTTTTACGTTTTATTTCATATTTATTTATAACGGTATCCCGGAAGCTAATTTTGAAACTAGTTTGTCAGTTAGATATTACAATTTTTGTTAGCTGGCAACTCTTTGCACACAACTTATTTCATGTAGCAAAGATAAATATAGTTGAGCGATTTTCGTTTTTAGTAAAAAATTTCGACTTATTCAACTATAAAATTTCTAGCACGCGGTACACTGTTATTCGCGAAAATTTTTACATATAACATGTATATGTGTGTGTGTAGTAGTAATTTTTCGCGCGCCAGATGTTAGTTGTAATATATTTTATATATTTATTAATTTTATTATCGTTTTTGTATATTTATTTGTTTTTATTTCAACTCGAACAGGGTGTAACGATCGAAAAGATTTATTATTAATTATTTATTTATTTATTTATTTATATATATATATATATTCTTATATATTTATATAATGTAGATAAATAAATATTAAAAAAAAATTTTTTGTAATTTACCCGTCGTAGATTTAAAATGATGATTGGAGAAAATTTTAGTACGATCGTGTCTGTATTTATAACGAGGTAACCGAGTCGATGATGAAGATGATGATGATACATTATTATCGCATTCGGATGGGTAATTAGAAAGACTCCGATAATTACAGCTCGGACGACGATTATCGTACCGAGTAAGATGATGATTACAATTATCGTCATTATTATCGCCGATAACGATATCGTTATAACGTCGACAGACGTATATAGAATACGGTCGATAGAAAGAAGCTGTTCGTCTTTTCTGCAATTTAGCGAAGGTCGAACAGGTTGTTCTCCAAACGATTTTCGATATATCGATAAAACAATTCGATTTCATTTTTTCTTCGTCAAGATCATTTATATTATTATTATTATTGTTATTAATAAAGTAGTCCATTTTTTTTTAATCCGTTAACGACACTTTATTTAAAAAGAGATTAATAAAATTTTTAATTTTGCAAATTTTTATAAAACGAATTGAAAATAATAAATCAAAAAGCGAAAACAGATCGAATAACAACTATATGTCGATAATTATTTAAAATTACAGAAAAACACGTCGATCACGAAAAGTCAGACGGAATCGCTAAAAAGGAAACAACCACATAAAAAAACGCACTTCTAAGAGAAGATCAGAGTACGAATACAATGATCGTTGTATCCAATTTCCGACTACTGAATATTTTTCGAACTGGTTGACCGGATCATTATATATATATATAGATATAGATATATATACATATATCTATATCTATGTATATAGGTATAGTACGTATTATATATATATCGTATACCCCCACCGAGGAATGGTCAGCCGGTGAAAAGAATTTCCCGGCCGGCACCATCCCTCGGTATACGCGTGTATAGACGTGTACATAAGTACACGTATACGCGTACATCGTTATGGAAAAAGATGATCGATGGAGATTGATCATCGACGAACGCCTGTGGAAATACTATATATATATATAAAATATATATATATGTGTATATATGTGTGTATGTATGGACGATGACGAATCCGCGGGCTTTCCCCGATTCCGCCAATAGAGTCCAAGGTAATATGTCGTAAGGGGTGGAGCTTGAATTGCGACCGAGTCAATCATCGGTTAGAATAATCATCAAATGCGGTGCAATGCGCACGATATGTGTGTGATATGCCTTTGTAACGAACTGGCAAAAGAAATATCGCAGCTATATTTAGTTCGTTCCGGGAGGCTACCCGTTGACGGATGCTTTCGCAGTAGAGTAAATCAACTTGGATTTCATAATCCTCGTATGTAAAAAATATAATTTTAATTAATTTAATCGTCAATTCGAATTTATTAAATATAAATAATCGCCGTATTTTATTTAACTTTTATTTTTTCTACCGAAACAACACTATTATATACTATTGCACACTAGTACTATCAGCACTTAGTACTACTAACTACTACGTCATTATAATCCGGTTGTGTACTAAGCGACGTGGAAAAATTTCACAATTGACGTACGATCTCGGAACAGGAAAGGAGGACATGTGCGCCAGCGGACGACCGATTTATTACGTAATAAATTTCACCGGTTATATCGTGCGCGTACATATCCTATCGTGTGTTTCAGGAAAAGTCTAGGGAACGTTGGGATTCAGTTACAACTCGGGGAGTATGCTGAACCGGTCGCGTACGATAACGTGTTCTACTACGAATTTAACGTATCGCGAAATTATATTTTCTTCGCGATTTAATAATCGATACAGATGTTTCTTTCGCTCGAAGTCCAAAGGGGAAAAAAATCGCATCACTAGTAGATAATCTAGTTTATTATTATTTTATTTTATTACTGTTAATTAGCTAAATTATTGATAATTTTAAGATAACCTAACTGTAGAAAAGCTTTGTTAGAAATAATTTACAATTATCAATTTACACTATATATATATATATATATATATATATATATATATATATATATATATATATATAACAGCTTTGCACAGAGAGAACACCCAAGATATAAAAGTAGAAATAAGACACCATGTTACTCCATGGCTAAATTTTCCGTCTATTTTTTAAATGTTGACTAAATGTCGTACGCGCTAATTAGTATATAAACATAATACAATAATGTTCGATATAGTAATGATTTATTAAATGCGATGCTCGATATAACGTAGAGATTATTAAAAGATGTTACCATAATTACATTACCCCCCCAAAATAATAGTAAGTTATTTGATTAAAAATTAATGATGTATGTTGTAATCCCCACAACAGACACATTATATGGACGTATATGGTGTATAAAAATTATTATTACCATCGGAACTATCGTTCAATTAACATGTACACATAAACATACACACCCCACGCCCCAACATACGTACATGATTGCGTGTATATATGTTTATACATAGCATTCCACGTCATTATGTGTAATTCGGACTCGTCGATGTAAGTTATATATATATATATATATATATATATACAATTATATAATTTATATAATCAATAGGAGGTGATAAAAACATTAAAGTCGTTTACAGTTCTCCTTTGTCCTAGTTAATATGACTGTTGTGACTTGTGACATATACGTCTGCATCGTGTTCGGTCCTGTGCCACCAATATGGGACTCTTTTTATTGTGCTCAGTCGAACTTTTATGTTGTTGTCCCTTTCCTCTCTTGTTTCGCATTTTTCCTAACGATACTATCCTACGCTGTTATCTCCATCTCTTGCGATGTGCCCAAACAACTGAAGGACTCGTTTCTCACAAATCGCACGGAGCATGTGCGGTTCCATTATTTCATCTATTAAGGCAGCATTAGTTACGCGTGCGGTTTATGGTATTTTCAGGACTTTCCTCCACGTCCATAATTCGAAAGCATTGATTCGCCTTTTATCCGGTTGTTCCATGTGTCTGACGCGTATAATACAATTGGGAAAACTAATGTCTTCAGCAATTTTTTCCTTGTGTCAAACGGTATTCCTGTGTACTGGATAATCGCACAACGGCATTTCTTTCAAGAGCTATTGGTCGCTTTATTTCCTTAGATGAGCCTCCTTTTTACTCGATTATTGAATTCAAGTGTGTATAGTGATCTATCACTTTAAACTTTTTAAGAATGTCGTTATCGTACTTTTCGTCAGATTCGATCACTGTCGTTATTATTATTATTATTTTTTCATATTTCTGTGTAACCCATACTTCTCACTGATCACTTTTTTTTTACTTTCTGTATGATTTTGACCATTTCAGTCGCGCTGATGTTGCTAGACATTTCTCAGGTTTCGATATTTTACGCGTGTACAGTTGGATTTGTATATAATACATCAACCGGTCTATCGCTCGTTCGATCGGTTTGCCGCTATCATCGAAAACTTTTTCAATTTTTCACTTCCGCTGTTGTTAACCTCTTCCGTTCAGTTCTCCGTATTCGCGTCTTTCTTGATTGCGTCTATCCTTGTCTTCCATTCGACCTGTGTATTTTTCCTTCGATATATTATACATTTCGGTAGGTCATCGTGTTTTGTTTCACTGTAATCGTTTTCAAGAGAGGAACCTTTCCTCTTGCGCATTTAAAATGTTATCGACTAGGGAAATTTTCAGCGTACCCGTCGGTACTTCCTTTCAGAAAGCTCAAATTTCTGTTTATTCCTTTTGTTTCATATTTACATTCCTTCCGGGTACAATGCGAGACTGTCCATAAAAAATTCGTAATTCTTGTAGACGTCGTATTTATCTTCTTATTGTTGGTCATTGTAATCCATTACCGGCTTTGTCCCGTTGTTATTCGTGCTGTATATTTTCAGGACTCACTTGTTGCAGACTTTTTCTCTGCTGATCGATATACCAATTTCTTCCGGCGTTTTGATTAGTTTTTTTTTTTTTTAATATTTATTTTCATCCCTTATTCGTCTAGTACGCTGTTTAATTTTTGTACCATTTTTGATAAACCTTTCCATATATAATATATATATATATATATATATATATATATATATATATATATAGAGTATGCGATTAATATTTGAACTCGTTCGAATTAAGTTCTATAAGTTGTTCATCTAGCATAGAGTTATCGGATGCAATTTTATAATTCAGTGTTAAAGATTATATATAGTGTTCGGAACGATTTCGTTTAATTAACGTTATAAAATTATTTACGTAAACTAAAATGAATCAGCCGCTTCTAATTTGAAAGTCGCACCGTTTGCCGCTGAAATTTAGTATTTTTTAACACTTTCAGCCCGGTGTCAGTCTCATATGCGACTGACGTTGTCCATTACCGTGAGCACATGTGATTTTTTTGTATAAATGTGACAACATGCTAATTTTTAATTTTTACTTCGTATCAAGAAATAACACTTTCGAACTATTGTGATTAAATGAAAATTTTTCTCTTTCTTTTAGAAACGGAATGAAACCTCGAAAAAGGTGTCAGTAATTTATGGCTGACATATTGTTGTCATACATATCTTTATATTGAAAATATAAAGTTTTCATCTGAAACTTTCATTATTCAATATCATTAACCGTTCCGTGCACTCGAAATTATTTTACATGAATTAGAAACTAAAAACAAATCTTTCATAAAAGTGTGAGTCGCATATACTTTTTTTTACATCGCAAATAAACTACAAAACATCCTTGTTTATTAAGCAAAAATTCAACTTTTAAACGCAAGAGTTAGAAAGTTAGAAGCGTCAGTTAGAAATGACTGATATCGAATCTTCTCGTTGGTCATAATTACCGAAGTGTTCCGTAAAATAATGAAGAAATGAACGAATGAATGAAAACTTTTTATTATATTTTACACATAAACTGAAAAATAATTTTCTTTCATAATTTAAAGCTATGTTACACCTATTAAACCTTAGCAACTCTAAATATCTATAATTATACAACTTATATAATATACTTTTGAAATTATTTAAAGAAAATAATGCAGGAAAATAGGAAAAACCTTTCAGAAAAAAACGGACATACTGAGGAAACAAAAATTAATATAAATTAATAAAACGAAATAAACAATGTGTTTAGAAATAATTTAACTTTAAAATATTTATACTTAACAAAAGGTTAATAATTACAAGAATCCGTGTTTCAATATACGACGCTTATACTTAGCATAACGTATTCGTAATTTTCCATATTAATTTATTTCGATGAATTTTACAGTTTTAATAAACTTTTTTTTTTTTTTTTTTTTTTTTTTTTTTTTTTTTAAATTTTTCTGATATTTTATTAATAAATAAATATATGTAAGGCATGTTTAAACGATCGTGTAGACTAGAAATTCTAGTATATCGCCTAGCATTCAACGAAATTCTGCAGCAATGCTTTTTGAACTAATTGTAATTTCCTGTATGTACTATATCAGACACTGATGACCATATAGGGCAAGCATAAATCTAGGGCGTATAACAGTCGTATAAATTAATTTTTTATTTACATAACTGAGACTAGATTTCCTGTTAAAAATATGGAAAAAGGGGGTGTGCATAGCTTCGCTTTTTCTATAGCGAATGTAATATGGTTATTGAATAGTCTGCTATCTAAGATAACTCATAGATACCGAACTTGTTTGACTCGAGGAATTCTTTTAGAATTTATTGTTATTTCAGTTAGGAGGTAGTGGTCGTCTTCTAGTAAATAGAATTGCTTCTGATTTTTCTTCATTTAATTTTAAGTTCTATCTGTTGTAATATTTAGATATTTTAATTGCAGCCTTTTGCAATCGGTCATGTAGAAGATACATATAAGGTAACATCATCAGCATACAACGCACTACGCAGTACTAACGAAAGGCAGTTCTGGAAGGTCATTCATTAATATGAGGAACAAGTAAGGCCCGAGTATACTCCCGTGAGCAATCCCTACATTTAGTGTTTTAATTTACGATTTTTCGAAATAATTGGTAACGTAATATGTTCTATGGCTTAAGTATGATTTAATCGATTTAATAAGTAATAACGGTTAATTATTTTATATAATACTCCATCGTGCCAAGCTGTATCGAAAACTTTTTCAACATCGATTAGCAACATTCCGGTGTGTTTCTTGAGATTATATCAGTAATGGTGTCCCCCTATTCGGGGCTAGCTGGTGATCCGTTGAATGTTTAGGTTTAAAACCAAACGTGCCTTAGAATATTATTTGAATCCGAGTAAGCTCGTAGCCTGTGCAAGATGACCTTTTCAGCTATTTTGCTTAAGTTTGTTAACAGACTAATTGGCCGTAGGTTATTGATATTACTACTATCGTTTTGGTAACACGATAATTTTAGCAATTTTCCATTTTGTTGGAAAATACGATATCCCGAACGTACACTATTAATGATATTAGTAAAAATAACATAAGACAATGAAATCTAAACATACACAGGGATTTCGGTTCGTTAATGGAGCAGAATGGAGTAGATGCGATGAAAAAATAAAATCTAGAATAACACAATTGAAAGCTGTTTTCATTAAAAACGAAAATCGTAGGCTAACGAAAGTATATACGTATGTGTTTCAGGAGCATGGATAATAATGGAAGAAAAAAGGAGGTTAGCTCGGAAGATGGCGTTAGAGAGAAATGCTAAAATTTAAATGGATAGATAAAGTAAACGATGACTATAAGGGAAAGAAGACCCAGCTGGATAGGGTATATCGTAAGATACGTTTAACAATCGGAAGCTAGGTAAATGGTGAAACGTATTTCTCAAATATCAGAAGACATGAAACCAAATAAATATCAGTTAACGAAGGAGAAGATGAGGCTTCCATAAGATTGACCATCATTCGGACAATGAATATATATGCTGTATATTAAAACAACAACAAAAAAAAGTAATAAATAAAAATTTTTTTAAATCGCAAAGCTTTTCGGCTGTTAATCCATTATCGAGTGAATATATAAGAATATTTGTAAAAAAAAAAAAAATTATGACATATATCTATAGTAACCTTTTTTTTTGTATTTTGTACTTTTATAGAAATTGTATATATTTTTATATATTCACTCGATAATGGCTTAACAGCGGTAAAACTTTGCGATCTTTCTTAAAAAAAAATAAAATTTTAGGGATTCTTTGTCGTTTATTTTTACAAAAAAATCATTACGTAAATTTCACGCTTTTAAAATTACTATATATATTTATTTAAATATTATATCGACCTTCTTATTCGCATATTTAAAATCATTCTAACTGAAAATTAAATATTGTTGAAAACGAGTTTATACATTTTAAAAAGTTGTTTTCGATCCTCGTGTTCCCAAAGTTTCTCTATTAACAGAATTTTCTTCAGATTTTCGATGTGTACTTTACGTTGTGTCCAACTTTCAGCGCTGGCAAACTGGCCCGTAAATATTTTCATGAAATAATTTATTTTTATAATTTATATATATATATATATATATATATATATATATATATATATAATGTATGTTGGAATATTCATTGTTGGGAGGTGATTTTCCATCATTGCAGTAGTGTAATTCTTCAAATTGCAATATGATTTTTTATTATTATAAAAATAGTAAAATTTGTTTACAGCTCTAAACCAGTCGCAATATTTATTACTTTATCAGCCGACAATATATATATATATATATATATATATATATATATATATCACGCGCATAATGATAATTTTTTTTTATTATTTATAATACTGCGAGCTGTCCACCAAGGACATTTAGCAGTACGTTTAAAAGAATTGAGCATAAGGGGACAAGTATCCAGCGATACCTACCCGATTACGACGACCCTAAACGAGATCCTGCGGTTCTGACGTTTTAGTCTCCTTATGTCGCCGGTGGTATCAAGCAATCCCCCTAGCAAAAGTATTCGGGTGGCTATCAAGTCTTCTTGCGTGTCTTTTAGCGTGAACTTTTATGACCTCGGCCACATAATAATTTATACGTAAATCTCGATGCAACGTTAGATTTGTTACATACCAGGTTGGTTATCATCCGAAGAATTTTATTTGGTGACGTTTGTATTATTTTCAGGTTTTGATGGTCTAGCACAACTCCAAAGTTACACACCCCATAGGTCCAGACGGGCCTTAGAACCACCGTATATATTAACTGTTTGGCTCATTCGTAGCATACTTGTACAACTCACAATCGATTGGGGCTTGGATAAATTGATGTGTTTTGCTTCCCTAAGCGGGATAAAAAATAAAAAAAAACGCGGAAAAAATTTACCTTTTAAATTTTACTTATAAATATGTTTATAAACATACCTAGGTTAGGTTAGATTCAGTTAGGTTAGAATCAGTTAGGTTAGAATCGGTCAGGTTTATTTCGGCTAGTTAGCGGTAGAATTAAAAGAAAAAACGAGAATGACACATTTAAACCAGAATAACAAAATACCTAGGTTAGGTTAGATTCAGTTAGGTTAGAATCGGTCAGGTTTATTTCGGCTAGTTAGCAGTAGAATTAAAAGAAAAAACGAGACTTTCAAAAATGGTTTCCGCGTATTTTTAACTTCGTAACTCGTTAAAAATAATAATTTTGATATTTAGAAAAAAAAACACGAAAATCGGGAGTGTACAAGTATTCTTCGAATCTACCGAATGTTTATTATCTGTCGTTAGTACACTATTTCTCCCTATTAGCCAGTACATTTTTTTAACTCGAATATCTAATTCTTTTTTCTTCATCTGTATGTGATGTTTCCATGTTAACCGGCTATCCAGGTGCAATCCTAAGTACTTGACCGTTGATCGGACTGACAGATCGGTGCTATTAATCCTGACGGGTGGGGGTGTAACTTTTCTGTTGGTAAAATGGATATTGACAGATTTGTTTTCATTAATTCCAATTTTCCATTTTTTAAACCATATCTCCGCCCTAGTAACAGCTTTCTGTAGGTTACGGCTAGCTATCTTCGGATCCGTGTGTGTCGAGAGCAGTGCAGTGTCATCCGCAAATGTAGCCAGCTGTACGTTTTCCATTGTAGGGAAATCAGCCGTGTATAACAAGTACAGCGTGGGGCCGAGCACAGAACCTTAGAGAGCGCCTGCTGAAACAGGATGTATTTCTGAATAGGTATGTTTGTAAACGCACTTGAAAGTGCCGATTTTTCTATGTATGATTTCAACAACAGTTAAACATTTTTCTAATGATTAATGAAGATGGCGACAAGTGGCGTTTAGAGTAATTTTCGTCCTATAAAAAGCGTAAATAAAAATATACCTTCGTATCGAATTGAATCCAACCGGATTTTCGAAGATGGCGGATGGTGTGACCATGAAGCGTCGTGATAAGCCGATGATAACCGAGCGATAAGAATAAAAATTATAACGGATAGTCCGCAGTCGCACATTTTATTTTTATTATTTTTATTATTTTTATTATTATTATTATTATTATTATTATTATTATTATTGTTATTATTATTATATATTGTTATTGTTATAATGACATTCCGACAAGAAAAAATTGAAATACGCGCCGAATTGTTAATTTTGGCGATAAAATTCATCATTAATCCTTCTTTATTTTTAGTAATAAACAACACGGCGTATATAAACTACTTTATCGACGAAGTCGTTGGGGCGCATTTACAGAATAAAAATAGCCAGCTATATTAGGTTATAATTTTTGATACTACATCTGACGTGTAAAATAGAAATTTTAATTTAAAACATAATACTTCTTAATCTTAATTTTTTATATAATGTGGAATGTAGTGATTTTTTATAAAAAATCAATTGAAGTGATTTAACTAATTTTCAATTGATTTTTTACTTCTTAATCGCTTAAATTATTTACAAATTTTTAATCTTTCTACGTTTAGATTTTATATATTTACATATATATTTTATAATTTCAATTTGATGTACACGAACAATAAATCAGTATAACGAACATTCTGTACGAGGAACTTGAATATCAGATTATCACTTTTTGCAACTGTTATATCGTATATCGTAATAATAAACTGTGTCTCTGGCCTTAGTTGCTGCGCATGACACGTAAATAAATAAATAATTAATAATAATAATAATAATAATAGAAATTTTTTACCTATAAGCGGAATTTCGGCTAACGTTTACGATGAGTCCCTGAACAAAAGTACGAATTTTTTCGTATAATAAGGCATTTAACAATTTCCCGCCGTGTAACTTTTAAATACATAATAGATATACTTACTAAAATTGTTGAATGACATAATGTAAAAATTATTTTTATCAATTTTTACGATATTCCACGATATTTCATCATGATTCCCCCAGAAACTGAAGAAAATGATAGTTACTCAGTGTTGCTAAGATATGTTTATATCGTGCATTCGTAAAATTATTAGGAAATAATTTAGATTTGTTATCTAATTATATATTATTTAAAAATAAATTACTAAAAAATTAAAGGGTAGATTGTCTAATTTAATAATTAAAATGTTGTAAAAAAAGTATTTTAATATTTCAATTAATTTTTTATTATTGATTGCCACATTTGGTAATAAATTTTAAAAAGATCGATCACAAAATTATTAGAAAATATTTCAGATTTGTTATGCAGTTATATATTGTTTAGAAATAAATTATTAGGAATTAAAGATTAGTAATCTAATTAAATATTAAATTATTAGGCATTAAATGTTAGATATTTAATTAAGTAAAACATTTAACGTTTGTTGTGTAATTATTAAGAAATAAATTATTAGATATTAAAGGTTAGTTTTTTTTTTTTTTTTTTTTTTTTTTTTTTGACGGGTACTATGTACTGCTGCTATGGCTAGAAGCACCTTAGTATTATATTAAAATTTCAATTAATTTTTTATATTAAGATTATAATTTTCAAAATATATTTTAAATAAGTATAGATTATAAGATCGATTACACGACCTCTTATGGGGTATTATTTCCGTTATTTTTGGTTATAAACTGTTAAAATTGTTATTTTTTGTTCGACGTTTGTTTATTTGCTGTTTAGTTCTGGATTTTAAATTTTCGTTCGACATAGACGAATTAAACGAATTCGAAGATTTATGTTATTTTAATATTTTAATTAAATCATTACAACAAAAATCATATTTCAATAGTAATGATTAGTAGTGAAAATTTCGTCCGCAACGTAGCGCTGACGTCGTGTGCTCTATCAGGTGTTTTTGATCATGACGAATTCATAGAAAACTAATTTCACAACTAGTCATTATTATTGAAATGTGATTTTTGTTGAAAAATTCATAAATTTTGAGGCCAGGGACTTATTGTAAACGTCTCCCCGGAATTTTATTAAAATTTCAAAGAAAATTAATTCGCTGAATATTCCCATTTGTAATTTTTACCGTTAGTGTTTTCGCCCATTCGTCGTTTTTATTCTAGCCTATATAGTTGTAGTGCCCATTTTTTTTATTATTCCGTTTTAAAATTGTAACTGTATTTCGATCTATTCTTAACCCTTTTTTTTTTTTAAACTTGATTTTAACTTTAGACCTAACGACCATCCAGCCGGTTAATTTCCTATCTGTGTTACTCGATAAAATTCAAAACTGACATACTTCTTAGTAGTATCGTCGTTTAAATATTCAAAGACCGGTATTCGAGTAAAAAATAATTCAAACATTCGGACGCTATATAGGCTCTAAATTTTTAAACAACGCAGGATGTGTCTACTGACAATGAAATCTGTCGAACTTTATGCTAACGAAAAGAAAAATTAACGGTTTCGTCTGTACATTCGTCCTTAAGTTCTTTTTATACCGGTCATCTACTCTCTCCGATATTATTGCAATGCACATGTAAGATTATTTAAAAATACGCCGTTTACTTAAATATCTTTACGAAGAAATATTAATAAAAAAATTATCGACTTTTGTGTCGTTAATTATTAATCATTAAAATCGACGCTTAATACTCAAGAAACCTCCTTCTGTTGTATTACCTTTCATTATGGTTCGCTATAACTTTACCGTGTTCTTGTTTGAAATTTGGTCACCCGCGAGCACCGTGTGTAAATTAATTTTACTCGACCTATATCCAATATGTCTTTATCCTACATTTATCTTCCGTTCTCATACAGTTTTCTTACCCAATGTTTCTTTGAAACTTTCCGAATTTTCCGAAAATATTTTTTAATTTCGAATTTATTAAAAAGAACTGCAGAAAACCACCCGGGAATGTCGGAAAACTATTCTCACGGCGATGGACCAGCCTTAGAACTGCGCAAAAATGATGATGATGACGATGAAAAAAAACCCCACTAAATCGAATATATATTTTCTATCCAATTTCTTTTTAAAATTACTATAAAATGCTAATTTTCTTTTTGTTTATTTTCTCGAGTACTAGATATATTTCTTTATTAGAATTTAAATTGTTCGTTCTCTAATTATCTTTTTTTTCTTTTTTTCATATACTATTAAATAGTGACAATTTGACTTGCTCCTTTAATTTTTGATATTTTGGTCAACCTTTGCCGAATGAGATTAAAATAATAAATTCCTAAATTCGACAAGTCACGATACAAAAATATAAATGTGCTAAAAGATATGTTCCGAGAAACGAAATAAACAAATAACGAGACGCTTTAATTAAAAATGAAGACGGAAGAACTATGAAATATATGGAGCAAATGGATTCGAACATTCAGAGTTACGGCTGAAAAATAATCTATTTCGTTTCATTTTTATTTTAAAATAGAAAGTAGTTTAAAGAAGAAGAAAGTACGCGATTCGATATTCCGAGACGTCAGCCAGGCTTTTGAGAAGGTACGGCACAAAGGTCTAATGCATAAACTGCGAATTGTATTGCCATATCGGTACTACAAATTACTTAGCTCGTTTTGAAAAGATATTTTCAGATTAAATTAGGAGATGAGGTATCTAACATACAACCCATACTTGCTGGAGTACCACAAAAAAGTGTGTTAATTCGTCTATTTAATGTATACAGCAGATCTTCCGGTATCTGATAAAAGCTTGGTAGCCACCTTCGCAGATGATACTGTTATACTTTGCGATAGTCATTGCCCGGAGGAAGCTAATAAAAACCGTCAAAGCTCATTAATAAATGAAGTAACATCACGGGGCGAAAAATGGCGAATAAAGATCAATGAAAACAGATCCGAAAGAATAATTTTTACCGATAGAAAAATTGTACCTAAAAGCATTACCATCAATCGAAAAGCAGTTAAGCGATAGTGCAAGATATCTTGGTATGCATCTAGATAGCGAGTTAACACGGAAAAAAACATATTCAAACTAAAAACAATGAATTAAATATAACAATTCGCCAAATATATCGGCTAATAGGTAGAAAATCAAAGCTACATTTGGATAATAAAATCACCATATACAAATACTTGCTCCTGTTTGGAGATACGGGTATCAAATATAGGGCTGCAGTGCTAGAACAAATATAACACTAATGTAGCGATTCCGGAATAATACGAACCATTATGTACCATGGTTTGTATCAAATAAATCATTACATCGTGACCTACGTGTTCCATATGTTACTGATGTGATAAAACAGGAAGCAATAAAACACGCAACGAAGTTACACGATCACCCTAACTGGACAGCAGTCAATTTGCTGGATAAGTCGTCAGTCAAATCATTGGACTTGATCAAATAAATCCAATTTGTACATTCAAGGCCACCTTCGATGGAAGGATAACTGCAGATATCATACTCACTATTATAGGGAAAAAAAGAAGAAAAGATTTTTATTTCAATTGCTATATCGGGTTTATCTTATAAATTTTATGTCGCTATGTGTCGTTTACCGCATTAGCTATCAGTTTAAAATACCGTTTTATCGATAAATTTTTTGTAAATAAGTCATATTTTTTACATTGATATATATATTTATATATTCACTTGATGATGGCTTAACAGTCGAAAAGCTTTGTGATTTTTCGTAAAGATAAAAAAATAGTGATTTTAACTTATTTTTTAAATCGGAAATTTAAATAAATAATATTTTTCAGTTTTATAACGAGTTTACGTATTTATACTAGATAAGTTTGTGCGCATCTACTGGATTATTCGCGAATCTATTGAAACATATTAAAAATTGCGATATAGAAAGGATGGTTACCATCTATCGTAGTTACTGCGATGAGTATCTTTCGAATATAAAATAATTTATTAAATTTTAAATTTAGCGACATAATTTTTATTTTGTAAATATAATATTTTTCAATTACCGGCTATTAGTTTTTGATTTTCGGTTTAATCTAGTTTTAATTAATTTCTTTATTCTGACAATGCGTAGCGTGATCTACACGGGATGTAAGTAAAAAATTGTTTTTTTTTTTATAATTTTCGGTGTTTTATTATTTTTTTGGTTTCCATTTTGTAGGTTAGGAATACTTATTTTTTGATTTCGAGAATTTTTTTTTTTTTTTTCGATTATTCGGTTTAAATATGGGCCGAAACGAACTAAGCTGTTTTATTAGGACCCTTGATTGACGATAATCCATGTTTATAACGAGCCAGATGCGATGTAACAGGCATAACTAGATATAAACATTGAAGACATGCGCAGCGCCTTTGTTTCTTTTTTTTTCTAGTTTCTTTCATTTATTCGCTAACCAGTTTTATCTACAGCTTTTCGACCGCGAACTGTCTTTCCTCATTGCCCTGTCACGAGTTTAATACTAATCTAAGATTCTCAGCCACCACGAGTGATCTCCCGAGCGGCTTATATCCATCCTCTAGAATTCCATATATATAATTCTTTCCGCAATGAGTTCTGGATTCATACGTAGCATACTGCATGTCTAATTTAAACGATTCTTCAGGAGCGGTTAATCTACGTAATGTGTTGAGACGCTCTTATTCTACTTTCGATATGCGGTCTATCTATTTTATCCGAAGAATTCTTCGAAGGAACTACCGATGTCATTGGTCTAGTCCCTCGATCTGTTTTCTCATTATGTACTACGTTTCTCCGCTACACGATAACACTCGATATAATTTAATTTGTTAGCTTTCTATTATCGAGCATTCTTTTAAATAATTTTCGATACTGATCGTTCGAGATGGCAGTCTCATTATCAAGAGTTCCGACCCTATTTATGATATTGCCTAAATAGTTAAACGAATTTACTGTCTGTAAGTTAATCCCAAGTAGAATACGTCTCCCATCATTTTTAACCTGTAATATTTCCGTTATTTGTTGTAAGATCAAAATTCAGCTTCCAAACATTCCAAGGCAACTTGTAAGTAATTTGCATTTCTGCTTACTAGTACACAATCATCTCCCATATTTCAGGCAAATGTGCGAGTATTTTTCGCTGTATATTCAGTCAGATTTTATAAGACTCTATCCAGCTGAAACTTTATTCCTACACCAATCCGGGTCTCTTCAAAAATCACACTCGTATAAAAATTAAACAGCGTGCATGCGTTTTATTCCCGGTATTTATATCAATTACGTTAATCTTGCATCGACTATTATATAGAGCATTTATTTTGATCCCCCGAGTTATTTTATTAAACATAGGCATTTTGGGTGGACATCCAACCGTTCTCTGTTGACAGAGTTAAAAATATTTATATTTATTCTACACTAATTTGATCGAGATATACTATATATATATATTTTTTATTTCTAACATATATGTCTCGTTCGTAAAGATTTTTATCGTCTATAGTTACTAATTTATATTTATATTTTGTGGTATATTAATATTAATTAAACAAATGAAGAAGATATATTAATTCGAAAATTCTAATAATATTCCTCAATGTGAAATTGTGTAAATATGTACGAACAAATTAGGTTGACACAACGGCATGAACAATTTATTGGACTACGTTCGATAAAAGAAATTCCGCGAGTTAATGACAGACTATCGTGATTAATCCATCCGGATACGAAAATTAAGTTAATACAATAACTTCTCAGACTGCTATAATTTGTTGCCAGAGCGGAAAGAAAGTAAAGAAAATAATTTGTCCAATGAAGAAGGAAACTTCTGAAGATTTTAAACATCTGCTAAATACCGAGGGCAACATTTCGGGGCAAGGTATCAGTAAAGATAAGAATAAAATTCCAACAGACGGCGAAAGAAAAGTTATCTCAGTGGGATAACCGTTCTTGAAAAATGAAGGACGTTTGATTAATGATACGGAAGAAAGATAATTTTTTCTCAGTCTTCTGGAGGAACAAAGTACCGTTGAACCAGTTTATTAAGGTAGAAGTTGTAACTCCTCCGGACTCTCATTAACCGATGTCTATTGTCATTGCACTATATATATATATATATATATATATATATATATATATATATATATATGAGTTCATATGGGTATATATATATATAATCAGGTGATACTTAACTATTCCCGAATAAGAAGAAAAGCTTGTCTAATTTCGACAAGTCTGAATTGTTTTTTAAAAAAAAACGTCAAATTATACGTCAACACTTACACACCAATTGGTGTTTATATGATATGTAAGTGTATCTTGGCGACCAATTTTGTTCGGTATTTTTTTGCAGAATCGTGTTATTTTTTTGGAAATATGTTTAGAAACAAATAACGCACAATTAACAAAAAAAACCCAACTATTACGTACATAATTGTGTATAACCACTTTAATCGTGTACAATTTCGTTCCGTAAATGCACGTAGTTATGAACCGAAAGTGTCAATTTTGACAGAGTTTCTTACCTTTTTTTTAAAGGGAATTTTGGGAATTTTTCGATCGGATTTTTTTCCGTAAAATAAATTAAAAAATATTTCTCGGGGAGGTCCGATAAATTAAGAAGAAATGAAATTTTGATTATACTTACCAACGCGCGCGACAAAAGTTAAACAATTTCAAGCTTGTATAAAAATTTGATGCTTTAATACGATCGAACTGAAATTTCGTCTAAATTGAGATAAATATCGAGAAAATGACGAGGGAAATACTAATTTTACGCGGGCGAATGTACTAGGGTTCGGGACCCGAAATTTTAAAATTCTTCATCTCCCAATAGGTCGATTTCGATTAATTAATATATTACGGGAATATATGAAATTTTATTCAAAGCGTTTTAGAGTTGTTTCCGATGTATATAACATTTTTAACAATAGCTTGAAAATTACTTCAGAGTCGAAAAGCTTAGTATTGGTATTTGTGTAATAAATTAATTTTTTAGTGATTAACTTCGATTTTATTTTGTTTTGCTAAATATATATATATATATATATATATATATATATATATATATATATATATATATATATATATATATAAGAGTTTCTGGTTTAAATATATAAATATATTAATACATTAATGAGTAATAAATAAATAAATAAATATATATATATATATATCATCATATTCAGCTGATCAACCAGTATTTCATGGTGTAGCCTCTTCATGAATTAACCACATATTTTGCTCCATTTCTTCCGGTCTTGAGTAGCTCTGGTCCAGGTAACTCCTAATTTTTGTCTAAAATGACGCGATTCTAAATATCACTCTTATATATATATATATATATATATATATAAGAGTGATATTTAGAATCGCGTCATCATTTCATCCGAAATGCGATGGGAAAAAAGTGAATTCTAAATTCAGTTGATATGTAATTAGGTTATTGTCTTTTTGCGTTCAACTAAAATAATCGATTGTAAACGGCGATTGAAGCCTATATTACGTATACCTGAGATAGGAAATTACTATGTACAAGAATAATATAAAGCGGTTGAAAGCTAAAAAAAGAATATCGCTCGCCTGGGTGTCATTTTGGTAGTTAGGACATTTTTTTAGAAATAGAGAAACGAACTTTATAATCAATATGTGATGCCGGTTTTGACATACACAGCTGAAACATGGAGCCTTACTATAAAGGGAGAGCTAGAAGAATTAGGAAAACTCAAGCGACTCGCGAAAGAATTATCTTTGGAACCGAGCTTAACGATCGCAAGATGGTTACACGGATTAAGGAACAGACGAAACTGATAGACCCGCTGAAGCGGTTCGCTAGACTAAAATGAAAATTGCAAGACGAGAGAATGAAAGATGGACGAAGCTGATATTCAGGTGGTGGTCAATGAGGGAGGCCTATAGTTAGAAGGTATTAAATGAGTTAGGAATCAATTGGATCCGAGTTGCGCAAGATAGTGCTTGGAGAATTTCGGGGAACGCCTACACCCAGCAGTGGGTTGATATAGGCATATCGCGATGAAAATAATCGTTAGTTGTTTTTTCTATTGGATTTTTTACTCGTGTAACTTTTATACGTTGATAGAATAATTTATTTTTCGTAAATTTTTAAAACTGTACGGTTGATATCGATGCAATAACGACAGTTTTCTAATCGTAAGAAACTAAAGCGAACGAAGATCTAAAATGAAGAGTTGTTATTCGGAGGCCGACTGTGATTAGCGACGGGTGACGTTTGTGCTTGTTAGAAAATGCGCAACACTTACGTCGAACGGACAAGTTTATTAAATGTAGTACTCGAAGCAGACAGAATAGGAGTATAGATGTCGTAGGAATGAGTGAAACTAAGTCCATCCAAAGCGGTAGAATTGATGCAAATTCAGAAGTACGAATTTATATACGCGGGAAAAGTAAATCACGAATATGGAGTAGGATGTCTAATGAGAGAACAACTGAGTATATACAAAGTTACGTCATATTTCACGCGATCGTAAGCGGTATTTGAAAAAATTGTAAAATTTAAATGGCAAACAATTAATTAACGATATTTTAACGAAAGTATACATTTAAATGACGGTAATTTATATAAATAATGGTAGGAACTTTTTATTCGTGATTTTTTTTCCCGTTGTGAACCGGTTCAATTTTTCTACTACTTAACATTTTCGTAAAATATTTATAGTAATAGTAATAATATTATTTAATCGCTCTGTTTTTTGTTTAAAGTTATAAAGTTGTAAGCAAACGTCAGTAATTGTAAACTATTCCTAACAACGATGTAATCTTGGCCACCTGTCGAGGGGATGACATTACTAGAAGAAGAAGATATGAAGATCGAAACCGCTTTCGTATCGTTTTTCACGTAATATAAATTGAAAATAATTATTATAAAAAAAAGAAGTATTTTACCTCAACGAGCCCGAGTGACAATTCGAAGGTGACGGAATCGCTACCTAATTTCGCTTCGTTTGTTGATCGGGTTTGATATCAAATCTGAAAACGAAAAGATTTTTTAATTTTTATTAGCTAAAAATTTCGAAATATATAGAGATCTATGTCGGAATTATCATATATCGAATATTTACGTATAACGGTAGCTAGATCAACGTTAGAGCTCGATGATAACTACGATTTATCGAGTTTATTAAATAACGAAAGAACCGGTTTTTTTTTCAATTATATATTTATATAAATTACAATTTGGCTGATGTAGCCGATAAAAGCAACTGTGATGTGAGTTATGACAGGATGGAAGATGTCATTCAACAACGACACTCCGAACTATACCTATTCAATCATTCGAACCGGTGCGGAAGATCTAGGGGTGTGCGATAATTTAATCTGCGATGTTCATTGACACGATCTAATAAATCTACCTAACCTGTGCAAGTAACCTTTACCGTTATCTCAGTAGAAACATAAACGAGTTATTATAAACATCATCGCTCACTCGGTTCAATTACAATCGTTTCTTCCTAAATTTTCGATGTTCGAATTTTTCAAAAACGTTAAGCGTAAAGGAATTTACCAGCAGATGGCGATTCGGGCATTATTACTTGTTGATCGCCTATTCCTTGCGCAATTTAGAGAAACTCCTTACTGCCTTCTCCATACTGGACCGTACAATTTGCAATTCCGATATCCTTGGAATGGCCTTCTTAAATTGATGGTCCTCCTTATAACGTAATGTCCCTTCTGCATATTGAGAATCTAGGTTTGTTCAGAAGTTGTCCAAGTTCATAAAATATGAGTTAGTGATTATTACGGCACCACGTTGGGTAAGCTGTAAAGGCATCACCATAAAAAAAAAACAAAAAAACGTTACGTTCCCAACTATATGTTAAATACAATGCATTGTCGCTTTTTGTTCTCGAGAATCGTTTCGAAGCTCCCTCATATGCCACGTGGTGCGCTCTCTATTTCTCATACGCTAATGGTTGTGCTCTATGTTCCTCATATACCGTTAGAATGTAGAACGTTAACGTGCTCCCTTCACGAAAGATCCTCCTCAATGGCAACGTATAATTAATATTTAGTTTCCGTGTTTCTAGTCTACGTTAATTTATCAAATACTAATATTATAATAATGATGATGATGATAATAATAATTAATAAAATCAAATAAAATTGAACTTTATTTGGAAAACACCACGTGCTATACAAAGTAAAATAATATTAAAAGATAACACATAATGTCATATAATCGAAATATGCACTACTTCCCAAAGCCGGCTAAAAACTGCGCGATCACTATATATGTAAGTGTCTTTCTAAATGTTAACGTGATATATTTAATAAGTAATTTAATTCGATATACAATGAACAAAACTGTATCTCGCATATAGATAGACTTTATCAATAAACCATATCGTACCAATCCATACAAAACATCCTTTCCACCGAAATAGCTGTAAAGCATCAGAAGATAAAGAAAACACATTCAAACACTAGTATACATGCCATGAAAAAAAAAACGGCGGACTCAAATTCAGATGTTTCCCCCTTTCTCATACATATTAAAGGTTAGTTACAATCATACAATTAATAGTATAATAATTAATAATAGTAATATGTTCTGAGTAATAATTTTTTTATTCGTTTTTTATATAAAGTAATTAGCGTGTAAGTTGCAATGTCGATGCAAAAATTGATTGCAACTAAATACGTAAATTAGCGAGTTCTCCATTGTAACCGGCGTGGTAAATATATTTCAGAATAAATTGTTTATAATAATTGCATTCAAATTGCGTGGTTGGTGCCAGATAAGCCAAAATACCTAACCGACCTATATAATATAACCGCGAGTTTAATTTAATTTATGTTATACTTAAAAAAAAAGGCTAGAGGCACGAGGGAGAGAAAGTTATATCACGGAGTAGAGACGGGACATGCGTAAGAACATTATTAGGTTAATATAAGAGTATTCATGTTTGATGAGAAGAGGAAGTGAGGAGGGAGAGAGACAATCTGAGTGAGGAGTACAAAGAACAATGAATAAGGATACGGGAGATGGAAAGCATTGAGGAACTGGAGTTCTATCGATCAGGTGTGAATGGGTGAGTCTTGTATGGCCAAGCCGCAATATGCCGAAAACAAAGTCTTCTCTGCGGTTTGGAAGCGAAGTCATCCAAGGTAAAACGAAATTTTTAATTCGGTGAAGATTATATAATGAGAAGGGTCATTGGCCATTTTTGTTGCCACGAAGCAAATCGTATTAATTTAACATAATGACGCGTACACCAATAGATGGAACTGGGAAGCTTTCGGCAACAATGAAGCAGCCTCCCTAGCTACTCTATCTGCTAGTTCGTTTCCCGGAATGTCGGCATGATCTGGAGTTCGTAGGAACGAAATTAACTGGTTTTCGGTTTAACTAATAACAGCCGTGTCACTTCTTTGGCTATAGGATGCAGAATAATATATCGCACAAGGAGTAGTCGGAACATACAATCGATGGCTGCTGGATGTTAGAGCTTATTACGAAGTCCACGGCGAGGTAAATCGCATAAAGTTCGGCTAAAAGGATGTAAAATGTCTGAGGAAGCGAATATCGTATAATGACGACATTGTTCATGACGACTGAGCAGTCAACAGTCTCATCGAACGAGGATGCGTCATTATACAACACTGCTGAACCAGTGGTAAGGTCTGAAATTATTTACGTGACATATTTATCGTATTCTAAGATTTAACTTACCTATTTATATATTCTCTCTCTATCGTTTTTTGATAACTTTTATAATAAATTTTTTGTACGCGATATTTTTTTATTATTCCACAGTCCGAACTAAATTTTCTCGAAAATCAAATTACGTTCGGATAAAAAAAAAACCTACTTGAACTTATTACGGTAACAACTGTGAAAATGTAAAATTGCATTCGGAAAAAAATTGCCTCGTCCGCTACATTCCACTCTGTATGAGAGTCGTTAGCCTTTTAAAGGGCGTTTCAATAGGGCGGATCTACCTTAATATTATTCTTTGACGATGTAGTTGGAAAAATAAATAGAAACAAAAAACAAAATACAACAAAAAAAAACGACACAAAAATAAAAACTATAAAAACAAAGAATGAAACGATACACCGATTATTATCAATACATATATATATATATATATATATATATATATATATATATATATATATATATATATATGTATATAATATTTCGTCTATAATTTACCTACCATTATTAAAGTTGAAAATTTTTCGCCAGATCGTTCACATTTAGCGAGTGGGTATTACTGTCTTTACTCTGTATTCTTACAACCTCAGATATCGCAACAAATGACGATGAACTTAAATAACTGTTGGAGAGTTTATTTTATTGCGTCTTAAATTTATTTTCACCCGATGAGACGATCTCCGATTTGAAGGTGATGTCGTAATAGCGATGGTATAACGTTTAAACTGACGGTCGTCGGTTTCAACCGAAACGAATGTTGGAATAAATCCACGAACGGCGCAGGGAGGTTTGAAGATGACCAACAAGAAGAAATAACAATTTTGAGAACTTGAATTAACTCGTTCTTATTACACAGTAATAATAATCTACCAGTGTCGACGACACGATAAATAGTAAAATCGCTTGCACACGTACATACATAATACAAATGATATATATCTATATAGATATATATCTATATAGATATATAGATATATAGATATATAGATATATAGATATATAGATATATTAGAAAAGTCGGGGAGAATTTTGTGTATCGCAACCTATTAATCTTTAACTTCCTTAATTGTTAGTATAATTATCTTCGCTTATACTAATACAACCGGTCGGTCCCGAAAAATGGAAAGGACCCCCAATATAAACGACCTTGCGTTTTTACACTACGATAATATTGTAAATGTGCGAAACTATACACGTAGTAAACTAGTTAAACTATTTGTAAACCATCGTCGAGGACACACCCATGGCTATATGTACGAACGAACGGTTTCGCTAAAGTGTAGACACGAAAGTATATAATGCTAAGGAAAAAAAAATTCGGGGTTATTCACTTGTGAGCTGTTTCCCCCCTCAGATTTGAAAGTTCCTTCCGAACTTCATTTTTTTGTTCCTTTTTTTTTATTATCCTATACGTCTGTATATCCGTCTGACTATTTTCTTTTCTATTTACTTATTTTTTTGTCTTCTTTCTTTCTCCCTCAGGCGCACACACGCTAACACAAATATATTTATATACGAAATACATCAAGAACTTCGGCGTAGGCATCTTTTGATTTAACGACTTCAATGATTTTATCACCGTATTAAAAACGAGCTGAACTTTGTATGGGCCTGATTCTCTCGTAGTATTGTTCGTAAATTTCCATCTATATCTTTTAATCCGTTATATGTGGCGAATGTATCAATCGGTGGAAAAAAGCTGCAAACAGGTCGATTCGTTAGAAATATAAAGATCGGGCAAAGAATTTCAGCAGCCGGAAAAGGCTTTTAAAAAAAACCCCAACATATTATGTTAATCTGTCTATAGAATTCGGGAAACGTATATTGTCTCAAGTCGTGTATAGACGGGCAGTAGCACTGTACGGAAACATGCGTGGACTTTAAACGAAAGAGATTTAAAAGCGATGATAAAATTTCATAGAAGTTTTTAAACCACTATAAGAGGGGACGTATCGAAACGAAAATGAATTAAATAGGCACGTAGACACGATGGACTATTAAAGGGAAATGTACCGATCATGTGCAGGCGAAATGTAAGATCAAGACAGATACCGTTGGACACGTTAAAAAAATAAGGCGAACATCAAGAACTACATTGTGAAAATCGAAGGTGTCTTTAAAGTATTTAAGAAACGTTGTAATTTGATAAACAAAACGGATCGTACGAGATAATTATGTCGAAAAATCGGTGAAATATAATACTACTATTACTTCGACAAGATGCCGTGAGTAGACTATATGCATATGTTTGTCTAGTTTCGAAGTTGTCCAGTAATATCGAAAATTATTCGAATTATACGGTTAGTGACGCGCTAAACATTAATTTTGGTACGATTAAACTCTAATGCGCGCATCGAATATATCGATCGAAAATTTTTGTCTTAAATGTACGGATACATTTTGTATAAGGAATTCACTCTATGAGCTTTCACTTGTTTCTATTAATACGAAGGTTCTCAGTTCCGTTAATGAGTATATATTTTTGACTTGGCATCTCATCTTTATACGGAATATATGTTTTAATTCTACTAATGCAATATTATTCCTCTGGATCTGTTTCTAATTGGCGCGTCTGTCTGATTGTATTGTTGTCGATGTCAATAATTTCCACTATTTTCACGCTGCTTTGGATCTTGTCGTAATATTCGTAAACTCAAAAAAAAATTGTATATAATTCGACTGACAAATCGAGATGCGACTGCAGTCACTGGAAGGAAAACCCACGTATTTTACCCTTGGAGTTTTTTCACGGTATTATATCAACATGATTCCTACTTACATAGGTTCCATTTTTCTGCGATGTTCTTGGATGTAATCTTTAAGAATAAAAACAGTTGTAAATCGATAATCCGATTTATCATTGCCGTTTGTTCTCGTTTTCTTTTACACGTCAATTATCTTTAATTAAATTCCCGGATAATCGCCGTCTAATACTTCATTACATGCGCCGATAATAAAATCGAACTTTTCACCATTTCTCTTAGATTCTCTTTATAAATTCACAGTAGATACGTCTAGGCCAGCGACATTACTTAATGGATTTCGATGCTAATTCTATTTCGTGAACGATGTTTTCGGAATATTTTTACGCGCTGCTTCTGACAGTGTAAAACCATTTTGAATTTACCTAATTTAAGAGTCTAGTAGCTATTTTATCGGGATAATTTGATGCGCGAATTTTGCATTCTGTCTTATTTTATTTAAGTAGATCGCACATCAAACGGCGTATATAGAAGACTTTTAAAAATTCTTATAAATGAATGTTGGCCGCGTGAAAACGCACTTAAAATAACTAATTTTCAATTTACCCGGCTATCGGATTTTACATTGCCGCGCGCCATTAAAATCCCTTTAAACTACGGGTAAACGTATCTAGATATTTCGATACGGTTTTTTTTAATCATATATTTTGGTAAAATTGTATGTATGAAGGTGCAAAGGACCGGAGGAGACTTATATCAATTAAACTACACATATATCGACTGTATATTCATAAATAAATAAATATTTCAAACTTGTGCGTGAAGTCCTTTGCAAGTGTACTTATATTTATGGGCAACAGTTAGGATGACATAACATAGTCCCAACAATTACCATGCAGTATATCATATGTACAAACTTAAGACTAAAGAATATTATAAATTATTTTATATTAAAAAAAAAAAAAGGGGAAAAAATCTTTATATAAATAATTACAATTGTTGCAAACATTTATTGTTTACACTTAATTTTTAAACATGTAACGAGTGCAGTATCGGAAGATTGATCAGTTGCTTCAGATATCACGGTTGAATTAGTTTTATTAATTTTTTTTTTTATTTTTTTTTTTTTATTTTTTGTTTTTTGTAAGATAAGAGCTAGCTCGTGATATTAAATTTATGTCGTATTGCACTTTCAGAGAACTTGAGGAATGCTGAATGATTATTGCTGTTTAAATGGACTGCATGTTTCCTACTTTATACTTAAGTCGCAAAAGCAGGACATTCATAGATAAAATGTTCAAGGTCATCTATAATATCTCCCGAACAATAGGTACACCCTGGAACATTAACTAGATGGAACCTGTATAAATAAGCTGCAAACTTGCCATGGCCAGATAAGACCTGAGAGCTGTAGAAGTTAATATTTAACTTCTTCAATTTCATTCTGCTAGTGATATTAAGGAAGAATTGGTATGTTTTCCTTCCTGTGATGTCAGCATCCCACCTCCTTTGCCATTCTGTCAAAAGCATTTGGGAAACATGCTTTCGATACGGTACGACGTATATAACAATATAAAATAGATTTATAATTTTATATATTCATTTTATACTCGGACCTTTTTTTTACTTTTTTTTTTTTACAAAAACGACAAAATCGAAATATCCCAAAGACAACGTATTTTTTGGTAGACTCGATCAATTCCCTATCTCGAGCTGTGTGAAACAATTCCTCAACGCTGTCGTTTGTCCATGTTTGTAAGTTTTAGAACCGTCCAACTTTTCTTCTTTCATCTACATTATAAATATATATATATATAATGATTATTATTATTATTATTAATAATACTATTACGATTAGATACTTTTTTGATCATTATATATTACAAACATATCGATCACATTATCTTTTTCTTATCGCATGTTACTACTGCGTTGATTTAATTAGCCACAATTTACATTTCAATTTACATTTCAGTCCTAAATGAGCGTACAACGCTCGCCTCGCGGCCAGCGTCACCGACAGTAAGCACTGCATACTTACAAACGAATGATGAAAGGAAGACGACTGCTCACGAGGTGCCACCAGTAAAAATAACGAAAACCGTTAGTTTATACTCTATTAAGAGGCAACTATCCAAGAATAGTAATGGAAATGAAAAGTCTGTCAAAAAAAAATCACAATCTGGAACACGACGATTATGAAGATGAAAATTATGAAAGCTGACAGATACACGAAATAAAACAGTTATATAGTGATCAACCCATGACTATAAACAATCTAAAGTTAAAAATTAATTCTCTGGTTGATAAAATATACCAGTTAGAGAAACAAAGCAAACTGCACAACTGTTGCCGAATGACGCTTATACAAACTCGCAAGACCTGCAATTACAGCAGCTGGTGCAAATTCAAAATACTATGCAACCTAAAACGGACGAATGGCCACCAAAAATCACAGAAACTCCTGCCCAGGTGAACACGACAAATACGTCGTCTACTTCGTCTACTCAACAGAGTAACAATAGACGAACAAACGTCAACCCAATAGCAAAAAAAGATAACCCACCGCCGATTTTCGTAAGTAACATTAAAGATATTAATGTACTTACACAAATCTTGTTTAAGAAAGAGCCTTAGCAAACAACCAAGTTAAAATTAATACACCGAATAATGACACTTTCCGAAGTGCAGTCAGTGTTCTAAAAGAATTGCAAAAGCAATACGGAAACAGCAAGGAAACCCCATTCTACGAGATGGCTTTTCATACCGGTGTAAAGCAATGAAATCCTATCGTGTGGTTATTCGAGGATTACATGCCTCAACTGATACCCCGATAGTATCAAGGCAGAACTAGCTCAGATTGGGCACATAGTACTACAAGTAACAAATGTAGTCAAAAAAGTCTGGATTTACAAAAACGACAAGGAAAAGGGGAAGAAAACAGTTTCTTATCCTCTGTTCTTTGTCGATCTTGAGCCCAAAGAGAATAATAAAAACATATATGAAATCCAACACTTAATGTACCACAAAATAAAAATTGAACCACCGCGTAAAAACACCTACATTCTACAATGTAAAAAGTGCCAAGAATCGGGACATACTAAAGGGGTTTTACCTTAAGGCTGTTAGATGTGTCAAATGTGCTGGTAATCAAGATTCAGCAGACTGCCAAAAGACAAAGAAAACCAAGTGAAAATGTGCAAACTGTGGTGGTGAACATACTGTCAATTACAAAGGATGTTCTGCATATCTGGCCAAAAAGGAAATATGGAATAAACCTAAAATAAAACCAACACAGAGACTACAGCAAAAAGATAAACCTCCTGCACATAAAGTGCACAGGCAAGTCTTTCGCAGATGCTGCTAAAGCTTTCTCCCAGCCAAAGAAGCAACCGATTGGGATGTCAAATCCCTCTCAACAGCAGAGTAAGGAAAAACCCACACTGGCTGATGTCATGGAACTGCTTCAGGGAATCAATGCAAGACTTGTTATGGTGGAAATACGACTCAACAGCCTTGAAAGTAAGCAGCCGAAACAGGTACAACCACGGTTCAAGAATAAGAAATGACTGACTCGGCATTTCGAATTACAGCATGGAATGCCAATGGACTTCTCGCACGATGCAAGGAGCTAGAAGTTTTCCTACATCATAACAAAATTGACATTGCACTGATATCTGAAACACATTTTACAACAAAAAATGTTGTTAAGATATATGGATATCAAGTCTACCACACTCCACATCCTAGTGGACGTGCTCACGCTGGTGCAGCGATAATAGTGAAGAACAGCATTTCTCACTGCCTACAAGATCACATTGCCGAAGAATACTTCCAAAGCACTGTGGTAACCGTAACACATGGGAACAATGTGAGCTCACCATAGCGTCAGCTTACTGTCCACCTAAACATTCGATTCAGCGAAGGCAATTTTGATCAATATTTAACAAATTTGGTCCAAGGTTTATCGTTGGAGGAGATTTCAATGCCAAGCACACAGCTTGGGGATCAATATGGATAACCCTCAAAGGAAGCTTATCCAGGTTTGCAACAGCATTGCAGTTTTCTATCCGCTCAGAAGCCTACCTACTGGCCTACAGATAGCAGGAAAGTGCCTGTGACCTCATCGATTTCTTTATCACTAAAGGAATAGGAGCGAGTTTCATGGACATTGTAAACATTGTTGACCCGACGTCAGATCATACACCCATATTGCTGACGATCAGCGATACAGTCATCAAGAAGCAGAAAAGGAAAATACTGACCAAAAGACTGGGATCTATTTAGGAACAAATTAGATCTAAACATTAATTTCAAAATCAGATTGGAAAAAAAAGCAGAGCTGGATGCACAGACCGAAAAATTTATTGAAGCAATTAAAAAAGCAGCAGTCACCGCAACTCCGGTCTCTACCTCAACCCACGACGTAGGAAAGAGCTACCCACTCGAAGTTCGTGAACTTATCGCGGAACGTAGAAAAACTCGACGCACGTGGCATAGAACCAGAAATCCACTGGATAAAACCATTTTCAACCGAACTAGTCGTCGATTAAATCAACTAATTAAAGAAATAGCAAGAAAAACATTTTTGAAAATCACCTACAGAAACTTTCTCCTGAAGCGGATAAAGATTACTCTTTATGGAAAGCTACTCGACGATTGAAACGCCCCATTGTCCACGTTCCACCACTAAAGGACGAGCATAGAAAATGGATACGAAAAGATGCTGATAAGGCAGAATTATTTTCTAAACATCGTTATCGGACATTTCAGCCGCATGACATCCAATCTAATATAAACATGCTAGATATAAGAACAACGATGACTTCAAATTTGTCACTCCACTCGAAGTAGCCAAACAAATTGAAAATAATATTAATCCGAAAAAAGCGACTGGAATTTATGAAATCCCTGGGATATTATAGGAATTATCAAAAAGAAAGGAATAGTCTTACTAACATACCTATTCAACGCCTGTCTGCGTCTTGAGTACGTACCTCAGTGCTTCAAAATCGCTCAAATAATCATACTCAAAAAACCAGACAAACCAAGCAGTGAAGTAGCGTCATACCGACCAATATCACTACTACCAGCAATATGAAAATTATTTGAGAAACTGCTCCTTAAGCGTCTCAAACCATTAACAGGCATTCCAGACCATCAATTTGGTTTCAGGAATAATCACTCAATAATCGATCAAGTACATCGAATTACATCAATTAGTGAGAAAGCGCCGGAAGAAAGGAAATACTGCTCTGCAGCCTTCCTCGATATATCAGAAGCCTTCGACAGAGTATGGTATCAGGGGCTATTCTTCAAGTTAAAGAGACTCCTTCCTGTGGTAACACTATTTTTAGTAATCAAGTATAAATGAAATCACTACATTCCACAATCTAAACTTATGGATTTGAATCTTATATATATATATTAAAAACTATAAACTAGTTTCCCTAACCTCAGTTTTCTCGGGGTTTTAGAAGTGATAAATAACCGTTTACTATAAATAAACAGAATCTGTTAAATCTTCGATGCAATTTCCGAATCGGAAGATTTATCACCCCTCGAGCTCATATTGTAAACTAATTATCAGCTCTAGTAATAAGCGTTCTGTTCGCCGATGACTACAATATTCTCGTCTCTTGTCCTCAGATATTCATGGGAGAAGAGATTCATCAAAACGGGAATCAAACAACCTCTGTGACTGAATTACTAAAGATCGTTTTTCGTTTTGATCTTTTCGAGCTTTAATTTACGAAACTAATTGCAAATTACTTTTGACGTGTAAAAGTACTAGCACAACAACGTAGAACTTTTAACGAAGAACTGTCGGATTCAATCTTCGAGCGCAGTGAAATATCTCGGCTTTGAAAAACTATCGCCTGGAAACAAAAATTATAAACTTTATAAAGTTATTAAATGCTACGCAAGACGACTAGATATTATCAAACAATTGCTACAAACAACCAATCGGTCATCGTTTTCCAAAATATACCATTCGTTGATAACATCGAAAATAGACTACAGTTTTAATGCGCACAGTTCTTACCTCGAGAGCGGCGTTACCTGAAAACTCGAATTTCTCAAGACATTTTAGAAATTCAGCGACCTATGCATGAAAAAGTCTTCGAAAATGTTGTGAAATAATGTGTGTATTGCAAATGGCGGTCATCTGAACGATATTCCCACGAATGCTTTTAAATTAATCGCTCGTTTTTCTACTTTTAAATAAAATTTCATTCGAAAAATTTTGTCGAGCACCCTTTTTGAGTTATTCCCAAAAATAAACATCTTCTCTTGGTCACCCTGTACGTGTCAATTGGCCCCGGGTATGGTATAGGTAAATTTCGCTCCCTCTGTTTCTTTTTAATAAAACAGCCTTATAAGAAATTTACGTCACACCGGCCTAGTCAGATTGGAACGAGAAGCATATATACACAAATACGTGAAATATGTAATAAAGATAATTGGGAAAAATACAAACAATTTAAACGATTTTCAAACGTTTGTATTATTAGTAAATATGAAATTCTAGCATTTAATAATAGGTAATTAAGAGAAACGGATAATTACACCCGTTCTCGTATATTTTTCGCGCGTATCTAAGGTAAAATTTGCCCAATGTTATAATTCGACGCAAACATTTACTTTGGATGAGAATTGGAAAGTTTCTAACCATTCTTTGTTTTTTGTTATTGCGCGTGTGTGTGTTTGTGCGCGTTTGTAATTAAAGTTTATTTTCGTCGTCATTGACGTTAGATAATTTGAAACAATTGCCTAGTTTTCGGGTTGAGTGTAACGTTGCGAATCCATTAATTTACCACTATTTAATTTATAATTCAGCTATTATTATAAAAAAAATCTTCTACAATAAATAAAACCGACCGAATAATCATAGGATACTCTGGAATACCGGACATAAGACTTATGAAAAAGAAAAAAAATCTTAACAATACATAAGACATACGCCGTAAAGATGCGACGATAAGTCGGCTCGAGTGTAGGAAAAGTTTCGTTAAAACAGTAAATGCTTCGACAAAAACACGTGAAATTACTCGACGGGAACAATCGAAGGAACACTAAATTGTCGTGGTCACTACTGGATAACCTCCCCCCGGAAAAGAATAAAAAATTATCACGGGGACTACGACGGAGAACATGAAAATATGAAAAACTACAGATGCGAATGCGGCATGGTACAAGATTCAGGTGTTAAGAAGATGAAGCGACATTACTAATAAGAATACGTCCTAAGATATATATGGACACGCAATTCCGATTGCGTTTGAATGAATAGTACAGGACAGAAAACCAAGATTTAATGAATAATAATGTAAAGCAGGACTAATTAGAGTACAAGGGTCTACCTACAAAATACCAGGCGACTGTTAATAGATACACAACTCAACAATTTAACTTCATAACGGTAAGTGATAGTCTTGTAATATGATCGGGATTGGAAAGTAATCGTAAGGAGTAGCCCTTATTATTAATAAGAGATCGGATATAAAACTGTAAATAATAGAATAATATTTATAAAAGGGCGAGTTCCGATAAATTTAAATATTATACAAATACATCTGAACTACTCAAAATTGTGCTGGAAGGCAAAATGAAGACGAGAAGATAGGGAGGACCATGTAATTCGTTTGTTGCGACGTTACTGGACTCCCGGATTAAAGAGTCATCATAGTAAGGAACCAGGATTGTATCATGCTACCGCTACTATTTGAATAATTTAAAAAAAAAAAACGGTTTCCGCTTATAAATTTTTACTTTGGACGTTGGCGAACAGACTTACGATCGTGATATTTAGATATCGATCTCCACCAAAAAAACACAACAACAAAAAAAAACCTTCCTTGGATCTGTCGAAAGTAGTTTGAGAATAGGAGGAGACTAAAAACAGCGGTAAATTTATAACAGGAAATATGAATTATATCGAAACATCTCGATTGAAAATATATCGATCGGAATAGCATGAAAAAAAATAATTATTTGTAATTATTTTTATTATTACCATATTACTAACGGTTAACGGTTATATTTTGCGCGCACCAGAGGATGCCGTTTTGATGACGTTTCATTTTAAGAGGCCTGTTTAAAAATAATGTTTATTTATTTATTTAGATTTTATTTATTTATTTTTTCGAAATTCCGCTAATTAAGAAACGAACGATCGTAATTCATTTTAATTGCCGCTATTATACCACCAACGGTGTCCGTGCGAAGAAGTCAGCCAAGCGATTAATGAGCCAACGCGGATTATTCGTTCGTGCGTGTATTATATATATATATATATATATAATTATATATGTATGTACGTGTGTGTGAAATTAGAACTGGTCGTCCGCGAAAACCGCAGCATTTAAAACCGCAGTATTTAAAACCGCAGTAATTCTTTAATCTTACTCTTGATTTTTTAATTTATCTTTAATTTTCTTATATATATATATATATATATATATATATATATATATATATATATATATATATATATGTATATACATATAAATTTGTCCGTTATTATCCTCGGATGTTAGAGATTTAGTTCGTTCTGAATTAATAAAGAATTTTTTCTTCCGCTCATTGTCTCATATTTCGAACGATATTTATAGAACTTTTCTTTAAGATAAACCGTGTCAAGACATCGTAAATCTCCTATTTATAAATTACCTAATTAATTAATAATAATAACAATAATGATAATGATGATAACGAGATATTTTTATTAATATTTGTTGTCGGTTTACTTTCTTTATACACCCGCACACATAATATATATGCATAAGGAAATACTGAATACATCTTTCTGCTATATTACCGCGCCCATATTAGCAACACGTGTTATTGCTGACGTATTAGCTTCTTTCTAATCGAAAGGACAGTTTTAAGTACACAATTATACATCCTAAACACTAACTTATTGGGGTAGTTTAAATTTCTTTTATAGAAGGCGTCGTCTACCAATTATCAAAAAGGAAAACTTTAAAGTTTTTTAAATTTCATTTACTCGCGATAAAACAATTTATACCTTATAGACGATATGAAAATATTAAAATAAGCCTTGAATATGGACAGGAAATAGATATTGACGGTGGTAGATTGCAGTAACTTAATACCGGAACAGGCAATACAAATTAATCGGTACGAAAGGGTACTATGCACGTGGGTGGTTCGCTTAGTTCTTCAACCGATAAGATAAAATCGCGGAACTAGCTCGCACAGATTAAATAGAATATGATACATCAGTCACAAACGCGGGATAAGGAGTTAGTACATTGTTTGGTTTTTCCAGCATTTACATACGCGTCAGTGATTTGGATGGTGAAAGCAAAGGACTAGATCAATTCGAAGTGCGGGTGTTTATGCTACGACTGGAAAGTGAACGAACGTCTCCATTCTGCATGAGCTGGACGTTATGACTGCCTAGCGATATTTCCTTAAGGACGTTGCGCGTTTTCAGACATATCATGCGCAACGAACATTCGATGTTGCGAGAAATAATCGCTGGAAAAATGCAGGGGATTCGTCCACGCGGCGGGGTAAACATCAGACGAACAGACACCATCGGGAACATGTTAAAGAAATCAATTACAGACCGCAAACGGGTGGCTGCAAATCGGACAGAGTGGCGGAAAGAAATTGAAAAGGCTGTAGTGTAGTTTCGGGGAATTACGACCGCAGAAGAGAAGATAAAACATAATTAAAAAAAGAAAAAAATATATAGTAAAAACATAAGAACTTAGTCTTTTCATTTATTAGCTCTTTCCGGTGCTTAGATGTTTCTCAATTAGCCCTCTATATTATCGTTGTCAACGAGCACTATGTCGCGGATTCCACGCCCTGTTTTTCGTTTGTTCTATTTGTTATTCCCTCGCTGAAACGATCAGCGAATGTAGCGTTGTCAGATCATCGATTAGAAAGAACAAACGTATAAAGTGTTTGACAATTACACTGGCTTATAGGTCGTCGATTAAGTATCCCGTCGCAAAAGTTCGATATGCCGACCGATTATTAAGGCAATTCGAACGTGGAAATGTATCAATTGGTCTCTGAACAAGCAGTTATTCATTAAACCGAAATGCCATATCGACGTTTCTCAGTACTATCAAAATGATGGTGTCAAGATCAAAATTCGTTAGTAGCGTTAAACATCACTAAATTTGATTCTTATCATTATCGAGTATTAGCTCGCCGACAAGGGGTCAATGACAAAGGTTCACTATCGATGTTCACGCAGGTTGATGAGAATCATTAGGCGGCGTCCTGTGCAAACTTTTGAGACTTTCCACGCGACTTTACTTATTGTAAATAATATTTCGGGGAGCTTTATGTTATCTAGTCAAATAAATCCTCGCATGATATTTTATTTAAAGGGGAAAAAAGACCAAGTGGACTTACTTTAAACTTTATCATTGAACTTGGAATAATTCGCACTGTTACGTGAAATTTATAAAATAGTAAGTATTTTACTTACGAAATCTCCCTATATTAATTCGTTAAGATACGACCGAAGAGTAATGCGTACACTGTCGAACGAAGTGGAATGATAATAAATCGTGAATCGCATAAACTAACTACCTCAGCCCCTTCACGCACTCCCGCACACGATGATAAAAAGAACGAAAGAATTTGCATAAAACGTACATCTATCATTTATGCGCATCTGAAGTGAATCGACCGTAATTGCTGCGCACGTAATAAATTACGTTCGGACCGCGGTCCGTTTTATATTTACTAGTTTGATTGATCGATCGACTTGGAATAGTATAAAAATCGTACGTTGAACAGAATTCATAATGAAGAAGAAACTGCGTTTACAATAACGCACACGGCCGTACGATACGTATGTATTTATTCGATTATCGATCGAAGATGCTAAAATTGAAAAAGAAAAACTTCTGAATTTATGATTCTACAGTTTTCTTTACATGTAGTACATACCTATATATATATATATATATATATATATATATATATATATATATATATATATATATATATATATATATACATATACATAGTAACATTGCGGGCAACATTTTAGCATTTGTATTCAATAAGTACATTATTATATCATTTACGAATGGCGGTTCATTTACCTCCGAATCCCCCGGACCGTTAGATCGAGTTAGCGTTAGAGACGCGACTCCTTTAGTTTTCTCTGTTGACTTCCAAATGTTATTTCATCTACATTATTATTATTATTATTATTTTCATATTCCTAAATTACTTGGCGTAATAGGCAACGATTGAATTATTGAATAACAATATCCGTCTTATTTATAACAGTGGTGATTATTTATGAGCTAAATTGTCGGATATATCGTAATGGAAGTTCGTTAAACCGACATATTGTATATATATATATATATCATCTTCATCATGTAGTCATCAGTCCTAAGACTGGTTTGATAATTTTCTCCACAATTGACGAGTTGTTGTTTTTCTCTTCATATCTGCATGTCCGGTGCTGCCAGTGTCTTCTAGTATTGTTTTCTAGGGCTTCCCTATATTCGTTTTCCATTCATTATTCCTTTTATAAATATCTTTTGTAAATTATCGTGCCTTAGAATATGTCCAGTCATATTCAATTGGTTTCCATAATGTTCTTTCTTCTCCAATTTTGTTTCGGACTTCTTCGTTTGTTAGTTTATCTGTACAACGTATTTTCAGCATTCTCCTGTAACACCACATTTCGAATGCTTCCACTGATTGTTTTTACACTGTACCGATCGTCCATGTTTCACCTCCGTACAGTGCCGTGTATTCCAAACAAATAAGATTAAAAATTTTTCCTCACATTTATGTTTATATCCTTGTTAATATCTTTCTCGCATCTCCCGTCACTGGTGATTATATAATATATATATATATATATATATATATATATATATATATATATATATATATATATATATATATGTAAAATTGACTCATAATAAAACTAAAATCGCATTAAATTAAAAATTAAATGCAAAAATAGTTCGCGATTTTTAATTTTAAAAAGAACGCTAATTAGTAATAATTATTCTATCGCTTACAAATAGCAGAGTCTACATTACTGTCGAATATCTCGGTGAAAGTAATTATTATTAGAAATTAGCAAAAATTTTATTATTATTTAATTTTTTTTTTTTTATTTATTTACTGATTCTAGAAAGTTCGGTCATTTGCGACATTTAAGCACGATTAAATAAAACTATAGACGATAGACGATATTACAATATTAATGAGGATATTGGTATTATAAATATAGAGCGATCCGGAGCAGACGGACGGGTTTGTTGTTTTTTTAATAACTCAAAAGCTATTCGAAAAAATTTTTTGAAAGAAATTTTATTTAAAAATAGGAAAACGACGGATTATCTTAGAATAATTTGTGGAACCCAATATCGTTCAGATGATCGCCATTTGCAACGATACATACATTCAGTCTTTCAACAACATTTTCGAACATTTTTCGAGCATAGGTCGTTGAATTTTTGAAATTTCCTTCCAGATCTCGTGGGCGTGTTTGGTAAATATGACTCTTAATTACTAATAAAGCACGTTGCAACGACAGATGAGTTAGCCTCTCTCTTTAATTGTTTCGTTAAATTTTTGAATTGTAAGTATTTATTTAAAAGTGGAGGCTTTGTTTCAATTTGTTTATTAAAAATGTTTTCGTACATTGCGTTTATGATGTTTTTCGTATATAGGAGTTCAATGGTTAATAAGTTTTCCATTTCAGAGTAGTATCTCAAGAGTTAGTGTGTTGTAAAACTTGAGATATTCCATGCGTCCAGTTTATTTTGCAAGTGTTTATGCCTACAAATTTTAGCCTGAATTACGAGTATTTTAAGCTGGAGACAAAAAAATGTAAAAATGTAAAAACGCGTATATTTGGAATTATATTAAAAAAAGTTATAATAATATTTAATAAATGTACATGCCCTCTCCATTTATGAAAGTAACTAATAATATAAACTGGTAAATAATAAATATACAAGATATAAATTGGAAAATCAGACAAAAAACAAATGAAAAGCGGTAATTTAAAAAATAATAAGTTTAATTATATAATACGTAATATCATTTATAAGTAATGGAAACGAAAGCAAATTATAACGTTATGAGAATAATACATTATGTTTAATGAGTAATACTTAGTTCCTTGGAACCGTAATTTTCTATTGCTGGAAGTAAATTATTACGGTGAGCACTACAACAGAGAAAATTTTTTTGGGATAGTTTGAGGATATAGTCTTTTACATATGTTACCTGCAGAGCACTATGCATATATGAAATTTTAGTATATACGGGGACATTGAAGGATACATCTAAGACATAGATTTTGGACTAACTGCAGTCTATTAAAACTAGCATTTGAGACTGAAGACCAAAGTGGACAAGAATATGTTAAAATAGGCCTAATGATTGACTTGCAGATTATTAGTTTATTATTAATATTTAAGTGAGATTTACGATTGAAAATGGAGTAGATTGAACATTGTCTTCAATGATGCGTGGTCAATATGCTTGTAAAAGTTTAGACTCTTGTCTAAAATGACACCAAGATAGCGTATCTGGTCAGACCATTTCTATATCAACGCCACTGACGTGAAGACTGGTCGGTAAAAACGGTCTTGGACGAGTGAAGAAAATTGCTTTCGTTTTGGAAGGATTAAGAGAAATTTGCCATTTAGAAAAATACTTAATTACACGATCAACACCCGATTGTAACCTATTGCCGATCGAGTTTATGTCGCGTCGCGAGCTCGTGTCGCGTGTTGCGTTGTGCGTTCGTGTTACTTAATTGTACTATATCATATATCGTCTTTTTTCGTATCGTTAGTTATATTTTATCGATATATCGGTACGCTGGGTTTTAATACGTGCCGTTATCATTGTTCGTGTTATCCATAACGTCTGATTGAACAACAATAGATCGGTGAGATAATACCTTTTTATTTAGTTTTACTATACGTTGTAAATATATTTATATTTATAACTGAAATAAGCGTTGTTAGTTTTGAATACTTCTTAACATGGACGACCTGACAATGTTGGGTCGTCTATTTAAGAAGATAACTGACCTTTCATTTAAAATTAAAGGTCAATTTACTGAAAAAAAGTGTCAGTAAAAAGCAAAAGGATTGTATCATTGATACCAGTTCTGAAATTAGCAATAGCGTTGCTGAGGCAACATTGCTGTTAAAAAACCTAGAGAGAATTTTAATAGCTAAATGAACAGAAGTGCAGTCAGCAGTTAGAGCCGTACTACATTCTTCCAAGTCTCGCACTGCTGGGGTCTCTTTTCGAGATGTCCTGGCTGGAGAAAAACAAAAGCCTACTGTTCCTAAGAACAAAATTATTTTAAAACATGAGGATGCAAATAAAATGTTTAGTCAGTTAAAGACTAAAAGTCTCACTCGCCAAGGAAAAAATAGATGTAACTTTTTTCAAGAAGTTGAGTGATACTACTTGTATCATTAACACTTCAACAAAGAGTGACTCAACCAAATTGGTTAAAATTATTAAAGAAAGGATTCCTGACTGTTCAGTCAAGGAGGAAAAATGAATGAACCCAACAATTTTGCTCTTTCATGCACTTAATGTCAGCGAAGAAGATGTAAAGATACACATGTCAGAACTTACTGGATCTGAACCTATCAGCGTTCATAAAGTTCAAAATAATAGAGCCTCAAGGATCTATGTGCAGATCACCCCAGTTCAATATCGACTCCTTCCAACTGGTGGAAGAATGCGGATCAATTGGGAGTTTCTTCCTTTTATTGACGTGGTAAGCCCGCGTCAGTGCAAGAAGTGTGGAAAGTTTGGTCACCCCGAAAAATACTGCCGCGCATCAGAAGCCCTTGCTTCTTTTCATAAGATTTGTATTGAAAACAGTGTATACTCTGGCTGTGCTTACAATAATATTAAGTCTTCTTGCTCTTGGCAGGAAATTAATAATAAACTTTCAGATAAAGATAATCTTGCAATAGCGTTTAAGTCAGTCGACCATGCTACATTCAGTAAGAACTGCCCCTGTCTAGTTAAGGCTCGGGAAGATTTAAGGACCAAGATTGACTATGGAACAAATTAGTTGCTCCTATCTTAATGTTGATAATTCGCGTGCCTGTCAGGCATTATTTTTAAGACATTTTTATGTTAAGAACTTTGATATATGTGCACTGGCAGAGCCCTACTTAAACAATGGTGAAATTCCCATTAAACATAATTATGTATCTTACATTAATAATCGAGTTGCTATTATAGTAAAGGCGGATCTTCCGCATTCTTTGCTGAATAGCAGGTTCAATTTAATTTCGGTTAGGATTAACAAATATATGTTAACATGTATCTATTTCTCTCCTAATAAATCGAAAACCTATGCTTTGTCTATGCTTGATCAAACCTTGGGTCGGCTTCCAAACTTTTGTCACATTGTCGTTGGGGACTTCAATATCAGGTTACCAGTAATGGAGCCTCGTGTTGGGGAAACTAGGGACTCTGTTGACTTCAGTGAGATGGTTGCCTCCACGGATCTTGTAGTTGCGAATGATAGTAAACCTACTTTCGTTAATTACAATGGTTCGAGCATTATAGATTATTTGTTGGTCTTCGCCAGTGCATCATATTTAGTATCTTTTAAGTTAGTTGTGATGGACTTGGCGTTCCATCGCAGTTTTATATTTAATTTTAAAGGTAATATTAGTCGCCCCACTCCCAGACGATTTTATAAAATTGAACTGGATCAATTTATAAGTCGTCTTAATTCTAATTATATTAATAGTACTATTGTTAATGTAAATAATTGTCTGTCAATGGGGCGGTTACACTCTTTGATCAGTCATTTCAATAATTATTTAGTTGAGTTGATTGGTAAATGTTTATCCCCTATTAAGTTTCCACGGTTAGATCGGTGGAACGATAGTCTTCAATTTTTTAAGAATAAGATTAATTTTATTAGGAAAAAACTTTCTAAATGTAGGAACTCCTTTGGTATATTTATTTATAAGAATGTATTGAAGGAGTTAAATAGGATATATAAACATGAAATAATAAGGGCCAAATTCCAGTATTGGAAGGACTTTGTTGCTTCAAGCTCTGCTTGGGGTAGACCATATAAGATGCTGTTTAGGCAAAAGTCTGAATTTTCGTTACCGGATTTAAAGGTTGGCAGTCAGATTGTGGTTTCTGAACGTGAAAAAGTCGATGTTTTATTAGGCCACTTTTTCCCCACTAAGGTCAATTCTCCTTTGGTGTTGCTTCCTGTCGGTGGCTGTGGTTCTCCAATTATAAATCAAGAAAATATTTCTTTAATTGTTAAAAATTTGCGCAACAAGAAGGCGCCGGCTGATGATAGAGTTTGCAATCTGGTTATTAAAAAAATGCATTCTTTGTTTCCTCATTTGTTACAAACATTTACAAAAAAATTTCTACAGTTTGGTCTCTTTCCAGATTGTTGGAAGGCAGCCTCTTTGAGGTTGCTTTCCAAGCCGGGTAGAGATCCATCCGAGTTGTCGGCTTATAGACCAATCTCCTTGCTGAATTGCATGGGGAAGGTCTATGAAAAAGCCATCAATGGGATTTTAGTACAGGAGATCACAGCACGGGGCACGTTGCATCACTTACAGTTTGGTTTCCGCTCAGGTCTATCTGCTGAGCATGCCATTCATGCATTAGTCTCGACGGTCAAGCAATACATTTTTGATGGTTGTGCGACTGTTGTAATTTCATATGATATCAAAGGCGCATTTGACAATTGCAGTTGGTCTGCAATAGTAGATGTCCTTAATAATAATTCTATTAATCCTTATATAGTTAATGTTATTATAGATTACTTTAACAATCGCTCTGTTGCACTTAAGCTTGAATCATCATCTGGTACAAGGACACCAACGTGTGGTGTTCCACAAGGGTCAGTCCTTGGGCCTACTCTGTGGAACATTTTGTATTCCACTGTACATTACAGTGTTGAAAAATTCTGTTTCGATATTAAAGCTACATGTGAGCTAATTACCTATGCTGATGATCTGTGCTTAGTGTTTAAGGCAGAACGATTGTCGTCACTGCCACTTCTCGCATGTATTTCTAAATATCTGGAGAGTGTAGTGATGGATATAGGTCTTAGCTTTTCCCCTACCAAATGCAGGTTTTCTGTGTTTGGTAATTCCTCGCTTGTTGGCCGGGTCAAGGAACTTGAATTATTATCAGATTCGAGTATCTTGCATACCACGTCTTTAAAATACCTAGGGATAATTATCGATCCAAAATTATCATTTATCCCTCATTTCCAATACATTTCTACAAGATGTATGGATATTTACAATAAATTATTACGTTTGCAAAAAAATATTTGGGGATTATCGTTTAGAGAACGATCGATATTATATAAAGGCCTCATTCAGGCCCTTTTTGGGTATGGTGCAGCTATATATGTTAATAAAAGAATTCTTGATCTGGCCAACAAACAGCAAAGGAAGTTTTTGCTTCGAATGGCTTCTTTATACCGGACTACTCCTACCTCTGCTGCTTGTGTCATTTGTGGGGTTCTGCCTCTTGATTTATTTCTTGTGGGTAGGGCTCTTACAGGTGAACACAGGATAGTTGGAAGGAGTGGTGTGGGGTTGAAACATTCTAATCTACTTGAGAATATATCGGTGCAACCAATGACCAATGCAAACTTTAATAAACATATTACTTCTCTATTATTGGCGAAGTGGCAAACTAGGTGGGATGATGCTATTACTGGTAGAAAGACTTATGCCTTTCTGCCAGATATATCAATACGATTAAAAATGCTAGATGTCAACTTCTATAGCGCGCAGGTGTTGACCGGTCATGGCAAGTTTGGATCCTATCTACATAGGTTCCGGCTTGTTAGTGATCCGGTCTGTGCCTGTTGCACTACAGGTGAGGTTGATGATTTACAACATACTCTGTTTATCTGCCCTGCGTCGCAAGTCTGGTATTAAGTGCAGTGATGTATGTCCTCTTGGTAGAGAAGCGAAAAACTTTCTCTTTCTGGCGGAACAGGTAATGCGATTTAAATTGAAAATTTCCTAATTTTCAATTGGCCTTTCAGTCGACCGTGACCCCAAAACCGGTGCAGTTCTTATAGCGTGGTCAACTATTCTTAATTTTTATTTTAATTAACTTTAATCTTTAACTTTGTTCTAATTAGTGTTTAAGTACTTTATTTATTTTTTTAGTTTTCTTTTATTTTCTTCAATTGTACTGAAGTTTTACGTATTTTTCTTTTCTCTTCAGATTATTTTGTTTTGTAATGGATGTACATAACTTTATTTTCCCTTACTATTTTTCTATTAATTTATTATTTTATAATTCAATCTTTTTTCACTTTTCTATTTCATCTTGAAGCTAATTGTTATTTTAGTTGTGGTGTAGTTTCATTTATACAAATGTTTTGATGTTTAATTTTTTCGTTCTTTTATTATTTTTTATTATTATTTTAAGTTATTCTTTAAGTTTGACATAAACTCTTTAATTATTGTAATTGATGGAAGAAGGGACTATGAAATCTCATCCCTTCATTCATCGCAATAAGTTAATGTAAGTGTGTGGAGGACTCTGGATTTGTGCCGAGAACTCCATCAATATATTAAAACTCCCGTTTGTTCTAGAGGGAGGTGGTTTTTAGTGGGTAAAAATCCCACACGCTGATTTTGCCTCCCTTGCGGTGTATGTTGTTTATATGCACTGCATTAATAAAAAAAAAAACTAAATTTTTTGTTATATCAGTGTTTTTTGAAGATTTTCCACCTCCCGCTTTAAAAAAAAATAACCTATTGCCGATAGTACAGATTGTTATTCTGATTATTGCCCAATCTTTGTATTTGATGTATATGCCAGTGTTTAGTATTACCTTCAATTTTGTATTTGTTCCACTTGTAAACTACAATTTTTGTAAACTTAGTAAATTAAATATTTTATTTTTGTTTTATACGGTATTGTCAATGTTTCTGAATCAATGTATAAGTGTTTATATATTTTTTCTTATTTCATATTCAATTGATAACGTACACGTCAGGCTAACGATTCAGCACTGAACAGTGAGTGTCACTATTATATTTAATATTACTATTTTTAATTTATATAATGTAGTTCGCATGTAGCTCTATTCGTGTTGATATTCAGGCTACTGCGTATAGTGGACATTATATTGTATCCCATTTATGTACTGTGCATTGAATTTACGGTGTAATGGAATAATTAGTATTAAGATCATTATCTATATATTACTTGTTGTATGGCGCTGCATTACAGCGTCTACACTCCCGATTACAACAGAAAATTATGATATTTCCTTTGTGCTCATCAGTTTGGTATTTATGTATTATGTTCGATGCGCGATGGCGACTACAACTAACAACTGTTAATCATGCAATTAACATTTTACGTAATCTATACAATACTCATTGGGGTGATGATCCTTTCATACTTTTATAGATTATTAATTCGGTCTAAAATTGAGTGCGGCTGTAGGTTTTATGGATCGGTGCATTATCCTTAAATAATCTTTTTTTTTTTTTATTTATTTAACGTGCCTTAAACTACTTCTGAGGCCAGAGGTACGGAATGGTTGGATAAAGTAAGGAAAGTTATAAGTTTAGATTCAGCAGATGGTGAATACTGTAGGATTGTGGTTGGGGAGGATGCGAGTCCAAAGTAAGACGGTGAGCTGAGTACAACGGACATGATATGAAAGTGTGAGAAATAGGTATGCTGGCCTACAAAGAAATGCTTGTGTGTAAGAAGTGTCTGTCACACAGCGTATGTGGAACAGAGCGACTTCATATTTTCTTTTGGAATGCTCCGACCAGGTTGCCTTCTTCCGATCCGTAGTGAACATCTAGGCTGATATTATTATTTAATATGCTTCCAAAATATTTAAAGCTTTCCACTTGTTCGATGCAGTGTTATTCATTTAAGCAACAGCTCGCTTTTCTCCGTTAATCGAAGGCGATGTTTGCACTTGTAGCTTCGTTTTCTTCTCGTTTATGGTTAAACTGAATTTATTATATGCCATCTCTAATGACTGCAATATATTCTGAAATTATTGCAAGTTGTAAGCCACTACAATCATCTTCGTGCACTGGAACTCTATCCTGTTTACGAGCACTTGGAGGTAAGACAGAACCGTTGTAAGTTGAAGAAACAACTGTCATATTTACTGTTTATTATTATTATATATATATATATATATATATATATATATATATGTATAAATATATATATATATGTATGTATGTATGTATATTTATACATATATATATATATTTATACATATATGTATGTATGTATAATTATATTCAGACATGGGATAAAATATTATATCGGGAACAGGTTAAAACCATGACCATTTGGTTTATATATATATATATTATGTGCAGAAAAAATTCTCCTTATTAAGCGAACCGTTTAAGGAAATGATGAAGACGTTCATCCGACCTGTTGAAACGTTCGTCATTAAGATATTAGAACCGTGATATGCTTTAGTAGTAGCGACAGCAGGCGAAGAATTTAAAAAGAATCGGTTCGTTTGGATTTTATTTGAAACGATGCACTGCTGCATAATGTAGGTATACGAAACATATGTTACGACAATTTGAACGAAGAAATCAAGATTATTTAAAAAAAAAACACAATAAAAAATAATAATAACAATAATGATAAAAATCAAAGATAAATAACGTCACAAGTATGCGAGTTTGATTTTTTTCACTTCTTCCTATGCGATTGCGGTGGTCGATATCGAGAACAGGTATTCGATTGCTGCGTGTGGTAGGTACCTGTACGTCTTTGTCTCACTTTCGCTCTATCTTCGTCTTTTTTCAATTTTTTTCTTTTTAAAGTTGGCTTATTTACTGGAAATGTACCAGTCGGTTGGTTTATGAGATCGGGCGCACGAGCGAACGGAATTATCAATTCACCGGTTTTATAAAAGAATGTCATCCTTTCAGCCGCCAAAGATACTAATTCAATTCAAGATCACTGTTTGCACAGTGTCAGGGAATAATATATATATATATATATATATATATGTCTGTGTAAACGTAACCGTTGATTTAAGAGGAACTATCTAAGGCAACTGGTTTAGTTTAATCTAACGCAGCAATGGTGGCAATATCGCGACGCAACATATTTGTACGAATCGCGATACACGTATTAATATATATATATATATATATATATATATATTATATACATGGAGCGCTACCTTTTTTCTTGTGATCTACCGTTTGATCTTCGATCACGCTTACCAACTTATTGCGCTCTGAACATTCCGACACACACACACACACACACACACACACACACACACATACGCAGACCAGAAGCGAAAGATATTTTTGTGGCTGTTATAAGTCGGTGCATATGAACTCGGCCAATATTATGACCACCGACCGTGATTATCCCAGACAAGATTTTTCTTAAATGGCAATTTATATATATATTATATGTATGTATATGTATATATATATATATATATATATATATATATATATATATATATATATATATATATATATAGGCTGCTACACGTGGTAGGACCTCTCTTCTTATCAATTTTCTTTATTTTTAATTTTTTTTTTATTAAATAAGATATCATTTTAACTATTTTTGGTTGTTGTTGTCATTTTCTAATACATGCAGTTCTATATTCATTTGTGTCTCAGTTATTCTTAGAGGTAAGTTATATACATATATCTCGATAGATGTGGCGATGCGTGCCAGTAACGATTATATTTTCATATAGTAGATGTTTATCTGTTAATTCTCCGTTTCGTTTGTGCTGTCAAAAACGCCGTTAAATATATATATATATGTATATATATATGTATGTATATATATAAATTCAAGTGTTTATAAATTAAATTGTAATAATTATTAATCCGTAGAATATGTGATTTATTTCTTAATGGGACTTTAATTGTTGTTGGTAATACTAGTCGGGAACGTTGAGAGATGAAAGTACATGTTTGACAGTATTTTCCCGGTCTCGAACGAAACAACTGACAGGAGGTTCATGACTTAATGTCCACTCGTTATTAATGTGTGGCCGAATCGGAGCCGTCTTGAAGTTATTTCTGCTTTTCTCGATAAATTAGGAGGTGCTTTCCAAACGAGTTGTGTCCGATGTTGTGTAACTTGTTCGAATTAGGAGTGGACATCTTCATAGATTTCCGGTTGCTTTTTAAGCGGCGATGATATTGTACGCATCTTCACGAGGGATGGTTTAAATTGAGGTAAGGGTATAGAGAGGATGGCTTTCTTACTGCTCGGTCAGCTAATTCATTTCATGGAAATTGCGAATGACTTGAATTCGAATAAGCGTTGGTCGATGAGATGATTCAATAATTGACTAATTTCTTTAGCAATCGTATGTTGATTATTGTTCTAATATTTAACGACCGAAGTTAATTCAATCGAGGCTAACGTATGCCTAGTTTTGTGGTTTTAGTAACGTAAGACTACAACGCGTTGCAGAACTGTATATATCGAATGCTCATGAGTACGGAAATCAAATCAACAGACGAGTTGGCGATTGAGTACGTTCTTCACACATTCGTTAATAATGTTTCCATAAAAATTTTATTATAATTATAAATTTTACGAAAACGTTTCAATTGATGGAAGCAGTGGCGCACACAAGCGGGAGCTACCGGGCTTAAGCCCCCCCCCCGAGGGATTACAAACGTATAAAATACATATCAAGTAGGCGCGTAACTTGTAAGCTGCAAACCATTTCGTAATTAGAATGATAGTTGAAACAGAAGAGAATATTTAAAAGAGCTAATAAAACCTCATCTTGAAGAGCGCGCAGAACAGCCTAGATAGTCAAAAGTATACTGCTAGAAAGTATTCCTTACGTTCTATCTGCTAATGACATTGAAAATCCAGCTAAAGAAAAAAATGGCTTGGGTCGTTCGGCATTCGAATCCTTTTTTCTGTTGTTGTTATTACTCGTTTCTTGTTCGTGATCGTTTATAGTTTGTTTTGCCTGTCGAATTTTGTTACACATTCGGGGCTGCGTACATTCAGTTTTATTACGAATTTTTAATTTTTTTTTTTTGTATGTTTGAGTCCATCCCAGATATAAATCCTGGGTGCGTCACTGGAAAGATGACTACGATATCTCGTGAGATTTTGTGACTTATTATTATTATTTTTTCTAGAATGTTTCTCGCGACAAATTAATAATTTAATATTTATTTTAACTTTGTACTTTAGTTGTTCAGGTTTTATCGATCCTCTAACAATGTTATATGTCGTCACCATACCGGACGTATATGCAATACTGATCATGTGTCGTTCTACGAGTGTTCTTTATATGGACTATAATCATCGTGTAACGGTTCTCCATACATTGTCCCTTTTCGATAGTTTAAATGTGTTTCCAGGCATAACGATATATACCCGGAAAAAAAAATCGCTAACGGCGGTACTTTAAAAACGGAACAAATTAAAAACATAGCGAAGAAAATTTTTAAATTAAACTAAATAAAAAAATTCAAAATCGAAAAGAAAAAACGAAAATGCTAAATCGAAAAACACACAAAAAGAAACAAATTAGGACGCTACACATTTCGCTAACGAGCGGAAAGCTAAAAAAGTTTTCTTTTGCGAATTGTGTGGCGTTTTATTCTGTTTTTAGCGTCTTAAAAATGTTTCTTTTTCATTCTCTGAAAAAAATAACCAACTTTTTTTGATTCCAGATTTTTCAAATTATTATTATCGATAAACCGAGAAGATTAAATTCGTGTAATCTGTAAGATGAATTATTTCGCGATCATAGGAGTCCGCTGTTACAAAAACACTCTTGTAAGGAATAAGCGTCTGTCTACACTAAATACATTCGTACGGTGGAAAAAGTTCAATTTCAGTTTTCAGGGTATATTTATTACCGTCAAACATTTTTAAGTTATAATATTTTACGCGATTTCCTAAATATTAAACTCCTACATACGTAAGCTGAGGTTCCTGCTTGATCTTCGTAACGCTCGCGTAGATGATAATTATTTTATTATCTGCAATCTTATTTACGGTCCCCGGTGTTAGGGAGAGTAGTTGTCGCATTGTGTTTTATATGCATGCTCGTACAAATCCAGATTATACATTACTTTAAACATTCATCCGCAGTTAGATATTAATTTTGATAGTAAATTTATATATAATAAATTTGTTGAAACTCTATACTTTTCAGTAAGTTTGTTTTTCATAAAAAGCTGACATCGCTGCGAAAGAAGCGGCGGAGATGTTTCCAGTACCAAAAATTTCAATCCCGATTAAAGACGAAATACACAATATCAAAAATTAATTTCACGAGGCATGGAACTTACGCTGTATACAACTAAACTCCGAAACGTCAAGTTAAACACAGCTCCGTGGAGAACAATAATCCCATCACGACCTGATGATGTTGTACCGACTCGGCTTAGAATTGGACATACTGCATTAATCCATAATTACGTAATAGAAAAAAAATCAACCGATATGCTGCTACTGCAGACGGGAGCCTCTAACAGTCGAACACATGCTATCAAAGTGTAGGTCACTTTAGAAACACCATCCTGATGGCAATATTTCAATTCACACGGCACTCTCTGATAATCCAATGGAACTTGAAAAAACCATTCAGTTTTTAAAAGTAACAAATATATATCCGTACATTTAATATAGCTTCGATGCCTCTAACCTAAGTTGTGGTACACGGCACCTAAAAAAAAAAATAAAAGAAAAAAGTTATCGCCATTATCGATTAACAATTTTCTTGCATAGGAATATGTGCGCACGATTTGTATTCAGTTCTGTTTTTGGCCTTTTGTGAATATTAGTATTAATGTGCCTATCGCGAGGGAGAACTTGTTTACATTGCGTGTGATGGGTATTCCTGTTTTGATGTTTGTATACGTAGTTTTTGTAATTAGAAACATTTTTTTTTTTTTTTAGTCGGTATTAGTGAGTTATTTTGCCGTTTTTAATATTATTTATATTAATTCGCCCGTTGTGTGAAAGTGGTTTAGTTTTATTTTTGTACATACTTTCATATTATAATTATTCCCTAAGTGCGTTCACCGTAATTTTCCGCTGTTTTGTAAATAAATAAATTAATTTAAAAAAATAAATAAAAAGGTTTTTGTTCATTTATCGCGAATTCGATTATTTTCACCTTAGTCTCGACATCTATTTTTATTTACAAATATATGGTGGATATTATATATATAATAAATAGTCCTAGTGATCGAACTGATAAATCGTTCTAAATAGTTTACCTATAACTCCGTGATGTACGCTTCGAGTTCTATTACGAGAAACGAATAGTCGAATTTACGTGATTATTGCGACGGATTGCTTAATCCTTCTTAATTGTAAACAGCCGAATGGAAAATTGCATCGTTAGGAATTTCCGTTTGCCGGAAAAAATAAAGGATAAACTTACGGCATTTTTCCTCTGGAAAAATACGCCACGGCTGAAAATCGGACAAAATTTCCTCGTAAATTCTGGTGATCGTTCCGCTAACCGTTATAACTAATGAAATTCCAATTAGACGGCAATGGTGAGAAGTTTGTACGACATTCGTGATGTATCTGACTACAAAGTTATTAATAAATTTTCAAATATATAGTGGACGTCATTTTATGGACGTACTGATGACGGTTATTCATTCGTTCGGTCCTTCATTCATTCATTGTCGAGGTTACGTGGTCGAAACTTCTTTTCAATAGGTCAATGAATATATATATATATATATATATATATATATATATATACATATGTATACACCGAATGCCAGTATTTACCTGCATTCTAAAAATAACGACTGGTCAGAGGCGCGACCAACAAATTATTGTACAGAATCTGGCAATTAGCCAGAAAACGCGATATATATATGTATATAATACGTAATAAAAAAAAAGTAACACGAGTGGTATTATTATCATTCATTCTATAATCATCATTTCATGTAGCCTGGAGTATCGGCCGCTTAATTTGTCATTGTAATTATCTTATTCGAGATTTTCTTTTTCTTACACGACGAAATATATCAGTAGGGTATCTTTACCACACTTACACTTACGTATGTGTATAATAACATATATATATATATATATATATATATATATATATATATATATATATATATATATATATATATATCTAATTATTACTTACGGATATATGTATATAAATATACGCCTATAACGGTGATTAGATCACAGAAAGATGGGCGAATAGATATGTAGATATTTAGAAACTAATAGAATTAAACAAAACATATGTCGTATAAGATCATAAAGCAAATGATATTTGATAAATGCGAGAAAAACTTGGGATAATGGCAATTTTAATGTAAAAACGGACTTAGTACAACCGAGGCATTACGCATATTAAATGTTCTAGGCTAGAGATGTGCATAGATCTGAATCGCCGTTTGTATTTGTGCTTTACAAGAAGGCTTTTGGCTGCGTTGATCACGAATTACTTATACGAACTTCGAAAGAAATCGGGATAATAGATGAAGCGGATGTTTAAATTATAGAAGTCCTCTATATTGGAATCAGACAGCTATAGTTCGTTACGACATTTACAGATGAAATCGAAATCAGCAGCGCAGTAAGACAAGGTTGTGTACTTTAAAATCTATTCGGAGGCGAAGGCTATTACATTGGAAGGAATCGTGGTTGGAGAAAAAAGGAATATCCAACATCAGGTATACGGATGGTACGGTATTGGTGTCGGACAGTCCTTCTAGTTTACAAGACTTACGCGAATTTATAAAGTTAGTCCCAGTTATGGGTTGGATATAAGTGCAACTAAAATAAAATGGATGTTAGTTTTGATAAATGCACAAATTCGGAATAAACTAGATAATCTGAACAATGAACAGATAAAATTATAACAGAACTACACGATAAAACTAACATAGACCAAACGTGGAAAGACGTTAAATAAACTGTGTGGAGAAAATCCTTGGCAAAACAAGAAGAACTAAACCGTGGATTACAGAACGAATATTGCAATTAGTCGATGAAAAGAGGAGATATAAAAATAACGCATATAGGCGAGATTACGAACGCATTTGCAGGCAGTATTTACATTAGTTCAATTGAAATCGAAAGAATAGCAAAAGTTCAATATTTTGCCACTTTGTTCTGCGAAGAAGTCGATCAGAATATGGAAATTCGAATCAGAATAGAAAAAGCTAGGTCGACTTTTATCTCCACGAAGAAGTTATTTATCAGAAATTATATGTGTGCATTTGCGGATGCGGTTAGAACTTTATATTTACGGTTTTATTGTACACAGTTGAAAGTTGTATAATTACAGCAGTATTAGAAAAGAGAATACAGACCTTCGAGATGTATATATATATATATATATATATATCGACGAATGTTAAAAATTCCGCCGCCATGGATAAGACGAAAATGGCATTATTGATTGCCAAACTCCTTTCGAAGACGGTTTAGAGATAAGAAGAAGAACAGTTGGAAAGAATTGATAAGAAGAGCGACATATATAAATCGGTTCAGATAGAAAAATAGCCGAGCGGAGAAACGAGAGATAAATAGATATTTACGTAATAGACTAAGATTCATTGGGGCAGATAGGAAGTATTTACAAGCGTATATGCACTAAAGAAATAAATAAGGAAATGAATAGGCGGATGGTTAATTTGATCAAGAAACTGTCCCCATCTAACAGTTATATAGATTGATATATATATATATATATATATATATATATATATGTATATATATATATATATATATATATATATATATATATATATATATATATATATATATATATATATATATAGGTAGATAGATCAATAAATATGCAGATAAGCAGATATATAAGTTGATTAATGCATTTATTTTTTTCTTAAGATATTAGTGAACACAGTCTACTATATGATAATATTGTATGACCGCATCTCCTGCATCACCGTTAGGTTTAATCAGACAGACGCGACTCCTTACAAAACCATTCAGATGATAAGTAGACCAAAGTCTAAAGTTATATATATATATATATATATATATATATATATATATATATATATATACATTCATAATTTTATTGGTGCGGACTCTGTACTTTCCGATGAATCATTTATTCACACACGCATTCAACGAGTTTACTATACAATAATTACAATGTTTATATATCTAGAAAAATATTTATAATGATATATCGTACATGATTCACAATAAAAATTTACAAACATTTATACATAATTTTCATATATTGAATAAGTGATCTGGAATTCACATGTGGTGTCATCGAGACGACATTGAATAAACACACAACGAAGCTATCGGTTATTTTTGAAATATGGAATGTAATACTTTGAATGTGAAAATTTCGAAACTATTTGCTATGGACTTGTTTTTTAGATTAAAATTTGTTTCATTGAACTTCCTTTTCTTGTTATACAGCGGACAATCAAATAGTATGTGCCGCGCTGTTTCTACTTGGCCACAGGGGCATTTATCATTGTTCTTTAGACCAAATCTACGAAGGTATTCGGCGAGTTTGCCGTGTCCTGTTAATAACTGCGACGTGTAAAAATTTGGCTTGAGGATTATCTTATGCCTTTCCCTTACGTCTCTTATCAAAGCGCAAGTTTGGCGTCCCGCCAAATCTTGCTCCCATTTGTTTTGCCACGTTTCTAGAATATATTTTCTTATATTATTTTTGACTTGACGCGCACAAATTTTGGTGTGACTAAGTGGGGTTATACGGCTTGTTCGTATTAAGAGATTAGTTTGATCAAGCCGCGCTCTGTTTATGTACGGGAATGTGTGATGGTTTTTTATGGCGAACATAATTCCTCTGGTTAAGATGAGTAGGTCTAATGGAGGGACACCTGCTATTGTAACTATTGCACTATGTGAAGCTGTTCTATAGGCTCAAGCAGATATATAAGTAGACATGTAGATAGCTATAGGGGTATCTACATACATATATACATAAAATATACATACATACATGCACACATACGTTACATATAAATTTATAGGTAAATGGATGAGCAGAGAAATAAACATACAAATAGATAAGTAGAGATATAAGGGAACAGATAGATTTCCGGTGGTTAAGTAGATAGGAAGATAGATGAACAAAAATGAAAAGAGAGGAGAGAGAGATAATATATATATATATATATATATATATATATATATATATATATATATATATATACATATATAATGATGAATTACAAAGTATTTACAAAAACTTATATAGATAAATAAATAGATCGATAAATAAATGGATAAATCGTCAAAAAAATATATAAGTCGATAAATATATGGACATAATGATACATAACTGGATAGATTGATAGATAAATAGATAGATCGACAAAATAAATGGATAGAATGATAGATAAATGGATACAGTGAGAGATAAATGGATACAATGAGAGATAAATGAATAGGTCGACAAATAAATTGGTACAGTGATGGGTAAATAGATTGATCACTAGATAAATATATATATATATATATATATATATATATATATATATATATATATCGACAAATAAATGGATAGAATGATAAATAAATGGATACAATGAGAGATAAATGGATACAAATAGAGATGAATGGAAAGATCGACAAATAAATGTATATATCGATAAATAAATGGATAGAATGAAAGATAAATTGATAGATCGATATATATATATATATATATATATATATATATATATATATATATATATATATCGACAAATAAATGGATAGAATGAAAGATAAATTGGTAGATCGATTGATAAGTAGGTAAATAATTACAAATTTAAGGAGATAGATAAAACTATGCCAAAGATATGCTAATTCCCGTGTTTATCAATTGACTTGTTAGTAAAAACAAAAATCCGAAACAAAACACTTGTAGGAATCTTCATATTTCCCACATAATTCCGAGCATAGTCGTACACAAGTGTGTTCTTTATTCCAACGGTAGTTTTAAAGAAAATGATAAAAAAGAATTAACGTATTTAATTAACCTGTTTATTACTATAACTGCTGTTACGATCGTCGTTAAAAATATGATCTAACCATTTCATATCATCATGGTAGTTAATTGAAATTTTAATCGTTAATAATTATTAGCTCATATTACACAAATCATTCGGACGATACAGCACACGTCGGTACAGGTATCATAATAAAAAATAACATAAAGCATTATGAATTAGAGAAATATAAAATTATTCACCTACAAGCAACCAGTGTAGCAAATGATGAGCGACATAATAAACGTTTCACAATTTTAGCTGTTTATTGCCCACCAAGGCATAATATTACAGAAAAAACATTTTACTGAGTTCTTCAAAATATTAGGAAATAGGTACATAATTATAGGCGACTTCAACGCTGAACATGTTTATTTTGGATCGAGAATAACTGTGACCCGGGGAAATAGATTGAAAATGGCGTTGATGAAACACACAGTACCGTTCATTCATCAGAAACACCTATGTACTGGCCTACTGATTTTAATAAACTACCGGATCTACTTGACATTTTCATAGTAAACGGTTTCCTCGAATATTTCTTAATGTCAGAAATGATGAACGTTTGTCATCGGATTATTCTCCAATAATGCTCAGTGTTAGTGAACATATAATCAAGAAATCATGAAAACCAAAACTGCACAATAAGTGTACCGATTGGCAAGAATTTCGTAAACAGTTAGAAAATAAGATAAATTTAAAAATACCACTAAAAACGAAATAACACATAGAACAAGCCAATACTTCATTCAAATAGTACAACAAACAACATGGGCAACTACAACAAAAGTTAACGAATCCTCACCAATTATTTACTATCCTGAAGAAATTAGAAAAGAAGTTAACCTAAAGAGGAAGTTACGGAAGCAATGGCAAATATGCAGGAATTCTGCAAATAAAACTTCACTAAATAATCAGATCAAAAGGGCGAAGATTTTGCTGTTGGATCTAAGAAATAAATCATTCAGAGAACATCTTACCAATTTATCACCATTAATCGAACATGATTATTCTTTATGGAAAGCAACGAGAAATTTAAAAAGGCCTAAACAAACTATTCATCCAATAAGAAAACAAGACAGAAGTTCGAAGTGATTTAGAGAAAGCTGAAGTATTTAGAAAATATTATGCTGAAACATTTCAGTCACATCTTGTAAATTCATGCAATAATTCTAATGCATACTGTCACGATGTATCTAAGCCTGTTAAATTTACATCCCCAGGTGAAATACAAAATATAGTTAAATCATTGAATCCTACAAAAGCACCAGGTTACGACTTAATCACAGCAAGAGTTCTAAAAGAACTACCTAGAAAAGGCTTAATACTCCTAACCTATATGTTCAATACTTTAGACTAACATACTAAAAAACCAAACAAACCGGCATCAGAACCAAGCTCGTACCGTCCTATTTCATTATTGCCAATGTTTTCCAAGTTGTATGAAAAACTAATTATAAAAAGAATGCTACCACTTATGGAGTATAGAAAACTAATACCGGATCATCAATTCGGGTTTAGGAAAAAACATATCACCGTCGAGCAAGTTCATCGGGTAGTTAATATAATTGAAAAATCCATGGAGGAAAGAAAAGTTTGTGATGCGATATTTCTAGATATATGCCAAGCTTTTCACAGAGTCTGGCATGAAGGACTAGTACAGAAAATCCAACATTTTTTCCCATATCAATTATCGAAACTCTTTCAATCCAAGAAAGATACTTTTGCGTTAAATATGGTGAAGAAGAATCCCAAATTTATCCAGTAAGATCAGGTGTACCTCAAGGGAGCGTACTGGGGTCGTTATTATATATAATTTACACGGCAGATATTCCCACTTCTGCAAATGTTGAAGTGGCAACGTTTGCTGATGATACAGCTATCCTATGTGTAGATAGTTCCTCTGTAGACGCATGTACAAACCTGCAATTAGCAGTTGAAGAAATAGCAACGTGGTTTAAAACACGGAAAATTAATATTAATGAGGATAAATCAGCTCGGGTAATATTTACTAACAGAAGAACTGCTTCAACAAGACAACCATAAATGAGACCATGATCCCTCAAAAAGAAGAAGTAAAATATCTTGGGATAAACTTAGATCAACGGCTAACACGGAGTAAACATATAATTGAAAAACGTAATGAACTCATTATCAAATGGAAACAAATGTTTTGGCTGTTAGGAAAAATATCAGAATTATCGATCGAAAACAAGCTGTTATTCTAGGTCTTGAAGCCAATTTGGCTATACGGTTGTCGATTAGGGGGTTGCGCGAAAAAAAAGCAATATTTCTATTCTACAGCGAATGCAGAACAAAATTCTCCGAAATATTGCTAGTGCTCCATGGTATGTAACGAATGTTACACTTCATGAAGATCTTAAGGTGAAGTTCGTAAAAGAGGAAATCGCGATCGTTGCCAAAAAAAATATGTCGACCGTCTGGAAAAATAATCACATGGCGATCTCCCTAATGGATAACTCGCTTGAATACCGTCGACTGGATAGAACGGAGACTTAATATTAAGCGTGTTAATATATACAGTTATAGCATCCACCACTGGATGGAATGCTACTCATGGTATAGTATGCATATAAATTACAAAACTTACCAAATAGCATTAGCTAGGTGTAAGTTAATAAAAAAAAAATATCAAAGTGTTATACATACAAGTAGGTACATCGCGTACTTAATTTTACGAAATTATGAAATACGTAATATGCATTTTAGCGGGAAATAATTGAGCAAATTCCGAGTCAATTTCTTTTTCGACTGTGATGATTTGGAAATATTCTAAGAAATTATATCGATATTTTATCCATTCCGTAATGATTATACTTCTTCTCGTATTATTCTTAACCTTCTTCAAAACGGTTAGATTGTACGCCTTCAGTTTTGTTCGGATCACTGTGTCGACAACAGGGAACAACAGGGAGATAGCTCAAGCGTAAATCGGTGTAAGTACTGTCCGTAATTACCGACTTGTCCAAAAAGTAGTTATCTCAAGATGCCCATTATAGATAACCTCGGTACGATTCTTGTTCGTTTATTACCTGTAACTTTCCTCTATGTTATTATATTCTTTATAAAATTATTATGTCTTAATATATGTCCTAAAAATTTCATTTTCCTTCTTTAAATGTGACTTATCAAAACTTTTTTCGCGAATTTTTCCTAGAATTTTGCAGTTCGTTATCATTTCTGTCCATTTCTCGTCATTCGACGTCAGATTCACATTTTTATCGAGCGGAGTTTCTTTTTTTTTCTAGCTTTCAGACGCTAAAATTTAATACTTTTCAGACGACGCTTTTGCAATTATTTTTTCTCAATCTCCTCGAGAACAGTACTTACATGTAAGTTACGGTGTATCGAAACGTTTTAAACATACCAGGGTGCTGATGTGTTATTTGTCTTAGAACTCGATTCTGAAATCTTTTTGTATTATATCTATGTTGCATGGTAGAGCTGAAAACCGTACATCTACGCACAGGCTTCAAAACTATGTTATACACCAACAGTTTATTATTGCAGCCTATAGACTTCCTACTAGTTAACCGATACAATTCTCTCAGTTTTAACTGAAGCTCGATCGTTTCTCCAAATGCATGCCTAATATTTGACTTTACTTTGAGCAACAATTTCACCACGAAAAGTTAATGAGGGACAGAATACAAAAAAATCTATTTGTAAAGATCGTACGAAAAGTTTCATCTTTATTTATGTTTATATACGGCGCTTGTTACACCAGTTTTCGACAATATTTAGCGCGTGCTGTAACCTGTTTTACCAAATATGTCGTCGGAAATTTAGCCGTAACGCTGAGAAAATAAAAATTTAAACGAAACTGGGCTGATCGTGTCGTTAGAAGAGCAGACGATAGACGGATCAATAAAATAACATAATGGAGACGTGCCGAAGGATATCTGAATCCGTGGTTAGGCCGTGTACGCGATGATAAGACGACATTCAAAAGTCATCCGAAATGAAAAGAAATAAATGAAAAGGAAGGGGAACGCTTACTTTCAGCAGTGAATAGAAATAAGCGAATCGTGATATTTATCTTGCCTTAACGATATAATAATACTTAGTGCATCGTACATTTGACGATGATGAAAAAGTGAATTCGAAGACGAATACTCTTTACTGCAGCTTTTGAAGTTGCTAAAATTTGTGAAAAATTCCTTTTCTACTATTCCGCCGTACATTTTATCGCTTTTGTGGTAAAAATTAAAATTATTAATGTGTACCATTTCTCGTCGAACAATTTAATCAAAATTTGCACGATATTTCCCATTAAAATTGAAAAGATATAACTTTAATAGCGTCGACTAGTAAACTTTATACTCATGGGCAATTCACTCTAAAAATTGACAAAATTCAATGTAAAAGCCCGATTACCGCGAATAACACGCCCCTCACCACCACCACCCAGTTATCGAATAAAATTTATGACGAGGATCTACGGAACGGATTTCAGTTTACTTGCTAATCTGCTCATTTCGTTTTTATTATCTGCAAAGCTTAATCGTATGTATATCTATACATATATATATATATATGTGTTTGTGAATATGTATTTCTTTTCTATCCCCAACCTCGTGTTCGGTGTATATATTACATTCCGTCTTTGGTAGCAGGTGTAGTTTATATGGCAATGTAAACGTATTTTACTTGTTCTGCAATATCTGAGTTTAAGTTTGCTTTTATTTCGCGTTACCGTCCATCATTCATTCTATTTAACCTATCACTTATTCCGAGTTATGTATATATATATATATATATATATGAGTATTTATGTGTGTTTATGTATATATATATTACTTTTCTATCCTTAAAGATTAGAAAATATAGACGTTCGCAATCTCTTGACTCAAGAGAAGCGACTACGATGATGATGACGATATATATACACGTATTATATACGCACATAAATAAAGGGAGTGACTGAACGAGAATTATAACACAGTCGTGAATCATTGAATCGGAAATGTCGAAAACCGTATCTAACGAGATAATAAAACATTCGTTAAGTAACCATGAAATCAGGAGAACAGTAGCCTATCACTAGATCATTGATTTAGGTTAACTACACCAGAGGGTGGAGCTAAATTCATATTTCCTTTACAAAATGTCGGACAAAATAATAGTCACTTCTGTATAATAATAGTAATAAATATTATAAATTTATCTTGCGAGGCTCTCATTTAATGAAAAGATCCGAATCACATTTAAAGAAGTTTATTAAATTGATTTTTAATTAAGTAACGTGCAAAACTAATGTTTGAATTTAACGATTATAATCTACACCTACAATATATATATATATTATATATATATATATCGCGTGATAGCGCCAGCAACCAATCTGACATTAAAATACGATAAAATTATTAACTGTCCGGTTTAAATATATATATATATATATATATATATATATTATCATCTTCAGTCGTAATCCCCCTAAGGGATGTCGTGACCATTTTCATGCTACAATCCGGTTTGCAGCTTCCCGTTTACAATCAGCCATTGACTTTGCAAGCGCTTTTGCGAACGTGTCTGTCCATTTGATGTGTAATCTACCAGGAGGACGCGTTCCTTGTATTTTCCCTTCAATTACTAATCGTTGCATGGAGTCATCGCTTCGCATGATATGTCCGAAAAATCGTAATATTCTGAAAAGAACATCGCTGGACAATCTACGCTTAATGTTGAGCTTGCGTAATATAGAAACGTTTGTTTGCTTTGCTGTCCAGGGTATTCGTAACATACGCCTCCAAATCCACATTTCGAAATTATCGATACGTTGCCTATCTTTGGCTTTCAGCGTCCATGTTTCCGCCGCGTATGTGAATACAGAAAACACCAAACACTGCACTAATTTCTTTTTTTACCGCATTTGTAATTGATGCGTCGCGCCATATTCTGTTTAATTTGATCATGGCATTTCGAGCCAACTGGATCCGTCTTTTTATTTCATCCGTTGAAGTGCCTTTATCATCAATAAGGGATCCCAAATATATATACTTGTGTAATGTTTCGTAACCATCGATTTGTGTTTCAGCCTTCGGTATTAAGTTTCCCCGATCAACCACCATTAGTTTTGTTTTATCTTTATTTATATTTAATCCATATTTGGCACTTATCTTATTTAGTCGATCGAGTATTATTCTCATGTCATCAATTGAGCTGGTTATAAGCGTTGTATCATCCGCAAAGCGTAGGTTATTAATGATTCTTCCACCAATGGAAACACCAACGCTGCAATCGTTCAAAACCTGTCTCATAATATATTCACCGTATAGATTGAAAAGTACCGGTGATACGACGCATCCTTGTCTTACACCTTTTTTCGTCTTAAATTCTTTTGATTCTATATGGCCTTCAATACGCACCGTATTTATATTATGTTCGTATAGTTGATTTATTAAATACACTAGATGCCTTGGTATTCCCATTTCAATAAGTGCAGGCCACAATTTTTCTCAAAGAACATTGTCGAATGGCTTTGAATAATCAATAAAGCATAACACTAACGGAATATTATGTTCTCTGGTTTTTTCAATCAACAGTCTTATGTTTAAAATTGGTTCGCGAGTTCCTTTTCCCTTTACGAATTCTGCTTGCTCATCTGGAATCTGCCTGGATGAGAATTCCGCTAATCGATTATTTATAATTCGTAGCATTATTTTACTGGTGTGCGGTATTAATGAAATCTGTAATTTTGGCAATTTGTAACTTGTCCTTTCTTAAATAGAGGTATGTAGACCGTCTTACACCATTCTTGTGGCCAATCTCCGGTTCGCCAAATTTCTTCACATATTTCGTGTATTTTCTTAATTCCTGTAGTACCCATTTGTTTAATTATTTCCGCCGGTATTCCATCGCAACCTGTAGCTTTATTCAATTTTAAATATTTTATGGCCTCTTCTATTTCTGATTTAAGTATATTCGGTTCAAGTTCGGACAACGGATTTCGTATTATTGGTTCCTCTGTATATGTATTATCGTATAGTTCCTGACAGTATTCCCTCCAGACTTCTGCTATATCCAGTTTTTCTGTTTTAATACATCCTTGTTTGTTTTGGATTGCCCAACATCTCATCTTGAATTCTCTTGTAATCAAAGCAATCTTTTTATATAAATCTCTGGGTTCATTTTTTTCTGCATGTATCTGAATAATTTGACAAATAGCTGCGTAGTAATTATTTTTATCTTTGCGGCAAAATTTACGAATTTCTGACGATAAACGCGTTACTTCCTGTTCATTTGCGTGAGTACTGTTTCTGAGTTTTCTCCTTTTCACAATTAATTGGATTGTCTCGGATGATATCCACGGTTTACGTTTCATTTCTTCTTCATGTGGTTGAGTTTCTCGTACTGCCAAAATAATTTTATTTTTAAAATTACGCCATAGAAGGTTAACTTCCCGAATTTGCGTGTCTATATTGTCGTCTGGTCCATATTCTTCAAATTTTTGCTTAAAATTTTGCGGATGTGTAATTTTCATCCTGGATCTTGATAATGCTTGCAATTTGCTTTTCAATCTCAACCGATGATCCGAACCACATTCTGCTCCAGGATAGGCTATGACATTATCACAAGATGTTTTCCATCTTTCTTGTATCAAGATGTAATCAATCTGGTTTCTACATCGATCACCAGGAGCTTCCCATGTACATAACCGTCGTATATGATGTTTAAACATTGTGTTCATTATGCTGAGATTATTTTCAACCGCGATTTGAAGTAGCCTTTCACCTCGTTCGTTTCTGTTGCCTATTCCAAATTTTCCGACTGTTCTTCGTAACTGTACGTCAAATGAACTACCAATTTTAGCATTCATATCCCCCATTACGACTGTGATTTCTCTATTTGATATATCATTCATAAGTTCTTCTACTTCTTTGTAAAATAATTCAATTGTTTCATTGTCCGCTGCGCAAGTAGGTGCGTATACTTGAATAATATTAATAGGAACCGGTCTCCCCTCTAGCCTGATAGCTATGGCTCCGCCATTCTTTGTTTTATAACCAGTAACCATCTTACTGAATTTATTTGATACCCATATAGCAACACCACTAAAACTTGTTGTATCTGTACTCGAACAATAAAGTGTTCCATTTTCTGTAACAAAATGTCCAGATTGTCGGTAATGTGTTTCCGCTAAACCGCATATTTCAATTCCTAACCTTTCTATCTCCATTTCCACAATACGAAGCTTACCAGTGTGTAAAAGTCCTCCAACATTCCAAGTAGCTATTTTAGTTTTTACTTTTGCGAAATTCCCAGTCATATTTTTTCCATGAAGTGGCTGGTTTGCCCCACTCACAAGGCCGGTTGCATACTTCTCATTCCGACCTCGGAAATCGGAACGTCGATTGCTAGCCGGATCGCATTTCAAAACATTATTGAGAACTGTAGATTTCATAATGGTGTTCGTGAAAAAATAATGCAGTGGTTTTCTGTTGCCTTCTGCAGGATTTTCTGTCAGGGTTTACTCCCTTAGCCTTTGGATAAACATCCTTACCCCAAGGCAGCGGACTGAGGAGGTAGCGATTTAAACCCGCCGAGGGAGAGACAGTCATAGGATTTTTGCAGACTTTTAGTGGACAGGTCCTCAAGCTGTCCATCTGCATCCTCGTGTATTGCCCTGTCACTACTGGAATCGTCTGCCAGAGACTTTCCACCAGTAGCCGCTCTTGGTTCGCGACTGCTTATTCGACTGACGTCTTATTCGCAGCTAACCTACATATCTGTAGGCCGTTCCACTACCCACCACCTGTGGACGCGCCCCATACCGGTTAGAGCTCCGGTCCCCGGAAGGTACAAAGTACCCCCGCTCGATTATATAATTATTTAATTTTAATTTGATCTGATTTACTGCGTTTTATTTTCAACTTTACGCTAAATCTAGTTATATGTATAAAACCTTCTCACTAAAATTTGTATTGAAAAAATATAATGTAATATTTGGCAGAAATAATTAAAAACTAAAAGGCAGTTGTGGTGTCAACTGGCCCGCTTTTTTTTTTTTGTTTTTTTTTTATTGGGCTTCCACATCAGTTTACCCATGGGCCTGTTTTATGATCATTTAGCAATTCTTCTGGATATGAAAAGCAGCATTAAAACTAATAGTGTTCCCTGATCGAATTTTATTTAATTTACGTTAGATATAGTCAAGGGTCCTGTTACGTTGAAGTATTCTTAATTATCTATTGATATCTAACAGAATTATCGCCTGAGTGTTATCGTGGCTCATCAGCCTGTTTACATACTTTTGTCCTTGATCGATGAATTCATCCCTGATGTTGGTTATTTTGAAGTCGTTGTGTAATGGGTATCATTAGGGTTACATACCGACGTGGAGAGAAGTTAGTCTTATCGTCTTATTCTGGAACCTGTGTATTTTATTTACATAAACACACATCTTTAGGAGATCAAGCATTAACACAGGCTTTATGACAGCTTTATAAATTAATAATTTATTTTCAATAGTCAAGCCTTTAGTCCAATTTAACTTTTTGTCTAGTTGTATACCGAAATATTGAATCTCGTTCTGTTGCGGAATCGTTTCTCCGTTAATTTTTGGACAGACTACATTCTATAACGTAAACGTGATCTGAGCGCATCCAACGGTTTAGTAAAATTTCAATTTCAATTTTAGAGTTTTGTTAAGACCCAAATATCATCTTTATCTACTGCTATAAGTGCTGTGCCGTTAGTAAACATAGGATGAAATCTTCCGCCCCCCTCGGAAAATCTGCCGTGAACAATATGTAAAATACCGAACCCAATACACTACCTTGTTGTACACCGGCGAATATATCACAGCGTATTCTATGAAATTTTGAATAAAATGTACATTACTCGAGGTAGAACTTTAGGAGAAAGTATGTAGGTTGAGGAGTTTTGACTTTCTTCAATTTAGATAAATGACCTGGATGCCAGAGACTAAGTTGAATTCCTGTTTCAAGAACACATCGATGCAAGTTTTCTCAGTTTGAAGGATAATTTACATAATTCGATGTATCTGTTCTATGGTCGAATGTTTATTTCGAACTGAAATTCAACAAAATGATTACAGGTATAGTATTGATGTAGGTAGGTATCAGGTGCTTTATCTAACTTGTGAAGTATTCTGCCATTTTTCAGGACGTGCAAAAGTACTGCAAACATAATAGAGCGTTGAAAATATTTGTAAGAAATAATATGGCTTTATCGACGATTCTTGTAATATTTCGCTTACTATCAAGTCTTGATCATTCTTTCCCATCTAATTTTCGTGGGATAAACTTTATTTCACTGGGCGATGTTGTTGCGATAGGAACACTCATCGTTCAAAAATTCGAATACGTCAGCAGAATTTGAACTTTCTTGATGTGACTTAAATATTTCCGTATAAAGTAAGGTAGAACGGAAATTGCTCTAAGGTGATTAGGAGCAGAGCTCTGAAACTGCACAAGGCAAATCCCGATAAAATTACATAAATTACCGAAAGAAACGCGCACAAGCCGGGCATACATTAAAACAGTTCAAAAAGCAATGTTGGAGACAGTTCACCTCAGACATTACGGCAAAAACGCCACACCTTCGGTAGTATGGCATAAAATTAATTTACTTGAGCATAAAACAAAGCCTTATGTACTAACATCTATTGCGATTAATAATTCAATCATCACACATATAAAGCAGATAGTAGAAATATTTGCTAAACACTTCGCAATAGTCTCGAATTCTACCTTACCGTCTAATAACTACTCAAGCAGTCTTCCTGTTTCTATAGATTCAAATGATCAATTTAGAATTAACCTAAGAAGAACTTCAAACAACCATAAAAAATATGCGTTCTGCAGCTTCTGAACACGATAAATTTCATATAAATTTGCTAAAATACGCTTCTGATGAAACAATTACTTATTACATATTCTAAATAGAATTTGGAAACTTGGGCAATTTCCAAAAACCTGACGAATAGCTGTTGTGATTCCTATTTTAAAAGGGAGTAAAAATCCAACACAGATAGATAATTATAGACCGATCTCACTTACTTCTGTTCTCAGTAAGGTAATGGAAAAAAGTCATGAATAATAGACTTCAGTGGATACTCCATGAAACTGATACCCAACAATCAGCATGGATTCAGAGCTGCGCATTCCTCATCCGATTTGCTTCTCTAGTTACAACATAATATATTGCAATCATTCACCCAAAATCAACATACATTGGCCATTTTCTTCGATCCTAATAAAGCATTCGATTCTATACTTCACGGCAGTATCATCAATCAACTCACTAATTGGAACATTCAAGGCCGTATGTTGATTTATATAAAAAACTTTTTAAAGGATCGAGACAGTTTTATGTTAATTTTTGAGAAGCACCCATCAAATAATATTTCCTTAGTAAAGCCGTTCCGCAGGGATCAGTGCTCAGTCCTACACTATTTCGTCTATGTTGAAGGACCACCTTTAGTGAAATACGCACTTTATGCAGATGACCTCGCCATTATGGTTCCATGTCATGATATATCACTCGGAGAACGGGTGCTACAAGAAATAATAGATAAGCTCGTATATTGGACGAATAAGAACGGTCTCTCCTTCTCATCATTAGAAACCAAAGCAATGCATTTCTGTCGAGTCCGAAAATGTCAACGTCATCTAGGCATTGCTCTCGCCAATGTGCATCTTCAAACAGTCGACCATATCAGATATCTTTGTCTTATCTTTTATGAAAAACTAAATTGGATGTAAATTACCTGAAGACGGCCTGCATGAAAAGACCTAACATCATTACGAAACTCTCACACGCGGTGTACGGAGCTGATAAAACTTACCCGTTGAGAATTTATTATGCTATTATTAAGTCGAAATGTGATTACGGTTTTCCCGCATATTCGTCGGGAAGGAAAACAGTTCTTCGTTCGCTCAACATAGTTACTATTCGACGTTGCGATTGGCACTAGGTGCCATTCGGTCTACTCCTATATCTAATCTCTTTTATGATGCTTTAGAACTTCCCATTGATCTCCACCTGCATTTCCTCTTATTCAACTTCCTTGCGCATCTGCATGCAATACCTAATCTACCGATGTCGTCCTCATTAATCAATCATAATATACCGTGTTCCTCACTCCTATATTACAAACAAACTAATTCTATACTTAAGAACTTAAATATGTTTCCCCCTCCCTCTACTTGATTCCATTAATCTTCTTATTATTCCTACACACCTATTCAGTCCAATCATTTATGATACTTCTCTCGCAATAAGTCATCTAGTTCCTCCATACGTGAAGCTTTTCAAATGGCAGCTCGTAAATATAGTGGACACAAAATTGTTTACACCGATACAGCCAAACGTAAACAATCGCGCGGATGTGCAATCCTCTACTGTAATAATATCGTACGATGTTCTCTTCCAGAGATGTTTAGCGTGTTGACTAAAAAAAATTATATGCGACTCTTTATGCCATCGAAACTGCCGCCTCGGAACTCAAATGTAAGATTCTCATCTGTACCGATTCTCTCAGCTTTATTCGATGTCTTCAGAATAAGCACAAATCACAACATCCTTTAGTTGGAAAAATTTTGACTCAGGCTGCATCCTATAAAGAAGAAATAGTAATGATGTGGATATCGTAAAGAGATAGGTTTAAACAATGTGGTCGACAAAGGAGCTAAAGAATCCGCTATCTTAACTCCAGTGCCAAGCCTACCAATTTCAACAACGGATTTTATGAGGTACGCGACCAGCTGAATAGCCGAGTAGCTACAAGATTTTCAAAACTACCACAATTTACGGTGGATCGAACGAAGGCAAACTGGGTGGCACACACGAACAGAAAATATGAAGTCGTCTTGTTCCGCATACGCAGTGGGCATACACTTCTTACCCATAAATACTTAATTCTAAACCAGATTACACCTTTCTATGATTCCTGCAGCTGCCGTGTTACCTATTCCTCACATCCTTATCATGTCCTTCCTACGCAACTCATCGTCTTGCTGCTGGACTTGCTTCATCCCTAACCGAAATCCTACAGTACACTCCATCCGCTGAATCTAGGCTAATAACCTTCCTTTCATTATCTAATCTTATTCCTTTAATCTAATTATCCTTCCGTGCCTCTGGCCTTAGTAGCGGTATAAGGTAAGTAAATTTAAAAAAAAAAAAAGTAACTCTTTCATCAGTTGTAGCCCAATCGCCATTTTGTTTTCCGCAATGATGGGATATATTGAGTTTGTCTGTTTTTATTTTTAATAGGCATTCCATAAGTTGTAATCCGTAACTTTACAAGGAAACAAGTTTTATAAATAATTTTTAAAGTATCGTTTAGAATTTCAAGACTTTTGATTTCCTACTTAATAACTTTTCATAAAAAGGGTTCCTAGTTCGCTGCTATTTGCTTCGTACTTTACTTTGCTTTTTCACTAGTAACGTGCTGCGGGACGTTGTTAATTGTAGAGGACAGTTTCATTACGGTAGTTGACTTCCAGGCTAAAGTTCGGGTAGTTTCCGTGAAGTATTTTACTGCCATATCAACCTCAAATTCGGTTTTTAACTGTACTTTTGAGTGTAGCTTGTTATTTAATTAACTTTTCAATTTGTGAGCTTATTGGCATAGAAATGGTACGATTTTTTAAACTATTGGTACTATGCTTATAGTGAAGATTATAGCGCTGTTATCTGGAAATCTAACCATAAATTAGACTGAATATTCAGGAATGTGATTCCCTTAGTTATAAAGGAGTCTAAAGTATTTGGTAATTTTTTATATCCTTAGGCCAGCACGTAGGTTGTCCAGTAGTAATGTAACCTTGCCGTTTGCAGATTCCCTCCAGTGTTATTAAAACGCGATCCTCATTTTATGTTCTAAGCATTCCGGTGACCCTTCAGAGATAAATCTACCGCCCAGTACACTAAATCAAGTATTTAGTTTCGGTTGATCAAAGTTGTAACGAGGAGAGCAGTACACCGCAGAAATTGTAATTTCCTCAATTGTGATCTCATCATTATATACTAGTCGCTTGTATTTGTTCAGTTGACATTAGTTTAACGTTATTTTTAATAATTGCCGCGCTTCCACAATGGACTGTATGGTCAAGTCTAGTAGCATGATAAACACAGTAATATGGTATATGAAAGTGGGTCTTCTCTGTAAAGTGAATCTCCGATAATAGGATGATATCTGCGTGTTTGGACTGTATGATTTAGTACGTTATTCTATTCGGCTATTCTTAGTGAGGAGAACACCATTTAAAATGTGATTTTACTTATTTGATTAGTTTGTTAATAATGTCGGCATGTTTAATAGAGATAAATTTTTGCTTATAATAAATATTGCTTTAAATGCATTTAAGAAGGTTGAAAGAATTGTTTTTAAATCAGTTCTATCTGATGACCCAACTGCTGTAGAAGCAGCACTTCAGTTTCTTCGAGCTATAGGCATGATCGATTTAATCTAACATTCATTTTTCCATACGGGTGCTTCTGGCCATAGCAGCAGTACATAGTACCCGTCAAAAAAAAAAAAAAAAAAAAAAAAATCATTATTATTACCTTGATTATTATTAAACTTGCCATTGTAGATTGTACTTTCATCTGTGCTCTATGTTTTTAATATCGACACTGGTTTTATATGGTTTTATTTATACTGGTAGAAACAGGTTGGCGCTATGACATATATGGATTTATAGTTGAGCTTATATTCGGCAAGTGAGATTTATTCATTAAGGAAACATTACGCCGTTAATTCCGGTTTTATATTTCTTCTTATAAAGCTTCTGATTGACTAATGCATTCTTTGTGGTTAAACGGATGATGTTTGCCACGCAAAGTAGGGTGTTTGTCACACACTGCAGAACACTTTACACACCCGTAGCGACGGTTAAAAATGATCAAGTGTGTCTTCAGGTCTCACATCGCAGACATTGTGGGAATTACCTTTTTAGGGTGAGGAGCTTCAACTCTGATTCCATTGTGTGACATATAATTTAGGTTAAAAATATCTTTGACATTAGCTGTAGGTTCGATATTTATGAAGCGAAGAGGTACGGGTTGTTTGGTAATTTTATGTTTAATATTAAGTGTATTACGGACGATTAATCCATTTTACTTGAGAAACTCCTTGATATCCAGTAAATGAGTGTTGCTCGTGCCTAAAACTACAACTCTGATAAACATCTTTCTGTTTAAATTTTAGTTTTCCTTCGACGTTTGGTTGTGACCAGATACGATTTTTTTGCCTTCTTCTTTGGTATCTTCCGGTCATTAGAATTATTTTCAGTTTTTGAGTTTGGGTTACTATTTTCTTGCATGAGATGATCGACAGAAAGCCCTGGTTGCCTCTGAGTTTATTTCTGGTTGAAAAGTAGTCGTAATATTGATCGCAATTTCCGATATAACAAATTGATTAAAGGGTTTCACCCACCAGGCGTATTTGGTGTGAGACATGCATTACTCTCGTGCGAAAGCACACATACGAAATATTCGGTTGTACGTGTCGGAAACACGTATGATTATAGAACAAATGTATAGGACTGTGGCTGCCAGAATCTACAAATTTCGCATTAAGTAATATACACTCGGCGTATACTAAATGAGCATCTCTTGTAAATAGGAATACTTATTTAATCTGAACGATGAAGATTGTATTGTGTTTAAAAATAAAAAAAATCCTTAAATTTCATTAATGGGTATATTTAAATTACGAACGGCTAATTACGGTGTGTTTTTTATTAGATTATGGCAAATTAAAATTTTTAGTATTATTATTATTATTATTATATTATATATAAAATAGAGTGAGAGAAAATGAGAGGAGCGCACACATACACACACATATATATATATATATAGGGCCATTCATTAAAATCGCTGCTGGAGATCAGTTTGATAGGACATAATGAAAATTTTCTCATACATTGTAGTCAATGACGTGATAATTTAATTTTGGTTTTCCGAGTGAATGACGTCAATAAACTACAGTTATGTTATTTTTAATTTCGGCGCAGTCTTTGTTGACGTTTTTTCCCGTTCTTTGTATTATTGAAATGTTTATAAATTTAAATACTTTGTGTTTCCGTGTTTTTATATAAATAACTTCCGTTAAACCGTTTAATAGTAATACTTTGAACCCCAAGCCACATTTTAAACCGTTGGTGGTAACAAAGAGATGTTGACTGACGAGTATGCTTGTGATAAAAGATTCGATGTCAGTCATTTCTGAGTGACACTTTTAACTTTGTAGCTATTTCGATTAAAAGTTTTTCTTTTGAAACTAATAACAAAGATGTTTTGTTCGTGATGTAAAAAAATTGCTAGTCGTGTATGACTGACACTTTTAAATAAGATTTTTTGGTTACTAATTAATGTAGAATAATTTTGAGTACATCGAATGGTTAATATAATAGTATTGAATAATGAAAATTTCAGTGTTATACTTTCAAATATAAACATACGTGTAATAACAGTGTGTCGCGACTGGCGCTTTTTTCGAGGTTTTATACCGTTTAAAAAAAGAAAAAAAATAGGAAAATTTTAAGTAACCACAGTGATTAAGTGATATTTATAAATACCGAGTAAAAAATTAAAAAGTTAGCACGTTTAGAGAAAAAAAAAATCGCATGGGCTGACGGTAATGGACAACGTCAGTCACATATTATGACCGTCACGGGACTCAAAAGTGTTAAAAAAGGCTAAATTTCAGCGGCTACTTTTACGTCTAACGCTGAGACTTTATTTTGTTTGAAATTAGAAGCGGCCGATTCAGTTTAGTTTATATAAATAATTTTATAACGCTAATTAAACGAAAATATGTAACCTTTAGGTGATCGAAACATTATAAAATTGCATCCGATAACTGGATATTCTTTCGGAAGAATCGTAAATAACGTAATAACGCTCAGTTCTACAATTAAATAATTAAAATATTATCCTTTAATAATAATATTAATTACATAATTGATAATAAAGCAATCCGTATAGTTAATCTTTAATAAAAAAAAATCAATTGAAAATTAGTTAAATCACTAATATTTATTTTCTTAAGGAAAACACAAAGCTTTTCGGCATTTACGCCATTATCAAGTGATGATCGTATTTATCATATATACGCGTATATCAATTTCGAACGGCACATTTCAAACATGAAAACCGATTCAAAATCACGCTGTTGCAGAATTATACTAAATCGTCGCATGTATACAAAAATTAAAGCACTCAGAATTAAAACATACACCTATATTCTTATATCAGTAAATTATCGAAAAAATTTTACAATAGGCGTTACATGGAAATAGATTAATTTCGTCGGTGATTAAGCCTAACCACGCGTTATATATACAAACATCATAGAATCATAGGTTACTTATTTAATTCCGCGTCTGGTGTAAATTATTTATTATATGCATGTATGTGCATATGTATGTACATGTGTACGTGTATATATGATGCGCTGCGTTATATATTTTTCTTTTTCTTTTCATCTTATTTTATTTATAGGTTTTTGTTTATTGTTTCTTTTAGCCTAAGATTTGTTTCATTAATTTTTCTAGATTTAGTAATACTATTTTAACTAGGTATAAACTTAATTTTATGAACTTCTCATTATGAAATAAAACTTATTTCATCTTCTACATGTCACCAAGTTGGTTGCGTGAGTAGAAAATATAAACGTTTATTATTTAACCGACCTTTATCACACGTTAAACGATTTTTTCCCCGAAATTTGTTAAATTTAATCGGGAAATGATGGAACTTTAACCAATATACCGAGATTGAATTTTACTTTCTCCTTGTATCGTTTTTAAATGTATTCTAGAAATTGTTCGAACAAAAAGCTAGTTGATTTTATAATATCATAAAGTAAATGGAAATATAAACTACAAAAGAGTGTTTAAATTTTTGAAAACGGTTATTGCAAGACACGATGACGTCGTTTTTCGTGTCAACTAGTTTTGACCCTCGAAGACGTTTTTCAAAACTTCTCTCACATTTTTTACACTTGCATATATACTCCTTATTAAAAAGAGGAATTCCGTCTTTTATTAATCGGAAACCCTTTCGGGAGCTTCAATCGGATACCAGATCCACTTCAGTTCGGCCATCTGCTCTACCACGTTACAAAGTTTATTTTTCTATCCCTGTAATACTTATTATTTTTATGGGAGCCTATGTTTGTGAGCCGTATGTAAAAACTGACAGATTCCGTTTTAAACGTATTGATATATTTTTAAATTAGTTACCCGAAAGCTACCCATGCTAATGTCATATTCTTCAACGATGTACTTTTGTTTGCATCATCTTTTTCTTGTCAGTCGTAATATTTATTGTCCGAGACACACGAACCTGTTGACTGTTTCCATATCTTTATGACTATGGTAAGCACGTTATTTCTGAGTATCAGTATGGATCTTTAAAGTATCGTTCTACAGAATTAGCGGTCAATAATTTAGTTAATATTGTTAAAGATAAACTTAAAATTTTTTCATATATTGCGGTGATTTCGTTTGATTTGTCGAAAGCATTCGATAGACTGAATATTATGAATCTTCTAAATATTTTAAAATTTAATTGTTTACTACCTACTTGGCTTTTTAATATACTATGTAACTATTTTACCAATAGGAAAGCTATTTTAAATATTTGTAATTTCCAGCATGAGATTGCTATACAAGGAGGGGTTCCTCAGGGTTCTGTCCTGGGGCCTCTTCTATGGAATATATATATATCATCTGTGCACAAACTGTTTCCTCAGTCTAATATTAAGGTGTTATCATATGTTGATGATATTGTTATGATCATTTACAATAATGATCCTACGGTATTAGAATATATTTCAAACCGGTATGTTAACATTTTTTCGCAGTATATTGAATCCAAATCATTAAGTATTAATGAAAGCAAGTCTTGCTTTATGATATGTACTAAGAAACGGAAACCATTTTCTTTTAAACTTAATTGTAATAATAGAAGCTTATTGCAGTGCTCCTATTTCAAATACTTAGGAGTTATTATAGATAGCAAATTTAATTTTTTAAAACATGTTGAATATATTCATAAGCAGGCAGCTATTTCCGTTAATACTTTTAATAAACTTTATAATGTTAACAATAATTATAGTTTTAAACAGGCAGTAGTACTGTTTAAAAGTTTAATTGTATCGCGGTACTGCTATTGCTGCACTGTTTATTATAACCGTTTAAAATGTAATTTTTTTTTTAGAAATAAATTAGAGCAAAGTTATCATTTTTACATTTTAAAACTTATTAAAGGTTATAGAACTATTCATAAAGATTAGCTTTAGTAATAGCAGGGCAGCTACCTTTGTATTTAGTATTGAGGAATTATGTAATTAAGTTATTAAGCATAATATAGATAATACGTATGGAACATTTTTACCTATATTAAATAAGTTCAAGTGTGGAGACAAACTTTTATCGAAACGATGTTTTGCTAAGTATATTTATAACATGCTCTGCAATGATTACAATGATCATTGGCAGAAGGTAAATCATAAATTCCTTCATAATATATTGCCTAATTTTAAGGATAGGATTAGATGTAAATTTTTTGTTCCTAATTTTTATATAACGCAGTTGCTTAGCACTCATGGTAAATTAAATGAATATCTTTTCCGTTTTAAATTATCTTTAACTAACATGTGTGTCCATTCTGTGGATTACAAGACACTACGGTACATATTTTTGGTGGTTGTAACCCTGACGGTAAAATTTATGAAAGATCTGATCTTTTAAGAATATTACATAGTAAAATGGAATTTAAAGAATTTTCTCGTTTTTGTGCTAAGACTATGATTTCTAGAATAAAATACCGTCTTATATAATCAGGATACTTTTTTTTATATTTTCCTTTTTTATTTAATAAAGTAGTTGTTAAACTTTTGAAATAGAACTCTGAAAACTTTTATTGGTCTAGAGTTTTATTTATCATTTTAAATTTTTTTATTATTTTTTACTCTTATTAATTTTTAAGATTAACTAATGCTTTTGAATTTTAACTTTTGGTTTTTAATTTTAAATTGTTTAATTTTATATTTTTTATATTTAGCATTAGTTCTTTTTTCCCCGATACTGGGGAATTTCACTTCGAACATGTTTCGAGGAGGATACTACTACTACTACTACTACTACTACTGTATTATTTAATTCAATTCTTGGGTTATTTGTCGTTACTTTGGTTTTATGCAAATTTATTTTTCGTCCTATTTTATTTAAATCTGTTTTATATTATATATATACTCCGACGTTCGCGCAATATGAGCATAGTCGGGATTTACACGTTATATATATTTTCTTTGTAATCTCGTATTTTAATTTGAAATATATTTTTTTTTTTTTTTTTTTTTTGGGCACTGCTGAGGAGCAATCACAACCCACTAACATGTTTATAAATAGTTATTATATATTGATATTACAATTGGTTAGGAATTTGTAAAGAAGGAGGAAAACACGGGAGTCATTAGAAAAAATTAATTTGAATTTGAATTTGAATATATGGTCCCATAGCATAGATTAAATCTATAGATAATCAAATAATAAAAAACCCAACGGAGATTTTGCAAAGATGGTCGATATATGGAGAGGAATTTCCACACTTCCAAATATTAGACAGCTTGCCTATTTATGAACCCATCAAACAAATAGCAATAGAGGAAGTGACATTTGCAGTAAAGAAAATGAAGAACGGAAAAGCAACGGGGACCCGATGATATTCCCGCTGAAATTTTGAAATTAATGGGACAGAAGGGAGCTGAAATTCGACTAATTTTATTCAACCGGATAATAGTAGAGGGTCGTGCATCCCTCGAAATCTGGTCCACTAGTACAACGATCCCTATATGGAAACAGAAAGGGGGATGTTATGGATTGCAGCAATTACCGGCCGATTCGGCTGCTTTTCAACATGTTTACGATATTTTAACGTATACTAGATTACCGTTTACCGGAAGTCATTCAAGTTATCCAAAACCAATGTGGATTTGTAAAAGGACGTGGGACAACGAATTCGATCTATACGGTGCGTACATTCGTAGAAAAGCACCGGGAAAGGGGGAGTCCAATCCACATAGCCTTTCTAGATTTGTAAATGGCTTATGAGAAAGTTCCGCATGAATTAATTAGGCTCGGTTTTATCGCCGCTACTATTCATCCGTTGTATGAACACTTTGACAGAAATTATATGGACATTACTATATGCAGATGATGTCCTTCTGGCAGATAAAAACAGAACTAATTTAGAAAAGCGGGTGCAGATTTGGAAAAATAGATTACAGGATAATCGATTGAAACTAAATATCAGGAAAACTGAGTACTTGGAATGTGGAATATGGACAGGTGAATCTATAAAAATATATAATATAGCATTAGAAGGGCTGAGGGTCAAATATTACCTTAGAGGGAGACACACAATGCGATATAGATTCCCTGTTCCAAATAGCGTGGATGAAATGGAAGTAATAAACCGGGGTACTATGCGACAAAAGTATTTCGATACATGTTAAATGAAAGATTTATAAAACGTTTATTAGACCTGCAATGTTATATGGGGCTGAATGAACAAAAGCTCCACGTGGCTGAGGTCACTCGGCAACACACGCTTTGACAATGTTAAAAATGATGACATAAGGGAGCGTATAGGCGTGTTGCACCTATACAGACAAAATTGCGGAAATCGCGTCTCCGATGGTATAGTTATATCATGAGGAAAGCAGCTGACTGTCAGCAGCCCAGTAAAGATGTTAATGTAGTACGACCGAAAGCGGCCACGAGACCGATGAAGAAGACGATAGATAGACTCTGTCAACAACGACATCATGTTGGAAGTTGGTGCCAATATAGAGGACGTTAAGGATCGCAAGAAATGAAGAAGAACGTACTATCAAGCGGGCCCATTAACGGGAAGGCACTAGGAAAGGAGAATAAATATATATTTGATTAGAAGGGTTATAAGATCGGAATAAAAGGGAGGAGCTGGGGACGGCTGACGTCCAGCAATGGACTGATACAGCCTAACTCGTAAAATTATATATACATATATATATATATATATATATATATATATATATATATATATATATACATATATATGTGTGTTCGGAGATGTTAGTCATCCTTGCTGACTGACAAATTGGGCAATACATTTTATCCCTAGTGCCAGATTAATAATTCAAACGCAGTATTAAAAAAAAATGAATTTTAACTCCAAGAAAATAATATTAAACTATTACGTCTGGTCAGTACTTAAAATATACCAACAACAACGTATATTTCAAGATAATTTACAGAAAATAATAAAAAAAAAATTTTTAAATAATAATTACGTAACGCCCAGCATGGCTCACCGTACAACAGAATTAATGCAAAGACAGGTAATATATAAAAGAAACATATAATATAAAAATAATAATTATAAAATAAAAACTGTATACAGCGAAAAGAAAGAAGTTATAATAATAATAAAAAAAAAAGGGTGATAAGTTACATGGGGTAAGTAAATATAGAAGAGATAATAAATCGCGAAATAAGTGCCATATATAACGTTATGTTTGAGCCTTCTATGTTTATATTTACTATACATAAATTAAAGTTGCCTTGAATCGTAATTACCTATGGTAGAGATTAGACGATTATCACGGACTAAGCAGCAATCGCAGAATTTACACGTTAAATTTAGCATATTATCCTTAATAAAAGGCATGTTTTAGTATGCGTGTCAACGATTCTGCAGTATCCAGAGAGAGAGAGATTTAGTACACATCTGTGGGATGCTTGTTTTGTAATAATTGTAAATTTGTTAAAGTTGGTATTTGAAACAAAACTCCAAGCTGGATAACGGTACGTGATTATACGTGTTTTATACAGAATTTATTTTTAACATTAATAAATGATTTTCCGTTAATTAATATGACAGATATTTGTTAGCTTTAGGACGATTGACCAGTTCGGTAAAATTTAGTCGGTTATCCGAGATTCATAGGTAGAAAAAAATCACTTATAAGAAGGTACTCGATAGACTGGACAAGCAACCAGAAGTATTGATCAACGCGAAGGGAACAAAACGGAAATATTTAGGACATTTGATGCGCGGACCTAAAGAAAAAATGTTTTAATCATTCGAGTAAAGATCGTGGGAAAGAGATCTGTTGGCCGGTCACAAAATTCGTGGATGAGCGACTTACGTCGCTATTGCTCGCGAGGAAAATCATTCCGGTCAGTCATTTCAAGAGGCATAGCCTGTGAATCATCAACCCCCGTGTAGGAGATGACGCATGAAATAAATATCCGAGATTACTCGGAGGTAACGAACATGTTTTGATGAAGACATTAAAGATAGAAAAGTAAAATCTATCGCTCGTAAGATCGGAAAATTCGGATTATTCGTGACTGTCGTAAAAGAAAAAATACCATCGAAACCGATAACAGGAAAGCGAAGGCTGGAATTGACGAACATGCCGCCTCGTGACTTGACTGAAATTATAAGAAAAGTCAAAGTTCGGGATATACGAAATACAGTATGATGTGCATAAACTCCTGAACAGGAGACGTGACTAATAAATTATAGTTTCATCATATTTTCATATTTTCTTTTTCGGTTGGTGCGCCGGTTCATTTTGAAATTGTTGTCGTTGCAAATATTTTTGAACGACTTTTATCGGGATTTTCTCGTGAAAATATCGATTTTTGGAAGTGTTACTATAAATAATACAGTCATGCGCTGACGTCACGCAACTTTGGTAAACTAATTTATACGCGTTCGTATTTTATTACCCGAAAATTCCGTAATTAATGATAATAAGAAATTGCTGCATTTTTCATCGTCTCGAGTTATCGTTATTAAATTTTCGTTATTACCATTATTAATATTGTCATTATTACGAATATTATTATTATTATTATTATTATTATTATTATTATTACTACTATTATTATTATTACTATTATTATTGGGGGTTATTTTGTCGTCAGGTTCTCAGCGCGAGTTTTTTTTTTTTTTTTGGTTTCTCCGGGACAGCGTCGATCGAACGTCGTCAGGTAAATGGAATTCGTAATTTCGGGATGATATTTAATTTTATTTCGAGGAAAATCCGTTCGTTATACACGGACGAAATTTATCGGACGGAAAAATCGTTTTTCAGAGAAGACGCGGTAGCGGGAGTTTCCAACTATCTATAGACCGTAATCAGTGACACGAAGAGATTGGGTTTCCGGAAAAATTAAGATAATTTTGGAAAGCGATTGGAACGAGGAAGATAGTGGCGAGACATGGAAACGAATTGATACGAAGAAATATAAACTAGCGAATTGAATTTATTAATAAAATTCTGGAATTATTTTTCGGTTAGATTTAAAATTAAATAACGATAATAATCGCATCGAAAATTAAATTAAATCGGATCAAATTGATTTCAATTTCAATTTCAATAAAATGGTATACATTTTAAAAGGTGACGATGAAAAGACGAATACATAAATAAAATGAAAAAACCCAATAAATAATTGTTGCCAAAAATAATTAAAGTACTAATAATAATGATTATTCTAAGAATAATTATAATAATAATGACATAACACTCAAATGATATCGAACATATTTCTTTTTTAATTACTTCTTCTTCACGACCCGAATCGAGTATAGTCACCATGCAATCTGATGGAAGGAGTTCTAATCTTCGCTACAGTCTGAATTTCAGTCCATATTTTTTGATACTGTCAAGCCAAGAGAGCCTCCTTCTTCACGGTTTTCTTCTATCATCGACCATTCTCCATTAATATTGTCTGTAAAAGGTTCTCTCGCATTAGGTGTCCCAAAAAGACAGTTTTTCGTCTTTTTATTATAGTCATTAGTATCCGCCCAGTTCTCATCAGTTTTAATATTTCATCAGTTTTACTTGTCCACGAAATTTTCCATATTCTTCTGTAACACCACATTTCGAACGATAAGGTGCGTTTCTTCATATTTTCTTTTAGCGTCCGAGTTTCACACCCATACAAAAGTACTGACCACACGTAACAACCTAGAACATTCTTTTTGATAAGCTTAATTTTCGGTTACAAAGAATGTGTTTGAATTTCACGACCATGTCCCGGGCCATTCCAATTCGAGCTCGTATCTGTAATCTCTCGTAATCCAGCTGCCTAAATATTTACATTTATTTACTCGTTCAATTTCATTCCCATCGATGAATAACTTTTTATCCGTAACTGATTGGCCGGAAGCTATCGTGAATTTTGTTTTCTTACTGTTTATATTGTTTCCTGGCTCGCAGTAGCGACTGTATCTAGTATTCGCTGCAGATCTTCTATAAATTCAGCCAATAATGCCGCATCATCAGCAAAACTAATCATTGAAATTTTATCACCTCCGATTTGTATTCCCACGTGTATCGTTCTCCTATAGCATGCTCGCAAATTTTCCAAGTTTATAGTTTACTTCTAGTATTTGCTACAGATCTTCTACAGATGCAGCCAATAATGCCGTATCATCAGCAAAACGAATCGCTGAAATTTTTTAATTACGCTTATATGAAATTAAAATATAAAGTTATTAAACCGTCTATGCGCAATACCGCGTGAGCTACGGACTACTGTTATAATTTTACCTTATAATGATCCAAATGTTCGCCCGGGCTTATTTAATTATTAAAAATCCGTAGCTTTTATCTAAACAAACGCATACACTCTTATACGAACGATTAATCACAGCACCTGCAGAGAGAACTGATCAGTATAAATTTATCCCTGCTACAAATACCGATAATAATTAAAATAATAAATTATACAAAATAATAATGTTTAATAGAAGGAAAAAACTACAAAAGAAAACAACACCAAAAACCTATGCTAATAATTTCATTATGTAAATAACAATATTCAGGAACGAAAAAAAAAACAAAATATTAACAATACAAATTAAAAACAATGTTATATAAAATTTATTTTATTTTCTTAGCTTTTCGACTATAACGTCATTTTCAACCATACGGAATTCAGATTGAAATTGAAGTTTGTAAGTGTTCAATATTATTTCAATTTTTCGGCGCGTTTACAAAAACTTAAAATGTCTGTAAATGCTAATATTCTCAAGCTACAGCTCGAGCGCGTTAAGTATAGTGAAAATATTGATGCCGAAAGAGTGGCAAAATTAATGCATTTTCGATCGCATTAGATCGATCTAAATTGAGAATGTTGAAAAGTTGTTGGGACAAGATATGAACATGATAGACTTATCTCTACCGAGAGATCCGAAATTGATTTCGATCATGAAGACTTCACAAAGGAAGCTCATTATACTGCAACACAATGGTAAAATGCGGAGGCTGAATTACATGAACGACTTTCAGAACTGGAAACAGTTAAGCCTGAAAATAGTGCAGATCCTGCAAACATTTTCATAATCGATGCTTATAGCAACATGTCTCGGCTTCCAAAATATTCGGGAAATTATTACACCGAGTAGCGTCATTTTCATGGTTTATTTATGTCAATGGTGGGTGGAAATTCATCTCTTAGTAATATGGCAAAAATGCACTACCTCTGCACATGCCTTGAAGGACATGCTGCTCAATTAATAGCTAATCTAAGCATTACTGCGGAGACTCATTTGCCTCAGCTTGGGATACCATCGTTTCCAGATATGACAATAAACGTTTAATCACCTCGATAGACTTTTGGGTATTCCCACAGCTATAAACGATACTTCTCAAACGCTCAATCATACGCTTAGCACAGAATGTATAAATGCTCTTTCTACATTGGCTAATCCCATCAATTCGGATGGGCTTCTTGTGCGCATTTCAACTCACAAGCCAGATTCTAAAAGACGCGAATCTTGGGAGTTTTGGGTTCAAGTATCGAATTTCCAACATTCGTAATCCGGATAGAAAAGGTAAAAAACAAAAGAAAACTTGGAATAGCGACGGTTTTAAATTGTAAACTAAGTTACGAATATTGTGTTAAATGATGCGTATATTGCCAGAAATTAAGGTTGATAAGTAGCTCGCCATCCGAAAATGTTCCAGAATATACCAGTGAAATATAATAGATCAACATGAATTAAGTAATAAAAAAAACTCACGAACATTAGGTGGCTGATATGCAATTACTATGATAGACTCTACACAAGAAAGAAGTGTAGGAAGGGAAATCATTTACGCAAACTAGAGAAAAATATCAAAATGAATACGGTATCTGATTAAAATGTTTTTCAAAGTAAGCGAACAGAAGTTTTGCAGAATTCGAATCATTAACTATAACATATTTAGCGGAAATAAAAATTAACCCTTTCCGTCGCACATAATTATATTTGGATACACCAAAATTGGGTACATTCCGCGTTATCCAGAAAATAAAAAAAATTATTAGCATTAAAATTTCGTGCACCATATAGTGGACATTGTGACTGAAAGGATTCAGATAAATTGGTCGCGTATAGGAAATCACAATTAACGTATAACGACAAACATTTAAGGATGTCTATCAGCAATGTCGCATAAAAATAAAAATACGCGAATAAATAGAAGAGTCACAGTTATAAAAGATTGGACGACTGAAGACGTATTGAAAATGACCGAAACACGTGACAAAGCTTATAAGAAAAACAAACGATATACGTGTAATTAAAACAGCATGAAAACCTAAGAACTAGAATAAATAAAAAGATTAAAGAAAGATGATTTTGCTAGTAATTTAACAAGCAGAAAGGGGATATAGGGAAATCCGGATGAATATACATAATGGAAAAATACGAAAACGGCAATTAAATATTTTAAACTAAATATTACATTAGGAGGACCAAACAAATCTGAAGATAATATCAAAAAAAAAAAAGGAAACCGTAAAGAACAATTATAAACCTATTGTTGAAAAATATGTAGCGCAACAATCGGTTAAGTACTCGGAAGAAAATAACGTCATCGATAAAGAGAAATAAGAGTTTCGAAAGAAAGAAATTAACGTCGCAAGTTTCGGGGGATTTTCCCAAGAATAAACTTAAAATAGGAGGGAAACAGAATGCTAATGATATTTATAGATTTTTCCGAAGCATTCGATTTATTTACGACTAGCTAGAAAATAAGATCGAACAAATCAGGATAAAAGGTAGCAAGTACGTGGTGTTGTCGTGTAAAGGAGTGGAAAACGGTAGTTAGTATAAATAATATGCAAGGATTCTAATGAATATATATGAATACCACAAGGCAGTAATTTAGCACGGTTATTGATACACAAATCATCTACAAAAGAAGTCGGCTAACGGTACTCGCTTTTGAGGACAAACAGTTCGCAGGAAAACTGAAGTGACAGAAAAGTATACGAGAACGGATTTATTAGAAGTAAGCGAATAGGCCCGTGACGACCTTAATCTTGCAGTTCTTCTTTATCGGACGTCTTCATTTTGAAGGCTGGCGATCCTCGCAATCGAAAGCATTCCCTATCAGCGGCCGACCGGAAAAGTTCTAATGACGAACATCTGAACCATTTCTTGAGATTGTCTATCTATGTTGTTTCAGTCTTCGATTTCTCTTCCGTTAATTTTACCCTCAAATAACATTTTTTGTACAGTATATCTCGTTCCTCCGACGTATGTCCCCCCTCCCGGTATTGCATTTGTCTTCTCCATAATTTCACGGTTTTTCCCAATCTATTAAGCACTTCGACGGTCTGGACTTTTTGTACCCACGCTATTTTTAGTATCATAGATCTGGTACGCGTTGATCTTTTTTCCCAATGTTGAATTTAGTGTCCGAGACACGTTATAGCAAAATAAAGAAGAAACGTCTCAAAAGTCTAATTCTTAGTTCCAATTTTAACTCTGGCCGTGTAAAAAAGTTCGCTCATTTTTCTTAATGTACCCTCGGCTTGTTCAATTCCACTATGTATGTCAGGTTTGGAAATACTATGTTTTCTAAATAATTGATACGTGAAACTTGTTCAACGTGTTCGTCTCTTATTAATCTTAGAGTTAGTACGACTTAAACAAAATGTACGTTTCTGAAACTAACGATTATTTGTATAAACCAAAAATCAAAATAACGAATTCGCGCATTGGGACTTACAAATATAAAAAGTGACAAACAAACTGAAATCAATAATACGAACACTATATATATATATATAAATTAATCGAGCGTACCAGTCATCGTTACCGAGTCACAACTTTCAAAATCGCACTCTCACGTTATAAGAGTGACGTTGACTAAGCGAACACTGTTGAGTGGATCAATTGCGATTCTAATGATTCAGATTTTGAACGTGTTGCTGATCAATATATTGTTGATAGAACATCAGGTATGATTTCAGAGGAGAATGAGGAAGAGAAAGAGGATACGACGAACAAGCAAGTCATGATGCAGCTGTAACACACATCGAATTATTCAATATTTGGAGGAACAAGACGATCATCATCATCTTCGATTGCTCGTATCCAGACGATGCATTTGTGATAAAACGGTATACTAAAAAAACTTCAATCTCAAGTAAAGAATAGGTGTTTGATTTCGAAAAAACAAAAAATTACGACAGATTTTTTGTGAAACCTAAAGGGGTAACTTTTAAAACTTTCTTTACTTTATAAATTACATACTATATACACATATCTGTATGCATGCGCGTATGGTACGTATTATAAATAAACTTCTTGCGTTGATTTGAATTGTTTCGTTGACGTTTTGAAAATATTTGCCACTCACCCAATATCGCGGATAATCGGGAGTCTATTTTGCACTAGTTGAATCCAAATTGAGAACGTCTAAATATAGTACTATGGGAAAAATAGATCGGTTGCAAAGAATAGGCCTGAACATAATAGACAAACCTTAAGTGTAGAAATTAAAAGGAACCGTTAAGCGAGCTGTTACCGAGTAAGTTCGTATTTATTAACCGATGTTAGGGATTATTTTTAATAAAAGGTAAAAGTATCGATTAAACGCGCAGATAACATATTAAGTAAAACGAATAGGTAGTATATATATATATATATATATATATATATATATATATATATATATATATATATATATATATGCTATTAAACAGGCGATGAGGAAATTATTAAATAATACGCGGAAAGAAATATTGAATGAAAGAACAAAAGTTTGAAAAGCTAAAGCAGCTGCTGAAACACTGGTTACAAGATAACAGATAATACAAACGGTATAATAAGAGATAGAAGACGGGAACATTTTATGTAATTATATAAAGTACAATAAATCCGATACTGGAAATTAGAATATAGTAAATAAAAAAAAAAGTGAATACTGCGAGAGTGTGATAGATGATAGTGTATTATTGAACGATTTTTATGACCGAAACGTCGTGTAATGTGTGTGTATTATATCTGGGTAATTGCAAAACGGCATAAATCCGTCGACAAGCGAAAGCTTGATGGAACCTATATTATAAAACGTGTAATGAATGGGGCGAGAATGTGAGCATGTGTAATTGTCGTTAATTTGTATATTATCTGTATGACATAACAAGTACAAGCTTTTGAAAAAGATAAATTACATAATTACGTACATATGTATACATATATCTTCTTCTTTTCAGTCCCAGGATTATTTCACCGTCACTATATCCGTCTTCCACTGTTCACGATCTGTAGACCTCTTATCGAGTTGGACGTACTTCTTGTTTTATTGTGTCCATTAGTGTTAGCCTCGTTCTGTCTTTTCCCCCGCTATTTTGTCTTCAATCGTATCAGTAAGCATTCACCTCTGTCGCAGTTGTCAGTCCATGAAATTTTCAACAGGCGACGCCAAGAAAAAGTTCCAAATGCTTCTAATTTTTGTTTATATTTTACACAGTCCAGGTTTCTGCCCCGTACACAAGACTAACGGCCATAAATAAGTTGTTAATATTCGTTTCCGTACGTTTTTGATCTCGTGAATGCTGTTTTTCCGCTGCATTTCTGGCTGCTATTTCCTTGTTACACGATGCATCAATCCAATTTGTACGCTTTCACCAGTTCTAAAGCTTTTCCTTCCAGCCTTCATTGGTTCTTTAATGATGCACATGATTTCGGATTTTTCAGTACTAACGCTAATTCCATATTTCTTTACATATAACCGCGTTAACATTTTTTCCAAACTTGGCCTTGTAGCCATCACTGCATGGTCATCTGCAAATTTGCTGATTTTGAACTAGAAAGGGAGCAGCCTTGCCTGGAAACTTTTGTGATAGTTACTGGTTGTGTGTATTCATTTTTACATTTAACAACAGCTGTTGATTTATGTATAAACTTTTTTTTATTATGTTAATTAGCTTATTTTGTACTACTCCCATCTGTTCCATTAAAGTAAATGTTTGGCTCCAGTCGACCAATCGAAAGCTTTCTCGTAATCAACGAAACACACATGGATTGAGCGTTTTAAAGCAATTAATCTTTCTCCACGAGACCTAAGGGTTACTATCGCGTCTCTTGTAGCTAACTTTTTCCTGAGGCAACATTTTATATCATCTACACAGTCTTCCATATATCTTTCAAGTCTATGCTTGATAATGTGGAGGAGAATTTTAGTTGCGTGTGACATCGGACTAATAGTTCTATAATACGTACGCAACTTTGCCGTCTTCTTTTTTGGAATTAACATTAAAACCGATTGGCAAGTTTTTTGTCGGTCAGTCTTCAGTTCTGAAAAGTTCGTTCGTCACATAACCTTTTAAATAACTCCCATCTAGCATGTAATATGATCTCCACCGGAGTGTTGTCAATTCCCGGTGGTTTACGCTTCGGTAATAATTTTATTACTTCTTGAAACTGCGGTAGGAGTATCGGCTTGTATTCTTTTGTTTCATTTTGCTTACAAATTATTTGCATATTTCCTTCGTTATTATAAAGTTTTTTTTTTTGGCATATTGCAGCCATACTTCTTTCTGTTCATCCAGCTTATTCGTTTCTGAATTATCCTCTTCTTTAATACCGAATGGCGCGTGCGTTGTCTGGCCACTGAGTATTTGAATGCTTTCATGGTTTTTCCTACTTCATTCTTCTAATACTTCGCACTGTGACATTCCACCTTTTTTTTTATATTCGGCACTGTTTTGTGAAATCTTTTAGAAGTTTTCTATACTTCTCTCTGCCATCATCATTTTAATATATTCAGGTCATCCGTGGCTTTTTGATTTTCGTATATTCATGTCCGAGCATTCGATACCAAATAAATGCATCACGATTATGCATACATATATGATATATTTATATACACATGCAGTCCTAAAAGCGCTCGAAGAAAATTGTATAGATGATGAATACATCAATGTAATAAAAAACATTTACAACTCGCCAACGATGTAAGAGGTATATATTTCCATTCGGCATCCGCATATATCCTAAATTCCCGGTCGTTAAATTCGGGTTTCTTTTATTTTTCAGTAGATTTTGCTTCACAATGCAGAATCCCACAATAATATTCGTGTGTCTCTGTAAAGGCGACTTCGGAAATCGCTGTGACATCAATCGATATCTCTTTCGTCGATGCTCGCACCCGCTAAAATTCCGCCACTTTCTCCACTACCTTTACGATGTTCTCGCCTGCAATATGGGGTATGTTAGCTATTAATAAACTGTTACTCCTTGAATACTGCTCTAAGTCCGACACTCTGGACTTATTTTTAAATTTTTATTATCTTGCATAAGCAGATCTACTTTCCTTAATTGCTTTTTCCAATTTTTTATCGATATTAGAAATGCAGGGTACAAAAAAACCGTAATTTAAATCTGCCAATTAGCGCATGATCGAATCAAGCGCAGACCCCTCTGAACATGAAATATCCGAACTTACTGATTTAGTTGATTTTTTCCGAGATTTTCGGCATACTCCGTACATCCATTCGGCCGGACTTTGCCTTCCACGCTTTGGCAAGGATACCGCTACGATCGAAATGTAGTTGAGAATTACACAAACTACATTTCATGAAGTCCCCTATTGCGTGGTAATATTTTATCGCAGTTGGTGCAGTTCGTGTTATGTGTTATTTTTATAATTAATAATAAATATTATAGATAAATAATACCAGCAAACGACTTACTAGATAAGATGAACGGTTGTGGGAATTTCGAAGATAAAAGCACGCTACGTAAATATATATATATACACGATAACGATGAACGCGTACAATTTATTAGAAAAATATTCGCGCTGTATTAATTAATACCGTGAAATGTATGAAAGAAATCTAAAAACCAATTACCCATTCGAATTTAACAAACTAATTAGATTAAGAATTCAGAAAATTCTAAACATAGAATTAACATGCACTGAAATAACTGACATCAAAAAATGCGCTACACAAAAACCAACCGTATCGTTCAACCGAACTATAATGCTAAATAATAATAATAATTTTAATTTTTTGTATAATGTGGAATGTAGTGATTTTTTATAAAAAAATTAATTGAAAATAGTTAAATCACTAATATTTATTTTCTTATAGAAAATACAAAGCTTTTCGGCATTTACGCCATTATCAAGTGAAACTTTGTTTTAAAAATCATAATTTTAAACATATAAATTAAATATAATTACTTAAAAATATTTGATGGTGATTGTGAAAATATATTCCAAAAATGCTGTTCTGTTTCTGTTCTGTTTCTATTCTGTCTCTGTTCTCTCTATTGTTTGATTTTTTTTTATTGGGCTTCCATATCAGTTTACCCATTAAACTATATTATATAGACAAGAAAAAATAAAAAAGAATTATCTTAATTTTAACTATATGGGTATGTTACAGTTAACAATAAACCTATATAAACATATGTATATGTGAATGTTACGTGTGGAGAGTAAGAAAGGAATATTGACAGGAAAAGGAACATTTAGAGATATGAGGTGATTATAGAAGGAGTCACGAGTGGAGCGGTAATATGAGCACTCCAGGAAAATGTGATTTGCGTCTGCGATACAGTGGATATCTGAAGGATGTGAACAGAACGGAGAAGCAACAAGATGCATTTGAAAAAGTGTAGCCGGTAGACGATTCTTTCCAAAACGTAGTCGACATAAAGCGACAATAAAACCACGGAGCAGACTCACTTGTATTTCGATATTATAGAACCATGGTAGACAAGGAAGATCAGGCTGAAGCAGTTTATATTTTGTAACATCATAAGGATTATTCCAAGTAGCTTTCCAGTATTCTTTATGAGCTGTCTTAATGATAGACAGGTGATCAATTATTAATTTTGTTTTTTTATATTAATTTTTTCTTCAATATTATTTTCTGGATTCTGTAAAAGTTGTGTACGGGTGGAACTTTTAATTTTTCATTTACTGTTGCGATGTATAATGTCCAAAAGTAAAATATAAAATATAAAAATGTACGAACGCAAAATTTTTTAAAAAACACAATTTTACAAGTAAAATGAAAATAAATAATATATTTTATATTTTACTTTTGGACATCATACATCGCAACAGTAAATGAAAAATTAAAAATTCCACCAGTATACAACTTTTACAGAATCCAGAAAATAATATTGAAGAAAAAATTAATATAAAAAAACAAAATTAATAAACAAATATATTGATGTTAAATTTCAACAATTCAAAAAAAGACAGAACAGAAGCAGAACAGCATTTTTGGAATATATTTTCACAATCACCATATTTTTAAGTAATTATATTTAATTTATATTTTTAAAATTATGATTTTTTAAAAAAATGTTTCACTTGATAATGGCGTAAATGCCGAAAAGCTTTGTGTTTTCTGTAAGAAAATAAATATTAGTGATTTAACTATTTTCAATTGATTTTTTAATAATAATAATAATAATAATAAATATCGTGGAATAGTACAAAGTAAACGAATTGATCAGAAAACTATGAAATTAGGTACCACATATATAAATAGAATAAAGAAGCTGACAAAAAATGAAATAGTAAGACATTATTTCAAGCTATTACATACGCTGTTCCAATTCTAACGTATTCTTTAAATAAATAAATAAATAAAAAGTGTATTTAGCACACAATATAAATTACAAAAATCAATGTCAAAACAATATTATTACGTATACCGAACAAATTCTTACTACGTATACAAAATGAAAACAAAAAGAAATAATAAATACGGTAATAATAGCGCGGAACTAGATTACAGGAAAACCACCACCAAAACCTGTATACAATTTGAGGACAACTCTATGAAGAATTTTAAGGCAGTAATAATAAATATAAACAAAATAATATGACTGCTCAGCTATTTATATATATATTACATTAATAAAGTTCATAAAATTAAATATATAAATTACACACGATTAAAAAGCAGGTGATACATTATAATAGCATGTGTTTTATTCTTTTATGTTTATATCTTTTATATTTTAACTGAAGACTAGTACGCGTATAGTCTCCTATATTGTTTATTATTGAGTATTGGCTGCGTCTACAATCATCAAAAAATTTTTTTGTGTGCTGCCTAATGATATCACCTACAACCGGCAAGTCTAATATACGATGCATGCGATCTGTTCTTGCATAGATAGGAAGTTTAAGAATTATCCTGCAACAATTATTCTGAAGACGTTGTAATCTGGACACATTTGAACGGCTTGTATACGACCATATTGGGCATGCATATAGCATAATTGGCCTTAATATAGTTTTATAGATAATTAGTTTATTAACAGGACTAATTTGGCATCGTCTATTAAAGATTGGGTATAGACTAAAAAGAGCTTTATGTGTTTTGTTAGATATGTACTCAACATGCTTGGTGAATGTGAGACCTTTATCTAGAATTACTCCTAAATATTTAACATGCGTTTTCCAATCTAATCTGGTGTTATTTACAATTACAGGATCCTGTGAAGGCGGCCGTCTTTTGGTAAACAGAATCGCTTGAGTTTTATCAGCATTTATGTTAATTTTCCATTTACTAAAATATTTATTTAGCTTAGCGAAACCATCACTTAACCGTTTTTGTATTGTATCAGTTCGAAACGAAGAGCAATAAATTGCTGTATCATCTGCATATAGAGCCATCTCTAAATTCGTGATTTTAGGAATGTCATTGATAAAAAGGAGAAACAAGAAGGGTCCTAGTATACTTCCCTGAGGTACTCCAGCTAGAACAGACCTTACATCGGAATTTACATTATTCACTTTTACAACAGAAAGTCTGTCACTCAAATAATTTCTAATAAGGTGGATTAGATACGCGGGAAATTTAATTTGAATCATTTTGTAAATTAAACCAAGATGCCATGTAGTATCAAATGCTTTTTCTATATCAAGAAGTAGCAAACCTGTGTGCTTATTTTGATTAAAACCGTCAGTGATGAAGTCAGTAATTCGCGCTAGTTGCATGACAGTTGATAAATTTTTTCTGAACCCGAGTTGTTGTTCTACTATCACATTATTATCATCTGTAAACTTTTTAATTCTACACAATATAATTTTTTCAGCAATTTTACCTAGGTTACTGAGTAACGATACAGGACGTAAATTTTTTGGATCCGATATGTTCTTTCCAATCTTAGGTACAGGTATTATTTTCGCTATTTTCCAGCAGTTGGGAAAGTGTGACAACAGGAATATTGAATTCATTATAATAGTTAGTTTAACAAAACCTTTAAGCGGTAAATTCTTAATCAATATTATGGAGATATTATCTAAACCCATTGATTTTTTACTTTTAAGGTTTTTTATAACCGTATTCTTTCGGTGTGATATAATGGAGTAGAACTGATATTGAAAAAATTAATATCACAACACGCAAATGTTTAACCAATAGATGCTTCATCCGAAAGCGTCAATTGAACGACTGTACATCAAAAGGAACGAAGGAGGAAGAAGACTAATACACTCGGGAATTTACGAAATAATCAAATACAGAAAATGGGGAAATACTTTATCGATAGAAGTAACGACTCAGCTTTACATGCAGCGATAAAACAATTTTCAACTTTATTTATTTAATAATAGATGGAATGGAAAAGTACAAGGTACTTAAATGCTACAGTAATAGTAATAATAATAATAATAATAATAATAATATTAATAATAATAATAATAATAATAGTAATAATAATGGTAATAATAATAATAATAGTAATAATTTGGTACTCCGTTTATTTCTGTAAATTTTTGCTAACTTAATTAATAAGCAAGTTAATTGGATAGAAAAAGGGTGATGGATAAACGAGACAAAAAGGTCGCATAGGCGACTATAATTAACCCGACCAGAAACAGGGTAGTAGGCTATTTAGCGGTTTCGGTAATACAAAACTTTTCGGGGACGTAAATCGCTCGATGTTGTGGGACATTATTTAGGAGGTTGTAATTCTGAATTAGACCCCGGAGGGAGTTGGCTGTCGCAAAATAAATGGTTGTTATATTACTATCGAACGAGATGGTCAATTATTTCGTTTATTATAGTAACGGAATGCATGAACATTTGTGCATTTAGCTTCGTAATGAGTGACCACCGATCGATCGGGTTATATTCCTGCCCAGCGATGACATCACATACACAAGCGCGCACACACATAGTGGCAGATGGAAGAAAAAAAAGGTTCGGTATTGGAAATTAAATTTCGGTAGTTGGAATTAGGTTTTGTTTTAATTTAATCTATACGAAAAGTAAATATCCAACTGATACTTTATTACTAATTAAATATACTCTTCGTACGAAAGATACTTCTCGAATCCTATTTAAATTTCGCCACGTGTGAAATTAGTCTACGTCACCGTTGAGGACCTATTGAGGCAGTAAATAGGTGATCATATCTTCGTATCGATCCGGTTGAATTAAAAAAACCCTTATAAAGTAAAGTCCTAAACGATGGAAGCTTCTAAAAGACTTTGAATAAGATATAAATTGGAAAATATATTCGGAACGACATATCCCTTTCTATAACTCCGAAATAATAGTGTGACTATAGTGATGGTTCATCTAGAAACGTAATAGAACGAGTATTAAAAAAGGCTTTTATTTAATAGAGAATCGTCGATGGAAAATTGTATTAAAAATATGAACGGCAAAAATATTGCAGCAGTATCAGGTGAAATATATAACTAGAGTGCAAAATACTAGATATATGTGGTTAAAGAATTTTATCGCCTAGTTCGAGATTTAGTGGATGCTGTCACTTGTTCTTGTTATCAAAATACGGATAATATCCTAGATTCACGAATAACAATTACAGAATTCAATAATAGTTTAAATCCCCAAAAAAATACCAGTACCGCAAGGAATAATATTCCATATATAGAACTATTTCCACGAAAAGATATCCAATAAATATCAATTCGTTTCTAACTGATTGATGTTGCCCTATGTCACGAAAACAAAATTTAATTTGTTCAATACTGAAATCGAACAAAAATCCGGATTTATTCGATGTACATAGACAACTCTTTCGCTAAAGAGTATATCCTCTAAATTTCTTTAATTCGTTTCCAGATGACAACGGAAACAAAATTTATTTAGTTCAATACTTAAATCAAAGAAAAATCTAGATTTATTTGATTCGTATAAACCTACAACTCTTTACACGTTGGAAAAACGTTAGAAAATATCTCAAGTGAGTGATTATGACGTTGGCTTCTTAAATCAGTTCCCCAAAGTACGCTATAGGGAGCATCGACCACCTTTACTTTGAATGTAATATCTGCGATAAAAAAAAATATATAGTATACCATCTCGCACATAAAATTTCAATACGATAGTATTAATTTATCGACTTAAATGAAACAGTTACAGGTGGCTTGTAACAAAAGTCGTAATGCAAGAAGGAGCTGTGCGGTGTCACATCAGAAGTAAAATGCTGATCAGGAGTGCACAATGTGATAAATATTCATTTTAAAAACTAACCCAGGGAGACGGTTTTTCCCGAACTTCATCTACGTATAATAATAACGAAACAGATGGAATAATTAAAGAAATAAATAATATAGAGCTGTATGTAAATTTTACTAGAATAAATTTCAGTTTCATGCGTGGTTTCGATAACCTAGTGCAAGAAAGCTACGATGTGGAGTATATAAACGTTCAGCAGATCTTAATACCAAAGTATAATTTGGAATACAACGTACCTGTTAAGTATATGAAATAAAATTCCGTTAGATCTAGGATTAAATAAGAAATGTTTCCCCAGTCGACTTTTATCATCATAAACGATTAAACCGCTGTATGCGAGATGAATTAGAATGTAGCGAATGAGAATAGATTCCGTCGTAAAAATCGAACCAGACAATATTCTCACGGACTCGTATTAACAAACGCTGCGCTAACACGATTATAACTATTGGCGCAATAGATAGATATTAAAATCGATAAACGGTTCGAAATTTATATTATAGACTAGCGTCGCCCGATCGTTTCGCTCGCGAACTCAAAGTCAATTTCTTTGGGGTGTGAACCGACTCAGCAATTCTTCCCCAGAGTCATCGGGAGTCTTCTTTACACCTGGGCAGCGAACGGGTCGCGTCGCCCGATCGCTTCGAACTCCAAGTCTCGTCTTACGGCCTTAACGGGTCTACGCCCCTACTTTCAACTACACTTCATATCAGTCAATTCGTTCAGTTTTTGATTAATGATGTATTTCTGAACTTTTTCCATGAATTTATAGCTGCAACGGCTGGACATATTTTTCATAGTGATAGCTTATTAGACTTAGATGGACATACACTACATGTCAATGAAATCGTTCAGATTAGGCGCAGCGTCAAAAAAACACCATTTCTGGCAATAAGGGTACAGCTGCAACGGCTGGACCGATTTTGATTTTTGATAGCCTAAAACATTCTCGGCATTGGTGGTAATAAGCTTGCAAAATTTCAGCCCAATCGGATAAGCGATTTAGCCGTCTATAAAACGCGAATAAACAAACAAACATTCTTTACTTGGAAAAATAGTTCTATGACCTATGGACGAGAAAAAGTTTCCGGTCGCGGAAAGTGTAAAAGAAAACTGTGAAAAATAATTAAAAGTTGTTCCAAGTGAAAAGAATTTACTGAATCTACTTTAAAGATCATCAATATCATCCATCAAGCTTACTATATTTGTTGTTATTACCATTACTTATTATCTACTATAGACGTGTTAAATAATAAATTAAATCTTTAAATTTGAATGAAATTACATCATTTTCGATGGCCATTTCGATACGAAGGTGTTTTGGTCGTTAAGCACGTTCGTTTTTGCACACATAATAATAATCATGTCGTTGCCACGTAGTAAATGTAATATGCTTCTACCGAATAATGGTGATTTCGTTGCGTGTACGGGTAATTTTCGTTGATTATACCAGAATCCACGTGGTCCCGAAAGTCAAGGTCTATGATGGCGTGACGTTGTACGAGCTGTCGCTCCGTCGATACGAGTACACACGCGAAGTGTAGTATTTCGAACGATAATCAGAGAGATAAGAACGAATATGTCGGTGTCGCTATCGCGTCTGTGCTATGTGATATCGAAGATGATGTATCGTAATTAGGAGGTAACGTTTTACAATGCTCGATCGATGACAGTGCAAGAAAGTTAGAGAATACACTAACGGTTATTAACTGTTCACGAGTAAACACACGAAAATCATAAGGAAGAGTATCAGATACTACAGCGGTGTGTGTCCGATCTCGAACAGTGTAGTATAAGAAATAATATTGTAAGATTTCAGAGGATTAGAACGAAAGAAATATTGCGAGAAAAATTTTAAAATTAACCGATACAAGAATAACGAATATCTTCTACCGCCGTCACAGATTGGGAAATAAACAGAAGTTTTCTAACATAGTTAAATTACCTCGCCGAACAATTCGGAATCGGTTAGTAATAAGCGTAGCTGGAAAATACACAAGGGAGACTTAAATTAACGGAGGCTGCAAACGTGGAATCAGTTCGTTTTAATGAATTAATTAATAACTAATGAGAATGCAAAAGCGCTGATGGCTGCGAAGTAAAAACCATAAGTTCAAATTTGTATGGTCGAGGTTAAATCATTGTCAGTAGGCACGTGAAGTCATAAGTTGCAGTAATCACAAGTGTTGCCCAACATAAGCTCTCATTACAGATAGTGGAACGGACGAAAAAAATAACGATTTGTGATTAAACTTATGTTTAGATTTAAATGTAGTTAACCACAGGCACCATAATTATACATTGACTGAATAAGCTCTTTATATAAAGTACTCCTTTCTTTTTGAACCTCTAACACTTGGTTACAATCTTTTCAAAATGTTATACATTTATATCGACAAATACTTTTTTTTTTTTTTTACATGCAACTGTTTTTCTTTAAAAGCACGTTGGCTGTTCGTGATATGTATTAATGTGTTTAGAGAAGAGCATTTACTTCAATGAGTAACCTACTCTGGCATGATTAAAGATTTTTTTTTTAGAGTAGTGCATCCCTGCACTTTATATAAGGCGTCTTGGTGGATTATCCGGTAGAATAAGATTGTACAGTTGTGTTACATAATTGACATGATCTTTACACATTTATTGTTAAATCTGCTGTATCTCATTTTGTGAGATTTTTCAACAGTTCGTGCACACGCAGATCCTTGTGTAATGTATCATTACTTACGTAGTACGGAGCGTTATAATTCGAAGTGCTTTCGATTGGAATTGTTGGATTTTCCGGATGTTACTTTTCGCAAATGAGCCCCATAGTTCTATGCCATATGTCCAAATCGGTGCTATTATTGCGTTGTAAATTAAGAGCTTATTTTTTAGCGACATTTTAGAGTTTCTACCGATTAGGCGATAAAGTTTATTTAGTTGAGTATTTAACTTCTTTTTAACATTCGTAATATGAGGTGACTAAGTTAGCTTTTGATCTAAGATTATGCATAGATATTTCACAGTTTGCTGCTGTTTTATAACACTCCTTTTGAACTGTAATTCTGGGCAGATTTGTTTGTTTAATGTTACATGTATCGATTTACTCGGATAGACCATTTGCCGAGAATTCGTAAATGAAATTTTGTTAGCTGTGATGCCAATCCAGGATTTGTGTGTCGAGCGGTGATAGCTATATCATCTGCATATTATGCTTGAATATCCAGATGTTGGGATGTCAGTCGTATATATTGAATATAACACAAGACCCAAGATACTTCCTTGGAGAACCGAGGCTGTGATCTTGCACCATTCGGATAACTCATTGTTATACCGCACTTTAAATTTACGGTTGTCTAGATACGACGATAACAGCAGGTAGTATTCAGAAGGCAAAAATAGCTTCATTTTGTATTTTAGTCCGGAATGTCAGACTTTGTCTAATGCTTAACTTACACCGAAGAAGACTGCAGATACATACCTCTTTGTAAGCAAGATGTTATGGCATCGACTAATCGATGACACTAATGCACTGTAGAGTGGTTCCTCCTAAAACCGAACTGATGATTGAGAATTATTTTCCTCTGTTCGATTATCGGAGTAATTCTTCTTAGTATTAACTTCTCTAGAAGTTTAGATAAGGTGTTCAGGACACTAATGGGCCTGTATTCTGGTCTGTTAGGTTTTAAAACCATGATAAGTATGGATTCTTTCCATTTATCGGGAAAGTATGATATTCTAACATCGCATTAAATATGTATGTAAGGAGTAATATCATGCGATTCAGAATATGTCGAAGTAATTCCTATCTTCACCAGATGATCTTATTAATTGTTTTTTTACATTTTAGTATGGTGAATGATTAGTTTATTAAAGAGTTTCCAATCGGTTGATTTGTTAATTAATGGAGCATTAACATTATACCAAAGTTCGTTATCATTAATTTTACAACCCGACAGACAATACATTGATGCAAGAGTGATGTTAAGACAGTGACTATGAATTGCTGTAGCGATGACTTGTATTATATTTGAGGATGATTTATACGAAACAGTGTGTTGTAAGTTGTTTTTAACGAGTACAGCTGCTCCAGCATGTGCCATCAGGATGACTAACATTATAAATTTTATATCCGTTAATAGAAAATTTCTTACCATCAGTTAGATGAGACTCACATAGATTATTTTTTAATTGAGTAACATTTGCAATTCTATTTGCTTATTTTGTAGTGTCATTTCATAGTAATATTACTAGTGATGATTGGGTAGCTTTTTGGATAATTATTTTTTGCATGTTGGGCAGCATGAGGTCTCCTAATCTAGTGAGTAACGATTAAGTGGGTTGATAATTGATTTGAAATCGTTTAAGAAATTATTGAGAATTACCGTTTGTTGGTTTTGCTCAATGTCGGACGGCCTTCTAAATTCTTATTTTTAACTTTTCCTGCGTAATTTAATGAATTGTTATATTGTTCATGTATATTATTAGCTGAAGAACTAATCGCATCATTATTGTAGTTACTTGCAGTTAGAGTTGTTAGACTAATTTTCTAATTTGTTTATTTTGGTATTTAGTTATATTTCTTGATTTTAGTTCGTCTTTATAAGCAGGACATCCTAGATAATTGACTGGATGATCACTGCTACAGAGTGCACATATTGTCGGAGTATTTTCTCGCATATATCATACGATATGACAACAATAGAGTGTTCGTCGTTGATTGTTTAATACTTGAAACTAATTTACATAGCGATACCTCTGACGAAAATCTAAAACCATACTGATTCTTACGGAGGATATATTTTTTTAATATTACCTGTAGATTTACCTGTAGATTTACGTGCCATGTACTGCACCTAGGCCAGAGGCATGGGAAAGGAGAGAACCTAGGGTTAGTGAGAATCAGTGGAAAGTTTGAAGAATAAATTGGAAGTACGGATTGTTAAATTAGATTATATAAATTGGAGGATTTAAGAAAATTTAATAAACTATTGGAAGTATCTTGCGTGTAGGAAAGAATGTTTAGGAGCTTGAGCGGTTTGTCGAGGATAGAACGTTGGCGAGTGAGATGAAATCTGGAGGCATGTTGTGTCTCGAACTGATCGCAGTTTGTTGGTGAGTGGAAGTGCAGACCACTGGAGGTTCAATGATTTGCGCACTGAAGATTTTATGAAAGTCTGGAGATCTTTCATTGGTGTAGGCAGGAGCGGTTTAATATTGTTTTCGCTTTATTGAAAATTTCTCATAAATTAAAAGTAGTTCCAAATTAAAATATGTCGAAAAAATAAATATCGTTATTACAGCCCTTATTTCACGTTCAATATCTTGTTTTCTTCCAAAAGAATTACTTCCTTCTATAAAACTGGTATTGACGATTATTCATGAATTACTAAGCAGTCCGAAGTGGAGAAAAAGATGAGAGAAAATAAATATTATATTACCGGTTTAGGAAATACATTTTTATAAAAATGAACAGCCCACCTTTCCGAGTCAAATATGTTTCAGATGAATCATGACGTCATTGAAATCGTGATGCATTATATTCTTTAGATTTGAAGAAAATACGGACATTACTAAATTCAAAGTGCGCATTGTTATAACGTTCGGAATGATTAGATCTTCTCGAAAGAAGTTATTACATTAAAAAAGAAGAAAATATAAAAAAATAAACAAATATAACACGCGTATAACTGGATTCCGATGCGTACAGAGAAAATTAATGACGATACTAGAAGAGCAAAATCTACATGACGCATAAGTAGACAAACAGCGTAAAACATTCAGAAGACAGGTTATAAGTTCGAAACAACGATGAATGTGATTGGATTGGATTGGATGCGATGCGATGCGGTACGATACGATGAGAATGGATTACTAATCCAGAAATGTTGTTAGGATAACGCCAAAAAAAACTCTGTGAAGTTACCTTTTTAACCGTCTTACCCACTAAACTAACACACGCACAGAATGCGGGGGTACTGGTGAAAGTATCGAAAGCGAGTACTAGACGAAATTGAGTGACCCTTTTTTTTAGCGGCGAATCTATATTCCACCGAACGGATGTAACCGCTTATTCTATAAGAATATGAAGATATACCTAGACCGAAAAATGAGCTAATGCTTTATCGTAAACTAAATAAATGAAAGGATATATTATTCAATCGCTTCGGGCTCCATAGTTAAAAATTATCAACGCCCGAACTACCGCAACCACCCAATTATTATAATCATAAATTAATGAAGTAAGTGTTCTCCCATAAATTCCAAATTGTACAGGTCGCCGAAATGGATATGTACTGGTATTATATATTATATATATATATATATACGTGTTCGTAAATTTACGCGAGAATAAACGCTCATATGTATATACACATACGAATTCTCTTGTATATATTTTATATATACCTCGGCATATACCCGTCTTTGTCGGCAACTTTACGAAAGTATACCGACTCAACGGATATTCATTTCCTTTATCGTTCGACCAAATGGAAACTTCTTATCTGGAATTTTTTCGGATTTGTACGCGGTGACAATTGAAAGTATGACGAATACGTTTCAGACGCGCGATATTTGGAATAGATTTGTTCGAGACTGGTAATAACGATAAAAATAATCATACTGATGATGACGCTAAATGTGTCTCACATTATCATTTATATAAATAAACTTACAATTACAATTTTATTGCACAATCCGCCATCTCCAATTATATTAGTCGGCGACTTTAATTCACACAACGTTTCTTGGGGCTGTCGATACACCACACAGCGTGGGAAGACAAATTATTGACGCTTCTAGCTAATTCTTAATACCGGTAACACGCACTATAATTTTAGTTCTAAGATATGGTCCACATTGCATTTAGTTATCTGCTCAGCTCAAATAGCGAACTCCGTACGTGTTTGTACCACTAAAAGTTTCCGGATTAACTAGCACTACTAACACCATTATTAGTCGTCATTTCGATACCAACTACCGAAAATGGACTGGGAGAAGTATTCCAAATTATCTAAACAAAATCAATTCTACTCGGACTGCAATGATCCTGATCAAATTGTTCAGAAATTTTCCGATCACTTTGCGAATCTTACAAAAACCTGCTCTCCAATCCCTCAACGGGGTTTCTCAACAGCGAAATTGTGTCCCTTGGTGGAACGGAAATTGCTCTAAGGTGATTAGAAGCAGAGCTCTGAAACTGCTCAAGGCAAATCCCGATATTTAAAATTACATAGATTACCGAAAGAAACGCGCACAAGCCGGGCATACATTAAAACAGTTCAAAAAGCAGTGTTGGAGACAGATCACCTCAGACATTACGGCAAAATCGCCACACCTTCGGTAGTATGGCATAAAATTAATTTACTTGAGCATAAAACAAAGCCTTATGTACTAACATCTATTGCGATTAATAATTCAATCATCACACATATAAAGCAGATAGTAGAAATATTTGCTAAACACTTCGCGATAGTCTCGAATTCTACCTTACCGTCTAATAACTACTCAAGCAGTCTTCCTGTTTCTATAGATTCAAATGATCAAGTCAGAATTAACCTAAGAAGAACTTCAAACAACCATAAAAAATATGCGTTCTGCAGCTTCTGAACACGATAAATTTCATATAAATTTGCTAAAATACGCTTCTGATGAAACAATTACTTATTACATATTCTAAATAGAATTTGGAAACTTGGGCAATTTCCAAAAACCTGGCGAATAGCTGTTGTGATTCCTATTTTAAAAGGGAGTAAAAACCCAACACAGATAGATAATTATAGACCGGTCTCACTTACTTCTATTCTCAGTAAGATGATGGAAAAAGTCATGAATAATAGACTTCAGTGGATACTCCATGAAACTGATACCCAAAAATCAGCGTGGATTCAGAGCTGCGCATTCCTCATCCGATTTACTTCTCTACTTACAACATAATATATTGCAATCATTCACTCAAAATCAACATACATTGGCAATTTTCTTCGATCTTAATACAGCATTCGATTCTATACTTCACGGCAGTATCATCAATCAGCTCACTAATTGGAACATTCAAGGCCGTATGTTGATTTATATTAAAAACTTTTTAAAGGATCGAGACAGTTTTATGTCAAATTTTGAGAAGCAACCATCAAATCATATTTCCTTAGTAAAGCCGTTCCGCAGGGATCAGTGCAACACTATTTAACATTGCATTAACGTCCATGTTGAAGAAAATACAACCTTTAATCAAATACGCACTTTATGCAGATGACCTCGCCATTATGGTTCCATGTCATGATATATCACTCGGAGAACGGGTGCTACAAGAAACAATAGATAAGCTCGTATATTGGACGAATAAGAACGGTCTTCATCATTAGAAACCAAAGCAATGCATTTCTGTCGATTCCGAAAATGTCGACGTCATCCAGGCGTTGCTCTCGGCAATGTGCATCTTCAAACGGTCGACCATATCAGATATCTTTGTCTCATCTTTTATGAAAAACTAAATTGGATGTAAATTACCTGAAGACGGCCTGCATGAAAAGACTTAACATCATTACGAAACTCTCACATAGGGTGTACGGAGCTGATTAATGAACATTCCGTCATATACATTTTCATAGCAGATTCTTATATTACTTTAGTCAAACTTTTATCTACTTGTTATTATTACTGTAAGAAAGTTGCTCGAATTGTTCGTAGACAGCTAATTCGAGTTACTGATTTTAAAATTTTAAATTATTACAATTTAATACTAATTAACATCGGTATTTCTGTTCACGTGTATGCGTGTGTGCGCGATGAGTAGACAATTGTTTGTCGGTCGTTGTGTTTGAATTTCAATGTATATTGTGAGTGACTGCGTTTATCTATTATGCAGTTGTATAAATGCTCTTTTTTGTTTATTATTCGAATAATTTAATATAATTATTATTTTTAATCAAAATTTTTGTGGCTTAATTAAGTTGTACACGGTCATTCAATTATTTATTTCTCAGTGTTTTTGCAATTGGCATAAGCTGTTATGTGAACCGTATATAAACAAATAAATAAATAAAAATAATAATAGAAGAAATAATAATAATAATATAGATGGTAATATATATATTTTTTTCTCTCCAAATTTTTAATTTTTTATTTCAAGTTTCTTTTTTTTTTGGATTCCGAGTTATGTAGGTACATAAACTAAAACGCCTATGTAATGCGCGAATGTCGAAATACAATCTTTCGTTCAGTCACGTCACAAAAACAGCACTGCCATGTTGAGAGGGGTATATTAGAAATTTCAAATAAATC